>LR738711.1:41004588-41046878 GCA_902687465.1 Secale cereale
GACGCGGCCAGGAGGGGGCCGCGCCCCCAGGGCGCCTGGAGCCCTGGTGGCCCCCCTCCGGCTCTACTTTGGTCGCATGGAAGCTTCCAGAACGCTGATTTTTTATATATTTTTCCTGGAATTTTTCTGGCAGTTTACGTAATGGGAAAACCTGAAATACAAAAATAGCAGAAAACAGAAACTGGCACTGGGGTGCACTGAGTTAATAGGTTAGTCCAAATATGATCAAAAGTGTATGGAAGTGTATAAATATCATAGCAATATCACACAAAAGAGGCATGGAGCAAGCAGAAATTATAGATACGTTTTGGACGTATCAAAGGTTTAATCTCACTCACAATTAATCAGCCTGCTTCAGAGGACTACCCAGTGATCCAATATGCTGACGATACACTAATCATTCTACCTGCAGATCAACATGAGCTGCGGACGGTTAAAGAGATTCTTGATTCCTATGCCCGGGCAACTGGTCTGAAAATTAATTATGTTAAGTCGCAACTAATGCCAATTAATGTGAATGCACAGAAAGCTTTGGACCTGGCCAATGATCTGGGGTGTCAAGTTGGAACGATGCCATTCACCTACCTAGGCCTGCCTCTTGGTACAACGAGGCCATCTGTAAGAGAGTTGATGCCTTTGGTGGACAGAATTGAAAAAAGACTGACCGGAACTGCTATTTGGTTATCTTACAGAGAACGAGTTCAACTAATTAACTCTACACTCTCGTCATTGTTATCTTTTGCTATGTGTGTTCTCAAACTTCCACTCAAGTTGATTGAGATATTTGATAGAGAAAGGAGACACTGTCTGTGGAGGAAAGAAGTCGACAGAGACGCTAAAACCCACTCCTTAGCCGCTTGGATATGGTTTGCCGACCAAAGAAAAGAGGGGGCCTTGGGATATTAAACCTACAAGTACAAAACAAAGCTCTACTGCTCAACTACCTTCATAAATTTATTCACAAACGAGATGTCCCTTGGGTGATGCTAGTTTGGAATGCACACTATAATGATACACCTCCCCATGCAAGACCAGCTTGTGGTTCTTTTTGGTGGCGTGATGTTTTCTATTTGATGGATATTTACCGTGGGATCACGTCGTGTATACCTGCCGCTGGGGACACTATCCTGCTACGGAAGGATGTGTGGATCAACGAAAGACCGTTGACAGACTCACATGATCATCTCTTCTCTTTTGTCAAAAACGAAGACACCTCGTTGGCACAGTACTACTACATCGATGATCACATAGACAATTTCATGCTTCCTTTATCGATGGAAGCCAGGGCTGAGCTAGATGATTTACAAGAGATCATGGAAGGAATCAGCTTGGAACCTATGGGGACTGATGAGTGGATTCTTTGCTGGGGTGATGCGGATTATAAGCCAAAAAGTTTTACAAATACATGTTGAGAAATGTTTTGGCTCCACAATGCATCACCTCCGTTTGGAAGACAAAGTGTATCATGAGACATAAGGTTTTTGCGTGGTTGATGTTGTATGATAGAGTCAACACAGGGACTTGCTTTTAAGGAGGCACTTTAATATCGGAGATGATCACAATTGTCCAATGTGCAGCGTGGGGGTACTAGAAACAAATGCCCATCTATTTTATGAATGTCTCTTTGCTGCAAAGTGTTGGGAGGTTCTGGGCATCGATTGGGGCGACCACCCAGACGTGCACAACAAATATGAGAGAGCTAAAGCAAGATGGCAGGGGCCTCTGTTCAAGGAAATAACCATATTGGCCTCCTAGAATATTTGGAAGCAACGCAACAGAGAGATATTTGACGGTGAAACAGCTACACACGCGGAGTAGCTGAGGAAGCTCAGGGAAGACTTTGTGATCTTGGGTTATAGGATTAACCCTCAGAAACTATCCTTCTTAGAAAACTTTAGCAGCTCTCTTTCCATTTAAGTTCTCCTATTTTACATGAGCAGTTTTAGCATGGTTCCTCTTACCCCCTCTTTTCACATGAGAGGTAAGAGTATGTAGTAGATCTGAGCCGTTGATCACATTAATTAGTGGTCGGATTAACTCTTACCTTCTTACCTCATATGTAAAAATAAGGGGTAAGAGGGAGCATGTTAAAATTTGCCATTTTACATAGGCTAGTTTTGTTGACTGTTGTATTCTTAAGATTAGCCATGTAAACCTTTTCTCTCCAATGTTAACCATTGGTTAGCATTCATTGAAAATATAAAGAAAAACAACAGTAGGAGGCTCTCCTGCTATTTTCACAGGTCAAAAAAATTGAATGCGGCACTAATTCTTTGTAGCGGCGCTGACCGTTTCAGGCGAGAAGCGGGCGCGGGCGATGGAGGGGCTTTGGGTGGGCCAGGCTGGTCAGGAGCGGGCGTGGCAGCTATCCGCCTGTCCCTACCGGGCGCCTGGAAATGAGAGGATGCACCGACTCTCGCGGCTAAAATCGTACACTACACACCATCTCTCTGTAGGAGTAGGTCGATCTGTCGCTCTCTCTAACACACACATGCTGTTAAACACACACATGCACACGCACACGCATACACAGGTTCATCGAATAGGAAAATCATGCGAGTGCGAAGCCACGAGAAGTGAGATACAAATGGAGTACTTACAAACTATGACCAGCCTAAGCAATGTAACCAAACGGTCCTTACTCTGCCTTGTTATCTCCCCCGGAAACCCAATGCATGGAGCGCAACTATGCATTGATGAGTCAAGAAATCAAAGTCGGCTTGCATGCGAGTTAATACGTGGCCCTGCATGGTAGCTAAAACGACATCTCTTAGTTGTTTGGATCAATTGTTGCGTTTAGAGACAGAAATCAGGGCTTTGATTGGAGGAATCTCTTTCTCCTCCAATCTGCTTGCACCTTGGTCCTACTGCACCTTCTAACGTGACTTATTTACACCTAGACGGAGGGAGTCGTACGAGATACGGTGGCACACTGACTTAGGTCGAATACAAGTGCCCCAAATTGTGTGCATGTTATAATAAGGATTCACTTAAAATAGTATGTGAGCGAACAGAGGGATCAATTGGACAGTGTTCCCGAGAAGTAGCGAGATGTGTGAGGTAAGATACACCGCTGGCGCTTTTAATTTTTCTTATTAATTTGTTTGTTTCACGCTCTGACTGGTGGGACCCAACGTACTACGTGGAGAGAGGTAAGGTGACTAAGGCTGCATTATTTTTGCACCACTCTGGATAGTCTTACCACCAAAGCCACATGACATGATTATGATTTAAATTCCAATGACTCCCACACACAAATAAATGTAAAAAATGTTATTTTCCTCTCGTTTAACATAATGGGAGGATTGTGTAGCTGGTTAGCATGTTCGCTCATCAAACTTTAGGTCTCGGGTTCGATAACTACACTTGAGCATAATTCATGCCAAGAGGATTCTTTGACTGTCAAAATGGATGGATACGGAGCTATACGATCTCGTAGTGATCGTATAATCACCTCATCACGTATAAGCTGCAGCCTGGGCGCTTGTTTTCTAGAATTTGCACTCATCACACTCTCTCCAGTATATATATACACGCTGCAGCCTCAGCGCTTGTAGTTGTTCTCTTCACACTCTCTCACCCTCTCCAGATCTAAACAAGACTTCTTGGCCTCTCTTTCTCCCCTCACTGCTGGTCTACTTGTAGTTGCTCTGTTCACTCTCTCAGCCGGCTGGATCCGTCCGCCGGGAAGGGAAGGAGGCTTAACGCTGTCGCCGTCGGCGAGGGAGGGAATCCACTACCGGCGCAGCTATTCACTTTGACCCAGCGGCGGCGCGGGAGGGCCTCCGACCCCTTCTTCTTCTCCGCCGTACATAGTATGGGTCGAACGGCCTCCGGTCGCCCACCGAACCACACCCCAAGAACCTTAAGGTATAATTTACTTATTCCACATGCATTGCTCTAGCTGCATGTGGGCTTTTTCCGCTTCTGCACATGAATCTAGGTGTTGGATCAAACAGGAAAGTAGTGGGGAAAGTTGTATACCATGAATCTAGAACGTGGTTCAAAGAGGAAAGGAATGGGGGAAAGTAGTGGGAGAAGTTGTATAGAATGAGTCTAGGACGTGGTTCAAAAAGAAAAGGAAGGGGGAAAGTAGTGGGGAAAGTTGTATAGCATAAATATAGGATGTAGTTCATAGAGGAAAGGAAGTGGGGAAAGTACTAGTATAGACTAGCTATCCAACACCTACGTTGGTCGAAAAGGGAAAACAATGACAAACGCAGTACGCACATCTGTAACAAACTGATCTTTTGTTTTGGTGGACAAGGCTATAGAGTTTGAGCAGGATTAGATTTGCTGCGCTCACATAGGGAAAGGTGTCTAAAGATAACAAAACTGGGAACAACACAAATATGCTCCTTGGTTGTTTGTTCTTTGTTGCAACGGAATGTGCATCACCCTAGTACATCGGTAGATGCACATGGTGCTGGTGCGTCCACTGTCCCGTGCAACTCTTTAGCTGTTGTTAATCTAAGGCACTGTTTGGTTAAAAACTCCCTAGTCCTTACTTGCTTGGTTCCAGGTACTAAACATGGACTAAAGGTTATTAAATGACATGCTAAAAGACCATGTTACCCCTAGTAATGAACTAATAGAGACAAGGTGCCATGCGTGGCAGGGGCAACTGTTGGAAAAAGTCCCAAAAAGACTCCCCCTCGGGGTCTTCTTTCTTTAGTCCCAAATGCCCACTTTTAGTCCCTAAAAGTCCCTCCTGTTTGGTTTAGATGGGACTGACACAGAGTTTTTTTAGTCCCTCCACCAAAATTTCCCTGTAAACAAGCACCCTCTAATAATGCCGCTGGAAAATTGATGCAATGCCACAGTTAAAAGCAAATTACATCTTTAACGAATTTTATTGTTAATATAATATCTCTGTTAATATTAATCAATGGCACCGTTTGAGAAATGCTACTGTCTTGCTTTCTTTCCCATTTAGATAAGGTAGATGCTTCTTTTTGTTGGCTTTTGTGTCATCCACCATTATTGACCACTAGTTGTTTCCTTTACACCTCTGTGTAAATAGGGTTATCTACTTCACCTCGTTGCCATTGTGGCCTTTTTTTGCACTGCACAAAACACTTTCGTTTTAAGAGTGTTTTGTGCAGTTCAACCAAAATGTCACATCGACAACGTTGCTTGATTTCTTGATCTTAGTGGAACTGCACAAGTGGATATCTTACTTCCTATCCGTGTTGGCAAATTTGGTTCAGATCTTCTTCTTGTGAGTTGTTCGAATTCCGCATCACGAGAGGCCAGTACTAGCCTTCTTTCACATTGAAGGCGAAGCTTGTCTGTTACTGAACAAAGTGATGAAGGGGAAGAACGAGCGGAAGAAAAACAAAAATCAACTCCTGGTGCTGTAAAGAAGCACTGGAACTGTGATGACACAAGTAATGATATAGTTTTGCGTCTTAATTTATTGCTATGGCTGGAACGAGCAATTGTTTTGCCACTGATTTGATGCCACTCTTAATGTAATACATAATTATCTCTACTTGTGCATAGTGATCGTCTTTGAAGATACCATATATTTTAGTGGAACTGCATAAGAAGATGTTGAAAACATTAATCTAATCGAGGAGTATATAGTAAGCATGGCCACCAGAGTAGATAGCAACAGATGGTGCCGGAGAAGTGCATCATCTGTATGCACTACACAATAAGCCTCCTGACAAAGGTTGGTACTCGCCCACTGATTTCATTCATATGATTGAGCTTTGTCATCTATATTGGTGTTGTGCTACTGTTTAGATACTGTCATCAAAAAGTGGTATTGTCCTTGAGAAGTGCTTCATCTGTGTTGTTTTAAATATTTCCTTTTCTTTTTTTCGAGCAAAATTATCCTCTTGTCTTTGCACAACAGGATCATCCTCCTCTGAGGCCTTGTTCGGTTGAGGTGGTTTTTGAAGGGGGATTAGATCCCCTACAAGCCAAAATCCTCTCCAATCCACTCCAATCCCCTTGGGAGGAGGATTCAACGAACAAGGCCTGAAGAAGAATATGGAGTACGTGAAGTGGCTAGTTCCGATTATGCCAGGATGAAGAAGCCCTGTCTATCTTCTCATCAGGGCAGTTGAAGGATGGTTACATTACCCCACACAAGACCAAACTAACTTCAGCTCGGAAGGACTAACAAATCTCCATTTTCTTGCTGTGATGCGCGAGTACAATGTTGTTCTAGGATTCTTTCCGGTGAGTTCCATTTTTCTAAAAGTGTGCTCTACATCGACCATGTAGGTGCCTGTTTAAACTGTCAATTCATAGTGCAGTTTGCTTTATACTAATCATTTTTTTTGTATTTGTGCAAACAGGGGTGCTCAGCTTGATTCCACCACTAGAAAGGAGGTGCCGATAAGTTCAAGGTGTTGCAACATATAAGGGCGAAATCATACAAGCTACGCGCGAATTTGGTTGATTTTGGTGGAACTGCACAAAAAGAACAGCTGGTCAGCTGGTTTATTTAGCACGAGGTGCCATGTCAATGTCCGAACTGATGACAAACCCTGCCCGTTCCACAATCGTAGGCATTTGATATTATGGAATGGGAAAACCATGTCAAATTTTGCTCATTGATTTTAGCAAGAAGACATGCGTTTGATATTTTCGAATGGGACGCCCTTCGCTATTAGCAGCGTCGATCCATTTTTTTCTTTATTGTTTAGTTGTGAAGTAAATATTGGCTCTGACATGTGAATCGCTGAGATGCAAAATCATCGATTGTTTTGAATGTTCTCTATGAATTGCCAGGCTTGTGTGTTTGATTGCAACGTACAGGAACGCTAAAAAGCTGCTCAAACTCTTTGTACTCCTTCTGTTGCTTTTTACTTCGCACATTGTGAAAGAGCATACTTTTTTATATAAGATTGTTCAAAGTAGAGATACTTTGACTGCAGACAAAACTTGTATGCAGACTAGAAAGGACCGGAGGGACTACATGTGAAACTGCTGCAAACGAGGTGATCACCCTGGGAGTACATGTGAAACTTGTACGTATTGTTTTGCATGTCCATCCAATGCCAGTGATACAAGAATTCGAACTAATCAAAATAAATTCATTCATACATGGTCGGATTTCATATAAGCATGCCGGATTTAATTACATTTCATACATTCTTCAACTAAAAAGGGGTGCGCTGGAGGTATAATTAATTAACCGAAGCTACCCCACCTGTGTCCGGCTGAGCCGAACAGAAGCTTCAGTGACTTAACTACAGGTGCAGTTGCATAACTGACATG
Source organism: Secale cereale (assembly GCA_902687465.1). NCBI lineage: Eukaryota > Viridiplantae > Streptophyta > Magnoliopsida > Poales > Poaceae > Secale > Secale cereale. The sequence goes on from LR738711.1 coordinate 41,011,825, forward strand.
TGGCCCAGATGCCTGTTGGGGCCACGTGTCAGTCAGCCAACTGCACAAGCAGTTAAGTAGAAGCAGCGTCCTTCTCCAACATAGCTCTCCGACTCCACGTCGCCGCCAAGAAAATAACCGATCATCAGTGGTCAACTCGCCTAGCTTGTCATAGCGATTAGGGCAACGGTGGCCTTACATGGACCCGAGCGGCGGCGACCTACCGTGTTCTACTCTTCCTCATTTACTATGTGGCGCGGCCTTGTTGGCGGCGGGGCGGGGCCTCGGTGGAGCCGGCGAAGTCCTCTGTCTAGTTGCCGGCGGAGCGGGGGAAATCCTCCCCCTCGTTGTCGACAGGGTGGGGCCTCGGTGGATCCGGCAGTGTCCTGTGCCTCGTTGTTGGCGCCGCGGGGCCTCGGCGGAGCAGGGCCTCGTCAACGCCAGCTGAGCGGGGACTCGTCGGAGCCGGCATTGTCCTCTGCCTCGTCCTCGGTCTCGCCAAACAGCTCCTCGCCCGCTTCATCGCCCTCTTTGTAGGCGGCCGCAGCCTCCGCCACCCGCATGCAGTACCGCCAGCGCTGGAGGCGGCCCTCGCGGGCGGAGCGGTATGAGTCGAGCAGCGCCTCCTGCTCCGCCCGCTCCACGGCGATCTGCTCCTCCGCCTGGATGTGCTCCTGGAGGATATGGTGGTTGTATACGGCGTCGGCCTGCGCCTCCCGGAACTGCTCCTCACGCTTCTGCCTCATCGTGTCCATATATTGGGCATGGGCCTCGCCGATGGTCATGGTGCAATGCACCGGCGAGGATGGCGCGGAGGAGGGGGTTGGCGCCGGATCGTCGACTACCATGTTCTCCATTAAGACGTCGTCGTCCTCTGGCTGCCTGCCGGCCAGCCAATCGGCAGCAATGGCCGCCATCTCCTTGTGGTCCGTCGTCCGCCCATCCCGAAGAGCGCTGCAGTGCGAGGAAGCCATGGTGGGCAGTAGTGGTGTGGACAGGAGAATAGGAACATATGCGGATGACTGCGGCTATGGCCGGCGCAGCAGTTTATATAGCAATGGTGGGCGGCGGAGGGACGAACGTGTGGCGCCGGAGTAGCCGCCTCGGCAACTGCGTATCATTAATGTGGGCGGCAGAAGGACGGACGGACGGCACTTATGTCATTTGAAGGCGGAGCAATCGCATGCACCGGGAAGCGGAGCGGGCGGCGCTAACCGTTTCGGGCGGAAAGCGTGTGCGGGCGAGGGACGCGGTCTGGGTGGGCCAGGGCAGTTAGACTCATGCTTGGCAGCGGGTCGGTCCAGCAGCCCGATATGCTCGCTCGCCAGCTACATCATCGAGCTGAGCGACGACAATCAGACGATGGACGTAGCTTCCGACCCGGAGTAGGCGCCACTATCCAAGCCGGTTCATGCCGTGTTCACCATAGAGCAGGTGCGACCGCACTTCGATGCCCTAATGGCGGAAGAGCTACCAGCGCAGGAGGACTTGTGCTGCAACCTCCGTTTCCTCAACGAGCACCAGTGAAAAACAAGTGAATGACAATGTCATCGCGGACATGTGGCCCTATGATACTGGCTTCCCGAATGAGCAGCGGGCATTGTATCAGACCATCGAGTAATGCTACACATACATAGCTTTACACGGGCTTTACAAACAGGTGGGTTTTGATTGGAGATTAAGGAGGAGAAGGGGCCCACCCCCTGAAAATCAGGGAGGAGTGGTTAATTAGGAAGAAAGAATCCTAGTCAGCGTGTAAATGCGTGTAACTCCTTGTATGTTTAGCATTATTGCAGACCATCTGTAGGGCCCTCGAGGCCCTCTCCGTCGTCCTTCGAGTTGTTGCGCTCGCCGTGGCGCCGCCCTCTCGCGTTGTCAACATGGTCAACAGACATGAGGATGAGGAGATGACTTTACTTGGAGAGGATGACAGTGGGGACCCACGAGGGCCATAGCCGCACGTACGCAAGTGCCTCCTTATTAGTATATAAAACATTATTTTTTTGCTTCCTCCTGGTTTCTAGACATCACGGTCCCACGCCATTGTCAACCTATGTAGTCAATAAACGAGAGAATTGCACAAGAAGCGGCCGACAGCTGGGACCAAGCGGCTCGAGTAGTATTTGTGTTTTTGAGGTGTGAGCATTGCAGAGTTTTTCTTGAGCGATGTTTAGCCCAGATATTAATTTTTCTCCTCTGAACAACAACGAAAACATCGCTGCAGCTATTAACTGGGCGGGCTGTGGCCTGTCTAGCCCAGGCTAGATATCCAGCCCAGATATTATTATTATTCAAGCTGAAAATGGCTAGCCCAGGTATAATTTTTTTTAGAAATACCCAAGCAAGGTCAAGTTGTTATTCTCCGCCCCGCTGGGCTGCAAATCTTTCCTAGGAGGGATGCATTAGGCTTAACAAGAAAATGGGCTTTAAGAAATAATAAATGGGATGTAATTATAAAAACTGGGCAGTAACTATAAAAAATGCACCAAACACGTAATTACTTTATAAATTATTATTTTTGGATATTGAAAATTTTAATTTCATTAATTGTTGCAAGCTCAATGTTTCGTTGGATTTTTACGTAATATAAATTTATATTTAAATTGTATTTAATCTGACTAGAAATTTCGGGATATAAATATTTCGGATCCCATCAAAATGTGGGAAATTTTATTGAATTATGTTTTGAACGGTTGGTTCAAATGGGTTGTACTTTTAACAAACTGCAAATGGGCTGTAGTAAATTCCATTAGAATTCAAAAATTGGCTGCACATTCTTACAAATCTCAAATGGACTATAAGTTCTCTGCCACACACTTGTGGCCTTACTAAAAAAAGAGAGTTGACCTGTATGCAAGGCTTTGTGAACTTATAGTCAACACATGGTTCTAGCAGCAGTGGCCGTTGGATGTCCATCCAACGGATGCCATGCTTCTTCCTCAAACTCAGATATTCTAGCTTCACCCGCCCAAAAAGTGATTCCTCCCCCTCACATCTGGGGTGCACCGTTTCGGAAGCTGACCTGTGGGCCTACTAAGTTGACGCGTACCAAAGGCTTTGTCAACTTAGTCAATATAAACGATTCTAGCTGCAGTGATCGTATGATGTCCATCCAACGGCCGCCGTGTTTCTTCAACTTCTGGTCTTCTTGATCCAGCCACCCAAAGCAGCGCCGGTCGTGCCGCCTGCTCCTACCTCTCGTGGCCAGCTGTGCTTCCACCCAGGCCTCACCGCCCCTACTACTCCCACCGCTGGCCAGGCCATCCCTCTACTCACCCACACCCCCTGTTATTCCGCGACGACGACAGCCTCACACCGCAGCCGAACCAGTGAACCCTTGTACTCCTCTCCGCGCGGGCTTCCACTACCGCGTCTTCCCTGGCTCCGCGTCGTCCTGATATGTCTCCAACTTATCTATAATTTTTTATTGTTCCATGCTATTATTTATGAAGTCTTGGATGTTTACTGGGCTTTATCATTCACTTTTATATCATTTTGGGGACTAACCTACTAACCCAAAGGCCAGTCCAGATTGCTGTTTTTTGCCTGTTTCAGGGTTTTGCAGAAAAAGAATATCAAACGGAGTCCAAACGGAATGAAACCTTCGCGAGAGATATTTTTGGAGAAAATCACGCATGCGGAGCTTGAGAACCACGTCAGGGGATCGAGGGCTGGCCCACGAGGGTGGGGGGCGCGCCCCCCTACCCAGGGCGCGCCCCCCTGCCTCGTGGCCCCCTCAAGCGTCCCCCGATGCCCTCGTGGCCCCCTCGAGCGTCCCAGAAACTCCGTGAACAGAGAGAAAACCCTAATTCCACCGTCGTACCTTCTGTTCCCATGGAGATCCCATCTTGGGGTCTGTTCCGGAGCTCCACCGGAGGGGGATCCATCACGGAGTTCTTCATCATCATCATCATCATCGCCCTCACCATGAGTTGTGAGTAGTTTACCACAGACCTTCGGGCCCATATCTAGTATCTAGATGGCTTCTTCTCTCTCTCTCTGGATCTCAATACAAAGTTCTCCTCGGTCTTCGAGGAGATCTATTCAATGTAATCTCTTTTTGATATGTGTTTGTCGAGATCCGATGAATTGTGAGTTTATGATCAAGGTTATCTATGAAAGATATTTGGTTCTTTTCTGAACTTTTTATGTGTGCTCATAATATCCTTGCAAGTCTCTTTGAACAATTGGTTTGGTTTGGCCTACTAGATCTATAGTTCTTGCAATGGGAGAAGTGCTTGGCTTTGGGTTCAATCTTGTGGTGTCCTTTCCCAGTGATAGTAGGGGCAGCAAGGCACATATTGTATTGTTGCCATCGAGGATAAAAAGATGGGGTTTACATCATATTGCTTGAGTTTATCCCTCTACATCATGTAATCTTGCTTAAGGCGTTACTCTAATCTTATGAACTCAATACACTAGATGCATGCTGGATAGCGGTCGATGTGTGGAGTAATAGTAGTAGATGCAGAATCGTTTCGGTCTACTTGTCTCGGACGTGGTGCCTATATACAATGATCATGCCTAGATAGTGTCATAATTATTTGCTTTTCTATCAATTGCTCGACAATAATTTGTTTACCCGCCGTAGAATACCGCTATCATGAGAGAAGCCACTAGAGAAAACTATGGCCCCCGGGTCCTTTCTCAACATATCAATCTACATCTACTTTACTTTTACTGCTTTTATTTGTTGTTCTTATAAACTAAAAATACCAAAAATATAAACTATCATCTCTATCAGATCTCACTTTCGTAAGTGACCGTAAAGGGATTGAAAACCCCTTATCGCGTTGGCTGCGAAGTTCTTATTTGTTTGTGCAGGTGCGAGGGACTCGCGCGTGGTCTCCTACTGGATTGATACCTTGGTTCTCAAAAACTGAGGGAAATACTTACGCTACTCTGCTGCATCTCCCTTTCCTCTTCGAGGGAATACAACGCAAGCTCGAGAAGTAGCAAGAAGAATTTCTGGTGCCGTTGCCGGGGAGGCTTACGCAAAAGTCATATACCAAGTACCTATCACGAACCCTTATCCTTCGCATTACATTTTTTGCCTCTCGTTTTCCTCTCCCCACTTCACCCTTGCCGTTTTATTTGCCCTTCTTCCACCGTGTGCTCATCGTTCGCTTGCTTCTTGTTTGCTTGTGTGTTGGATTGCTTGCTTGTCACTATGGCTCTCCCTATTAGTGTTGACCCTCACCTCAAGAGGCTGGAGGAGATTGAAAACAATGTTAGACATTTTATGACTATACAATTTGGGCATAATGACTTTTTCAGAAGTGAGCTTAAAGACCAGAAACAGTTTATGGAGTATATGAATAAAGACCTAGATGATATGTCAAAGGAATTTTATGGCTTGAAATCTCAGTTTGCTCATCTCGAGAACTTAATTGCCCAAATTTTGGATAAACAGTCCACCTTGATCAATAAGATGGCTGCTAAACCGGAAGAGCATGAGAATAAAGATGAAGATCTAAAAGTTATTGATGTATCTCCTATTAGATCCTTGTTTTCTAGTATTAATTTTGATGAAGATAGGATTAGAGATAATTCTGCTTTAATCAGTCCCAATGATTCAGAGTTTTTAGATATTGATGCTAAAATTGCTAAAAGTGGGAGTGAAGAGATTAAAACTTTGCATAGTGATGAACCCACTACTTTGGATTTCAAGGGATTCAATTATGATAATTTCTCTTTGATTTATTGTATTTCCTTGTTGCAATCCATGCTAGATTCTCCGTATGCTTATAGTCAAAATAAAGCTTTCACCAAACACATAGTTGATGCTTTGATGCAATCTTATGAAGAAAAACTTGAGTTGGAAGTTTCTATCCCTAGAAAGCTTTATGATGAATGGGAACGTACTATCAAAAAAAGATCATGAATGCTATGCTTTGTGTGATTTGGGTGCTAGTGTCTCCACTATACCAAAAACTTTGTGTGATTTGCTAGGGTTCCATGAGCTTGATGATTGTTCTTTAAATTTGCATCTTGCGGATTCCACTATTAAGAAACCTATGGAAAAAATTAATGATGTTCTTATTGTTGCCAATAGGAATTATGTGCCCGTAGATTTCATTGTTCTTGATATAGATTGCAATCCTTCATGTCCTATTATTCTTGGTAGACATTTCCTTAGAACGATTGGTGCAATTATTGATATGAAGGAAGGAAATATTAGATTCCAATTTCCGTTAAGGAAAGGTATGGAACACTTTACTAGAAATAAAATCAAATTACCATATGAATCTATCATGAGAGCCACTTATGGATTGGCTTCCAAAGATGGCAATACCTAGATTTATCTTGTATCGTGTCTAGCTAGGGGCGTAAAACGATAGCGCTTGTTGGGAGGCAAACCAACTTTATGTTTTTTGTTTTTGTTGCTGTTTGGGAATAAATATTGCATCTAGCCTCTGATTAGATTTGGTTTCATGTTTTGTTTAGTGTTTGTGCCAAGTAGAACCTTTGGGAAGACTTGTGTGAAGTTTATATGATCTTGCTGTGAAAAACAGAATCGTTAGCGCTAGCTAAAGTGATCTTCAGATTTTACTGGAGCGTGATTTTTAGTTGATTCTTTTTGCAGATTATTGGTAGGCAAATTACGCAAATTTAACAATTTAGTTTGAATTTTTTGAAGTTCCATAAGTAGGCTAAACCTGCAGATTACTACAGACTGTTCTGTCTTTGACCGATTCTGTTTTTCGTGTGTTGTTTCCTTATTCCGATGCATCTATGAGTAGTATTGGAGGACATGAACCATAGAGAAGTTGGAATACAGTAGGTTTAACACCAATATAAAAAATAATGAATTCATTGCTGCACCTTTGAGTAGTGGTTTGCTTTCTTATACTAACGGAGCTCATGAGAATTTTTGTCTAAGTTTTGTGTTGTGAAGTTTTCAAGTTTTGAGTATTGCTTTGATGGACTATGGAACAAGGAGTATCAAAGGCCTAAGCTTGGGGATGGACATGGCACACCAAGTAAATCCAATATAATCAAAAGCCTAAGCTTGGGGATGCCCCGGGAAGGCATCCCCTCTTTCATCTTCATCCATCGGTAACTATACTTGGAGCTATATTTTTATTCGCAACATGATATGTGTTTTCCTTGGAGCGTCTTGTATAATTTGAGTCTTTGCTTGTTAGTTAGCCACAATAATACTTGCTGGACACACCTATTTGAGAGAGTTAAATATGGCCTAGAAATTATTAGAACACTCTATATGCTTCACTTATATCTTTTGAGTTGAATAGTTTTTGCTCTAGTGCTTCACTTATATCTTTTAGAGCACGGTGGTGGTAATATTTTGTAGAAATTGTTGAACTCTAATGCTTCACTTATATCTATTTGAGAGTCTATTAAAACAGCATGGTAATGTGTATATGCTAAAGAAACTAGTCTTCACATGATAGACATCCAATGTCAATGTAGTAAAAAAAATCACACCAAGTGCATTGAATAGAATGAGATGTTGGATGCTTGATAATTGTTTTGAGACATGAGGATAGTGATATTAGAGTCATGCTAGTAGAGTTATTATGAAATTGAGAAATACTTGTGTTAAGGTTAGTGATTCCTGTATCATGCACGTATGGTGAACCGCTATGTGACGAAGTTAGAGCATGAGGTATTTGTAGAGTGCCAACCTTTGTGTGGAGGACGGGGGCGCGTGATGGTTAACTCCTACCAACCTACCCCCTAGGTGCATGCGTTGATTGCTTTGTTTTGATGACTCGTAAATTTTTGCAATAAGTATATGAGTTCTTATGACTAATGTTGAGTCCATGGATTAAACGCAGTCTCACCCTTCCACCATTGCTAGCCTCTCTTGTACCGCGCAACTTTCGCCGGTGCCATAAACCCACTATATATCCTTCCTCAAAACAGCCACCATATTGTTCCTCAAAACAACCACCATACCTACCTATTATGGCATTTCCATAGCCATTCCGAGATATATTGGCATGCAACTTTCCACCGTTCCGTTCATATGACACGCATCATATTGTCATGTTGCCATTGCATGATCATGTAGTTGACATCGTATTTGTGGCAAAGCCACCATGCATATTTTTTTACATGTCCCTATTGTTTCATTGCACATACCGGTACACCGCCGGAGGCATTCATATAGAGTCATACTTTGTTGTTGTAGTATCGAGTTGTAATATCGTGTTGTAATGAAAGTGTGATGATCATCATTATTAGAGCATTGTCCCATGGGAGGAAAGGCTAAATCTATAAAGCCCCTCCGCAAAAAAAAGGCCAAAAAAAGGCCCAAAAAAGGAAAAAAAGTGGCAATTGCTACTATCTTCTTTTCCACACTTGTGCTTCAAAGTAGCACCATGTTCTTCATTGTAGAGAGTCTCATCCTTAGTCACTTTCATATACTAGTGGGAATTTTCATTATAGAACTTGGCTTGTATATTCCAATGATGGGCTTCCTCAAATGCCCTAGGTCTTCGTGAGCAAGCAAGTTGGATGCACACCCACTAGTTTCTTTTGTTGAGCTTTCATTCATATTTACCTCTAGTGCATCCGTTGCATGGCAATCCCTACTCACTCACATTGATATCTATTAATGGGCATCTCCATAGCCCGTTGATACGCCTAGTCGATGTGAGACTATCTCCCTCCTTTTTGTTTTCTCCACAACCACCTCTATTTCACCCATAGTGCTATGTCCATGGCTCACGCTCATGTATTGCGTGAGTGTTGAAAGGTTTGAAAGGATAGAGTATGAAAACAAGTGCTTGGCTGAAATCGGGGTTGTGCATGATATGAATATTTTTGTGTGATAACGAGGGAGCATAGCCAACACTATATGATTTTGTAGGGCTAACTATATGTAGCGATAGTATTTTGAGAAGATATGATTGCTTTGTTAGTATGCTTGAAGTATTATTGTTTCTTATGTCAATATAGAATTTTATCTTGAATCTTTCAGATCTGAACATTCATGCCACAATTAAGAGAATTACATTGAAAAACTATATTGGTTAGCATTCCACATAAAAAATCCATACTTTGTCATTTACCTACTCGAGAACGAGCAGGAATTAAGCTTGGGGATGCTTGATATGTCTCCAACGTATCTATAATTTTTTATTGTTCCATGCGATTATTTATGAAGTCTTGGATGTTTACTGGGCTTTATCATTCACTTTTATATCATTTTTGGGACTAACCTACTAACCCAAAGGCCCAGTCCAGATTGCTGTTTTTTGCATGTTTTAGGGTTTTGTAGAAAAAGAATATCAAACGGAGTCCAAACGGAATGAAACCTTCGCGAGAGATATTTTTGGAGAAAATCACGCATGCGGAATTTGAGAACCACGTCAAGGGATCGAGGGCTGGCCCGCGAGGGTGGGGGGCATGCCCCCCTTCCTAGGGCTCGTCCCCCTGCCTCGTGGCCCCCTTGAGCGTCCCCCGGTGCCCTCCTTCTTCCTATATAAGTCTACATACCCCAGAAACTCCGTGAATAGAGAGAAAACCCTAATTCCACCGCCGTACCTTCTGTTCCCGTGGAGATCCCATCTTGGGGCCTGTTCCGGAGCTCCACCGGAGGGGGATCCATCACGGAGTTCTTCTTCATCATCATCATCGCCCTCACCATAAGTTGTGAGTAGTTTACCACAGACCTTCAGGTCCATAGCTAGTATCTAGATGGCTTCTTCTATCTCTCTTTGGATCTCAATACAAAGTTCTCCTCGGTCTTCGAGGAGATCTATTCGATGTAATCTCTTTTTGCGGTGTGTTTGTCGAGATCCGATGAATTGTGAGTTTATGATCAAGGTTATCTATGAAAGATATTTGGTTCTTCTCTGAACTTTTTATGTGTGCTCATAATATCCTTGCAAGTCTCGTCGAATTATTGGTTTGGTTTGGCCTACTAGATATATAGTTCTTGCAATGGGAGAAGTGCTTAGCTTTGGGTTCAATCTTATGGTGTCCTTTCCCAGTGACAGTAGGGGCAGCAAGGCACGTATTGTATTGTTGCCATCGAGGATAAAAGGATGGGGTTTACATCATATTGCTTGAGTTTATCCCTCTACATCATGTCATCTTACCTAAGGCGTTACTCTGTTATTATGAACTCAATACACTAGATGCATGCTGGATAGCGGTCGATGTGTGGAGTAATAGTAGTAGATGCAAGCAGGAGGCGGTCTACTTGTCTCAGACGTGATGCCTATATACAATGATCATGCCTAGATAGTCTCATAATTATTCGCTTTTCTATCAATTGCTCGACAGTAATTTGTTTACCCGCCGTAGAATACCGCTATCGTGAGAGAAGCCACTAGAGAAAACTATGGCCCCCGGGTCTATTCTCAACATATCAATCTACATCTACTTTACTTTTACCGCTTTTATTTGTTGTTCTTATAAACTAAAAATACCAAAAATATAAACTATTATCTCTATCAGATCTCACTTTCGTAAGTGACAGTAAAGGGATTGACAACCCCTTATCGTGTTGGCTGTGAAGTTCTTATTTGTTTGCGCATGTGCGAGGGACTCGCGCGTGGTCTCCTACTGGATTGATACCTTGGTTCTCAAAACTGAGGGAAATACTTACTCTATTGTGCTGCATTTCCCTTTCCTCTTTGAGGGAATACAACGCAAGCTCGAGAAGTAGCACGTCCCCTTCCCAGGCCTCGCCGTCGTCCACCGCCCTGGTGCTCTCGGCGCGGCGTGGTCAAAGTGGTCAAGGAATGGCTTCCATTGGACGTGGACTGTACATCGAGAGGCTTACAGCTGGGTCCACGTCGGCAGCAAGGAAGTGCCTCCTTATTACGCGAAAAATAATGATTCCTCCACCTGACAGCAGGGACCCACCGGACGGGCCGCCGTATTTCGCGAAAAAAATGTTTCCCCCCTGACTGCTGGGACCCACCGGTTGGGCCACCATATTACGCGAAAAAAACGTTCCCCCTGCCGTCAGCTCGGACCCACCGGAAGTGCCTCCTTATTACGCACAAAAAATGAATACTCCCCCTGCTGGTTGGGACCCACCTTGGTGGGGGGCTGACTTGTGGGCCTACTAAGTTGACGGGGACGGTGTGCTTTGTCAACTTAGTCAATATGAACGATTCTAGCTCCACTGACAGTACGCTGTCCATCCAACGACCATAGTGCTTCTTCAACCTCTGGTCTTGTTGCTCCAGCCGCCCAAAGTAGCGCCGGTCGTGCCGCATGCTCCTGCCTCCCGTGGCCGGCTGTGCAGCCGTGGAGGCCTCACCACCCCTACTATTCCCACCGCTGGCCAGGCCATCCCTCTACTCACCCATACCCCCTGTTATTCTGCGGCGACGGTAGCCTCACACCGCAGCGAACCAGTGAACCCTCGTACTCCTCTACGCATGGGCATCCACTGCCGCGTCTTCCCCGGCTCCGCGTCGTCCCCTTCCTAGGCCTCGCCGTCGTCCACTGCCCTAGTGCGATTGGCGCGGCGTGGTCAACGTGGTCAAGGAACGGCTTCCATCGGACGTGGAGAGGCTGACAGCTGGGTCCACGACGACAGCAAGGAAGTGCATCCTTATTACGCGGAAAATAATGATTCCTCCACCTGACAGCAGGGACCTGATGTCTACACACGCTTCTACTCTTGTAGACTATGTTGGGCCCCCAAGCGCAGAGGTTTGTAGGACATCAACAATTTCCCTAAGTGGATGACCTAAGGTTTATCGAACTCAGGGAAGTAGAGGTTGAAGATGGTCTCTCTCAAGCAACCCTGCAACTAAGATACAAGAAGTCTCTTGTGTCCCCAACACACCTAATACAACTAGGAGTTGTATAGATGCACTAGTTCGGCGAAGAGATGTTAAATGGCAAGTGATATGGATGGCAAAACAAAGTAATATAAATCTGTAATCAAAAGTGCAGCAAGCAAACAAGTGGTAAACGGGAGCACAAATGGTATTGCAATGGTGGAAACAAGGCCTAGGGATCATACTTTCACTAGAGGCAACTCCCAACAACATTAACATAATCGAATCACATGATATTTCCCATAAAACATGCAATGGAGACCTGAGGTCATTCCTTCGTGGTCAAGAGAGGACGAGAATTATGTAGGGCTACAAAAGCACACCTCAAAGTTCGTAGTTCTCAATCTAAGGATTTCCCAATGTCACCGCGGCCATCCAAAGAGAGTCCCACAATCACCACAACATATCTAAAGGATAGTCAAAGACAAGCACCAAGAGACTCTCAATCTTCAATCAACACACAAGAGAGGAAATCACTCATGAAAATATTTTTCTAATCCATGTCCAATAGACCGCTGTCACCTTGGTCTCGGGGATTATACTAGATAAAGACAAGTGAGTACATCAATCCAATACATAGAGGAAGAGGAAACATCATGGGATCACCCTAAATTAACATAGCCTATGATCACAACGAAGATCACATCATGGGTGGGAGAGATAACCACATAGCTACACGTACGAGCCCTCGGCCCCGGAGAAGACTACTCACACATGGACATGGTGAGGAGGAGGTTGATGATGGTGTTGATGGAGAGCTGCAGCCCCGCAAGGAGGAGACGGCCGGTGGCAGCCACGAAGGCGGTGGCGGCGGCCCTTGGGGGCGGCGGCGGCGGCGGCGGCCCTAGGGGGCGGCGGCGGCCCTAGGGGGCAGCGGCTCCTTGGCCCCCCTTCTTCCTTGTGGATGGTGCTGCAATGGTGCTGGTCCTCCCCTCCAAGATGGCGGCTTGGGAGGAGGAAAATTCGTGGCCCTTGGTGACCTAGGTTTTCTCTCTTTATATAGACTCTCGGATTCCCGTCATAAGATTTTGGGCCTCAGTAAAACGGGCTTATCTCGGCCGTCCGGACTCCGATTTGGACGAATTTTATATCCAGAAGCATCGCCTCGACATTCCCCACAACTTTCACAACTAGACTTTTTCCTTTTGACGTCGTCTTCAGGCCAGAACGTGACCATCTTTTAAAAAACGTTCTCAGACTGATTTCAGGAAAGTTAGAGTCCTACTCCAATACGACTCCTTTTGCGTTTTTATCAATTTCCAAGTAATTCCTACACAATAAAGTGTAAAACAAGAACATTGTGCACTTTTGCAACCATTAGTAGGTTAGTCCAAATATGATCAAAAGTGTATGGAAGTGCATAAATATCATAGCAATATCACACAAAAAAGGCATGGAGCAAGCAGAAATTATAGATACGTTTTGGACGTATCAACATTCCCGAGCTTAATTCCTGCTCGTCCTCGAGTAGGTAAATGATAACAAGAATAATTTTTGTGATGACATGCTATTAACCATATAAAGACCTTTCATAGTCATATGACAAAAGCTTACTGAGACAATGAATCTGTAGTAATTAAGTTGCCTCATGAGAAAATCACAAAGAATTGAAAGTTTTACAATATGTTACTGAAACATTAAATAGATTTGTAATGAGCATGGTGTGCAAATATGATAAAGTGATATCTCGCTTGCCCCCTTTAGTGAAGCAAAACATAAATGCAGGGGCACCTCCAAGGTTTAAGTGACGACTAGATACAATGATTTCAGAATAAACGATATCATACTCATGCAAAAGACAATGCTACTTTGGGACAATGCACATTACACTCAGAATGACAATCATGCTCTTAATAGTTGGTGCTTTAAAAGAAGGTGGAGACTCTCGAACCGTGGCTTTTGTTGGCAAAGTTGAAAACCCGTGGTCGGAAACAAAAACTAGACATGTACCAGAGCTCTTGGTTTTAAAAACAGAGGTAATAATTATTATTTTTGGATATGCATGTTTCGTCAAAGAATGCTAGCAGACAACTCAATCACTTCTTGAGATGGACAAGTTTCGAGGAACGGCTCCCGAATGAGGACGATCACATCCTCTTAATCTCCTTTGTTTATCACTGCCAAAGTTTTCTGATTTCTCATGAACAAACCGTGAAGGAGGGTTTGTTTGTTATATTATTTTTGAGCCGGGCACACTCTTTGCCAGTTCCTTCTCGTATTATGGGTTTGCACATTAGACATGCAATCCCGGGGTGAAGCTTGTCCAACTTAAAAAGATCATGAATTAACTACTACTTCCTCATGAACTAAAACAGAGGCACAAAAGAGGAATGCTTTTTTTTTGAATAATTTCGAGATGGTACATGAAAGTCTTCGTTAGGAATGGCAGGTAAATACCATGTATAGGAAGGTATGGTGGACTCATATGGCATAACTGGTTTAAAAGAACATGGATGCACAAGCAGTCAGTCCGCTTAGTACAGGCGAGGGTTAGCAGAAGACTGGGAGCGACCAACTAAAAGAGCAATGACGGTCATAATCATGCAGAGCGACAAAGCAACATTGAATCAGGCATGGAAGTTATATCGCTACTCAGAAATAAAAGATCATCAAGGCTTGACAGACTTTCTTTACAGTCTTAAATATGCGTGAGCATACACCAAGTCAATCAAAATAAATTCTTGAAGGAAGATATTACTAAACCATACCACATCATAGGCAAACAAATCATGTTGGTACTCCAATAACACATTGAGAACCCCCCAGCTATTTGAGACTAACCATAAGAAAACATGAACTACTAAGCACCATTATGCACGTAGCATTTTTATCATAGACATATCGACCAATGCAACAGAAGCCAACTCTCTTAACAAGATAAGCATGATAAATAAAGAGAGTCCAACGACCAACTAAACAAAAGCTCTTTAAAGAGATAAACATGAAAACTAAAAGCTAAACATGATAGTAGCTATTGAAATACAAAGAACACACACAGCAAGGATAGACATGAAAATTCTATGTTATATTCTAGGTTGAAGTGGAGCGTGTTTCTCTCCCACATAAAGAAACCTAAGTTCCGACTCATTATGAAAAGCTAAAGAAAACTAAAAAGGAAACTAAAAGCAAGACGCTTCAAGCATAGCACATAACACATGAAGTGATTAAAATATAGTGGAACGAAAGACGAACTGATAATGTTGATGGAGAAGGGGATGCACGGGGGCATCCCCAAGCTTAGACGCTTGAGTCTTCTTGAATATTTCTTGGGGGTGCATGGGGGCATCCCCAAGCTTGAGCGTTTGACACTCCTGAATCTTTTTATCATCTTCCCTCGCACACTTGAAAACTCCCTTCATACATAACTCATCATAATCTGATTAGCGAGGTTAGTACCCATAATAATATAATTGTTCCTTGCTGGAAATAAGGATATTCTTGAAGGTCTACTGTTTCTCAAGATTGCCAAAAGGTTTTTGCAAAGAAAAAGCAAGCTCAAGGTTTGCAAAATGAAGGAAAGGCAAAATAGGACAGAATATGTGAAAAACAGACCAGCAGGTAGTAAATGATTTTTTCGGGGCACTTCTGCAACTCTAATCAAAAAACTCAGAACAGAGGCCCGAAAGACAATTGTATAGAGCACGCTGTCGAAAAAATTCAGACCAAAAAGATGATCTGGTGATTTTATACGAATTTTTTTATCCAAGGACAGAATCTGTTTCCTGAACAGCACGTCACAAATTTTGAACTTTCTTGCAATCAGAGGCTACACTTGGCACAAAGCTGAAAAGTAAAGATATAATGATGTTGCTACAGTAGTAACAAACATCAAGACCACTAAAAACTGAAAGAACACACTGAAAGCAAAGATAACAAGGGTTGTCTCCCTAGAGCTCTTTCTTTATAGCCATAAAGATAGGCTTAAGACTTTAATGATGCTCTCGTAGGAATAAGAGTTGAAGAACAAAAGAGAGCATCAAGAAGCAAATACCAAGCACATTTAATCCTAACATGCTTCCTATGCATAGGAATATTGCAATAGAATAATTCATTGAAGCACAAAGCAACTAGCATAGGAAGGCAAAACAAGCATAACTTCAAAATATTCACCATAAAGAGAGGAAACTTCTTATTATTAAGATATTTAGAACCATGTCTCCCTCTCTCATTATAAATTTTAGTGGCATCATGGATGAACTCAGCAATATAACTATCACATAAGGCATTATTTCCATGATCCAAAAGCATAAAAGTGTCATTACTCTTCATATAAGCAAAATCTTTCTTATTAGGAATAGTGAGAGTAAGACTATCATAACCATCATGGTAATCATCGTATTTAGGAGGCATATCATAATCATAATAAATTTTATCCTCAATAGTAGGTGGACTGAAAATATCATGTTCATCATTGTAATCATCATATATAGGAGGCATAGTATCATCAAAAGTAAAATTTCTCCTCAAAAGTTGGGGGACTAAAAATATCATGTTCATCAAACGTGTCATCCCCAAGCTTAGAGCTTTCCATGTCATTAGCAATATTGATATTAAATAAAAATATACTAATAACATCACCACCATCATGATTGTTATGCAAATAATAAAGTTCCAAAGGTTTTTTAATTTTCTCTTCGAACACATCATGTCCAAGTTCAAGGTAGAGCTTATAAAGCTCTCTCATATTTTTGTTGTTTTCCATTAAGCAAAACTAGTGAAAATAAAAACAAGAAACAAAAATATTTAATTGCAAGATCTAAAGATATACCTTCAAGCACTCACTTCCCCGGCAACGGCGCCAGAAATTGCTTGATGTCTACACACGCTTCTACTCTTGTAGACTATGTTGGGCCCCCAAGCGCAGTGGTTTGTAGGACAGCAACAATTTCCCTCAAGTGGATGACCTAAGGTTTATCGAACTCAGGGAAGTAGAGGTTGAAGATGGTCTATCTCAAGCAACCCTGCAACTAAGATACAAGAAGTCTCTTGTGTCCCCAACACACCTAATACAACTAGGAGTTGTATAGATGCACTAGTTCGGCGAAGAGATGTTAAATGGCAAGTGATATGGATGGTAAAACAAAGTAATATAAATCTGTAATAAAAAGTGCAGCAAGCAAACAAGTGGTAAACGAGAGCACAAATGGTATTGCAATGGTGGAAACAAGGCCTAGGGATCATACTTTCACTAGAGGCAACTCCCAACAACATTAACATAATCGAATCACATGATATTTCCCATAAAACATGCAATGGAGACGCACCCTGAGGTCATTCCTTCGTGGTCAAGAGAGGACGAGAATTATGTAGGGCTACAAAAGCACACCTCAAAGTTCGTAGTTCTCAATCTAAGGATTTCCCAATGTCACCGCGGCCATCCAAAGAGAGTCCCACAATCACCACAACATATCTAAAGGATAGTCAAAGACAAGCACCAAGAGACTCTCAATCTTCAATCAACACACAAGAGAGGAAATCACTCATGAAAATATTTTTCTAATCCATGTCCAATAGACCGTTGTCACCTTGGTCTCGGGGATTATACTAGATAAAGACAAATGAGTACATCAATCCAATACATAGAGGAAGAGGAAACATCATGGGATCACCCTAGATTAACATAGCCTATGATCACAACGAAGATCACATCATGGGTGGGAGAGATAACCACATAGCTACACGTACGAGCCCTCGGCCCCGGAGAAGACTACTCACACATGGACATGGTGAGGAGGAGGTTGATGATAGTGTTGATGGAGAGCTGCAGCCCCGGAAGGAGGAGACGGCCGGCGGCAGCCACGAAGGCGGTGGCGGCGGCCCTTGGGGGCGGCGGCGGCCCTAGGGGGCGGCGGCTCCTTGCCCCCCCCCCCTTCTTCCTTGTGGATGGTGCTGCAATGGTGCTGGTCCTCCCCTCCAAGATGGCGGCTTGAGAAGAGGAGAATTCGTGGCCCTTGGTGACCTAGGTTTTCTCTCTTTATATAGACTCTCGGATTCCCGTCATAAGATTTTGGGCCTCAGTAAAACGGGCTTAACTCGGCCGTCCGGACTCCGATTTGGACGAATTTTATATCCAGAAGCATCTCCTCGAAATTCGCCACAACTTTCACAACTAGACTTTTTCCTTTTGACGTCGTCTTCAGGCCGGAACGTGACCATCTTTTAAAAAACGTTCTCAGACAGATTTCAGGAAAGTTAGAGTCCTACTCCAATACGACTCCTTTTGCGTTTTTGTCAATTTCCAAGTAATTCCTACACAATAAAGTGTAAAACAAGAACATTGTGCACTTTTACAACCACTAGTACAAATACCCGTGCGTTGCACCGGGCGAAAAAGGGGCACAACCTGCTTCATATGTCATTATGCACCATTTTTTGTATGCAATTTTAATATACATCGATAATAAGATTGAAGTGATTAGTTCTTTTTGTAGCATGAAGTGCAGACGTGAAGAAGCCACCTTAGCGTTCTTCATCTGTATTTTTGGAAGAGTAGTTTTTCATGGAATAGAATGGCGCTCAATTTTATTTTGCTTTTCTAAAAAACATGGAAATTTCCTTATTTTTAGTAAAAGTTAACATTTTCTTAAAAACTGGAACACTTTTCAAAGAATAGTTATTGTCTTTAGGAAAATTAGTGCATTTCTTTGAGAAAGAACATTTTTCAAGAGCTTTCGCTGAAAATGATTTTTTTATTATTGTTTCTGTTGTACATTTCTAAATGGAATTTTTTTAGTAATTCTTTTTTAGAATTGATAACTTTTTTTAAAAAGTGCAAACATATTTTTTTAAACAAAAAAAGTGTAAACACATGTAAATCTTTGAGCATTTAAAAAATATTTTTACCCTGTTTATATTTTTTATAGATGGTTAGTTTTGTTTTTAGGGGTTACAGATGGTTAGTTATTTTGTTGGGAAGAGTATTATTATTTTTAATTATTTGGGCTTGACCCAAACAAATCACTTGACCCTAGACACAAGGGACGCACGAACTCATCTTCCTTATCGTACTTCTCAAAAGAAAATCTTCCTATCCCTCAAAAAAATCTTCCTTATCATTCCTATTTACAGAGAAAATGGGAAGGAAGAATAGCGCTTCCGCCGGCTGTACATACCAGCAAGTCCTCCGCCCAAGTGGTGACGCCTTGTCCCTGTCCACCACGACCCTACCAGCTGTAGTTGGAGTTGATTTACCTGTAATGGGTGTTGGTGCTGCTGTGGTATCTTAACGATGTTGACCTTTTGATATTAATGAGGTATACTTTCATTTAGTTCTTCAATTAGATATACTATCTGCACTGGATTATGTTAATCTGCTCCTTTACATAGGCTTTTGCGTAATTGCGTCTCTGTTTCTTACAGGTCCAAAAAGTTGGGTCTTGAACCGGTGAAAGTCAATATTAACGGAAGTTTGCATATTTTTTCTTGGACAATCATTGCGTGTGAGAGGTATCTATTAGAACCTTTCTAACATTTGCATATATATAGTTTTCTGGCAGGTTTGTTTATATATAGCTTTGACATTGATATGTATTTTTACAAAATGGGTCAAATATATTTCAAGTTTCGGGGGAGGTAGAGAAAGTAATGTTTAGAAAAATCAGTGCACCTGCAGCAGCTCAAAAGCCTGTGCGTTGCAACGAAAAAAATGCACTCTGTAGCCTAATAAGAATGGTCTAAACCGCACGGACGGCATCAAGGAAATCCAGTGGGGGAAAGCTAAGCCGATCTCCAAGGCGATACCACGTCGAAATACCAAACTGATAGGGATAGCTTCAAGGACGCGTAAGAAGAAGGCGTGGGGATTTGCCGAGGAGAAAATGGTGGATTTAGGTCGATGGAGAGTGGCGTCCGGACGGACAATGTCAGTCGGGAATGGTAGTTGACGACAACATTTACTCGATAGAGAGAAGCATTGGGACGATTTTTTTTACAACAGGAAACGGGAAGAGAGATGTGTGTGTCTGGTCTGGCACTCATCAGAGCGTGCGTGTTTTTTTCATTACAAAGAGTACATGTGTTGTGTAAGTGAAGTGTGTCATTACACGATGTTCAAATAATGCAAAAGAATATTATCAAAATAAATTATGTGTTGTAACGGATAAAAAATGATGATTACTCACATAGTTATTGCTCACTAAGTTTTCTGATGCCTCACTTGGTCGACAAAATGGTTCAACTGGACAGGAGTATGATAGCACAGTAATTGCGCATCAAGATGGTCGTCCTCAACATCGTCGCTGTTTGATGTATTGACATCTGGGCTCTATGGCGCCTTCATCTACCAGCCCGCGTTCATGTCTCGCTTCGAGCTTCCGCCTTGTTGGACCGCGCCGTCTCCACATGTCCGTGTGCATCATCTCCCAGCCACCCGGGCATGCACGACACGACAATAGCATACTCATCCTACCTCATGCCAGAATTTAAGCTTCTATACCACTCCTTTTTGTACTTGTATAGCAGAAAGAATAATGGGCTTCCTTTGAACCACGTTTTCATGTTCATCTTCTGCCTTGCTTTGCGGTTTACACAACCAATAGTGGCATTGATATACAATAAAAGATGGGGCAAACTCTTGCCAAAAAATTTAGCTACCTTCCTCGGGAGAGCACCGCCGTCAAAAGAAGCACCTCAAGCATCAACCAACCGAGCCAAACTCTTGCATTTCTTAGGCGTGCCAGCTCATGTGTGCATAAAAAAACAAAAACACCTAAATCATCAACCATCCGAGCCAACCTAATAGTACATTTGTTGGGCATGCCAGCTCGTGTGTGAATCATCCTCCGCGCACAGGCCGCCCTTCGATCCTCCTCTGAATCATTGAGTCCAGCCGGCCACTGGTAACCTCAGCAGCGCCACCCGCCCACCCGCACACAGCCATGCAACTCTGTCCGGTCATCCCCGCTGCCGCCGGCTTACAAGCTCTCATGGAGGCCTAGCCAGGGTCAGGCCTGTTTTTGCCCTCGGCCAACTTCTTGTATTATGCACCCATTCAAAGTTTATGCAGACCACAATCGATGCAATTGGATATTGACACCAAAATAGTAAATAAATAAGTAAAAGTTCAGAGGAACTACTACTATTTAAAACTGTAGTAAAATAGATAGTGAAAAGTTCAGTGTCTAAGAGTCAAACTACCTAACTGATCAAATGAAAAAACTAAGAATGACATGAAGGTTGCAGGGTAATTACATGAATACCAGTGAGAGATTGCACAAGAATGAATTAACATAGTGGAAATTCAGGTAGCCAACTCAAGTGAAAAAAATTGAAGGGCATGGAAAAGCAATGTCTTGACCTTTTTAGTCATTGAATTGTTCAGACTCCCATAGCATATACTGAAGAACATACCGAATTAATAAGTACCCCCTCTGCACATTTTCTATAAGAGAAGAAGGAATTAGACCGGTCGCACAAACGGAACATGGTAATTAATACTTACTGCAATGCATATCCCATAAGCTTGGTCCAATAATGAAAATCTTTTGCAGCAATACAGATGAGATATGGTGCTTCAAACCAAAGAAGACCTGCAGCATATCCCATAAGGTTGAATTCATTTTCACTGAAATACAACCAACTACCATCACAAAGTAAGACATGAGACGCATCCTGCTACAACCATTACTCCTAGAACGAAGTATGCAATTATAACTATTACCAAATGGAAAAAAATTGGCACAAGAATACCATGTTATTGAGGGTTCAGGTATAAGCATATGAGATAGATGATCCAAATTTCTGAAAAAATACTTCTAGTGGGCTTAGAATCAATTAAGCTATTGAGATTGATAATGTAGTGTCAAGATTTTAACAGAGAAAGCATCATTGTACTGGTAATGAAGGGGGAAAGGCATCAAAGAGAACACCTACAGAATGATTAATGGAACCTAACTACTGGTCCCTTCTTTTTTTTCATGATTGCAGAAGCTTAAGTACTTGAGCTATCTAGAAAAAAAATACTAAAACTACTTACGAATCCCCTGCACCTCTATCAAGATAAATCATACTGTAGGTGTTGGCATCTATGATCATTCCCCTATTCATATTCTGCAACTCCAATCACACATATAAGATAAGCTTTCTGTTCACATACTAACAAAAGTGTAGCTTCTATGAATCTACTTCAAGCACTGCAGACTTGAATCAACTTCCAGACTTGAATCAACTTTCAGAACTGAATTAATGCGCACAAAATCAAGAGAGTAGTCTAATCGCTCTTATATTTCTTTATGGAGGGAGTAGTAGTTGATAACAAATGCAAAATACTTGATCAAGACTGTTGCAACTCCTGTACCAAATTTTTGTGAACCTCTTCAAGCTGATATAATATGAAGATTTACTATATATATTTTCACAGCCAACCAATTATGTATACCTTAAGCCAATTAACTATAGAGATTTAGAGTGAGACCATATAACATTGTTCTGAACCACTAATGCAAACCTTCAGCCAATTAAGTACATAGATTTAGAGTGGAACCTTATAGCACTGGTATGAAAACTTTGTCATACAACAATTGTTCTTCCAAAATAGTCAATTAAATCATCATGATATTAGATTAACTTTTCTTATATTTTTCTGTCATACAATAGCTGTTCTTCCTAGATACAAATTTAGCTAGACTTATCACATTTGACCGCTACTTCTAATTATTGTTTTTCCTGAGGAACATCCTGTAATGACGACATGAGGGTGTTTTAGGCATTGACTTGTTCAGAGCTTAAGTAGTATAGTTGATGACAGATGCAAATTGATTACAATGTAGTACGTACCTCAGGTCAGACGAAGTTCCGGCGGACAGCGGAGTACGTGCAGACGGATTTCCGGTGAAGTCCACGGTGTGTACAGCGATGTCGGAAACTTGCGACACAATGACGAGCCAAATAACTGCAGATTATTGCAGAGTTAGAACACACAAAATTACTTAACCTTGCAATTAGAATACAAAGGGTTCAGTCATGTCTTTTTTCCTTGATGACAGATGCAAATCATCTGGATATGAATTGGGTAGTATTTATTATTAGGCTTAGATATATTGATTGATGGGACTGTAGCACTACCAAAAACCTTCAGTAGCAAGCTATATCTCAGTTCTCTATCTAAATGTGCATCACAGTAGCATCATACATCATACGAGAAGCACCATATATATATGTAAATATGAAGCAATCAACACTTCTCTCTATGCCTTCTCTATCTCTCTCTCTCTCCCTCTCTCTCTCTTCTTCACATATCTCTTTTTTATCCACAAGAGCAGATCATTAGTCGTTGGACCCTGTCTCTCGTCTCCGCTCTCTCTCTTTCTAGCAGTAGCAGCCAGTAGCAGTTCCATCAATCCCTCTATCTAAATGTGCAGCAATCATCGTCTCTCTCTGCTCTCTCAATCTCTCATCTCTCTGCTCTCTCTCATCCTCACCTATCTCACCAGCAACAGCGTCCAGCATGCCCTCTGCTCTTTCCCTAGAGAAAGAACGCCTCACAAACCAGCTTCAACCAAGGCTGCAGCACCACCCCTATATCCACCGCAGAAGTTACATATCCCCTATGCTATGCAGCACCAAGAGAAGGGGGCGGATCGAGATCAATCACACACAGAGAGAGATGAGGGGGAGGAGATCCGATGGGGAGGCGAGAAGGGCGACGAGAAACACCGAGGCGGGCTTTTGCTCCAAATTCTGGGAGGAATACGGAGGTGTGGGAGGCCAAGACGGAAGGAGGGACGAACCTGGTGCCGCCGGAGACGCGCCGGCGAAGCCCTGCCCGAAACCCTAGACACGGGGTGGGGGTGCAAGCCGGCGGTAGAGGACGGGAGCGGAGAAACCGGCTGGAGGGGAGGGAGTCCCGGACCGTGGGGAGCTCGGGGGCGTGTTGCGCGTCGCCGGAGGTCGCCGGAAGAGGTCAGCGTGGGTGGTGGTGGCGGCGATGACTCCATGGGCGAGAGGGAGAGGACGCGAGCCCCTGCTCCTTCTGTGGTCTTTTTTTTCCTTCACAAATCTGCTTGTACCGCGCGTTGAATACACCAAACGACAGGGTGTTTTCGACAAAAAATGAAACGTTTTCCAGAGTCACTTGAAAAGGGACTGCGGGTTGAATTCTAAAAAACTGAGGGACTTTTCTATAAAATTGACGACGACGTACGAGCTGAAACCCAATTTTCTTTATTATTAGGTAAAGATTAGTAGGTTAGTCCAAATATGATCAAAAGTGTATGGAAGTGCATAAATATCATAGCAATATCACACAAAAAAGGCATGGAGCAAGCAGAAATTATAGATACGTTTTGGACGTATCAGGACCCACCGGATGGGCCACCGTATTTCACGAAAAAAACGTTTCCCCCTGACTGCTAGGACCCATCGGACGGGCCACCGTATTGCGCGAAAAAAATGTTCCCCCCGCTGTCAGCTCGGACCCACCGGAAGTGCCTCCTTATTACGCACAAAAAAAATGAATACTTCCCGTGCCGGTTGGGACCCACCTTGGTGGCAGGCTGACTTGTGGGCCTACTAAGTTGATGGGGACGGTGTGCTCTGTCAACTTAGTCAATATGAACGATTCTAGCTCCACTGACCGTACGATGTCCATCTAATGGCCATAGTGCTTCTTCAACCTCTGGTCTTGTTGCTCTAGCCGCCCAAAGCAGCATCGGTCGTGCCGCATGCTCCTGTCTCCCGTGACCGGCTGTGCTGTCGTGGAGGCCTCACCGCCCCCTACTATTCGCACCGCTGGCCAGGCCATCCCACTACTCACCCACACCCCTGTTATTCTATGGCGACGGCAGCCTCACACCGCAGCGAACCAGTGAACCCTCGTACTCCTCTACGCGTGGGCATCCACTGCCGCGTCTTCCCCGGCTCCGCATCGTCCCCTTCCTAGGCTTCGCCGTCGTCCACCGCCCTGGTGCTCTCGGCACGGTGTGGTCAACGTGGTCAAGGAACGACTTCCATTGGAATAGTACTGTACGTGGAGAGGCTGACAAATAGGTCCACAGCTGCAGCAAGGAAGTGCCACCTTATTACGCGCAAAATAATTATTCCTCCACCTGACAGCGGGGACCCACCGGACGGGCCACCATATTTCGCGGAAAAAATGTTTCCCCCTGACTGCTGGGACCCACCAGCTACATCTTCGCACACAAGGAAGTGCGACCGGGAAAAAAAAAACGATTCGCCCCCTGACTGCTCGGACCCTGATACGTCTCAAACGTATCTACTTTTCCAAACACTTTTGCTATTGTTTTGCCCTCATTCTTGCATGATTTGAACTAAACTAACCCGGACTGACGCTGTTTTCAGCAGACCTGCCTGTATGGTTTTGTTGTGTGCAGGAAAATGGATTTTTAGGTGTCTCAGAAAATTCTAAGAAAAATCACAGAAAATCCACGCACCCGAAGGGCCACTGTGCCAGAAGTGGGGCCAGAGGGCAGCCAGGGGGGCCCCAGGCGCCCTGATGGCGCGGCCCCACCCCTGGCCGCGCCAGGAGGCCGCCTGGGAGGGTCCTCTCCCCTCTGGTGCCCTACCTTGGCTCGTATTTATTCCCGTGGCGAGAAAACCCCAGAACAGAAGTCGTTTTTCCAGTTTCCGTCGCGGAGCCGCCGCCACCCTCTGTTCTTCTTCGGGAGGGCTAATCTGGAGGCTGATTTGGCCTCCGGAGAGGGGAGATCGTCGCCATCGTCATCATCATCACCACTCCATCCTCCCTCCATGACTTCTCCTTCCATGTGTGAGTAATTCCCTGCTGTAGGCAAAGGGGATGGTAGGGATTGGATGAGTTAGATCATGTAATAGTTTATCAGATTATTGGGGGCATGTTGCCTATCATCTACTTTGGTGTTTATCATCTTTGCTTCAACTTGTTGCTCTTAATGCTTGTCACTTTGGGCCCGAGTGCCATGTTTTCAGATCTGAACCCTATGTGTTTGCATGAATATATTTGTGTTCTTGATCCTATCTATGAGTTGTTTGCACCTATTATGGTCCGGAACCGGCGATCCCAAAGGTGACAGCTTGGGACACCAAAGGGGATGGTCCATAATTTGAGGATTCCATGTATCCATTGAGTTTATTGCTTTGTTCCGGTGCTCTTTGACAGGAGCACCTTAATCTCCATAAGTTCTTTTTGGCCCCGTTCGTAGCGGGATGGTAGGACAAAAGATGTTGTACAAGTTCTTATTGCAAGCACGTACAATTACCTGTGGGATACATGCCTAATGTTTGATATTTGCCTAGATGATCATTACTTTTCTGTGTGCCTTGCCCCAAGTTAGATTCATGATGTATCTCATCCATGCAGCGCCCAACCATCCATCTCCCTAGCCTACAGTGTTTCAAATCCTGCTGGTTGTTAGTTGTTACTTTTGTTGTTTACTTTTGCTGTCACCACCATCACCATCATATCACCGTTACCACTTATCTTTTGTTGCAAGTAAGTATATTTCAGGTGCGGTTGAATTAACAACTCAACTGTCAAAGGTTATAAATACTCTTTGGCTCTCCGTGTGTCGAATCTATAAATTGGGTTATTCTTACCCGCGAAGACTATCTCGATCCCTTACGGTTGAGGGTTATCATGTACCGTTTTCTGGCGCCGTTGCCGAGGAGCATAGCAATATTTACAAGTCTACTTGAAGTAAAGAAGCTGCTTGAAAAACACTCCTTGAAGAACAAGACTGTTCCTGATCCTGAATTTGCTACATCTCCTATATGCATCAATGATCCTGATTATGATTTATCTGTTGATCTTTCACTTATATCTATGGTTGAAGCTGACCCCTTTTATGGCAGAGAAAATGATGTTGTTATTGCACACCTGACCAAACTCACTGAGTTGGGTGGCTTGTTTACCACGAATGAAAAGATATGAAACTTTTATGTGACTAAGCTTCTTCCTTTCTCTTTGAAGGAAGGTGCTAAAACATGATATGATGCACTACCATGTGGTTCCATTAAGAGTCCTCAAGACTTAGCTCACTCTTTTGTTGATAAGTACTTTCCTGCTCATATGCAACATGCAGCTTTACAAAGAATTTATAACTTTAAACAGTTGCAGGATGAGCACCTCCCTAAAGCTTGGGGGAGGTACTGTAGTCTAATCCAGGCTAGACCAGGACATGGAGTCCCTAAGAATGAATTAATCGATATATTCTATGCTGGTCTAAATGATGAATCCACGTCCTATTTGGATAGTTGTGCTGGTTGTGTTTTCAGGAAAAGAACACCGGACGATGCAGAAGAATTGATGGGCAGGATTGCCAAAAACCATGAAGATTGGTCCGTCCCTGAACCACCTCCACCACCAAAGAAGAGGGGCATGCTTGTTCTAAGCCCCGAAGATATGCAAGAAGCAAGGAAGTCTATTAAAGAGAAGGGTATTAAAACTGAAGACGTGAAGAATCTACCCCCTATTGAGAAGTTGTGTGAGCCTACCACACACCCTCCTATGGTAGAGGTACACTCTCTTTTAGATTTCAACGCAAGTGACATCCCTCATGGTAAGCCTCCTGATCAATGTTTAGATGAGCTTGATAATTTTATTATGAAGCAAAGTCATTTTAATGAGAGGATACAAAGCCAATTGCATGATAATTCCCTTACTATCAAAAGTTTGCTTGATGTTCTAGGTAGAACAGTTAATGATGTTAAATGTCTTGTGAAGCATTTTCATATGGTTCAAACTCAGCTTGAACAAATTTCTAATGTGCAAAAAGATTTGCTTGCTAACAATACCAAACAAGATGATTTACAGGCCTTCGGGATTAAGACCCGAGGAGGAACTAGCACTCAAGATCCTCTCTATCCAGAGGGGCATCCGAGGAGAATCGAGCAAGATTCTAAAATACAGGAAGAAGAAATTGTTGGCTCTCCAAAGAAGAAGAAGAAGAAACATAAGGAGGCTGACAATTCCAATGATCCTATTACAAGTGAAGAGCCAACTATTGATCCCAACAGTATATCTACCTCCGATGCTGAGACTGAAGACGGTGCCGAACCTGAAGATAAGGATAAGGAGAAGAATAATCCGCCTGAAGTTCGAGAAGAAGAAGCACCTGACAAACGCAAGAATTACACTAGAGAAGACTTCGTCGCAAGAAGACATGGGAAGGAAAGAGAACCATGGATACAGAAACACATCCCCTTTCCAGGTAAGTCTCTCAAATCTAAAGAAGAAGAGCATTACAATAAGTTTTGTGAGTGGATGAAACCTCTTTTTCTTCAAATCCCTTTGACTGATGCTATTAAGTTACCTCTCTATTCAAAATATATGAAAGATATTGTTACTAATAAAAGAAAAGTTCCTAATGAAGAAATATCTACTATGCTTGCTAACTACTCTTTCAGTGGCAAGATTCCTGAGAAGCTTGGTGATCCAGGTATACCCACCATTCCCTGCTCCATAAAGAATAATTATGTCAAAACTGCTTTATGTGATCTTGGAGCAGGAGTGAGTGTTATGCCTTTCTCTCTTTACAAGAGGCTCTGTTTAGAGAAACTAATTCCTACAGATATCTCTCTTCAGATGGCTGACAAGTCAACAGCCGTCCCGATAGGTATTTGTGAGGATGTTCCCGTAGAAGTTGCTAATTGTTTGATCCCTACTGATTTTGTCGTGCTTGACATGCCCGAGGATGGGAGCATGTCCATTATTCTTGGTAGACCTTTTCTTAACACCGCAGGTGCTATTATTGATTGCAATAAAGGAAAGGTTACCTTCAATGTGAATGATAAAGAACACACGGTGTATTTTCCAAAGAAGACCGACAAGAGGCATGGCCTCAACTCTATAGAAGATATCGAGACCGTGAAGATTGGAGAATGGGACTGTCCACTACATGTGCACCACAAATACAAAACTATTATGGTGGGGACAATGTCCATTAAAGTAAAGGTGCAATGATCACTACGTAAGAGGTGGGACTTTTTGCTATATATATCGCCGGTTTGTTGGTAAGACTTGATCAACCTTACTAGTGAGCATATTTTATATAGGTAAAAAGTTGAGCTTGTTATGTTTTCATTTGTTTTAGCTTTTGTTCTCCTTGCTGTACCAAGTGTTTGTGTTTTTGAAGCTTCGCAATACTAATCACTGCTTTAAGTTTTCAGAAAGTGTTGCAGCTTTTTGAACTTCGAAAAAATTTCAACAGTGAAGTTTTCAGAAAAAATCCAGAAAAATAAAAATAAAAATTTCCATGCCGGGAGTGACCCAGAGGCACCTGGGGCTGACCAGGGGGGCCACCAGTGGCCCAGGCGGCCAGCTGGCGCGGCCTGCCCCCTGGCCGCGCCCATAGGGCACCTGGGGCCCACAGGTCCTGCCTCCAGGTGAGTCTTCTTCCTCTCTCTCTCTTTTTCTCCAAAAACACGAGTTATGCACCTGTTCTTGCGTTCCTGCTGTTCTTGGAAGCAATTTTCGATCCCTCTCTACAGCCTATCATTCGAGCCGAGATTTTGAACAAATACTCCCTGGTATGTAACTCCTCCACACCCTCCAATTAGATTTTTTGTTGGTGGCTTCATTTGTGAGTATTTAGTAGTTCTTGGTGCTGTGTAGATGAGCTTGCATGCATGTGTAGAAATTTATTTTCCAAGTTTTGATGCAAGTTTATGCCTTAGGTAAGTGAGTTGAGTAGTTTGCCTTAACCCACTTTGTTTAAATCCTTGTTTTTGTAATTTGTCAAAAAAATCAGAAATGAGTTTGTTAGGAAGGGCAAAAGGGTGGCTTGAGAAGAAGAAGCCCGCGCGCTCCGATCGAGTTACTAGAGCCGCAGCTTCACCCTCGACTGCTAGGGTGAGCTACAATGAAGATCATGTGCCCATAGAGTTGTTGGAATACACAAATCCGGCACGTGCGATGATGTTCCCATGTGATGAATTCCTTGAAGCTGCAGGAATTAAGGATGAGTTTTATAATCTTTGTGCTAATGCAGGTCTGACATGGCTCGTCACGTGCCGTGTTGCTCAGTATCAAAAACTCACCTCCGGTTTCATTAACAGTTTTAGATATAACCTTGATACTGGTTCTATTGAGTTTAAAATTTACAATAATCTTTTGACCATGCCCTTGGAAAAGTTTTGTGAAATAATAGGTGTGCCAAACGTTGGGCGGACGGCGAAGATGACCTCTCAGCCCTCCGAGCTGAGAACCGTCTTCAACTCTCTCGGCGGCATGGATACGAGGGATATTTATCGGTCAAAAATCTCCAGCATCTTATTCCCTCACCTCAGGTATTTTGCGTATTATGTTGCTAGAGGGGTGTTAGCTCGTGACAACACGAGCAACATTTCTGCGTCGGATATTGCTATCCTGGCAACCGCCCTCTCAGGGAGGTTTGATTACAATGTGGGTGCCTTAATTGCTCGACGCCTTGCTATGAACGGTAACAGGGGAGATTTATTTGGTGGCGTTTATGCCACACTTATCTTAGAGTATCTTAAAGGCACCCCACACCCTGATGATAAGCCTTTTACTTATTTAAGTTTTGATCTTGCTGCTATGAAAAGGCATAAGTTTGTTACCATGACTTCTGAGTTTGGTAACCTTGCTTATATCTTGCGTTTCGGAACTACCGCGGAACGCAAGATCCGTCTACCTGCACCTCTTTTGTTTGATTTTTCTCGCAGGAACGGATGGTACTTTGATGTTATCCAGTTCGATGAGTTCATGGTCCAGCATCAGTTTCATAACCCCATGGAGGGGGTTGTGCCCGACGAGGAGGAGCACGGTGAGTTACCACCTTTTCAGGGGGAGACTGTCACCCAGTTTGGTGAAGGGTCTTCCTCTGCTTGGAAAGCGGACCCTTCTTCGTGGGAGGATCCGAGGACTTCGGTGTACGCGCCGGAATCCTTATATGACCCTTGGACTCACCAGTACCACCCCGGAGCAGGAGGCTCCTGGGGGCAGTAGCTACTACCAACTTAGGCCAAAAGCCTAAGCTTGGGGGAGTACGTGCCCTTCTCACTTTTCCATTGTATTATCCGTTTTATTTTTGTTCGCTTTGATCTTTTCGAAGTTTTTGCCTGTTCTTCTTTGTTCTTTCTTTGCAAAATCAACAAAAAGATATTCTCTTTCTTTTGCTTTCGTTCAGCCTTTGAAAAAAACCCAAAAAGATTTCCTTTCTCTCTTTAGTTTGCTTTGTTTTCAGAGTTCAGCTCGAGTCCGTGATGGCATTTAATTATATTTCCTACGTTCGATCGTGCAAGTGACAAGGCAGTAATGACGAAGATCGACGGAAGGGAAGCAACAAGGAAAACCGGTATGAACTCTTCTTGTTTCTACTTTTGTACATATGCCTATACTTATGATCTAGAGACCAGCTTGTAGCGACATAGTGCTATGTTTACAATGCTTTCCCAGTGGTTCATGCTTTCCTTGTGGCTAATCTCAAATAGCTAGAGTATATAATGTCTTATTGAAATGATTTACATGCATTGCATTGTTCATAGTTTGGTATACTAAGGTGGTATTTCCCTTTGGAGAATTCTTGGATTGATTTGACACATGTTTACACATGTTTAAGACTAAAAAGTCTGCTTTGCCTTGATGATCTTTGAGTTTCAGAATAGTTATATCACTTTCATGCCCAATTCAATGTTGCTTTGTCGCTCTGCATGATTATGACCGTTATTGCTCTCTAGTTGGTCGCTTCCCAGTCTCTTGCTAGCCTTCGCTCGCACTAAGCGGAATTCTGCTTGTGCATCCAAATCCTTTCAAACCAGTTATTCCATATGAGTCCACCATACCTTCCTATGTGGTATTTACCGGCCATCCTAACAAAGACTTTCTTGTACCATCTCGAAATTATTCAAATTTACTCATGTTTTGTGCCTCTGTTTTAGCTCATGAGGAAGTAGTAGGTAATTCATGATCTACTTATGTTGGGCATGTTTTATCCCGGGATTGCATGTCTAATCTGCAAACCCCTAATACGACGAGGGACTGGCATGAGTGCGCCCAGCTCACAAAAGATAATCACAACCAACAAACCCTCCTTTACGCTTTGTTTATGAGAAATCAGAAAACTTTGGTAGTGATAAACAAAGGAGATTAAGGGGATGTGATCGTCCCCATCTTGGGAAACGTTCCTTGAAACATGTCTAGCATAAGAAGTGATTAGGGCTGTCTACTAGCATTCGTTGACGAAATATGCACCTTCCAAAATCATTTTTACCTCTGTTTTCCAAACCAAGAGCTCTGGTACATGTTTAGTCTTTGCTTCCAACCACGGGTTTTCAACCTCGCCATCAAAATTCCACGGTTCGAGAGTCTCCACCTTCTTTCTTCAAAACACCAACTAGGAGAGCATAATTGTCATTCTTAGTGTAATGTGCATTGTCCCAAAGTATTACATTGTCTTCTGCATGCTTGTGGTATTATTTATTCTGAAATTCTTAGTTCTAGTCTCCTTTAAAACTCTGGAGGAGTTTCTGCATTTATGTTTTGCTTCACTCATGGAGGCTAGCGAGATACCACTCTAGTATGTTCAAGCTATGTGCAATGTAATCTTGTCTTGATTTTCAGTAGCATATTATTTACTTTTAGTTATTTGTGATTGGTCACTTGAAAGAAGGATTGCTTAGTGCATTGTCCTCATAGCATTGTTTCAATACTTGCTACACTCTTTTCGTAGTACATGCTTATATACATCTAATGAAGCAAAAGAGTTTGTCAAAGTTTTCTTTGTCGCGTCCATTTCGTTGAACTGAATTGCTTGAGGACAAGCAATATGCTAAGCTTGGGGGAGTTGATACGTCTCAAACGTACCTACTTTTCCAAACACTTTTGCTATTGTTTTGCCCTTATTCTTGCATGATTTGAACTAAACTAACCCGGACTGACGTTGTTTTTAGCAGAGCTGCCTGTATGGTTTTATTGTGTGCAGGAAAATGGATTTTTAGGTGTCTCAGAAAATTCCAAGAAAAATCACAGAAAATCCACGCACCCAAAGGGCCACTGTGCCAGAAGTGGGGCCAGAGGGCAGCCAGGGGGGCCCCAGACGCCCTGCTGGCGCGGCCCCACCCTTGACCGCGCCAGGAGGCCGCCTGGGAGGGTCCTCCCCCCTCTGGTGCCCTACCTTGGCTCGTATTTATTCCCGTGGTGAGAAAACCCCAGAACAGAAGTCGTTTTTCCAGTTTCCGTCGCGGAGCCGCCGCCATCCTCTGTTCTTCTTCGGGAGGGCTAATCTGGAGGCTGATTTGGCCTCCGGAGAGGGGAGATGGTCGCCATCGTCATCATCATCACCACTCCATCCTCCTTCCATGACTTCTCCTTCCATGTGTGAGTAATTCCCTGTTGTAGGCAAAGGGGATGGTAGGGATTGGATGAGTTAGATCATGTAATAGTTTATCAGATTGTTGGGGGCATGTTGCCTATCTTCTACTTTGGTGTTTATCATCTTTGCTTCAACTTGTTGCTCTTAATGCTTGTCACTTTGGGCCCGCGTGCCATGTTTTCAGATCTGAACCCTATGTGTTTGCATGAATATATTTGTGTTCTTGATCCTATCTATGAGTTGTTTGCACCTATTATGGTCTGGAACCGGCGATCCCAAAGGTGATAGCTTGGGACACCAAAGGGGATGGTCCATAATTTGAGGATTCCATGTATCCATTGAGTTTATTGCGTTGTTCCGGTGCTCTTTGACAGGAGCACCTTAATCTCCATAAGTTCCTTTTGGCCCCGTTCATAGCGGGATGGTAGGACAAAAGATGTTGTACAAGTTCTTATTGCAAGCACGTACAACTACCTGTGGGATACATGCCTAATGTTTGATATTTGCCTAGATGATCATTACTTTTCTGTGTGCCTTGCCCCAAGTTAGATTCATGATGTATCTCATCCATGCAGCGCCCAACCATCCATCTCCCTAGCCTATAGTGTTTCAAATCCTGCTGGTTGTTAGTTGTTACTTTTGCTGTTTACTTTTGCTGACACCACCATCACCATCATATCACCGTTACCACTTATCTTTTGTTGCAAGTAAGTATATTTCAGGTGCGGTTGAATTGACAACTCAACTGTCAAAGCTTATAAATACTCTTTGGCTCCCCGTGTGTCGAATCTATAAATTGGGTTATTCTTACCCGCAAAGACTATCTCGATCCCTTACGGTTGAGGGTTATCAGACCCACCAGCTACATCTTCGCATGCAAGGAAGTGTGTCCGGGCAAAAAAGAAAACAACGATTCGCCCCCCTGACTGCTGGACCCACCAGCTACATCTACGCACGCAAGGAAGTGCGTCCGGGCAAAAAAAACGATTCGCCCCTGACTGCTGGGACCCACCAGTTACATCTTCGCATGCAAGGAAGTGCCTGACAGTCGGGACCCACCTAGTCGAAGCGTACGTATCATTGTCATTCTGGTCGAACGTGTACATACATACTGGTCGATGTAGAGGCGCGCACGTGTCGTAGCAGAGGAGCGCACGTAGCATGTACACGTACGTACAGCGGCCAGGGTGCAAGAAAGTAAATACGGCCACGTACGTACATACGGGCGGGGTCACGAACGCCTACTCGCGCGTACGTACGGCCAGGGCTCATGTACATGGCTGGGTCGGAACGGAGAAACATTGTCGTCGTCGTGTTCATGGGGAGCCAACCGGCTGGGTCGGAACGGAATGCGTCGTCGTGTTCATCGGGAGGTCTTGGACGAAACAACCAATGAAAACGAGGCCTGGCGTACTGCAGAACGGAGGAAACGGCCTTGTGTTCGACCAGCCACGTTCGAAACGGGATCCTATTCATCGAGAGGGGTCTGGCGTACCGCAAAACGGAGGAAACGGACCTCCTACAGTCAAAACGGGGGTCTTGTTGATCGAGAGGGGTGTGGCGTACCGCAAAACAAAGGAAACAGACTTGTGTTGGAGCACTACGGTCGAAACGGGGGTCCTGTTCATCGGGAGGGGTGTGGCGTACCGCAAAACGGGACTCCACGGGATAGTGTTCATCACCACCGTTGACCCCCTCCAGCCTCCACGGGCTACTGTTCATCCACCGTCGACCTCCTCCAACCTCCACCAGCGACTGTTCAGCCTCCACCGCGCGCTACTCCACCGGCTACTGTTCAACCAGCCCTCTCCACGGGATCCTGTTCAACCACCCCTCCAAGGGCTACTGTTCATCCAGCCCTCCACCGTCTACTGTTCATGCAGCACTCCACGGGGTGGTCCTGTTCATGCAGCCCTCCACGGGGTCCTATTCATGCAGCCCCAACCGGCTCGATCGAACGGGGTCCTGTTCATGCAGAGGCAACACCACTTGGTCATGTTCAGCCACCCCCACCGGGAACTGTTCATCCAACCCC
>LR738711.1:41047037-41081241 GCA_902687465.1 Secale cereale
CCCCCCCCAGCAACGCTCACTGTTCATGCAGAGGCAGCATCGATCGGCTCCAGTTATTAACAGTAGCGAAGGAATGGCTCGATCGTGTTCAGTTAACAGCCATCGATCGATCACTCGGGTTCAGTAACGCGTAGCCTGCAGTGCAATCGCTCGGGTTCAGTTAGAGCACAACGCCTCGCTCGGGTTCAGTTAGAGCCCAACGCCTCGCACCCACGCGCGTGCATGTACGAGAGAAACGCGCATCGCTCGGCCCCGACCACCCACCGTAACCGGTAACACCCCGATATTTTCCTCGCCCTCGCTTCTACCACGGTTTTTCCGTCATGGACGGCCCAAAGAATGTCATGCAGCTGCGTCTCCGGCCCGCCCAAGATGAAGAGCCCATTTTCTGTCATGATTTTTTGTCATAGAAGTAGGACCCCACCACATCTATGATGATACCGTGTTTTGTCACAATTATTGTCATAGAAGTGTCATAAGTATGACAGAAAAAAGTTTTGTTCGGACCAAAATGTCACGGATATGTCTTTTTTTAGTGTTGCCCTATGACTTCCCCTATCAGTGTTGACCCTCACCATAAGAGGTTGGAGGAGATTGAAAACAATGTTAGACATTTTATGTCTGTGCAATTTGAGCACAATGATTTCTTCAGAAATGAGCTTAAAGAATAGAAAAACTTTATGGAATACATGAATAAAGAGCTAGATGATATGTCTAAGGAATTTTATGGTTTGAAATCTCTGTTTGCTCATCTTGAGAACTTAATAGCCCAAATTTCGGACAAGCAATCCATCTTAGTTAATAAGATGGCTGCTAAACCAGAAGAATATGAAAATAAAGATGAAGATCTGAAAGTTATTGATGTGTCTCCTATTAGATCCTTGTTTTCTAGAATGAATCTTCATAAAGATGGGACTGTAGATGAGTCTACTTTAATTAAAAGGCGTCCCAATGATTTGGAGTTTTTAGATCTTGATGATAAAATTGTTAAAAGTGGGATTGAAGAGATTAAAACTTTGCATAGTGATGAACCCACTGCTTTAGATTTCAAGGGATTCAATTATGATAATTGCACTTTGATTGATTGTATTTCCTTGTTGCAATCCGTACTAAATTCTCCGCATGCTTATAGTCAAAATAAAGCTTTTACCAAACACATAGTTGATGCTTCAATTTGATGCAATCTTATGAAGAAAAACTTGAACTAGAAGTTTCTATCCTAGAAAGCTTTATGATGAATGGGAACCTACTATTCAAATTAAAATTAAGGATCATGAATGCTTTGCTTTGTGTGATTTGTTACGTTTCCATGAGCTTGATGATTGTTCTTTAAATTTGCATCTTGCGGATTCTACTATTAAGAAACCTATGGGAAGGATTAATGATGTTCTTATTGTTGCCAATTGGAATTATGTGCCCGTAGATTTCATTGTTCTTGATATAGATTGCAATCCTTCATGTCCTATTATTCTTGGTAGACCTTTCCTTAGAACGATTGGTGCAATTATTGATATGAAGGAAGGAAATATTAGATTCCAATTTCCATTAAGGAAAGGTATGGAACACTTTCCTAGAAATAAAATAAAATTAATTTATGAATCCATTATGAGAGCCACTTATGGATTGCCTTCCAAAGATGGCAATACCTAGATCTATTCTTGTATCGTGCCTAGCTAGGGGCGTTAAACGATAGCGCTTGTTGGGAGGCAACCCAATTTTATTTTCTTTGTTTTTGCTTCTGTTTAGAAATAAATATTGCATCTAGCTTCTGTTTAGATGTGGTTTTGTGTTTTAATTAGTTTTGTTCCAAGTAGAACCTTTGGGAAGACTTGTGTGAAGTTTATATGATCTTGCTGTAAAAAAACAGAAACGTTAGCGCTCACGAGAATAGTCACCAGATTTTACTAGAGAGTGATATTTAGTTGATTCTTTTTGCATATGATTAATAGACAAATTCCTCATGTTTACCAATTTATTTCATTTTTTGGAGTTACAGAAGTATTCGAAAGTTACAGATTACTACAGACTGTTCTGTTTTTGACAGGTTCTTTTTTTCGTGTGTTGATTGCTTATTTTGATGAATCTATGAGTAGTATTGGGGAGTATGAATCATAGAGAAGTTGGAATACAGTAGGTTTAACACCAATATAAACAAAGAATGAGTTCATTACAGTACCTTTGAGTGGTGGTTTGTTTTCTTATACTAACGGAGCTCACGTGATTTTTGGCTAAGTTTTGTGTTGTGAAGTTTTCAAGTTTTGAGTATGGCTGTGATGGACTATGGAACAAACAGTGGCAAGAGCCTAAGCTTGGGGATTCCCAAGGCACCCCAAGGTAAAATTCAAGGACAACCAAAAGCCTAAGCTTGGGGATGCCCCGGGAAGGCATCCCCTCTTTCGTCTTCATCTATCGGTAACTATACTCGGGACTATATTTTTATTCACCGCATGATATGTGTTTTGCTTGGAGCGTCGTGTATGATTTGAGTCTTTGCTTGTTAGTTTGCCACAATCATACTTGCTGGACACACCTTTTTGAGAGAGATAGATGTGGTCTAGAATTTGTTAGAATACTCTATGTGCTTCACTTATATCTGTTGAGCTAAACAGTTTTGCTCTAGTGCTTCACTTATATCTTTTAGAGCACGGTGGTGATTTTATTTTGGAGAAATTGTTGATCTCTCATGCTTCACTTATATCCTTTTGAGAGTCTTTTAGAACAGCCTGGTAATGTGCTTTGGTTATAAAACTAGTCCTAATATGATAGGCATCCAAGACGGATGTAGTAAAAACTTTCATAAAGTGCATTGAATATGATGAGAAGTTTGATACTTGATGATTGTTTTGAGATATAGGAATGGTGATATTAGAGTCATGCTAGTGGAGTAATTATGAATTTGAGAAATACTTGTGTTAAAGTTTGTGATTCACGTAGCATGCACGTATGGTGAACCACTATGTGACAAAGTTAGAGCATGAGGTATTTGTTGAGTGTCATCCTTTGTGTGGAGGTCGGGGGCGCGCGATGGTTAAATCCTACCAACCTCCCCCCTAGGAGCATGCGTTGATTTCTTTGTTTTGATGACTCATAATTTTTTGCAATAAGTATATGAGTTCTTTATGACTAATGTTGAGTCCATGGATTATACGCACTCTCACCCTTCCACCATTGCTAGCCTCTCTTGTACCGCGCAACTTTCGCCGGTACCATACACCCACCATATACCTTCCTCAAGACAGCCACCATACCTACCTATCATGGCATTTCCATAGCCATTCCAAGATATATTGCCATGCAACTTTCCACTGTTCCGTTCATATGACACGCTTCATATTGTCATATTGCCATGCATGATCATGTAGGTGACATCGTATTTGTGGCTATGCCACAATGCATAATTTTTCATACATGTCACTCTTGATTCATTGCACATCCTGGTACACCGCCGGAGGCATTCATATAGAGTCATACTTTGTTCTAGTATCGAGTTGTAAATCAATATAAGTGTGGTGATCATCATTATTAGAGCATTGTCCCAAAGAAAAAGAAAAAAGAAAAAAAGAAGAAGGAAAGGTCAAGAAAAAAAGGCCCAAAATAAAAACAAAAAAATAATAAAAGAAAAGAAAAGGGACAATGCTATTATCTTTTTCCACACTTGTGCTTCAAAGTAGCACCATGTTCTTCATGATAGAGAGTCTCTTGTTTAGTCACTTTGATATACTAGTGGGAATTTTCATTATAGAACTTGGCTTGTATATTCCAACAATGGGCTTCCTCAAATGCCCTAGGTCTTCGTGAGCAAGCAAGTTGGATGCACACCCACTTAGTTTCTTTTGTTGAGCTTTCATACATTTATAGCTCTAGTGCATCTGTTGCATGGCAATCCCTACTCACTCACATTAATATATGTTGATGGGCATCTCCATAGCCCGTTGATATGCCAAGTCGATGTGAGACTGTCTTCCTCCTTTTTGTCTTCTCCACAACCACCACTCTATTCCACCTATAGTGCTATATCCATGGCTCACGCTCATGTATTGCGTGAAAGTTGGAAGGTTCGAAAAAATTTGAGTATGAAAACAATTGCTTGGCTGAAACCGGGGTTGTGCATGATATGTATATTTTGTGTGATGAAGAGGGAGCATAGCCAGACTATATGATTTTGTAGGGATAACTTTCTTTGGCCATGTTATTTTGAGAAGACATGATTTCTTTGTTAGTATGCTTGAAGTATTCTTATTTCTTATGTTAATATAGACTTTTGTCTTGAATCTTTCGGATCTGAACATTCATGCCACAATAAAGGAATTACATTGAAAATTATGTTGGTTAGCATTCCACATCGAAAATTCTGTTTTTATCATTTACCTACTCGAGGACGAGCAGGAATTAAGATTGGGGATGCTTGATACGTCTCCAACGTATCTATAATATTTGATTATTCCATGATATTATATATTATGTTTTGGATGTTTAATTGGCTTTATCATACACTTTGATATTATTTTTGGGACTAACCTATTAACCCAAAGGCCCAGTGCAGATTGCTGTTTTTTTGCATATTTCAGGGTTTCACAAAAAAGGAATATCAAACGGAGTCCAAACGGAATGAAACCTTCGCGAGAGTTATTTTTGGAACGACGTCAACACAGAAGACTTGGAGTACACGCGAGGGAACGAAGGAGGCGGCCACGAGGGTCCAGGGCACGCCCCCTCCTACAGGGCACGCCCTCCACCCTCGTGGGCCCCCTCTAGCTCCCCCGATGCCCTCCTTACTCATATATATATATATATATATATATATATATATATATATATATATATATATATATATATATATATATATATATATATATATATATATATATATATATATATATATATATATATATATATATATATATACCCATATACCCTGAAAACATCGAGGCAACAGAGAAAACCCTAATTCCACCTCTACAACCTTCTGTTCACATGTGATCCCATCTTGGGGCCTGTTCCGGAGCTCCGTCGGAGGGGGGATCTTCCACAGAGTGCTTCTACATCAACACCATTTCCTCACCATGAGTTGTGAGTAGTTTACCACAGACCTTCGGGTCCATAGTTATTAGCTAGATCGATTCTTCTCTCTTTTTGGATCTCAATACCAAGTTATCATCGGTCTTCGAGGAGATCTATTCGATGTAATCTTTTTGCGGTGTGTTTGTTGAGATCCGATAAATTGTGGGTTTATGATCAAGATTATCTATGAGAAATTTTTGGTTCTTTTCTGAATTCTTTTATGTATGACTATAATATCCTTGCAAGTCTCTTCAAATTATCGGTTTGGTTTGGCCTAATAGATCTATTGTTCTTGCAATGGGAGAAGTGCTTGGCTTCGGGTTCAATCTTGCGGTGTCCTTTCCCAGTGACAGCAGGGGCAGCAAGGCACGTATTGTATTGTCGCCATCGAGGATAAAAAGATGGGGTTTATATCATATTGCTTGAGTTTATCCCTCTACATCATGTCATCTTGCTTAAAACATTACTCTTTTCTTATGAACTTAATACTCTAGATGCATGCTGGATAGCGGTCGATGTGTGGAGTAATAGTAGTAGATGCAGAATCGTTTCGGTCTAATTGTCACGGACGTGATGCCTATATATAATGATCATGCCTAGATATTCTTATAATTATTCGCTTTTCTATCAATTGCTCGACGGTAATTTGTTCACCCACCGTAGAATTCTGCTATCATGAGAGAAGCCACTAGTGAAACCTATGGCCCCCAGGTCTATTCTCAACATATTAATCTACAATCTACTTTATTTTGTTGTTTTTACTTTCTGTTCTAATATCCAAAAATACCAAAAAAATCAAACTATCCTATCTATCAGATCTCACTTTCGTAAGTGACCGTAAATGGATTGACAACCCCTTATCGCGTTGGCTGCGAAGTTCTTATTTGTTTGTGCAGGTGCAAGGGACTCGCGCGTGGTCTCCTACTGGATTGATACCTTGGTTCTCAAAAACTAAGGGAAATACTTACGCTATTGTGCTGGATCACCCTTTCCTCTTCGAGGGAATACAATGCAAGCTCGAGAAGTAGCAGGGGCATGACTGTACTTTTTGTGCGAATAAGTAAGTGCAAATCTATATTTGAAAATTATATCAAAATAGTTGCCGGTGTCGGTCCTCTCGACCAAGAAAAATCATTCAACCGATACTTATGAGCTTCCTATTTTGAAACATATTTCCTTTGTTTAGGACAGCTTCGAACCAATAAATAGACCATCTTTAGTTGTTAACTATTTTGATATAACAAACAATTGTGATTTTCATTTTAGGAGAACATGTCATTCGATAGTAAAATGCCAAGGTGAGTGTAATATGTGTGCGCTGTGAAGTTGTATAACTAGCATTACTTTCCTGATTAAGCATGTGCATTCAATATGGATTGAAAAGTATCCTAAATTTATGTTGGCAATTAGCACTCCATAATAAGAAAATCATTCAACCAATATTTTAAAAACTTCATATTTCCACAAATCTATTTTGGAGTAATCGGGGCTCCCGTTTAGGTCAATAGCGGTCCAATGGATTAAAACTTAGTATATTTTTTAGATAGCTCTTTTCAAGATTTCAGAGTGGGGAGTAGGGTTACTGCCACATTCTTTGTTACATCCCACTCGAAAGGGATTAAGGAAGCCCCCCTCCCCTTGGGGCTAAGGAGGGCCATACATAGTTCACATAAGGAGTACAATGAGGGAGAGAATATTTGACTTTACAACCGAATACATTATTGAAAAGCTCTGAAGACAATGATCCCGGGTTCGTCTCTACGAGAAAATCGTCGGCACCACACACAGAGACCCTCACATCAAAGACGGATGACATCATTGGGATGACATATGTGAGATTTCAACACAACATCATAAAAGGGACTTCTAGAGATTCTAGAGGACCGTGGCGATGTCCACCTGCCATATACAAAATGGCAAATCCACCGGTGCTATGAGGTGGGTCCAGCTGTACTTTTTGCTTGAATAAATGTGTGCATCTAGTTTTGATTTGAAATCCATATCAAAATCATTCAGGTCGTTGACACGTCTCCAACGTATCTATAATTTTTTTTATTGTTCCATGCTATTATATTATCTATTTGGATGTTTAATATGCTCTTTTATATTATTTTTAGGACTAACCTATTAACCGAAGACCTAGTGCCAATTCCTGTTTTTTTTGTCTATTTCAGTGTTTTGCAGAAAAGGAATACCAAACGGAGTCCAAACGGAATGAAACCTTCGCGATGTTCTTTCTTGGACCGAAAGCAATCCAGAAGCCTTGGAGTAGAAGTCTGGGACGCCACGAGGCGGCCACGAGGCGGCCACGAGGCAGGTTGGCGTGTCTAGGGGGAAGGCGCGCCCCCACCCTTGTGGGGCCCTCGTAGCTCCACCGACGTACTTCTTCCGCATATATATATACTCTTATACCCTAGAAACATCGGGAGAGCAACGAAACCACTTTTCCACCGCTGCAAGCTTCTGTACCCATGAGATCCCATCTTGGGGCCTTCTCTGGCGCTCCGCCGGAGGGGGAATCGATCACGGAGGGCTTCTACATCACCACCATAGGATCTCTGATGATGTGTGAGTAGTTTACCACAGACCTTCGGGTCCATAGTTATTAGCTAGATGGCTTCTTCTCTCTCTCTTTGATTCTCAATACAAAGTTCTCCTCGATGTTCTTGGAGATCTATTCCATATGATACTTTTTGCGGTGTGTTTGCCGAGATCCGATGAATTGTGGATTTATGATCAAGTTTATCTATGAATGATATTTGGTTCTTCTCTGAAATCTTATATGCATGATTTGATATCTTTGCAAGTTTCTTCGAATTATCGGTTTAGTTTGGCCTACTAGATTGATGTTTCTTGCAATGGGAGAAGTGCTTAGCTTTGGGTTCAATCTTGTGGTGTCCTTTCCCAGTGACAGCAGGGGCAGCAAGGCACGTATTGTAGTCTTGCCATCGAGGATAAAAAGATGGGGTTTATATCATATTGCATGAGTTTTTCCCTCTACATCATGTCATCTTGCTTAATGCGTTACTCCGTTCTTATGAACTTAATACTCTAGATGCATGCTGGATAGCGGTCGATGTGTGGAGTAATAGTAGTAGATGCAGAATCATTTCGGTCTACTTGACACGGACGTGATGCTTGTATTCATGATCATTGCCTAGATATTCTCATAACTATGATCTTTTCTATCAATTGCTCGACAGTAATTTGTTCACCCACCGTAATTTATGCTATCTTGAGAGAAGCCACTAGTGAAACCTATGGCCCTCGGGTCAATTTTTTATCATAGATGTTTCCGATCTACAAGTCTAGTTTTCTATTTATTTTATTTTGCAATCCTTACTTTCCGATCTATACAAAAAAAATACCAAAAATATGTATCTTATTATCTTTATCAGATCTCACTTTTGCGAGTGGCCGTGAAGGGATTGACAACCCCTTTATCGCGTTGGTTGCAAGGTTCTTGATTGTTTGTGCAGGTACTAGGTGACTTGAGCGTTGTCTCATACTGGATTGATACCTTGGTTCTCAAAAACTGAGGGAAATACTTACTCTACTTTGCCACATCACCCTTTCCTCTTGAAGGGAAATCCAACACATGCTCAAGAGGTAGCAAGAAGGATTTTTCGCGCCATTGCCGGGGTAATCTACACTCAAGTCAAAACATACCAAGTACCCATCACAAACTCTTCTCCCTCGCATTACATTATTTGACATTCGCCTCTCGTTTTCCTCTCCCCCACTGCTAAAACGATTTTTGAAAGCCTTTGCCTTTTCTTCACCTTTTTCTCGTTCGATCTTATGTTTGCTTGTGGGTCCATGTGCCTTCCATTTGCCTGCATCTTCGCTTGCTAATCTATTTATATGGATCCTCATCCGCTTGCTAATCTTTTTAAAAGATCGAGTTATGTTGAACCAATTGCTAGTAAGTTGAGTGCACTAGATTATCCTTATGAGGTTCTGCTTGAAATTTGTGATGAAGTGTCGAAAAAAGAAATTTATGAACTGATTCACGATAACTCTTTAAATGAAAAACATGATTGCAATGATGTTATTACAAATTCTATTAATGTCGATTGTGTTAATGATATGCAAAACCCTAAGTTTGGGGATGCTAATTTTGCTATGTCCACTACTTGTTGCAATGATCATGATTGGGGTGATTCTTCTTATGATCTTGAAAATTTATTTAAGCCCCATGTTGAATATGATATTGAGAATAATGCTTGCAATAATATTGAAAGTGGGTTTGCAAGAGTGTCAACTTTAGATCCCACATAATTGGAGAATGGTCAATCTTATGAATTTTTTGATGGAAGTGGGTTTGGAGAGGTCATGACTTTAGCTAATGTTAATCCCACTATTTTGGAAGAGTGTCAACTATGCAGGCATGTGGATCGTGTTATGAATATGTTATGTGATAGCTATATTGTTGAATTTGCTTATGATCCTACATGTAATTATTATGAGAGAGGAAAATATGGTTGTAGAAATTTTTATGTTACTAAATTACCTCTATTCATGTTGAAATTGCTATTGCTTCTTTCTTCT
The DNA here is from genome assembly GCA_902687465.1 of Secale cereale. Lineage (NCBI taxonomy): Eukaryota > Viridiplantae > Streptophyta > Magnoliopsida > Poales > Poaceae > Secale > Secale cereale. Next base: position 41,056,650 of record LR738711.1, read on the forward strand.
TCCTTGCATATGCTAGTTTGTGCTTGCCTGGATTTGTTTGCTTATTAAATGCCTATGCATAGGAAGTATGTTAGACCTAGATGTGTTGGTCTCATGTTTTAGGATGCTCTCTTTGCGCTTCAATACGTGTCTTTCATGTTAGCATCAGTAAAATTATCAATGCCTAGCTAGGGGCGTTAAACGTTAGCGCTTGTTGGGAGGCAACCCAATTTTATTTTTGTTCTTTCCTTTTTCTCCTGTTTAGTAATAAATAATGCATATAGCTTCTGCTTAGATATGGTTTTATGTTTTAATTAGTGTTTGTGCCAAGTAGAACCTTTGGGAAGACTTGGGTGAAGTCTTTGCGATCTTGCTGGAAAAAACAGAAACTTTTGCGTTCACGAGATTAGCTACCATTTTTTTACTGGAGAGTGCTTTTAGGTTGATTCTTTTTTAAGATGATTAATAGACAAATTCCTCACGTCCACCAATTTATATCAGAATTTTTAGAGTTACAGAAGTATTTAAAAGTTATAGATTGCTACAGACTATTCTGTTTTTCGTGTGTTGTTTGCTTATTTTGATGAATCTATGACTAGTATCAGGGGGTATGAACCATAGAGAAGTTGTAATACAGTAGGTTTAACACCAATATAAATAAATAATGAGTTCAATACAGTACCTTAAAGTGGTGGTTTGTTTTCTTATACTAACGGAGCTCTTGAAGTTTTCTGTTAAGTTTTGTGTTGTGAAGTTTTCAAGTTTTTGGGTAAGGATTTGATGGACTACGGAATAGAGAGTGGCAAGAGACTAAGCATGGGGATGCCCAAGGCACCCCACGGTAAAATTCAAGGACAACCAAAAGCCTAAGCTTGGGGATGCCGTGAGAAGGCATCCCCTCTTTCGTCTTCGTTTGTCGGTAACTTTACTTGAGACTATATTTTTATTCACCACATGATATGTGTTTTGCTTGGAGCGTCTTGTATGATTTGAGTCTTTGCTTTTTAGTTTACCATAATGATCCTTGTTGTACACACCTTTTGGGAGAGACACACATGAATCAAAATTTATTAGAATACCCTATGTGCTTCACTTATATCTTTCGAGCTAGATAATTTTTCCCTAGTGCTTCACTTATATCTTTTTAGAGCACGGTGGGTTTATTTTATTTTATAGAAATAATTGATCTCTCATGCTTCACTTATATTATTTTTAGTCTTATAGAACATCATGGTAATTTCCTTTGGCTATAAAACTAGTCCTAATATGATGGGCATCAAAGATGGGTATAATAAAAACTTTCATATAAAGTGCGTTGAATACTATGAGAAGTTTGATGCTAGATGATTGTTTTGAGATATGAGGATGGTGATATTAGAGTCATGATAGTAGAGTAATTGTGAATTTGAGAAATACTTGTGTTGAGGTTTGCAACTCCCTTAGCATGCACGTATGGTAACCGTTGTGTAACTAATTTGAAGCATGAGGTATTTCTTTGATTGTCTTCCTTTGTGTGGAGGTCGGGATCGCGCGATGGTTAACTCCTACCAACCCTTCCCCTAGGAGCATGAATGTAGTGCTTGGTTTTGATGACTTGTAGATTTTTCAAATAAGTATGTGAGTTCTTTATTACTAATGTTGAGTCCATGGATTATATGCACTCTCACCCTTCCACCATTGCTAGCCTCTCTAGTACCGCGCAACTTTCGCCGGTACCATACACCCACCATATACCTTCCTCAAACAACCACCATAGCTACCTATGATGGCATTTCCATAGCCATTCCGAGATATATTGCCATGCAACTTTCCATCGTTCCGTTTATTATGACATGCTCCATCATTGTCATATTTCCTTGCATGATCATATAGTTGACATTGTATTTGTGGCAAAGCCACCTTTCATATTCTTTCATACATGTCACTCTTGATTCATTGCACATCCCGGTACACCGCCGTAGGCATTCATGTAGAGTCATATTTTGCTCTAAGTATCGAGTTGTAATCCTTGAGTTGTAAAAGAAATAAAAGTGTGACGATCATCATTATTAGAGCATTGTCCCGTGTGAGAGAAAAAAAAGGCCAAAGAAGCCAATGAAAAAAAAAAGAGTGAGAAAAAGGGGAAGGCCAAAGAAGCCAATGAAAAAATATAAACAAAGGGGAAGGCCAAAGAAGCCAATGAAAAAAAAAAGAGAAAAAGAGAGAAGGGACAATGCTACTATTTTTTTTTCCACACTTGTGCTTCAAAGTAGCACCATGATCTTCATGATAGAGAGTCTCTTGTTTTGTCACTTTCATATACTAGTGGGAACTTTCATTATAGAACTTGGCTTGTATATTCCTACGATGGGCTTCCTCAAATACTCTAGGTATTCGTAAGCAAGCAAGTTGGATGCACACCCACTTAGTTTCTTTTGTTGAGCTTTCATACATTTATAGCTCTAGTGCATCCGTTGCATGGAAATCCCTACTGACTCACATTGATATCTATTGATGGGCATCTCCATAGCCCATTAATATGCCTAGTTGATGTGAGACCATCTTCCTCCTTTTTGTCTTCTCCGCAACCACCACTCTATTCCACCTATAGTGCTATATCCATGGCTCACGCTCATGTATTGCGTGAAAGTTGAAAAAGTTTGAGAATACTAAAGTATGAAACAATTGCTTGGCTGAAATCGGGGTTGTGCATGATTTGAATATTTTGTGTGACGAAGATGGAGCATAGCCAAACTATATGATTTTGTAGGAATGAACTTTCTTTGGCCATGTTATTTTGAGAAGACATAATTGCTTTGTTAGTATGCTTGAAGTATTATTATTTTTATGTCAATATTAAACTTTTGTGGTGAATCTTTTAGATCTGAACATTCATGCCACAATAAAGGAAATTGCATTGATAAATATATTAGGTAGCATTCCACATAAAAAAATTATGTTTTTATCATTTACCTACTCAAGGACGAGCAGGAATTAAGCTTGGGGATGCTTGATACGTCTCCAACGTATCTATAATTTTTTATTGTTCCACGCTATTATATTATCTGTTTTGGATGTTTAATGGGCTTTGATATGCTATTTTATATTATTTTTGGGACTAACCTATTAACCGAAGGCCCAATGCCAATTCCTGTTTTTTTTCCTATTTCAGTATTTTGCAGAAAAGAAATACCAAACGGAGTCCAAACGGAATGAAACCTTCGCGATGATCTTTCTTGGACCGAAAGCAATCCAGAAGACTTGGAGTAGAAGTCTGGGACACGCCACGAGGCAGGAGGGCGCGCCCCCACCCTCGTGGGCCCCTCGTAGCTCCACTGACATACTTCTTCCGCCTATATATACTCTTATACCCTAGAAACATCAGGGAGAGCAACTAAACCACTTTTCCACCGCTGCAACCTTTTGTACCCATGAGATCCCATCTTGGGGCCTTTTCCGGCGCTCCGTCGGAGGCGGAATCGATCACGAAGGGCTTCTAGATCAACACCATAGCCTCTTCGATGATGTGTGAGTAGTTTACCACAGACCTTCGGGTCCATAGTTATTAGCTAGATGGCTTCTTCTCTCTCTTTGATTCTCAATACAAAGTTCTCCTCAATGTTCTTGGAGATCTATTCGATGCAATACTTTTTGCGGTGTGTTTGCCGAGATCCGATGAATTGTGGATTTATGATCAAGTTTATCTATGAATAATATTTGGTTCTTCTCTGAATTCTTATATGCATGATTTGATATCTTTGCAAGTCTCTTCGAATTATCGGTTTAGTTTGGCCTACTAGATTGATATTTCTTGCAATGGGAGAAGTGCTTAGCTTTGGGTTCAATCTTACGGTGTCCTTTCCCAGTGACAGCAGGGGCAGCAAGGCACGTATTGTATTGTTGCCATCGAGGATAAAAAGATGGGGTTTATATCATATTGCTTGAGTTTATCCCTCTACATCATGTCATCTTGCTTAATGCATTACTCCGTTCTTATGAACTTAATACTCTAGATGCATGCTGGATAGCGGTCGATGTGTGGAGTAATAGTAGTAGATGCAGAATCGTTTCGGTCTACTTGACACGGATATGATGCCTATATTCGTGATCATTGCCTAGATATTCTCATAACTATGCGCTTTTCTATCAATTGCTCGACATTAATTTGTTCACCCACCGTAATTTACGCTATCTTGAAAGAAGCCACTAGTAAAACCTAAGGCCCCCGGGTCTATTTTCTATCATATAAGTTTCCGATCTACAAGTCTAGTTTTCTATTTAATTTATTTTGCAATCTTTACTTTCCAATCTATACACCAAAAATACAAAAAATATTTATCTTATTATCTTTATCAGATCTCACTTTTGCGAGTGGCAGTGAAGGGATTGACAACCCCTTTATCGCGTTGGTTGCAAGGTTCTTGATTGTTTGTCCAGGTACTAGGTGACTTGAGTGTTGTCTCCTACTGGATTGATACCTTGGTTCTCAAAAACTGAGGGCAATACTTACGCTACTTTTCTGCATCACCCTTTCCTCTTCAAGGGAAAACCAACGCATGCTCAAGAGGTAGCAGCCGTCGGTCCTCCCAACCGCGAACAATCATTCAACTAATACTTACAAACTTTGTATTTTGAAACATATGTTCTTTGGATTGAATGCGCCCCTTTGTTAGGTCAATAGTGAACCAATAAACTTTTAAATTTGTGGTATATCATTAGATAGTGTGCAACAACTAAAGAGAGAGTGCAGAGTGAAATGTAGTGGGTGAGAGCAATTCTAGAAGAATCTTCATATTGGCCCATCAATCACCATAATGCCTGCCAATATGCCGATTCTTGTCAAGAAAAGGCACTCGACGAGAGTTGGCACGATTATGTAGCGTCCTCCATATCTGGCCTCCTAGCCTCCATGTTTAACATTACATAGTCAACTTTTGGAGTGCACTTCATCCATCCAAAATTGTTTGGTGCCACGAAAACATCACGTGGTCCCCTATTTCACATGAGAAGAAAATGATGCTTCAGAGTGGGTGCCATGAGGCAGCCAGTATAGAGACTCTGAGTTTGCGGTGTTTTGGAGGCTGCGAGTATGCTGACTCTATTAGAGTTTCTATTAGATGCTTGGAGACAATGAATTCAAAGGCAGTTGTGAGATAATAAAATGATGCAAAAACATTCTTACATCTAAGTGTTGGAAATATGCCCTAGATGGAATTATATTGTATTATTATATTTCCATGTTCATAATTAAGAGTGCATATTCTATGGTATAACTGCTATGATCCTAGAATGTGCGATTCAGTGGAAAACTCATATGCACATGCGGAATGATAAACGACAAAATATGGTTCCTAGTCTCGCCTGAAAGACTAGCTCAAGTGTTGTTTGTGATCATGTTTTCCGGGTCTTAGGATATCTGTAAGTGTAATGATAGTTCTAAAACAATTTCGAGAATATGATGTCGGAAGAATGATCATATTGAATCGACCCAAACTTGTTTGTTATACTTTGAGATACAATCATCACAAGTCAATTGTTATAACACGAAGAGTTAGCATATGTTTTAGTTCCTTAGACCATGCGAGTATCATAGTCACTTCACATTGTATGATGGACTTTGGGATTGCTCAAACTTCATCTGTAACACAGTGATCATAATGACAACTTACAGTTTCATCAGGAAGTTTGACAAGGGACTAGATCCTTAGGGCTCGGTGTGACGGCATACATCATTGTCTAGCCGGACACATGTGACTAGGTCACGGGGATGCCAGAACATGTCAACAAGAAATAAGAACAAAACCGGTAATGAGGAGACCGGTATAGTGAGCAAGGGAATGACTCAAGAGGATGCTGATATATGCCACATCGGGTTTTGAAAAGTATTGCGAAGCAAATGGAATAAAACATGATAACCAAAGGTTCACTCAAATGTCATACATGTATTCATATGGATTGATATGGATGTCACGGTTTCGCTATCGATCATTGAGTGAAAGGAGTTTTGTTCATATCTATGTGTTACCGGACCTACAAGGTCACCAGTTTAAGGTAATCATGATCTGCTGAGTGTTAGTGGAGCAAGAGTTATGAGAAAATATTTATGAAATAGTATCATGAATATTTAAAATAGGTTTGAGAGGAACTGTAATCGCTTGGGGCTACCAGAAGAGTTTCGGGGTTTACCGGGTAATACTGATACTTAATATATTTGTGGAAAATGTTTCCGAAGATATGAAATTAGTAATAAAAGATTCTAATAATAATTAGGAGGCTTTATATTTAATTAAATATCAGCGGGTCTTAAAAGGCCAAGTGTGGAAGCACATTGGGCCTATGAGTTCCAATAGGAGGTGGTGCCCCTAGCTTCTTCGAGAAGCTAGGGAACACCGAATTGGAGGGGGATTCTCCCTCCTTGGCCGGCACAAGGGGAAGGAAACCTTTCCCTCTTGTGGCGCTGATAGGTCTCCAACATTTATTGTTCCATGTTGTTATATTATCATTCTTAAATGTTTTACAATCATTTTCTAGCAACTTTATATTATTTTTTGGGACTAACCTATTGACATAGTGCCCAGTACTAGTTGCTGTTTTTGCTTGTTTTTTTACTTCACAGAACACCAATATCAAACGGAGTCCAAATACCACGAAACTTTTTGGATATTTGTTTGGCCAGAAGACATCCAGGGAGTCAAGGAAGCGCACGACGGGAGGTCCGTGGGGCCCACTAGACACCAGGGGGCGCCCAGGACCCTAGCGCTCCCTAGTGAGCACTAGAGACCACGAGAATCTTTTCCACCGACCTCCAGCTCTATAAATGCCATAATATTCCAGAAACCATGGAGGAGTCCACGAAAAAGTGTTTCAGACGCCGCAAGTTCCAGAACCACGAGATCCAATCTAGAGTCATCTTCCGGCACTTCGCCGAAGAGGAATACGGTCACGGAGGGCTTCTTCTCTCTTTTTGATCTTTAATACAGTGTTCTCTTCGAAGATCTATTCGATGTAATTCTTTTTGCGGTGTGTTTGTTGGGATCCAATGAATTGTGAGTTTATGATCAAATCTATTCATATCCATACATGATTATTATAGCCTCGTATTTATTCTTCGGTATTTCGGTTTTGTTTGGCCAACTTGATTGATTTATCTTGAAATGGGAAGAGGTTCTTTGTAATAGGTTCGATCTTGCGGTGCTCAATCTCAGTGACAGAAGCAGAAGTGACATGCATGTATCGTTGCTATTAAGGATAAAACGATGGGGTCTATTCCTACATGAATATATCTTGTCTACATCATCTCATCGTTCTTAATGCATTACCCTATTTCTCTATGAACTTAATACACTAGGTGCATGCTGGATAGCGGTTGATGTGTGGAGTAATAGTAGTAGATGCAGGCAGGAGTAGATCTACTAATATTGGGCATGATGCCTATATACATGATCACTGTCTTGGATATCATTATACTACCTCCATCCTGGTTTGTGCCAAATTTTGACCATAAATTTAACTAGAAAAATGTTCATTCATGTCATAAAAATTATATCATTAGAAATTATGTTCAAATACGAATCCAATGATATTTTTTAACATGCATTAACATTATGTTAGTTAAATACTTGGTCAAAATTTGACACAAATTACAAAGGGGACCAATAAACCAAGACGGAGGTAGTATAACGATATCCAAGACAGTAATTTGATCTTCTATCAATTGCCCAACAGTAATTTGTTTACCCACGGTATGTTGTTTTCTCGAGAAAAGCCACTAGTGAAATCTACGGCCCTAGGTCTATTTCTCATCATATACTTTCAGATCTATATTGTTATCTGCGTTTCCAATTTATTTGCCTCTTTTGTTTCAGATCTATATTATCAATCTATCTATTTATCTTATTACAATACCCAAGAATTGACAACCCCTCAACGCGTCGGGTTGCGAGGATTTGTTGTTTGTGTGTAGGTGTTGTCTACATAGATTGCTTGGTTCTCCTACTGGACTGATAATGTTGGTTTCATAACTGAGGGAAATACTTACCGCCGGTGTGCTGCATCATCCCTCGTCTTCGGGGAATTTGCTGACGCGGCTCACAAGTAGCAGGCGGCCCCTCTCCTGCAACCTATATGTACTTGAGGATTTGACGCTTTGAAGGCACAAGTTTTGAAGCTTCCTCTAATTCTCTAGTTCTAATTCTAGTTGATCCAATTAGAGTTAGATCTAATTCTCTCTGGTTCTCATAATTAGAAGCCCGGTGTGGTTCTAATCTTCTCCTTCTAATTCTCCAGCTACGATTAGCTCTGGACAGTAAAGCGCTACCAGATCGTGAAGACCACACGCTTTCAAACTGTGGAGAGGTTGTCGTTTCGGTCTTCCGTTCGAGGGATTGTTCATGAACGGTTCGAGGGACTTCAAGTATGATCTACACCGATTCTTATTCCACTGCAACTCGGAGTTGGTATTGATTCGATCTAAACCGTTAATGCATCTTCATAGTGTTCCTGGTTTGATCTTAGGACATATTTTCTATTATGTTTCCCAGCAATAAGAAAGGAGGGTGCTTAGCATATACTCCCTTTGTTGGAAAATAAGTGTCCCACTTTAGTATTTCCAAAATAAGTGTCTCAACTTTCGTACAAAGTTGTACTAAAGTTGAGAAATACTAAAGTTGAGACGGACGTGGAGTTTCTACACCTGGTAACAAACTCTCCTAGTGTGAATAGTAGGAAATGTTTTGTGCAACAACTAAAGAGAGTGTATATAATGAAATGTAGTATGTGAGAGAAATTCTAGAAGAATCTTCGTATTGGCCCATCAATTGCCATAATGACCGTGAATATGCCGATTCTTGTTAAAAAAGCACTCTACCTTAGTCGACATAATTTATGTATTGTCCTCCATATCTGGCCTCCTAGTCCTCCATATTTGTCATTTCACAGTCAACTTTTAGAGTGCACTCCATCCAACCAAAACTATTTGGTGCCAAGAAAACTACACGTGATCCCCTATTTCATATGAGGAGAAAATGATGTCTCATTGGTGAGTGGGTCCCACGATATTGAGGCAGCCAATATTGGGACCCTGAGTTTGCGGATTACCTATCCAGCCTGCACATGCACATGGAGTGCGCTCCATGCACGTAATGGAGGTTGTGAGTATGGCGACTCTATTAGAGTTGTTATAAGATGCTTGAAGACAATGAAATCCAAAGGCGGCAGTGAGATAATAAAATGATGCAAGAGCATTCTTACATCTAAGGAAGGAGGGCGCATAACATATACTCCCTTTGTCACAAGATAAATGTCTCAACTTTAGTATTCTGAAAATAAGTGTCCCAAAATCACTAAGTGATCCAAATGCTCTTATATTTCTTTATGGATGGAGTGCAAGTTTAGTATAAAGTTGTACTAAAGTTAAGACACTTATTTTGGGAGAAGGAAGTATGATTTATTAGGGAACATATAGGTCGTGTCCGTTCTAAATTTATGCATTATATTCAAAAAATGCAAGTGCTTTTAATCTGGATAAAAATATCTATAAATAATTTCGTATTTCCATCCACCTAACCATGGAAACCCATTCAGTCTTCAAGTTAAGAACAACATTTCAGCATGCGATTACTATACTTGTTTCCGGTGAAAAAAGGGCATGATTCGGCATGAGACGAGGATCGTTGTGGCATCAATCAGTATCGGTGATGACACGTGAGCCCCCAGATTGATCACACACCACATCAAAGATATGATCTACCAGTAGTATAAAAAAACCTTTTATATTATGGGACAGTGGGAGTAGGGAGTAGCTGAGCATACTCGCATACCAAAATGTCATTGGAACAGTGATTGAAGACGGGATAGATAGCGCGTTGTAGTCGTGAGATGACGGTGTCTCTCTATGACCGACTGGCCCCACCTGTCATATCTTACGCGTAAATCAAACCGTATAAAGTTGGTAATACTTTATTGCATACTAGGATTATTTAAAATATGTTGGCAAGCAAAATATATAGATTCCCTAGAAAGCAAGAAGAGCTTTGGTTCCTTCCTTTCCAAGTTCATCAAGTTGCTTAATCTATTTGGGCCGGCTTGAAACAACAGATTGCTGCTAGATTCAGTGTATTTGCTACCGAACTGCTCTTAACAGAATCCTCCCACTTGTTATTTTCTAACCAAGGGACCAGTGTAGACCTGGCAGCCCACAGAATGGGATGGAAAATACAAGGGCAAGATCCACGGCCTGTGATTGGCGCTGGGCAAGCAGATGCGGTTAGCCGTCTCGGAAATTGAAGCCACTGCTTGCTAGCTATCTGGACACGCAGGCAGGCGGATCGACCAGCACAGGTGGATCGACAGGTGAAATCAGAACACACAGGCTAGCTAAGCTAGGCGTCGTAGCATTTGATTGTGGTCGTTTCCAGGCCGTTCCAAACGAATAAGTAGAATAGATTAGTGAAGCGGAGCTTGAGACCAAGTGCGTGTAGCGGATTAGATTAGTGGCGTCCGAGGCGCCACTGAAGAATGGCGTATGGTGCAGGACAGCTGAAAATGCTTGGTTTCCAAGCAGCAGCAAAGCCAACGTGATATATTATTAGACTAATACGGTGCGGGAAGTATACATGAGTATCTATCACTTTTTAATGATGTGATGTGGAAGTTTGGAATCGCTTAATTAGCCGTAGAGAAGAATAGCAACCCAGCTAAGCTAGCCAGGCGTCCCTGGGCAGCTTAGGTTAGGAACAGTGATGGATCAGTGGCGACGCCGTCGCCGTCGCCGTCGACGGTTTGCCAAGCGTGGACGCTACCGATAGGTCAACTGAGCGTGACGTGCCCTGACCATAAGGAAAAAAGGAGGAGGGAAATTATACTGCGATGCATCCTTTGATTATTTAGGTGTCTGTTCAGGATGGGAGAGGAGCATACAGATGAACTCGAGCTAACGTAGCGCTCGTGACTTTGGGCGCAGCAACTTGAGCAAAGTGTTTCTTCGCCGTTACTGCTCGATCGTGCTCGCCGGCCGGCGCAACCGCAAGCTCCCTGTACGCGCAGATCGTGGGTTCAATCAGGGCATCCGCCGTTACCCGGCCGCCCGGGTGGATTGGAGCGCGGCGCGCGGGACTGCCCAACAACCGGCCAACCGGCCACAGCATTCGTGCGTGCAGGGGGGAGAGCGACGTCGCATCCAACGGCCGACCGCGTCGTCCGTTCCGTTTGATCTCGTCTGAAGATCCGCACGCACCGTGGTGGCGCCGCGCGGGCCCGCGGGGTCGCCGGGGGCACCGCACCGTGGCGTTGGCCTGCGGTGGGCCTGGGCGCGCCCGGTCGGCAGGGATCGCTGGTGGCCGAGCTTCCATGGGTGAGGCGCGTGTCCAGATAGCTTTGCTTCGTCGGAGCCGATCCATGCGGCCATCACGTGAGTCTGCTTTGCTACAGCTAATTACCTTAGTTAATAATACTACGTGTTACCTCGTCACTGTCCCAACTCCCAAACGACGCGGCTGCAAGCTTGTTCCTCCCGACTGATTCAGGTTAATTTCATTTTTACCCCAATCAAACAACAGGGAGATCACGGTATAAGAGCATTTACAGCTGGACATTGTAAATCCGGCCCTCAAACTCCCGCGAACGTGACAGATCACGTCTCTGATTAGCCAATCTGCATCCGCCTCTCTCATATTTTATCCCCTAAATCAATACAAAACATGTAAAAGAAACCCTACGAACTACATACTACATATTATCTTAGCTAGTCTTCGTCCTCGGAGATGTCCACGACGGCGGTGCTGAGCGCCGGCTGGACGGACGGGTAGGAGGTTCCCGCTCATCCTCCTCCTACTCAACCTCATCCATGTAGGAGAACATCTCCGTCTCCTCTGCGGCTTCTTGCACCACCATCTCCTGCCGACGACGGCGTCTGCCATCCGCAGCCAACTTCACCCGGAAGGAATCGATGATGGCCTACTACTCCGTCTGAAAATCCGCGTCGCAAGTGTCTCCCGCATCCTCCTCCTCCTCATCCTCAACCTCCTCCGGATCACTTCATCCAGAGGTATCCTCGCGACGGTCCTGGCTTCGCGCCTAGCCCGGATCTGCTCAAGGAGCTCGAGCAGACGCTCCGGCGTCAGAAATGGCTCGCTCCTCACCCGTCGTCATGGAGCATGGCTACTAGGCGGACATATGGCATGGGAGGTGGCGGCGGCAGCAGACACGCGGAGGCAAACGTGTCCACGAGCCCCTCATATCCTCCTCATATTTGAGATGGATAAAAGGGTTCACGGACAGGCCAGACATATAGGAAAGATATGAGGGGTCCGGTTGGGTTGTTTTTTTATCTTTCTCTTGTGCGGTCAATGACCGGGCGCGTCCGCGGGCATATGAGAGATGGTTTGAGGCGTCCGGCGGTTCTAGTATTTTTTTTAACGGGTCGGTGTATGATCTTACATGAAAACCGACAATAAGAGTACTATATTATTTGCCCATCGCCTTAATAGCCGTCATATGTGTTATATGAAGACTGACAATAGTTTTGGCAAAAAGGAAAAAAAAACGACAATACGATGACTTTGCTGCTAGAGTTGCTCTAATCACGAGCCCTGCTTTCGCACCTTGTACTTTTCTTGATCTGATTCGGCCTGCCCCTGGCCGCCAGGGAGACGGCAAATTCGTGCTTCGGTGCCTCGTCATGCCGTATATATTTTTTGCGGGATAAACTTTCGATCTATTCATCTTCAATTATGATAATAAAAATTACATCCAGATCCGTAGACCATCTAGCGACGACTACAAACACACCATGAACGACGATCAACGATGCCTATCTCTGTTTAGTAGTTTTTTGTTTTGTTTTTTGCGGTGACCATTGGGAGCACGCAAAGACGCAACAGCCAAATGCTGATGCATGCAACGACGACTCCCCTCCATCTTGTCGCCGCGTCAATGCCTAATAGACAACTTGTACATCAAGTTGCCGTCTACGCGGCGCATAACAGGGAAAGCATACACGGAAAGCTTCATATAACAAGTACATCACATGTATGTATGTATGTATGTATGTATGTATGTATGTATGTATGTATGTATGTATGTGACATATGCGATGGCAAAACAACCCCTCCCGACCCACGTACTACATCATATCAAAAAACGAAAAGGAGCAAAGGGGCACACACAAGACGCAAAATATCACTCAACTGCCCGTCGTTCCTTCTCTCTCTAAAAAAAAATCTGTTCATCGTTTCTTCTAGACACATGGTTGGAGCTTCGTGGACACTGTGCAGCTAAAATTTCAGGCTCGGGGTGCTGTTGAGGTACTCACTTTTGTTTTCGACGGAGAGCTACCACGCCGCTTCCGATTCTGCAGTAAAAAACTGCCCAAATGACCCAATTATTGGGCGCCCAGCAGACATCGATTCAGCACATTCCCATCGGTAGCAATCGCAACGTGGCGCCTCAAGTTTCAACAATGGCGACTGGTAATGGGAGTCGTACGCGCAGCACGCTGGTCAAGTGCCCAAGACCAAACGCATGCATGCATGCAGGCATGTGATCACAGCCAACCGACCGCGCGACCGACCGATCCTATTAGGATGACTCGGAGAAACAAGAGGACGAGACCTGCGAAAGGCGTTTGGCCTCAAGTCAAGCGTGCATGCATGCACCGATGCACGGCCGTTGGATCGTTGTCGATCGAATGGTCCTGACAGGCCGCGAGTACGTAGTACGTCTTTACGTCTACGTGGCTCGGTCAAAAGTCGCTGCTCGCCAAACAGTAAAGTTCGTGTTCGTACGTGTATGGATCGGTGGCTAGAGCTAGCTGTTAAGAATAATAACCCAGTATTATTAGGGAACAAATCCCCGCTCTCCCGCTTGTTTAATCCCACGATGTGGGAACCGCGGTTCCTCCCTGGTACGTCGCCTCTCAAAAACGACGCATCCCTTGAAGGCGTCCGTCCATGATGTATATAAGGATTCGTTCCCATCAATAAAGGATATTGATTCATTTACATCGATTGTCGATTCTCTCTCAAACTCAATTCTTTCCACGTTATTAGCACGTAGAACTACCAAAGAGCGAAACAGAGAAACCAGAGAAAGGGAGCGGGCAACTTTGGTCGTCGGAAGCAAGTCGGTTCTGCCGCAGCGCCGCTCGACGTGGCACCCCTGGCGGCGACCGCGCCGCTCGACGCGCCCCTCGCGGTGCTCACCACGCCCTGGAACATGATCACCGCCGCGCTCCTGGACGCGCCCACCGCGGTGCTCCCCACGCCCAAGCGCCCCCATGGGGCACGGGGCTGCAGCCGCGCCTGCACCGCCCCCTGGGTCCCCGCCTCCTCCCCTTCCTCCGCCGGCCGAGTGGCTCGCATCGTCGAAGCCGCCGGCCCGTCCAGCTATGCCCCGTGCGAATATGCACCGTCGTGGACGAGGAGGAGGTACTCGCCTTCGCCTCAGCGCCCACCGATGACCACAGTGTCATCCGCCTTGGAGCAAGGATGGAGGATGCAGACGCCAACGCCCCGCCGCCGCTGGAGGCAACCGCGGGCTCGAGCAACCACGCGAAGCAGCGCTTCAGCCGCCTCTTCAGGCGCGCCGTGGCCGCCATCGAGCGCCGTCCCGGCCCCCGCGCCGAGTCATGGGCTCCGGCAAGCCTTGGCATCGGTGCTGCTCGTTACGCCCCGTCGTCGTCTCTTCTTCCTCAGACAAAGAGGCCTCGTTGGTTCGCGCCTCTGTCCACCGGAGATGCGAGGGGAGGTGCCGGCGCTCGCTCCAACCGCCGGCGACTGGGTCTTCTGCTCCCCCGCGAGCGCAGGTGGTTGGGGGATCGAGCGGTGGTGCGGGTCGGGGCGAACCCTTACCCGTAACCGCCCCACCCCACGCCACCTCTTATGCGGTGCGGGGGCTGCGGGCCGGCCAAAGGCCGTGGAGGCCCAGGCCCAGGCGCCTGGAGCGACCTCCGGCCGCGGCTTTCCCCCTCCGCGTGGTTGTGGGCCAAATACTGCCTGGTTTATTAACAGTGGTACTAATTATTGTGTTTATGCAGTTTTAGACTCTATTGAGTACCTAGATTGATCGTGTGTTTGCGATTGAGATCAATTTTCTCTCGCAAATTATTAATTCACCTCGCTAAATTATCTTGCAACTTGAGACAAGATCATCTCATTTTAATATGAGGTTTATACAATTCAAGTTTTTCACTTGAACATCAAGTTTGCAACATCATTATTATTCACTACATTAGTAATATTTTCTGTTGAGTACCGAGGTGTATTCCAGACCTTAAGTTGATGTAATGCATTTCCACGTGTATCACGTGCTGCGATTAATTACATCCATTTACACTAGAGATTTTTAATCTCTTGCAAAGATAATTTTAGTACCTCTCCAGTACTATTTCTCCATTGAGTACGAGGTATTCCGGAATAGTTCTATGATGTATCTATTTCCATGTTAACCACATGTGAGATTAATACGTCTATTTGCAATTGAGATTTTCAATTTCTTGCAAATACGGATGCAAAATTCAAGGTGATTTCTTCGAATGGATGTTTTGGGATCACGAGGTAGTGTGTAGATTTATCCACCACTACTATTTAAGCCTACATTTTGTCACTTTCGACATTATGATTGCCAATGTGCTCTCCCATACATTTTAATTAAGTTATGACATAAGGCATTCGAAGTGTGAGTATCTTATACTTCGCTAATGTTGTTAGATCCACTCCCAAAGTTCTTTTGGGGATTATCTACAACGTGTCATGCTTAAGAATTTGAAATTCACACTAATGATTTCGAGCCACCTTTCTTGAAATCTATTAATTTTGCAACACTAAGATGTATTTATATTACGCAATCTGTAATATAAATAAATTACTGGTTTTTCACCAGAGATGATATGTTTTATGTGTTTACCACATTGCCATTCTTCATGAACATGTCACAGCGGTCGAGATTGATTTCACCCGCACAACAAACTTGTATAAAATTTGACAATGACATCTCCCTCATTATATTAGGAAAACACAAAGTAATGAGTTGGATCTACTGCCCATGTGCAGACAATCTCTATTACTGTGAGATCTGTATGATCTTCAATGTGTTATGTTCCCACAATTGAGGTTGAGCATTTTCAAGTTATACACTTGAGTCAAATTTTTGCATTCTTATTACAAAACCATGATGGTTTTTAACTTACTTCTTGTAAATTAATTATCTCTGGCTTGCCCCTATAAGTAATCAATGGCTAACAATTTCAGACTCTCGCCCTCAATGGCCACAACTTACTTAAGCGAGTTATGGACATAAAAATCAGTCTTGCATCCCATGGGATAGCGCATGCAATCCAAGCCACGCCACCGGGATGCAATGGATCTCAAGGGTAATGGTTTGAAACTTATTTCAAACCCTCAACCTGACACCATCAAGCTGTCACGAGACCCTATGAGCATGGAGAGCATGATGGTTGAATATGCATCAACTGATATGTTTGGAGACTATACATTTAGTCCCTCAATCTCCTTAGTGATCAAATTATTTATGTCCATTTCTGATGTTCTAATATGAACATGATTATTGTTGTCATCATATATTGTATATCACAATATATTGTATCAGCACTTTGGTACAAATTCATTTGTATGTATTCTATATATCTGACAGAGATTTTCTTGAGAATGTTCATGTCAATATATAGATTTCTGCGGGGGTCAATCTGATGAAAGATGATTTGTGCCATGTGGACATATGCGCCACAAACTCTATACTCAGGGAAGTGAAATGTTTCCATTCTCATTGAGAGAAAGGAGATATTTTAAAATCGCAAGACACGATGAGGTATTTGTTGGCTCAACTCGAGTCATATTTACTATCCCTGTGGGTACTCGAGTAACGTCGGGATGCTTCATTGCTTCCCAGGTTTAACTCGTACCCTACTAGACTATGGAGGTATCCGTCAAAATAGTTTCCATATCGAAACTTATGATGACAACAAAGAGAAATAACTTTTCTTTACCATATGCAACGGATATGGCAAGCACATTCTTTGTGTATCATCTGGATTGTACTACACATACGACACAACCCGTAGCACATGTTGCGTATGAGATAGTTTTCCAGAGTGTCTTGTACATGACAAATTTGGCATACTCGCCTTGGTCATCGATGTTGGGGAACGTTGCATGGGAAACAAAAATTTTCCTACGCTCACCAAGATCAATCTAGGAGATGCATCTACGAGGGGAGAGTTGGATCCACATACCCTTGTAGATCGCTAAGCGGAAGCGTTCAAGAACGCGGTTGATGGAGTCGTACTCGCCGCGATTCAGATCGCCGAAGATCCTAGCACCGAACGGACGGTGCCTCCGCGTTCTTCACACGTACAGCTCGGGGACGTCTCTGTTGGGGAACGTTGCATGGGAAACAAAAATTTTCCTACGCTCACCAAGATCAATCTAGGAGATGCACATCTACGAGAGGAGAGTTGGATACACATACCCTTGTAGATCGCGATGCGGAAGCGTTGCAAGAACGCGGATGAAGGAGTCGTACTCGCGGCGATTCAAATCGCGGAAGATCCGATCTAGCGCCGAACGGACGGCGCCTCCGCGTTCAACACACGTGCAGCCCGGTGACGTCTCCCACGCCTTGATCCAGCAAGGAGAGAGGGAGAGGTTGGGAAGACTCCATCCAACAGCAGCACGATGGCGTGGTGGTGGTGGAGGAGCGCGGGACTCCAGCAGGGCTTCGCCAAGCGCTGCAAGAGACGAGGAGGGAGAGGGGTAGGGCTGCGCCAAGAAGGAGACGTTCTCGTGTGTCTAGCAGCCCCAAAACCTCACATATATATAGGGGGAAGGGAGGGCTGCGCCCCCTTTAGGGTTTCCCACCCCTAGGGGTGCGGCCAGCCCTAGAAAACCCATCTAGGGTGCGGCCAAGGGGGGGGGGAGAGAGAGGGGGCGCCCTAGGGTGGGCCTTAAGGCCCATCTGGACCTAGGGTTTGCCCCCCTCCCCTCTCCATGCGCCTAGGGACTTGGTGGGGGGGCGCACCAGCCCCCTTGGGGCTGGTTCCCTCCCACACTAAGCCCACACAGCCTTCAGGGGCTGGTGGCCCCACCTGGTGGACCCCCGGGACCCTCCCGGTGGTCCCGGTACATTACCGATATCGCCCGAAACTTTTCCGGTGACCAAAACAGGACTTCCCATATATGAATCTTTACCTCCGGACCATTCCGGAACTCCTCGTGACGTACGGGATCTCATCCGGGACTCCGAACAACATTCGGTAACCGCGTACATTCTTTCCCTATAACCCTAGCGTCATCGAACCTTAAGTGTGTAGACCCTACGGGCTCGGGAACCATGTAGACATGACCGAGACAACTCTCCGGCCAATAACCAACAGCGGGATCTGGATACCCATGTTGGCTCCCACATGTTCCACGATGATCTCATCGGATGAACCACGATGTCAAGGATTCAATCAATCCCGTATACGATTCCCTTTGTCTATCGGTATAGCACTTGCCCGAGATTCGATCGTCGGTATACCGATACCTTGCTCAATCTCGTTACCGGCAAGTCTCTTTACTCGTTCCGTAACACATCATCCCGTGATCAACTCCTTGATCACATATTGTGCACATTATGATGATGTCCTACCGAGTGGGCCCAGAGATACCTCTCCGTCATACGGAGTGACAAATCCCAGTCTCGATTCGTGCCAACCCAACAGACACTTTCGGAGATACCTGTAGTGCACCTTTATAGCCACCCAGTTACGTTGTGACGTTTGGTACACCCAAAGCATTCCTACGGTATCCGGGAGTTGCACAATCTCATGGTCTAAGGAAAAGATACTTGACATATAGAAAAGCTTTAGCATACGAACTACACGATCTGTGCTAGGCTTAGGATTGGGTCTTGTCCAATGATGTGATCCCGTTATCAACGACATCCAATGTCCATGGTCAGGAAACTGTAACCATCTATTGATCAACGAGCTAGTCATCTAGAGGCTTACTAGGGACATGGTGTTTGTCTATGTATCCACACATGTATCTGAGTTTCCTATCAATACAATTCTAGCATGGATAATAAACGATTATCGTGAACAAGGAAATATAATAATAACCAATTTATTATTGCCTCTAGGGCATATTTCCAACAGTCTCCCACTTGCACTAGAGTCAATAATCTAGTTCACATCGCCATGTGATTAACACTCACAGGTCACATCGCCATGTGACTAACATCCAAAGAGTTCACTAGAGTCAGTAATCTAGTTCACATCAATATGTGATTAATACTCAATGAGTTCTGGGTTTGATCATGTTATGCTTGTGAGAGAGGTTGTAGTCAACGGGTCTGCAACATTCAGATCCCTATGTTCTTCGCAAAACCTTATGTCATATCGTAGATGCTGCTATCACGTTCCACTTGGAGCTATTCCAAACTGTTGCTCCATTATACGTATTCGGTATCTCCACTTAGAGTTATCCGGATAGGTGTTAAGCTTGCATCGACGTAACTCTTTACGTCGAACTCTTTATCACCTCCATAACCGAGAAACATTTCCTTACTCCTCTAAGGATAATTTTGACCACTATCTAGTAATCCACTCCTGGATCACCTTTGTACCCTCTTGCCAGACATGTGGCAAGGCACACATCAGGTGCGGTACTTAGCATGGCATACCGTACAGAGCCTATGACAAAAGCATAGGGGACGACCTTCGTCCTTCCTCTTCCTTCTGCCGTGGTCAAGTTTTGAGTCTTACTCAACTTCACACCTTACAACTCAGGCAAGAACTCCTTCTTTGACTGATCTATTTTGAACTCCTTCAAAATCATGTCAAAGGTGTGTGTTCTTTTGAAAGTATCATCAGGCGTCTTGATCTATCTGTATAGATCTTGATGCCCAATATGTAAGCAGCTTTATCCAGGTCTTCCTTTGAAAAACTCATTTCAAACAACCCTTTATGCTTTCCAGAAATTCTACATCATTTCGGATCAACAATATGTCATTCACATATACTTATCAGAAATGTTGTAGTGCTCCCACTCACTTTATTGCAAATACAAGTTTCCAACAAACTTTGTATACCCAAAAACTTTGATCACTCCATCAAAGTGTATATTCCGACTCCGAGATGCTTGCTCTAGTCCATGGAAGGATCGCTGGAGCTAGCATATCTTTTAGCATCCTTAGGATCGACAAAACCTTTCTGATTGTATCACATACAACCTTTCCTTACGAAAACTGGTAAGGAAACTTGTTTTGTCATCCATCTGCCAGATTTCATAAATGCAGCTAATGCTAACATGATTCCGACGGACTTAAGCATTGCTACGGGTGAGAAAATCTCATCGTAGTCAACTCCTTGAACTTGTGGAAAACTCTTCGCCACAAGTCGAGCTTCATAGACGGTGACATTACCGTCCACGTCCGTCTTAGTCTTAAAGATCCATTTGTCTCAATGGCTTGCCGATCATAGGGCAAGTCCACCAAAGTCCATACTTTGTTTTGATACATGGATCCTATCTCGGATTTATCGGCTTCTAACCATTTGTCGGAATATGGGCCCACCATCGCTTCTCCATAGTTCGTAGGTTCATCGTTGTCCAACAACATGACCTCTAAGACAGGATCACCGTACTACTCAGGAGTAGTACACATCCTTGTCGACCCACGAGGTTCGATAGCAACTTGATCTGGAGCTTCATGATCACTATCATTAGTATCCTCTTCAACTGTCGTAGGTTCCACAGAAACATCTTTCTGTGTTGCACTACTCTCCGGTTGAAGTGAGGGTTCGACAACCTCATCAAGTTCTATCTTCCTCCCACTCAATTCTTTCGAGAGAAACTCCTTCTCGAGAAAGGACCCATTCTTGGCGACAAACATTTTTGTCCTTGGATCTGAGATAGAAGGTATACCCAACCGTTATCAGTGGGTATTCCATGAAGATGTATTTGTCCGCTTTGGGTTCGAGCTTTTCCTGGCTGAAGCCATAAGCATCTCAGCCCCAAACATTTAAGAAAACGACAACTTTGGTTTCTTGCCAAACCACACGACGTCGTCTCAACGGACTTAGACGGTGCCCTATATAAAGTGAATGCAGCTGTCTCTAATGCATAACCTCAAAATAATAGCGGTAGATCGGTAAGACACACCATAGATCGCACCATATCTCATAAGGTTCGATTACGATGTCCGGACACACCATTACGCTGTGGTGTTCCAGGGGACTTCAACTGCGAAACAATTCCACAATGTCTTAAGTGATTGCCAAACTCATAATTCAGATAATATCCCCTTGATCAGATCGTAGGAACATGATCTTCTTGTTATGATGATTCTTAATCTTCACTCTAAAATTTTTGAACCTTTCAAACGTTTCAGACTTTTGCTTCATTAAGTAAATATACCATATCTACTCAAATCGTCAGTGAAGATGAGAAAATAACGATATCCACCACACGCCTTAATTCTCATTGGATCACATACATCAGCATGTATGATTTCCAATAAGTCACTTACCCGTTTCATTGTACCTGAAAACGAGATCTCAGTCATCCTGCCCATGAGGCATGGCTCGCATGTGTCAAGCGATTCAAAATCAAGTGACTCCAAACGTCCATCAGCATGGAGTTTCTTCATGCATTTTATGCCAAAATGACCTAAGCGGCAGTGCCACAAGAAAGTGGTACTATCATTATTAACTCTACATCTTTTGGCATTAATATTATCATTATGTGTATTACCATGATCGAGATTCAACGAACCATTGGGTGCATGACCATAAAGGTATTATTCATGTAAACAGAATAACCATTATTCTCTAACTTAAAATGAATAACCGTATTGCGATGAACATGATCTAATCATTTTCATGCTCAACGTAGACACCTGATAACATTTATCTAGGTTCAACACTAATCTCGAAAATAGAGGAAGTGTGCGATGGTGATCTCATCAACCTTGGAAACACTTCCAACACACATCGTCACCTCGTCCTTAGCTAGTCTCCGTTCAGTCCGTAGCTTTTGCTTCAAGTCACTAATAATAGCAACTGAACTGGTATCCAATGCCCAGGTGCTACAAGGAGTACTACTAAGGTACACATCAATAACACGTATATCAAATATACTTTGTTGAAGTTTCCAGCTATCATATCTACCATGTATTTGGGGTGGTTCCGCTACCATGTGACCGTTACCCTTACAATCGAAGCACTTAGTCTCGTGAAACCAGTGGTCTTGCTAAACCATCAACACTTGATGCTCCTTCTTGATTTCTACTTTTGCGGTACTAAGAACCGCTAACAGCACCGGGATCATCTCCATCCTTTGCATGTCATAGTTCATCACGAAGTTCTAGTAGCTTGGTGATAGTGTCTAGAGAATTCTGTCAACCACTATCTCACCTGGAAGATTAACTCCCACTTGGTTCAAGTGATTTCAGCACCCAGACATTCTGAGCACATGCTCACTAGTTGAGCCATTCTCCTCCATCTTTTTGGCAAAAGAACTTGTCAGAGGTCTCATACCTCTCAGCACGGGCATGAGCCTGAAATCCCAATTTCAGCTCTTAGAACATCTCATATGTTCTATGGCGTTCAAAACGTCATTGGAATCCCGATTCTAAGCCGTGAAGTATGGTGCACTAAACTATTAAGTAGTCATCAAGACGTGTCTCTCAGGTGTTCACAACATCCACAGACAACGTTGTAGGGGTTTGCACATCGAGCGGTGCATCAAAGACGTAAGCTTTCTGTGCAGCAGTGAGGACACTCCTCGGACTACGGACCCAGTCCGCATCATTGCTTACAATATCTTTCAACTTAGTCTTTCTCTAGGATCGTATTAAACAGGGAGCTACAACGCAGTTATTGGTCTACAACATAATTTGCAAAGGCAACTTAGACTATTGTTCATGATAAGTGAGTTTAACTAATCAAA
Organism: Secale cereale; assembly: GCA_902687465.1. Classification (NCBI taxonomy): domain Eukaryota; kingdom Viridiplantae; phylum Streptophyta; class Magnoliopsida; order Poales; family Poaceae; genus Secale; species Secale cereale. Next base: position 41,079,551 of record LR738711.1, read on the forward strand.
TTACTTATAACTCCCACTCAAATTGACATCCCTCTGGTCATCCGAGCGTGACATGATCCAAATCCACCAACCCAAGTCCGATCATCACGTGAGATGAGGTGGTGTCAATGGTGAACATCTTCATGTTGATCATATCTACTATATGACTCATGCTCGACCTTTCGGTCTTCCGTGTTCCGAGGCCATGTCTGTACATGCTAGGCTCGTCAAGTCTAACCCGAGTGTTCTGCATGTGCAAAACTGGCTTGCACCCATTGTATGCGAACGTAGAGTCTATCACACCCGATCATCACGTGGTGCTTCGAAACGACGAACCTTCGCAACGGCGCACACTCGGGGGGAACACAATTTCAACTTGAAATTTTAGTGAGGGATCATCTTATAATGCTACCGTCGTCCTAAGCAAAATAAGATGCATAAAAGGATTAACATCACATGCAAATCATAAGTGACATGATATGGCCATCAACTCATGCTTTTGATCTCCATCTCCAAAGCACCGGCATGATCTCCATCGTCACCGGCGTAACACCATGATCCCCATCATCATGATCTCCATCATCGTGTCGCCATCGGGGTTGTCGCGCGCCCACCATGCTCTTACTACTATTGCTACCATTTAGCGATAAAGTAAAGCATTACATAGCGCTTAATGATTGACACGCAGGTCATACAAAAATTAAAGACAACCCTATGGCTCCTGCCGGTTGCCGTATACATCGACATGCAAGTCGATATTAACTATTACAACATGATCATCTCATACATCAAATATATCTCATCATGTCATTGGCCATATCATATCACAAACATACCCTGCAAAAACAAGTTAGACGTCCTCTAATTTGTTGTTGCATGTTTTACGTGGCTGCTATGGGTACCTAGCAAGAACGCTTCTTACCTACGCAAAGCCACAACGGAGATATTTAAGTTGCTTTTTAACCTTCTACAAGGACCGCCTTTGTCGAATCCGATTCAACTAAGGTGGGAGAGACAGACACCCGCTAGCCATCTTATGCAACAAAAGTCACATGTCTGTCGATGGAACCGGTCTCATGTACGAGGACATGTAAGGTTGGTCCGAGCCGCTTCATCCCACAATACCGCTGAATCAAGAAAAGACCAAGGAGGGAAGCAATCTAAACATCAACGCCCACAAACTCCTTTGTGTTCTACTCGTGATTGCATCTACGCAAAGACCTAGCTCATGATGCCACTGTTGGGGAACGTTGCATGGGAAACAAAAATTTTCCTACGCTCACCAAGATCAATCTAGGAGATGCACATCTACGAGAGGAGAGTTGGATACACATACCCTTGTAGATCGCGATGCGGAAGCGTTGCAAGAACGCGGATGAAGGAGTCGTACTCGCGGCGATTCAAATCGCGGAAGATCCGATCTAGCGCCGAACGGACGGCGCCTCCGCGTTCAACACACGTGCAGCCCGGTGACGTCTCCCACGCCTTGATCCAGCAAGGAGAGAGGGAGAGGTTGGGAAGACTCCATCCAACAGCAGCACGACGGCGTGGTGGTGGTGGAGGAGCGCGGGACTCCAGCAGGGCTTCGCCAAGCGCTGCAAGAGACGAGGAGGGAGAGGGGTAGGGCTGCGCCAAGAAGGAGACGTTCTCGTGTGTCTAGCAGCCCCAAAACCTCACATATATATAGGGGGAAGGGAGGGCTGCGCCCCCTT
>LR738711.1:41081251-41166003 GCA_902687465.1 Secale cereale
AAGCACTGCGAAATAGACGAAGATATTCGTGGGAGAGGGAGGGCAGCGCCGAGGCACGAACGTGTGTTGCTGCCCTCCCTCTGCCTCTCTTTATATAGGGGGGAGAGAGGGGAGGGGGCGCCCCTAGGGTTTCCCCTAGGGGGCGGCGGCCAAGCCAGATGGGGCGGCCAAGGGGGGGCTGCGGCCAGGGTTAGGGTTTCCCCCCCCCCCAGGCGCCTTGCCCCCCAAGCCTAGGGGGTGCGGCTGCCCTAGGGGGGCCCAGCCCCCTTGGCGCAGGTGGAGGGGCCTAGGGGGGGCGCGCAGCCCCTGTGTGGGCTGATGTGCCTCCCCACTTATGGCCCATGAGGCCCGCAACACTTGCCGGGACCCCCGAAACCCCTTTCGGTCATCCGACGACTCCCCGGTGCTCCCCGGAACACTTCCGGACTCCGATCACTCTCATCCTATATATCAATCTTCGTCCCCGGACCATTCCGGAGACCCTCGTCATGTCCGGGATCTCATCCGGGACTCCGAACAACCTTCGGTTACCATGCACTGTTCTCACTAACAACCCTAGCGTCACCGAACCTTAAGTGTGTAGACCCTGCGGGTTCGGAAACTATGCAGACATGACCGAGACACTCCCAGGTCAATAACCAATAGCGGGATCTGGATACCCATATTGGTTCCCACACGTTCCTCGATGATCTCATCGGATGAACCACGATGTCAAGGATTCAGGCAATCCCGTATACAGTTCCCTTTGTCACGTCGGTATGTTACTTGCCCGAGATTCGATCGTCGGTATCTCTATACCTAGTTCAATCTCGTTACCGGCAAGTCTCTTTACTCGTTCCGTAATACATAATCCCGTGACTAACTACTTAGTCACTTTGAGCTCATTGAGATGACGTATTACCGAGTGGGCCCGGAGATACCTCTCCGTCACACGGAGTGACAAATCCCAGTCTCGATCCATGTCAACTCAACAGACACCTTCGGAGATACCTGTAGAGTACCTTTATAGTCACCCAGTTACGTTGCGACGTTTGGCACACACAAGGCACTCCTACGGTGTCAGTGAGTTACATGATCTCATGGTCATAGGAACTTATACTTGACATGCAGAAAACTATAGCGATAACTGAAACGATCAAAAGCTATGTTTAACGTTTGGGTCTCGTCCATCACATCATTCTCCTAATGATGTGATCCCGTTATCAAATGACAACTCATGTCTATGACCTGGAAACCGCGGTCATCTTTGATCAACGAGCTAGTCCTGTAGAGGCTCACTAGGGACACAAAGTCTGTCTATTCATCCACACATGTATTTGAGTTTCCAATCAATACAGTTATAGCATGGATAATAAACGATTATCATGAACAAGGAAATATAATAATAACTCTTTTATTATTGCCTCTAGGGCATATTTCCAACAGTACCGTGAGCTCACCCACGGACAGATACTGCGACAATGACGTGCAGAACAATGTTACATGACTCTATTTCTGCACCAGCAAGCCCTACATGCTAGTCTGGATGGAAGGAGAAGCCTCTTCGGTGCACCGAACACCCAAAAACTTGCCGTTTTGCATGGTTTATCACCCATACCGCTACCACCCACAATTTTGTCCATGCACATGTGTTGTTCTTGGACAAAATTGTGCATACCAGCTCTTCTACATTACATTCATACTGTTCGAAAATAATAGGCCATTTCGAGTGGCGCAAAATGGCTCGTGGGCGCGAGCAAGTTACCCTGGAAGCCGGATTCACGATATCCCTCGTTGCTGAAATCCATTTGAGGTGTATCCGTAGAACGACCGTACCCTGGCCATACGAACTCCGTTTGGGCTCCATGACCTGCCAAAACGACCGCAGCGAAAATTCGTATCCTTCTGTCACAAACTTCGTCTGTTTCGGAATAATTTCGGAGGCCGAAAACGGCTTGCAGGATTGAGTTTAGGATGATTTAGTGGTTGGCGTGCACTCTTCTTGCGTCTACCAGCCTACCGTGAGCTCACCCACGGACAGATACTGCGACAATGACGTGCAGAACAATGTTACATGACTCTATTTCTGCACCAGCAAGCCCTACATGCTAGTCTGGATGGAAGGAGAAGCCTCTTCGGTGCACCGAACACCCAAAAACTTGCCGTTTTGCATGGTTTATCACCCATACCGCTACCACCCACATTTTTGTCCATGCACATGTGTTGTTCTTGGACAAAACTGTGCATACGAGCTCTTCTACATTACATTCGTACTGTTCGAAAATAATAGGCCATTTCGAGTGGCGCAAAATGGCTCGTGGGCGCGAGCAAGTTACCCTGGAAGCCGGATTCACGATATCCCTCGTTGCTGAAATCCATTTGAGGTGTATCCGTAGAACAACCGTACCCTGGCCATACGAACTTCGTTTGGGCTCCATGACCTGCCAAAACGACCGCAGCGAAAATTCTTGTCCTTCTGTCACAAACTTCGTCTGTTTCGGAATAATTTCGGAGGCCGAAAACGGCTTGCAGAATTGAGTTTCGGATGATTTAGTGGTTGGCGTGCACTCTTCTAGCGTCTACCACCCTACCGTGAGCTCACCCACGGACAGATACTGCGACAATGACGTGCAGAACAATGTTACATGACTCTATTTCTGCACCAACAAGCCCTACATGCTAGTCTGGATGGAAGGAGAAGCCTCTTCGGTGCACCGAACACCCAAAAACTAGCCGTTTTGCATGGTTTATCACCCATACCGCTACCACCCACATTTTTGTCCATGCACATGTGTTGTTCTTGGACAAAACTGTGCATACCAGCTCTTCTACATTACATTCGTACTGTTCGAAAATAATAGGCCATTTCGAGTGGCGCAAAATGGCTCGTGGGCGCGAGCAAGTTGTTGGGGAACGTTGCATGGGAAACAAAAAATTTTCCTACGCTCACCAAAATCAATCTAGGAGATGCATCTACGAGGGGAGAGTTGGATCCACATACCCTTGTAGATCGCTAAGCGGAAGCGTTCAAGAACGCGGTTGATGGAGTCGTACTCGCCGCGATTCAGATCACCGAAGATCCTAGCACCGAACGGACGGTGCCTCCGCGTTCTTCACACGTACAGCTCGGAGACGTCTCCTCCTTCTTGATCCAGCAAGGGGGAAGGAGAAGTTGACGGAGAAACCCAGCAGCACGACGGCGTGGTGGAGATGGTGGTGGAGGAATTCCAGCAGGGCTTCGCCAAGTACTGCGGAATAGACGAAGATGTTTGTGGGAGAGGGAGGGCAGCGCCGAGGCACGAACGTGTGTCGCTGCCCTCCCTCTGCCTCTCTTTATATAGGGGGGAGAGAGGGGAGGGGGCGCCCCTAGGGTTCCCCCTAGGGGGCGGCGGCCAGGGCAGATGGGGCCGGCCTAAAGGGGGGGGCGGCGGCCAGGGCCTAGGGTTTCCCCCCCCCAGGCGCCTTGCCCCCCAAGACTAGGGGGTGCGGCTGCCCTAGGGGGGCCCAGCCCCCTTGGCGCAGGTGGAGAGGGCCCAAGGGGGGGCGCACAGCCCCATGAGGGCTGTTGCGTCTCCCACTTGTGGCCCATAGGGCCCATAACAATTACCGGGACCCCCCGAAACCCCTTTCGGTCATCCGACGACTCCCCGGTGCTTCCCGGAACACTTCCGGACTCCGATCACTCTCATCCTATATATCAATCTTCGTCCCCGGACCATTCCGGAGACCCTCGTCATGTCCGGGATCTCATCCGGGACTCCGAACAACCTTCGGTTACCATGCACTGTTCTCACTAACAACCCTAGCGTCACCGAACCTTAAGTGTGTAGACCCTGCGGGTTCGGAAACTATGCAGACATGACAGAGACACTCCCAGGTCAATAACCAATAGCGGGATCTGGATACCCATATTGGTTCCCACACGTTCCTCGATGATCTCATCGGATGAACCACGATGTCAAGGATTCAGGCAATCCCGTATACAGTTCCCTTTGTCTCGTCGGTATGTTACTTGCCCGAGATTCGATCGTCGGTATCTCTATACCTAGTTCAATCTCGTTACCGGCAAGTCTCTTTACTCGTTCCGTAATACATAATCCCGTGACTAACTACTTAGTCACTTTGAGCTCATTAAGATGACGTATTACCGAGTGGGCCCGGAGATACCTCTCCGTCACACGGAGTGACAAATCCCAGTCTCGATCCATGTCAACTCAACAGACACCTTCGGAGATACCTGTAGAGTACCTTTATAGTCACCCAGTTACGTTGCGACGTTTGGCACACACAAGGCACTCCTACGGTGTCAGTGAGTTACATGATCTCATGGCCATAGGAACTTATACTTGACATGCAGAAAACTATAGCGATAACTGATACGATCAAAAGCTATGTTTAACGTTTGGGTCTCGTCCATCACATCATTCTCTTAATGATGTGATCCCGTTATCAAATGACAACTCATGTCTATGACCTGGAAACCGCGGTCATCTTTGATCAACGAGCTAGTCCTGAAGAGGCTTACTAGGGACACAAAGTTTGTCTATTTATCCACACATGTATTTAAGTTTCCAATCAATACAATTATAGCATGGATAATAAACGATTATCATGAACAAGGAAATATAATAATAACTCTTTTATTATTGCCTCTAGGGCATATTTCGAATAGTCTCCCACTTGCACTAGAGTCAATAATCTAGCATTACAAGGTAATGAATCTAACACCCATAGAGTCTTGGTGTTGATCATGCTTAGCCCGTGGAAGAGGCTTAGTCAACGGATCTGCAACATTCAAATCCGTGTGTACTTTGCAAATGCTTATGTCCTCCTCCTTGACTGAATCGCGGATGGAATTGAAGCGTCGCTTTATGTGTCTGGTCCTCTTGTGAAACCTTGGTTCCTTGGCTAGAGCAATGGCACCAGTGTTGTCACAAAACAGAGTCATTGGGTTCAATGCACTAGGCACAACTCCAAGATCTGTCATGAACTCCTTCATCCAGACACCTTCCTTTGCCGCCTCCGAGGCAGCTATGTACTCCGCTTCTCATGTAGAATCGGCTACCACGCTTTGCTTGGAACTGCACCAGCTTACCGCTCCCCCGTTGAGAATATATACGTATCCGGTTTGAGACTTAGAGTCATCCGGATCAGTGTCAAAGCTTGCATCGACGTAACCCTTTACGACGAGCTCTTGATCACCTCCATAAACGAGAAACATCTCCTTAGTCCTTTTCAGGTACTTTAGGATATTCTTGACCGCTGTCCAGTGATCCATACCAGGATTACTTTGAAACCTTCCGGCCATACTTATGGCAAGGCTGACATCTGGTCTTGTGCACAACATTGCATACATGATAGAGCCTATGGCTGAAGCATAGGGGATGACACTCATCTTTTCTCTATCTTCCGCAGTCACTGGGCATTGAGTCTTACTCAACTTTGTACCTTGCAATACCGGCAAGAACCCCTTCTTGGATTGATCCATTTTGAACTTCTTCAAAACTTTATCAAGGTATGTACTTTGTGAAAGTCCTATCAAGCGTCTCGATCTATCTCTATAGATCTTGATGCCCAATATGAAAGCAGCTTCACCGAGGTCCTTCATCGAAAAACTCTTGTTCAAATACCCCTTCACGCTATCCAAAAATTATATATGGTTTCCAATTAGCAATATGTCATCCACATATAATATTAGAAACGCTATAGAGCTCCCACTCACTTTCTTGTAAATACAAGCTTCTCCGTAAACTTGTACAAACCCAAACGCTTTGATCACCTCATCAAAGCGAAGATTCCAACTCCGAGACGCTTGCACCAGCCCATAAATGGAACGCTGGAGTTTGCAAACTTTGTCAGCATTCTCTGGATCGACAAAACCTTCCGGTTGTATCATATACAACTCTTCCTTAAGAAAACCGTTAAGGAACGCTGTTTTGACATCCATCTGCCAAATTTCATAATCGAAATACGCAGCTATTGCTAACATGATTCGGACGGATTTAAGCATCGCTACGGGTGAGAAAGTCTCATCGTAGTCAACTCCTTGAACTTGTGAAAAACCCTTTGCCACAAGTCGAGCTTTATACACGGTGACATTGCCGTCAGCGTCCGTCTTCCTCTTAAAAATCCATTTATTCTGAATGGCCTTCCGCCCTTCAGGTAATACTTCCAAAGTCCATACTTTGTTTTCATACATGGATCCCATCTCGGATTTCATGGCCTCTAACCATTTGTCGGAATCCTGGCCCACCATCGCTTCTCCATAGCTCGTAGGTTCACTGTTGTCCAACAACATGACCTCCAAGACAGGGTTACCATACCACTCAGGTGCAGTGCGTATCCTTGTCGACCTACGAGGTTCGGTAGTAACTTGATCAGAAGCTTCTTGATCATCATCATTGGCTTCCTCTTCAACCGTTGCAGGCTCCACAAAAACATCTTTCTGTGCTGCGCTACTTTCTGGTTGAAGCAGAGGTTCAATAACCTCATCAAGTTCTACCTTCCTCCCACTCAATTCTTTCGAGAGAAACTCTTTCTCGAGAAAGGACCCGTTCTTAGCGACAAACACTTTGCCCTCGGATCTGAGATAGAAGGTGTACCCAACCATCTCTTTTGGGTATCCTATGAAGACACATTTGTCCGCTTTGGATTCGAGCTTTTCTGGCTGAAGCCTTTTGACATAAGCATCGCAACCCCAAACTTTGAGAAAAGACAACTTAGGTTTCTTACCAAACCATAGTTCATACGGTGTTGTCTCAACGGACTTAGATGGAGCCCTATTTAAAGTGAATGCAGCTGTCTCTAACGCATATCCCCAGAACGATAGTGGCAAATCGGCAAGAGACATCATAGAACGCACCATATCTAATAGGATTCGATTACGACGTTCGGACACACCATTACGCTGTGGTGTTCCAGGTGGCGTCAACTGTGAAACAATTCCACATTTTCTTAAGTGATTGCCAAACTCATAACTCAGATACTCTCCCCCTTGATCAGATCGTAGGAACTTGATCTTCTTGTTACGATGATTCTCAACTTCACTCTGAAATTGCTTGAACTTTTCAAACGTTTCAGACTTATGCTTCATCAAGTAAATATACCCATATCTACTTAAGTCGTCAGTGAAGGTGAGAAAATAACGATATCCACCGCGCGCCGTGACACTCATCGGGCCACACACATCAGTATGTATGATTTCCAATAAGTCACTCGCCCGTTCCATTGTTCCTGAAAACGGGGTCTTAGTCATCTTGCCCATGAGGCACGGCTCGCATGTGTCAAGTGATTCAAAATCAAGAGACTCCAAAAGTCCATCAGCATGGAGCTTCCTCATGCGTTTCACGCCGATATGACCCAGACGGCAGTGCCACAAGAAAGTGGTACTATTGTTATCAACTCTACATCTTTTGGCATCAATGTTATGAACATGTGTATCATCACTATCGAGATTCAATAAGAATAAACCCCCTACTTCGGGTGCATGACCATAAAAGATATTACCCATATAAATAGAACAACCTTTATTATCTGATTTAAATGAGTAACCGTCTCGCATTAAACAAGATCCAGATATAATGTTCATGCTCAACGCAGGCACTAAATAACAATTATTCAGGTTCATAACTAATCCCGATGGTAATCGAAGAGCGAGCGTGCCGACGGCGATCACATCAACCTTGGAACCATTCCCCACGCGCATCGTCACTTCGTCCTTCGCCAGCCTCCGTTTATTCCGTAGTTCCTGTTTAGAGTTGCAAATGTGAGCAACCGAACCGGTATCAAATACCCAGGCACTACAACGAGAGTTGGTAAGGTACACATCAATAACATGTATATCACATATACCTTGCTTGTTGTTGTTGTTGGCCCCCTTCTTGTCTGCCAGATACTTGGGGCAGTTCCGCTTCCAGTGGTCGTTCCCCTTGCAATAGAAACACTCAGTCTCTGGCTTGGGCCCAGCCTTGGGTTTCTTCACTGGATGAGCAACTGCCTTGCCACCCTTCTTAGAGTTACCCTTCTTGCCCTTGCCATTTTTCTTGAAACTGGAAGTTTTATTGACCATCAACGCTTGATACTCCTTCTGGATGTCTGCCTCAGCGACTTTCAGCATTGCAAACAGCTCGGCGATGGATTTGTTCATCCCTTGCATGTTATACTGCTGCACGAAGCTCTTGTAGCTAGGTGGGAGTGACTGGAGAATTCTGTCAATGATAGCCTCCTCCGGGAACACAAGTCCCAGATCAGCTATGCGGGTATAGTACCCAGACATCTTCAGTAAGTGCTCACTGACAGACGAATTCTCATCCATCTTGCAAGCAAAGAATTTATCGGTGGTCTCATACCTCTCGATCTTGGCATTCTTTTCAAAGATGAACTTCAACTCCTGGAACATCTCATATGCTCCATGACGTTCAAAACGCCTTTGAAGTCCTCCTTCCAAGCTATACAACATGGCACACTGCACTACTGAGTAGTCATCCGCACGCGACTGCCAGGCGTTCATAACGTCCACAGAGGCCGGAGCGGGGGTTCACCTAGCGGTGCATTTAGGACATAAACCTTTTGGGAAGCTGTGAGGATGATCCTCAGATTGCGGAGCCAGTCCACAAAGTTGCTCCCATCATCTTTCAGCTTAGTTTTCTCTAGGAACGCATTAAAATTCAGGGGAGCTACTGCGGGAGCCATCTACATCAAAAGATTTGCAAAGACATCTTAGACTATTGTTCATGATAAGTGAGTTTTAACTAATCAAATTACTTATAACTCCCACTCAAATTGACATCCCTCTGGTCATCCGAGCGTGACATGATCCAAATCCACCAACCCAAGTCCGATCATCACGTGAGATGAGGTGGTGTCAATGGTGAACATCTTCATGTTGATCATATCTACTATATGACTCATGCTCGACCTTTCGGTCTTCCGTGTTCCGAGGCCATGTCTGTACATGCTAGGCTCGTCAAGTCTAACCCGAGTGTTCTGCATGTGCAAAACTGGCTTGCACCCGTTGTATGCGAACGTAGAGTCTATCACACCCGATCATCACGTGGTGCTTCGAAACGACGAACCTTCGCAACGGCGCACACTTGGGGGAACACAATTTTATCTTGAAATTTTAGTGAGGGATCATCTTATAATGCTACCGTCGTCCTAAGCAAAATAAGATGCATAAAAGGATTAACATCACATGCAAATCATAAGTGACATGATATGGCCATCAACTCGTGCTTTTGATCTCCATCTCCAAAGCACCGGCATGATCTCCATCGTCACCGGCGTAACACCATGATCCCCATCATCATGATCTCCATCATCGTGTCGCCATCGGGGTTGTCGCGCGCCCACCATGCTCTTACTACTATTGCTACCGTTTAGCGATAAAGTAAAGCATTACATAGCGCTTAATGATTGACACGCAGGTCATACAAAAATTAAGGACAACCCTATGGCTCCTGCCGGTTGCCGTATACATCGACATGCAAGTCGATATTAACTATTACAACATGATCATCTCATACATCAAATATATCTCATCATGTCATTGGCCATATCATATCACATACATACCCTGCAAAAACAAGTTAGACGTCCTCTAATTTGTTGTTGCATGTTTTACGTGGCTGCTATGGGTATCTAGCAAGAACGCTTCTTACCTACGCAAAGCCACAACGGTGATATTTAAGTTGCTATTTAACCTTCTACAAGGACCGCCTTTGTCTATTCCGATTCAACTAAGATAGGAGAGACAGACACCCGCCAGCCATCTTATGCAACAAAAGTCGCATGTCTGTCGATGGAACCGGTCTCATGTACGTGGACATGTAAAGTTGGTCCGGGCCGCTTCATCCCATAATACCGCTGAATCAAGAAAGGCCAAGGAAGGAAGCAATCTAAACATCAACGCACACAAAACCCCTTTGTGTTCTACTCGTGAAAGCATCTACGCAAGAACCTAGCTCATGATGCCACTGTTGGGGAACGTTGCATGGGAAACAAAAATTTTCCTACGCTCACCAAGATCAATCTAGGAGATGCATCTACGAGGGGAGAGTTGGATCCACATACCCTTGTAGATCGCTAAGCGGAAGCGTTCAAGAACGCGGTTGATGGAGTCGTACTCGCCGCGATTCAGATCGCCGAAGATCCTAGCACCGAACGGACGGTGCCTCCGCGTTCTTCACACGTACAGCTCGGGGACGTCTCCTCCTTCTTGATCCAGCAAGGGGGAAGGAGAAGTTGACGGAGAAACCCAGCAGCACGACGGCGTGGTGGAGATGGTGGTGGAGGAATTCCAGCAGGGCTTCGCCAAGCACTGCGAAATAGACGAAGATATTCGTGGGAGAGGGAAGGCAGCGCCGAGGCACGAACGTGTGTTGCTGCCCTCCCTCTGCCTCTCTTTATATAGGGGGGAGAGAGGGGAGGGGGCGCCCCTAGGGTTTCCCCTAGGGGGCGGCGGCCAAGCCAGATGGGGCGGCCAAGGGGGGGCTGCGGCCAGGGTTAGGGTTTCCCCCCCCCCCAGGCGCCTTGCCCCCCAAGCCTAGGGGGTGCGGCTGCCCTAGGGGGGCCGAGCCCCCTTGGCGCAGGTGGAGGGGCCTAGGGGGGGGGCGCGCAGCCCCTGTGTGGGCTGATGTGCCTCCCCACTTATGGCCCATGAGGCCCGCAACACTTGCCGGGACCCCCGAAACCCCTTTCGGTCATCCGACGACTCCCCGGTGCTCCCCGGAACACTTCCGGACTCCGATCACTCTCATCCTATATATCAATCTTCGTCCCCGGACCATTCCGGAGACCCTCGTCATGTCCGGGATCTCATCCGGGACTCCGAACAACCTTCGGTTACCATGCACTATTCTCACTAACAACCCTAGCGTCACCGAACCTTAAGTGTGTAGACCCTGCGGGTTCGGAAACTATGCAGACATGACCGAGACACTCCCAGGTCAATAACCAATAGCGGGATCTGGATACCCATATTGGTTCCCACACGTTCCTCGATGATCTCATCGGATGAACCACGATGTCAAGGATTCAGGCAATCCCGTATACAGTTCCCTTTGTCTCGTCGGTATGTTACTTGCCCGAGATCCAATCGTCGGTATCTCTATACCTAGTTCAATCTCGTTACCGGCAAGTCTCTTTACTCGTTCCGTAATACATAATCCCGTGACTAACTACTTAGTCACTTTGAGCTCATTGAGATGACGTATTACCGAGTGGGCCCGGAGATACCTCTCCGTCACACGGAGTGACAAATCCCAGTCTCGATCCATGTCAACTCAACAGACACCTTCGGAGATACCTGTAGAGTACCTTTATAGTCACCCAGTTACGTTGCGACGTTTGGCACACACAAGGCACTCCTACGGTGTCAGTGAGTTACATGATCTCATGGTCATAGGAACTTATACTTGACATGCAGAAAACTATAGCGATAACTGATACGATCAAAAGCTATGTTTAACGTTTGGGTCTCGTCCATCACATCATTCTCCTAATGATGTGATCCCGTTATCAAATGACAACTCATGTCTATGACCTGGAAACCGCGGTCATCTTTGATCAACGAGCTAGTCCTGAAGAGGCTTACTAGGGACACAAAGTTTGTCTATTTATCCACACATGTATTTAAGTTTCCAATCAATACAATTATAGCATGGATAATAAACGATTATCATGAACAAGGAAATATAATAATAACTCTTTTATTATTGCCTCTAGGGCATATTTCCAACAATCAAGACATTGGGTTGAAACCGAAACTATCAGCAAGTCCAATAGTTTATGATTATTATGATGCTAAATTTTAACACCATTTGGATTTTATGTGCACTACAAGTGACACATGGAAGCTAATTTTAAGGCTCGCACACCTTAAAGTCTACGCTGAACCACTCAGACTCCTTGAATGCATCAAGTTGAGGTAAGTAGCTCTTCCCATTCATTGACTAGACCATTCAGGTATTCCATGGTTCTAAAAGACATATCTACATGATGGTCTTAAGTGTGTGATTTATTCACAAGAAACCATTGGCTCATTATCCTGACATCGATTTCTAGCAAATCGAATGGATAACATTGCAGAATTCTCTTTGAATGCCTTCTCTATGGCCCTTGGATTGAAGTTTAGCAATTTGTCCTAATGTCTAGACTCAAAATGGTTTGGTAGAATCATATCCAAAGAGTTAAGCTCATTGCATTATCTTTACTTTGTAATTGCAACTTACCAACTTTACGTTGGAGTCATGCAGTTTTACACACTCATGACAGAACTGCATAATATCATTCCCCTGTATCTTTGATACACATGGAAATCTACCAAGTATTTTCTATCTGCGGTAATTCGGTTGCATACCGATATCACCACCCGGCATACATCATTGGCCCCTCAACATATAGTTGGGATCTATGTGAGGAATAACTATATTTCCGTCAATACCTCAAGCCCCTCGCATGGGGAGTTATTCAACGCCAGTATGCTGATTCAATGAGGAACATTTCCAGGCATTAGGGGGGAGATTTCAAGTACCATAAAATGCTAGGAAATTAGTGGAATGTTCAACACATTTCTGCCTCAAATCCACGCACTCAAAGATCTGAACCATGCGTTCAAAATTTTTGCAACACATTGCAAATAACCTGCCATATTCATTTACTAACTATAAAGGTGTCACACAATCCTACAATCCTGAAAAATATGTCAGAAGGAGTGGAGGTACCAACTAAAACCACTCAAATCCTCGTTCAAAGCAACATGGGGAGAAGTACGGCAATAGTACATCACGATTCAGCTTCTCGCAAGCAAGGATATCAAGGCCTGTGAATCAGTAAATGCAAGTCAACTTCACGTTGGCAGACACCTAATGGGTAGTATACACCCAGTGGACGGGAAACCTCCACCAACCCAGGTCATAGTGCACACAAAAACTGGGACATATATCCAACTCAATCGCATTGGGAAATCATGAGAAGTCACTATGGGTAACGATATTTTCATCAACTATATATATTGATATATAGATTCTGGAGAATCATATAACCGGAAGTCTACAATTGTCGACATACGTTTCTCAACTAGATTGCAAAACCTTACAAATGATTCAGATCCAAAGACCATGGCCATGGCAAAGTGTGATCAACACTCGGACTGAACTCAAGCAAAGGGTATAATCTAGGTAGAAATGATCTTGCTCAATAATGGGAAGGTATTCATAAGCAATACCTACACCAGTTTTCTTCTGGAAACAGAATTGAGAACAACGAGGTGGTGAAACAAAGAGCAAGTATTGTAGCACAAGGGTTCACGCAGATACCCAACTATTCTCCAGAGGTGGAATCTCTTTCCGATAACTTATATCATTGGCAGTACAAAATCATCTATCTCTGCAGTTGATAGATGTAGTGATTACATATCCATGTGGATCACTAGATTCAGACATATATGATTGATTTCCGATGGAATCTCAATTCTGAATCGAAATACAAAATGCAACATACATTATGTAAAATTAGTAAGTCACCATACGACTTATTGTGGTCGGTACATATGGTACAACCGACGTAGTGAGTTCCTTATACAAAAGGATTACTCCTGCAAAGATGATTATCCATGTTTGTATGCCTGCAATGATGACACATGTAATCATCTAATGGTGGAGTTTAAATGAAGGATTTGGGTAAACCAAAACACTGCTCGTTACTACAACTTGAGCACCTTCATTCATACATTATGGTATACTATGTTGTCTATATCCAAAATATATTGGAGAAATTCATTGTGGACAAATATTATCCATCCATAAACTCTCATGGTAGTTCATTCTCTAGTCGTAGAGAAATATCTATTTAGACCAAGATATGATGGAAATGATATATTGGGACTCAACGTTCCATAATGCCATGGGATCCACCAAACACAGTTGGTTGGTACTCAAGAATATCTTTGATATCTCCAAGGCATAAAACATCTTGTCCTGGTCTTTTAGTTTCGTAGAAATGTGAACACCGATATCATTGGATACATCGATTAGATCCCCACTATGTCAGATCGTAGGCAAGCTTAGTATTCCTACTATATAGGTGTGGTAGTCCTCTCATAAAGAGTCTTCGAAACAGACCTCATGTCTACATCCACCAACCATTATCTAAACGATAATGTTTCTTGTGTTGTCCGGATGCAAACAGGTTACATGATAAGCAATATCTTTATATATATTGCATATCTTGCAAGTTAAATCATGCAACTGATTTGTTCACCAAGTCTCTACCAACTTCTACATCTCGGAAATATGTTCATGGAATTGGTATATGACGGCTTCAAAATTTGCAAGAATCGGGGGGAGTATCTTCCTGAATTGTTCATGTTCAATGCATCATATTATACTCTTTTTTCCTTCATGAGTTTACTATACATGTTCTCATAAAGGTTTTTAATGAGGTAATATCAACATGAGATCATATGTCATACTTTCAGTTTTCCCCACCGGGGTTTTTAGGAAAGTATAACGACATGTTTATTGTTCTCCAAACTCTATGGTTCTTACATATTGAGTTAACGGAGATGATAACCATTGTATGTTGCAGCATTTTCTCCTTATTTCCCACTGGGTTTGCAGGAGTTTTAGCAACATACCCTACACTACTCCTCACATTTTTCCATAGGGGTTTTGGAGGAGATTTAATCAAAGATGATGGATCCTTATGCAGTCAAGCGGTGATTAGGGGAAGTGTTAAGAATAATATCCCAGTGTTATTAGAACAAATCCCCGCTCTCCCGCATGTTTAATCCCACGATGTGGGAACCGTCGTAGCGGTTCCTCCCTGGTACGTCGCCTCTCAGAAGCGACGCATGCGTCCATGATGTCTATAAGGATTCATTCCCATCAATAAAAGATACTGATTCATTTACATCGATTCTCTCTCAATCTCAATTCTTTACACTAGCGAGCTGGTCGTCATCCTACGGTGGAGAACGAGAGACACACGTTAAGGCAAATGGTCTAGCGACAAGGACGTGCCACCTACTTCCCAATTCCACGTAAGCTCCTCGTGTCTCTTCTCTTAACTCGGGAATCACGGTCCGGCCGATTGATGCGATGGAGAAAATTACTTATCGTGCATATGGTGAGACATTGGAGTTGTGTGAGAACAGTGGCCTCGCCTCGTCTAGTGTTTGCTCATCCAATCCAAGAGTGGACATGAGACGGAAGAGAGGAGTGTGGGTCGACATGCATGTGCTGATGTGCATGGTCCAATTGGATTGCGGGTGACCCGTCCGCCTATCAGACTAGCCTAGGGGGATGGAGCTGGAGCGACGGATTGGATTGGGAAAAAAGGTTGGCAAGTGGACGGGACGACGGCCATGCACAGTTGTGTCCCGTTCACCGGCCGACTCCAGCTCTCCATGCATGACCATGAGAATCTTTGCCCAAACGAAATTAACCAAGACTTGATGCCGGTAAACCATTGCCACGGCAGTGCCCGGCCATGGGATGCATGGGAAGTAGATAAAGCCAGTTTTGGACTGGTTACGTGATGGATCGCAAGAAATAACAAAATTTTGGTTTGGTGTACCGGAACCCTTTTGTTTTGACAAGTGGACTGGAAGTAATTGATGTGCTCATGCATGCATTTTTTGTCAAAGGACACATGCTGTTCCTTTTCTTCCCGGTTTTGCTAACGCTAAGTTGACACGTTTGGCTTTTTAATCTGCTAAGTCTGATTTCTAAAACACCTTTCATTTCAGTTCAGTGAAATGTAAGCTGAAATTGCAATCACGGAATAAATTCAGACTATAGAAAAATCTCAAACACTCTTGATTTAAACTAGCACATTTTTATTTAGAAAAATATAGATATACGCATTGGCAAAGCTTTGCATTCTTACGATCAAAACACTTGCTTTGTGTTTGATCAAAACACCAAGCAACTCCAAGCGAGGAGTAAAACAACAGTCGCTTCATTGCAATTATCGTTTCTTCTGATGAGATATTATAGTTTTGATTGCACTACCCCATGCATTATAGGTTTGGTTGCGCTACGGCACGGCGGTTGACCTGTTATCAATCACTAGTTAATTACTAGTGCGTACGACGTTGACATGTACTAGTAGTTTGTTTTCATATGGGATCATGAGAAGCCAGATGTACACGCAAGCTCATACGTATACATAAACTCCATAATATGGACTGTTGCAAAGCTTGGAGCTTCTTCCATGATTGAACCTGCTTGTAGATCACCTAATAGCTGCGTCCGTATGTCGACGAAAGAGACCGCTGTTTTGGACGCTCGATCAGGACGTTGAAGCTTTAATAAACAGTGGTTATCTAGTCTAGCTATCCTGCGAACTCCATAAATCACGCTTGACTATAGTATGCATGGTGTCATGGATGAGGTACTACGTAGAGAAGAACATATTGTGAGTTGTTTATGAAGAAATTGAAGAGCAATCGAACAGAAGGTTGGAGGGTGGCAATCATGCAAGCAGTGGGCGGTGATGTGAGGTACGTGGATCCTACAAGGCTTGTCCTTGCGGTGACTCGTCCTCCCTACTATTCTATGATGATCGATCCGTCCAGCTAGATCTTTCCGTATCGTGTAGTGGTGTGAACGATGGGCGCCACGTTGGTGAGGTACGTGTGGCACTGTTCTGCCGATCGAGGTCGGCACGCGACGGCAGGACCGTTTCGGACGGCTGCATACGTGTATGCGTGGGTGAGGGACGTGGCAACTCGTAGGAGAAGGACATAAGCACATGTCGTATCCAATATCTTCTGCCATCGGAGTTCACTGGCATATATGCCCACGTTGCAACATGACAAAAAAAAAACACTATGTGTATACACAACTTGCCATAAAAAAATGTTACGTAGAAACAAAACGCTAGTTGTCTCACGTACCAAAACGCTCCGCAACATAACATCGAGATGATGCTATCCCAATGCGTAAGAGTCGTACATTAATGTGTATGTATTATTAAGGCATCTCTAATAGCAACCCAGAAAAAACTTCATGTATCCGTCCGAGAATAAGAGGGACCAGTTCACGGACATGGATGCGGGAGATCGACATCTAACGCTATCTGCATAAATTTCTAACTATTTTTCAACAAATCAGGTGAGGTTCATACAAATACGACCGAATTTCATACAAACATGACGGATTTCACATAACACGGCAGATTTAACTACATTTCGAACATTTAGAACAAAACAAAAGGACCCGTCCCTAGACCTATCCTACGGAGGCGGTGCCCGTTGTCCAAACCCGTGTAGCCCTCCTTCCGCCGTCTTCATGAGCACCAGCGATAAGACTGATGAAGTAATGGTGCGGTCTTCGGCGAGGAAGAATAGAACACGGGAGACAGACCAACCCACATGGGACACCAGGCTCCGCCGCCTCTCGTGGCCTACTCATCCTTGAAGTAGTCCGCACCTTGTCCGTCGCCAGTGGGCGTGAGGTTCACAAGGGAAATGGTGGCACCTTGGCTGTCGTCGTCCCACCGGACCGGCTGATTGTTCATCGACGGTGCATAGGAGGCGCAGCTGGCTACATTCTCCTCTGCGGTCGCATGTTCATGGCGGTCAAAAGTGGGCTTGGGATCAACCCGGACTCCTGCAAACCTCCCCCACTTTTATCTCAGTTTTGCGGGAGAAATCTCGTCCGGACCGCTCCTCAGACCGATACAAATCCGTGTTGGATGGCTTTCGCAGTCCGGACAGCGCGGTCCGGACGGATTCGGGCGCTTTACTAGTTCGCCTTGGAGATGCGATTCAGTGCATTTAGTACCAAACTACTACTTCCGTCATGCTTTATTGGTCCCTTTCGCATTTTATACTAAATTTTGACATTAGATTTAACTAACAAATTGTTAATGCATGTAATAAAAAATAATATCAATGGAAATTATGTTCGAATATGAATCCAACAATGTAATTTTTGATGACATGCATTATTATTTTCTTAGTTAAATCTATGATCAATATTTGACCCAAAATACTAAGAAAACCAATAAATCAGGATGAAGGTATTACTCATAATAGAATGACCCCACTTGTTTGTATTTTCTAACCAATGGACGAGTGTAGCCCTGCCAGCCCACAGAATGGGATGGAAAATACGAGCACAAGGCACGATCCACGGCCTGTGATTTTCGCTGGACAAGCAAATGCGGTGAACCGTCTCGGGAATTGAACCCACTGGTGCTATCTGGACAGGCAGGCAGGCAGATGAACACAAGTGGATCGACCGGTGAAATCAGAACACAGGCTAGCTTGGCTAGGAGTCGTAGCATTTGATTGTGGTCGTCTCCTATCCGTTCCAATCGAAAAAGTAATTAGACAAACTTTCTGTCAAAAAGATTAGACTAGACGCGGATGCTTTGTGTATAAAGAATAAATTAGTTAAGACAGAGCTTGAGATCAAGTGCGTGCAGTGGGTTAGATAAGTGGCGTGCGTGGTGCCACTCGAGAATGGCGTATGGTGCAGGACAGCTGAAATGCTTGATCTCCACGTAGTACCAAACCAACGATACAAATATCTTTTTTTAATGCCACGGTGCAGGAAGTATATATCTGTATCTTTTTTAACGATGTGATGTGGAAGTTAGGAATCGCTTAGCCGTAGAGGGAGAACAATAGCAACCCATCCAGCTAGCCAGCCAGGCGTCAAAAAATGCTTTAGTAGTCATCACCTTCCACGGTTTCTGCGTGCTCCAAGTATTAGCAGGATACCGAACGATGCCCATCGAGATTTCAAAACACCAAAGGCACGCTCGACGTCCTTCCTAGCACTCTCTTGCTCTTGCGCAAATCTTTTCCTCTTCTCTCCGACAGGGTTCGGGATTGTCTTCATAATAGTGGTCCACTGAAGAAAGATACCGTCACCCAGGTAGTATCCTTTGTTGTAGTTGTGACCGTTGATAGTAAAGTTCACCGGTGGGTTATTGCCTTCGGCAAGCCTAACAAACACCGGCGAGCACTGAAGCACGTTGATATCATTGTGTGATCCGGCCATGCCAAAGAAATAATGCCCGATCCAGAGATCTTGAGATGCCATGACCTCTAGTATGACAGTGCAAGCCCTGACATGGCCCTTATACTGCCCTTGCCAAGCAGAAGGGCAGTTCTTCCACTCCCAGTGCATGCAGTATATACTGCCAAGCATCCCTGGGAAGCACCTGCTGGCATTCATCGCCAACAAACGGGTTGTATCTTCAGGAGTCGACTCTCTCAAGTACTGAGGACCAAACACAGCAATAACAGCCTTGCAGAACTTATACATGGAGTCTAGGCATGTAGACTCGCTCATACGGACGTACTCGTCCATGAGATCACCGCGCACTCCGTATGCAAGCATTCAAATGGCGGCAGTGGATTTCTGATAAGAGGAGAAACCAATCTTTCCAATGACATCCTCTTTGCACTCGAAATAGTCATCATAACCGACCACCTGTTGGAAATATGCCCTAGAGGCAATAATAAAAGAGTTATTATTATATTTCCTTGTTCATGATAATCGTTTATTATCCATGCTATAACTGTATTGATTGGAAACTCAAATACATGTGTGGATGAATAGACAGACTTTGTGTCCCTAGTGAGCCTCTACAGGACTAGCTCGTTGATCAAAGATGACCGCGGTTTCCAGGTCATAGACATGAGTTGTCATTTGATAACGGGATCACATCATTAGGAGAATGATGTGATGGACGAGACCCAAACGTTAAACATAGCTTTTGATCGTGTCAGTTATCGCTATAGTTTTCTGCATGTCAAGTATAAGTTCCTATGACCATGAGGTCATGTAACTCACTGACACCGTAGGAGTGCTTTGTGTGTGCCAAACGTCACAACGTAACTGGGTGACTATAAAGGTACTCTACAGGTATCTCCGAGGGTGTATGTTGAGTTGACATGGATCGAGACTGGGATTTGTCACTCCGTGTGACGGAGAGGTATCTCCGGGCCCACTCGGTAATACGTCATCTCAATGAGCTCAAAGTGACTAAGTAGTTGGTCACGGATTATGTATTACGGTAACGAGTAAAGAGACTTGCCGGTAACGAGATTGAACTAGGTATAGAGATACCGACGATCGAATCTCGGGCAAGTAACATACCGACGAGACAAAGGGAACTGTATACAGGATTGCCTGAATCCTTGACATCGTGGTTCATCCGATGAGATCATCGAGAAACATGTGGGAACCAATATGGGTATCCAGATCCCGCTATTGGTTATTGACCTGGGAGTGTCTCGGTCATGTCTACATGGTTTCCGAACCCGCAGGGTCTACACACTTAAGGTTCGGTGACGCTAGGGTTGTTAGTGAGAACAGTGCATGGTTACCGAAGGTTGTTCGGAGTCCCGGATGAGATCCCGGACGTGACGAGGGTCTCCGGAATGGTCCGGGGACGAAGATTGATATATAGGATGAAAGGTTTCGGAGTCCGGAAGTGTTCCGGGGAGCATCGGGAAATCGGCGGATTACCGAAAAGGGTTTCGGGGGTCCCGGAAGTGGTTCTGGGCCTAATGGGCCACAAGGGGGGACACAACAGCCCTCATAGGGCTGTGCGCCCCCCCCCCCTGGGCCCTCTCCTCATGCGCCAAGAGGGGTGGACCCCCCTAGGGCAGCCGCACCCCCTTAGCCTTGGGGGGCAAGGCACCTGGGGGGGAAACCCTAGCCCCAGGGGGCGCCGCCCCCTTCCCCCTTTGCCCTGGCCGCCGCCCCTAGGGGAAACCCTAGGGCGCCCCTCCCCTCTCTACCCCCCTATATAAAGAGAGGCAGAGGGAGGGCAGCCAACACACGTTCGTGCCTCGGTGCTGCCCTCCCTCTCCCACTACAATCTTCGGTTTCTCGCGGTGCTTGGCGAAGCCCTGCTGGAATCCTCCTCCACCATCACCACCACGCCGTCGTGCTGCCGGTGTCTCCATCAACCTCTCCTCCACCCCTTGCTGGATCAAGAAGGAGGAGACGTCCCCGAGCCGTACGTGTGAAGAACGCGGAGGCACCGTTGCTTCGGTGCTAGGATCTTCGGCGATCTGAATCGCGGCGAGTACGACTCCATCAACCGCGTTCTTGAACGCTTCCGCTTAGCGATCTACAAGGGTACGTGGATCCAACTCTCCTCTCGTAGTAGCATCTCCTAGATTGATCTTGGTGAACGTAGGAAAAATTTTTGTTTCCCATGCAACGTTCCCCAACAGTGGTATCAGAGCTAGGATCTTGCGTAGATGCTTTCTCGAGTAGAACACAAAAGGGTTTGTGGGCGTTGATGTTTAAATTGCTGCCCTCCTTAGTCTTTCTTGATTCAGCGGTATTATGGGATGAAGCGGCCCGGACCAACTTTACATGTCCACGTACATGAGACCGGTTCCATCGACAGACATGTGACTTTTGTTGCATAAGATGGCTGGCGGGTGTCTGTCTCTCCTATCTTAGTTGAATCGGAATAGAACAAGGCGGTCCTTGCAGAAGGTTAAATAGCAACTTGAATATCACCGTTGTGGCTTTGCGTAGGTAAGAAGCGTTCTTGCTAGATACCCATAGCAGCCACGTAAAACATGCAACAACAAATTAGAGGACGTCTAACTTGTTTTTGCAGGGTATGTATGTGATATGATATGGCCAATGACATGATGAGATATATTTGATGTATGAGATGATCATGTTGTAATAGTTAATATCGACTTGCATGTCGATGCATACGGCAACCGGCAGGAGCCATAGGGTTGTCTTTAATTTTTGTATGACCTGCGTGTCAATCATTAAGCGCTTTGTAATGCTTTACTTTATCGCTAAACGGTAGCAATAGTAGTAAGAGCATGGTGGGCGCGCGACAACCCCGATGGCGACACGATGATGGAGATCATGATGATGGAGATCATGGTGTGGCGCCGGTGACGATGGAGATCATGCCGGTGTTTTGGAGATGGAGATCAAAAGCACGAGTTGATGGCCATATCATGTCACTTATGATTTGCATGTGATGTTAATCCTTTTATGCATCTTATTTTGCTTAGGACGACGGTAGCATTATAAGATGATCCTTCACTAAAATTTCAAGATAAAATTGTGTTCCCCCCGAGTGTGCGCCGTTGCGAAGGTTCGTCGTTTCGAAGCACCACGTGATGATCGGGTGTGATAGACTCTACGTTCGCATACAACGGGTGCAAGCCAGTTTTGCACATGCAGAACACTCGGGTTAGACTTGACGAGCCTAGCATGTACAGACATGGCCTCGGAACACGGAAGACCGAAAGGTCGAGCATGAGTCATATAGTAGATATGATCAACATGTAGATGTTCACCATTGACACCACCTCATCTCACGTGATGATCGGACTTGGGTTGGTGGATCTGGATCATGTCACGCTCGAATGACCAGAGGGATGTCAATTTGAGTGGGAGTTATAAATAATTTGATTAGGTAATAACTCACTTACCATGAACAATAGTCTAAAATGTCTTTGCAAATCTTTTGTTGTAGATGGCTCGCGCAGTAGCTCCCCTGAATTTTAATGCGTTCCTAGAGAAAGCTAAACTGAAAGATGATGGGAGCAACTTTGTGGACTGGCTCCGCAATCTGAGGATCACCCTCACAGCTGCCCAAAAGGTTTATGTCCTAAATGCACCGCTAGGTGACCCCCCCGCTCCTACAGCCTCTGCAGACGTTTTGAACGCCTGGCAGTCGCGTTCGGATGACTACTCAATAGTGCAGTGTGCCATGTTGTACGGCTTGGAAGGAGGACTTCAAAGGCGTTTTGAACGTCATGGTGCATATGAGATGTACCAGGAGTTAAAGTTCATCTTTGAAAAGAATGCTAAGATCGAGAGGTATGAGACCACCGATAAATTCTTTGCTTGCAAGATGGAGGAGAATTCGTCTGTCAGTGAGCACTTACTGAAGATGTCTGGGTACTATACCCGCATAGCTGATCTGGGACTTGTGTTCCCGGATGAGGCTATCATTGACAGAATTCTCCAGTCACTCCCTCCTAGCTACAAGAGCTTCGTGCAGCAGTATAACATGCAAGGGATGAACAAAACCATCGCCGAGCTGTTTTCGATGCTGAAAGTCGCTGAGGCAGACATCCAGAAGGAGTATCAAGTGTTGATGGTCAATAAAACCACCAGTTTCAAGAAGAATGGCAAGGGCAAGAAGGGTAACTCTAAGAAGGGTGGCAAGGCAGTTGCTCATCCAGTGAAGAAACCCAAGGCTGGGCCCAAGCCAGAGACTGAGTGTTTCTATTGCAAGGGGAACGGCCACTGGAAGCGGAACTGCCCCAAGTATCTGGCAGACAAGAAGGGGGCCAACAACAGCAACAAAGGTATATGTGATATACATGTTATTGATGTGTACCTTACCAACTCTCGTTGTAGTGCCTGGGTATTTGATACCGGTTCGGTTGCTCACATTTGCAACTCTAAACAGGAACTGCGGAATAAACGGAGGCTGGCGAAGGACGAAGTGACGATGCGCGTGGGAAATGGTTCCAAGGTTGATGTGATCGCCGTCGGCACGCTCGCTCTTCGATTACCATCGGGATTAGTTATGAACCTGAATAATTGTTATTTAGTGCCTGCGTTAAGCATGAACATTATATCTGGATCTTGTTTATTGCGAGACGGTTACTCATTTAAATCAGAGAATAATGGTTGTTCTATTTATATGAGTAATATCTTTTATGGTCATGCACCCGAAGTTAGGGGTTTATTCTTATTGAATCTCGATAGTGATGATACACATGATCATAACATTGATGCCAAAAGATGTAGAGTTGATAATGATAATACCACTTTCTTGTGGCACTGCCGTCTGGGTCATATCGGCGTGAAACGCATGAGGAAGCTCCATGCTGATGGACTTTTGGAGTCTCTTGATTTTGAATCACTTGACACGTGCGAGCCGTGCCTCATGGGCAAGATGACAAGGACCCCGTTTTCAGGGACAATGGAACGGGCAAGTGACTTATTGGAAATCATACATACTGATGTGTGCGGTCCGATGAGTGTAACGGCGCGCGGTGGATATCGTTATTTTCTCACCTTCACTGACGACTTAAGTAGATATGGGTATATTTACTTGATGAAGCATAAGTCTGAAACTTTTGAAAAGTTCAAGCAATTTCAGAGTGAAGTTGAAAATCATCGTAACAAGAAGATCAAGTTCTTACGATCTGATCGAGGGGGAGAATATCTGAGTTATGAGTTTGGTGATCACTTAAGAAAATGTGGAATTGTTTCACAGTTGACGCCACCTGGAACACCACAGCGTAATGGTGTGTCCGAACGTCGTAATCGAACCCTATTAGATATGGTACGTTCTATGATGTCTCTTGCCGATTTGCCACTATCGTTTTGGGGATATGCGTTAGAGACAGCTGCATTCACTTTAAATAGGGCTCCATCTAAGTCCGTTGAGACAACACCGTATGAACTGTGGTTTGGTAAGAAACCTAAGTTGTCTTTTCTCAAGGTTTGGGGTTGCGATGCTTATGTCAAAAGGCTTCAGCCAGAAAAGCTCGAACCCAAAGCGGACAAATGTGTCTTCATAGGATACCCAAAAGAGACTGTTGGGTACACCTTCTATCTCAGATCCGAAGGCAAAGTGTTTGTCGCTAAGAACGGGTCCTTTCTCGAGAAAGAGTTTCTCTCGAAAGAATTGAGTGGGAGGAAGGTAGAACTTGATGAGGTTATTGAACCTCTGCTTCAACCAGAGAGTAGCGCAGCACAGAAAGATGTTTTTGTAGAGCCTGCAGAGGTTGAAGAGGAAGCCAATGATGATGATCAAGAAGCTTCTGATCAAGTTACTACCGAACCTCGTAGGTCGACAAGGGTACGCACTGCACCTGAGTGGTATGGTAACCCTGTCTTGGAGGTCATGTTGTTAGACAACGGTGAACCTACGAGCTATGGAGAAGCGATGGTGGGCCCGGATTCCGACAAATGGTTAGAGGCCATGAAATCCGAGATGGGATCCATGTATGAAAACAAAGTATGGACTTTGGAAGTATTACCTGAAGGGCGGAAGGCCATTCAGAATAAATGGATTTTTAAGAGGAAGACGGACGATGACGGGAATGTCACCGTGTATAAAGCTCGACTTGTGGCAATGGGTTTTTCACAAGTTCAAGGGATTGACTACGATGAGACTTTCTCACCCGTAGCGATGCTTAAATCCGTCCGAATCATGTTAGCAATAGCTGCATATTTCGATTATGAAATTTGGCAGATGGATGTCAAAACAGCGTTCCTTAACGGTTTTCTTAAGGAAGAGTTGTATATGATGCAACCGGAAGGTTTTGTCGATCCAGAGAATGCTGACAAAGTATGCAGGCTCCAGCGTTCCATTTATGGGCTGGTGCAAGCATCTCGGAGTTGGAATCTTCGCTTTGATGAGGTGATCAAAGCGTTTGGGTTTGTACAAGTTTACAATGAAGCTTGTATTTACAAGAAAGTGAGTGGGAGCTCTATAGCGTTTCTAATATTATATGTGGATGACATATTACTGATTGGAAACAATATAGAATTTTTGGATAGCGTGAAGGGGTATTTGAACAAGAGTTTTTCGATGAAGGATCTCGGTGAAGCTGCTTTCATATTGGGCATCAAGATCTATAGAGATAGATCAAGACGCTTGATAGGACTTTCACAAAGTACATACCTTGATAAAGTTTTGAAGAAGTTCAAAATGGATCAATCCAAGAAGGGGTTCTTGCCGGTATTGCAAGGTACAAAGTTGAGTAAGACTCAATGCCCAGTGACTGCGGAAGATAGAGAAAAGATGAGTGTCGTCCCCTATGCTTCAGCCATAGGCTCTATCATGTATGCAATGCTGTGCACAAGACCAGATGTCAGCCTTGCCATAAGTATGGTCGGAAGGTTTCAAAGTAATCCTGGTATGGATCACTGGACAGCGGTCAAGAATATCCTAAAGTACCTGAAAAGGACTAAGGAGATGTTTCTCGTTTATGGAGGTGATCAAGAGCTCGTCGTAAAGGGTTACGTCGATGCAAGTTTTGACACTGATCCGGATGACTCTAAGTCTCAATCCGGATACGTATATATTCTCAACGGGGGAGCGGTAAGCTGGTGCAGTTCCAAGCAGAGCGTGGTAGCTGATTCTACATGTGAAGCGGAGTATATAGCTGCCTCGGAGGCGGCAAAGGAAGGTGTCTGGATGAAGGAGTTCATGACAGATCTTGGAGTTGTGCCTAGTGCACTGAACCCAATGACTCTGTTCTGTGACAACACTGGTGCCATTGCTCTAGCCAAGGAACCAAGGTTTCACAAGAGGACCAGACACATAAAGCGACGCTTCAATTCCATCCGCGATTCGGTCAAGGAGGAGGACATAAATATTTGCAAAGTACACACGGATTTGAATGTTGCAGATCCGTTGACTAAACCTCTTCCACGGGCTAAGCATGATCAACACCAAGACTCTATGGGTGTTAGATTCATTACCTTGTAATGCTAGATTATTGACTCTAGTGCAAGTGGGAGACTGTTGGAAATATGCCCTAGAGGCAATAATAAAAGAGTTATTATTATATTTCCTTGTTCATGATAATCGTTTATTATCCATGCTATAACTGTATTGATTGGAAACTCAAATACATGTGTGGATGAATAGACAAACTTTGTGTCCCTAGTGAGCCTCTACAGGACTAGCTCGTTGATCAAAGATGACCGTGGTTTCCAGGTCATAGACATGAGTTGTCATTTGATAACGGGATCACATCATTAGGAGAATGATGTGATGGACGAGACCCAAACGTTAAACATAGCTTTTGATCGTGTCAGTTATCGCTATAGTTTTCTGCATGTCAAGTATAAGTTCCTATGACCATGAGGTCATGTAACTCACTGACACCGTAGGAGTGCTTTGTGTGTGCCAAACGTCACAACGTAACTGGGTGACTATAAAGGTACTCTACAGGTATCTCCGAGGGTGTCTGTTGAGTTGACATGGATCGAGACTGGGATTTGTCACTCCGTGTGACGGAGAGGTATCTCCGGGCCCACTCGGTAATACGTCATCTCACTGAGCTCAAAGTGACTAAGTAGTTGGTCACGGGATTATGTATTACGGTAACGAGTAAAGAGACTTGCCGGTAACGAGATTGAACTAGGTATAGAGATACCGACGATCGAATCTCGGGCAAGTAACATACCGACGAGACAAAGGGAACTGTATACAGGATTGCCTGAATCCTTGACATCGTGGTTCATCCGATGAGATCATCGAGAAACATGTGGGAACCAATATGGGTATCCAGATCCCGCTATTGGTTATTGACCTGGGAGTGTCTCGGTCATGTCTACATGGTTTCCGAACCCGCAGGGTCTACACACTTAAGGTTCGGTGACGCTAGGGTTGTTAGTGAGAACAGTGCATGGTTACCGAAGGTTGTTCGGAGTCCCGGATGAGATCCCGGACGTGACGAGGGTCTCCGGAATGGTCCGGGGACGAAGATTGATATATAGGATGAAAGGTTTCGGAATCCGGAAGTGTTCCGGGGAGCATCGGGAAATCGGCGGATTACCGAAAAGGGTTTCGGGGGTCCCGGAAGTGGTTCTGGGCCTAATGGGCCACAAGGGGGGACACAACAGCCCTCATAGGGCTGTGCGCCCCCCCCTGGGCCCTCTCCTCATGCGCCAAGAGGGGTGGACCCCCCTAGGGCAGCCGCACCCCCTTAGCCTTGGGGGGCAAGGCACCTGGGGGGGAAACCCTAGCCCCAGGGGGCGCCGCCCCCTTCCCCCTTTGCCCTGGCCGCCGCCCCTAGGGGAAACCCTAGGGCGCCCCTCCCCTCTCTACCCCCCTATATAAAGAGAGGCAGAGGGAGGGCAGCCAACACACGTTCGTGCCTCGGTGCTGCCCTCCCTCTCCCACTACAATCTTCGGTTTCTCGCGGTGCTTGGCGAAGCCCTGCTGGAATCCTCCTCCACCATCACCACCACGCCGTCGTGCTGCCGGTGTCTCCATCAACCTCTCCTCCACCCCTTGCTGGATCAAGAAGGAGGAGACGTCCCCGAGCCGTACGTGTGAAGAACGCGGAGGCACCGTTGCTTCGGTGCTAGGATCTTCGGCGATCTGAATCGCGGCGAGTACGACTCCATCAACCGCGTTCTTGAACGCTTCCGCTTAGCGATCTACAAGGGTACGTGGATCCAACTCTCCTCTCGTAGTAGCATCTCCTAGATTGATCTTGGTGAACGTAGGAAAAATTTTTGTTTCCCATGCAACGTTCCCCAACACCACCCCCTCTCTAATAGTTGAAAAGATGCCTACTCATACGGAAACGGCGGAATTTCTGATGTTTGAACAATAGATTTGTTGTATAAAAGTAGTCCTTCCAAAGAAGGAAATGCCTGCTCTCTCGGTTGCGATTCAACAACGGAAGGTGGCCCGGAATGGAGCCACGAAACGCCGGGCGCCGGCTATTCTGGTGGTGATGGAGTAACACGGAAGGCAATATCTCCTCCTCGTCATCGGGCGACGAATCGTCGGAGTCGCAAAAGAAATGGTGAAAAAGAACTCGTCGGCGGAGTCCATTTTGTACCTTGGCAAACCGTCGAACATATTGCGGGCGTCGACAAAGGAGACGGCCGGCGAAGGAAGTCACGACGCGCACGGACCAGCTAGCTGTCCTGCGGGCGTCCGACGAGCGTGACGGCGTGCGATGAGCGTGCAGGCGTCCGACGAGCGTGCCAGTTAGGATCTGGCCGGAGCGGCGATGCGGCTTCTTGGTCGCGGTCGCGGCTGTGTCGGGGGTGGAGCGGGGGTGGGACGCTGTCGGTTCCCCGACGGCAAGACGGCGGTGGCGGGGCGACGTGGGAGGTGGCGGCGTTGCAGAGTGGATGTTGCGGCGCCGGCAGCAGAGTCACCGGAAAAAATAGGCGGCGATGAAGGAGGCGGGCGAGGGTTTGCTGTTGGATGGGTAGAGGCCAATGTGCAAGCACCCGCGGGCCCCGGGGGGGAGGAGTAGGTGTGCGCGCGCGTCCATCTCGTGTCCGCGCCAACGCAAATCCGGCTCAAAAATTGGTCGGGAATGAGTCGCCAACGGACAAAAAGCGGACGCACGTCTGTTTGTGTCGGCGCGTTGGGCCAACTTTTGTGTCCACGTTGACCCAAACGGACGCCCGCAGACGAAATAGGTCGCCCCGTTGGAGTTGCTCTAAAACCCATGAAACCAGGAGCACCCTTACCACGAGGACACCCGCGCGAAGCAGTTTGAAGGGCCGTGCATTTTGGATGGCGTTGAGACCTCGCCACATGGCGCTGTCGGGCTTTTGGCTGCCTCTCTGCCGAGGCATGGATGTGAGCAAACACATTCTTGAAGGGGAGGATGGTTGACGCGGACGACGAGAATATAATAGGAAAGAAGGAAGGAAGGGATCCCATGAGCAATGCGTTGACATGCGTAGAAGCTTAGTTCGTCAATCAGGTGCATGCCATTGACGTAGAACGTCAATTCGCGAGCGGCGAGCCATGCATGCATACTGCTGCGTAAGTATATGAGAGAAGCCTGTCATACAGCCATGCAACGAGCCGATGTATTGGAGTTTGGGTGGGGAGCCCGCTAACGGGAAAAGCCCAAATACGAGGGGAAAAAGCGACCCGGAGCTGACCTAGAGAGGGTCGAAAACCGACCTAACTCGGGCCTGGGACGAGGCGCCGCCCGGCAAAAACAAGCGAAATTGTATTTTTTGCGAACACACACCGACCCACATGGGACACCAGGCTCCGCTGCCTCTCGTGGCCTACTCATCCTTGAAGTAGTCCGCACCTTGTTTGTCGCCAGTGGGCGTGAGGTTCACAAGGGAAATGGTGGCACCTTGGATGTCGTCATCCCACCGGACCGGCTGATGGTTCATCGACGGCGCATAGGAGGCGCAGCTGGCTACATTCTCCTCTGCGGTCGCATGTTCATGGCGGTCAAAAGCGGGCTTGGGATCGGCCCGGACTCCTGCAAACCTCCCCACTTTTGTCTCAGTTTTGCAAGAGAAATCTCATTCGACCACTCTTCGGGTCGATACAAACCCGCGTTGGATGACTTTCGCAGTCCGAACAGCGCGGTCCGGACGGATACGGACGCTTTACTGATCCGCCTTGGAGATGCTATTCAGTGCATTTGCCATCGAACTACTACTTCTGTCATGGCTTTTTTTTTTGCGAGATGCCTTTAGCCGTCTCGGGAATTGAACCCGCTGCTGCTATCTGGATAGGCAGGCAGGCCGATGAACACAAGTGGATCGACCGGTTGAAATCAGAGCACATGCTGGCTTGGCTAGGAGTTGTAGCATTTGATTGTGGTTGCCTCCTGTCCATCCCAATCGAATAAGTGATTAGACAAACTTTCTGTCGAAAAGAGCATTTTAGACGATGCTTTGTGTCAATAGAATAAATTAGTTAAGATAGGGCTTGAGACCAAGTGCGTGTAGCGGATTAGATTAGTGGCGTGCGTGGTGCCACTCGAGAATGGCGTATGGTGCAGGACAGCTGAAATGCTTGATTTCCATGTAGTATCAACCCGACGATACAAATATCTTTTTGTAATACCACGGTGCAGGAAGTATATATCTGTCTCTTTTTTAACGATGTGATGTGGAAGTTAGGAATCGCTTAGCCGTAGAGGTAG
This sequence comes from Secale cereale, assembly GCA_902687465.1. Taxonomy (NCBI): domain Eukaryota; kingdom Viridiplantae; phylum Streptophyta; class Magnoliopsida; order Poales; family Poaceae; genus Secale; species Secale cereale. The sequence continues at coordinate 41,111,880 of LR738711.1, forward strand.
AACAATAGCAACCCATCCAGCTAGCCAGCCAGGCGTCAGAAGATGCTTTAGTAGTATTGTACTCACTCCGTCCCATAATATAAGAATGTTTTAGGACGGAGGGAATATTTCCTTGGCAGGAAAAGTGTAGGCGGAAACGAAGTGTTTCTTGAATGTTTTGTGCTCCTTTTTGGTTCATTCATCAGGAAGGCACGCCTGGGTTAGGAACAGTCATCGTCGTCGTGGCCATCGACCGTTTGCTAAGCAGCGTGGTCGCTATCGATAGGTCAACCGGACGTGACGTGCCTTGACCACAAGGGAAAAAGGAGGAGTATATATGGTGCATCCTGTGATTAGGTGTTTGTTCAGGATGACAGACGAACACAGGCACAAAATCGAGCTAACGAGTGCTCGTGAGTCGTGATGTGGGCGCATCAGCTGTGCCCGTGCGCCGCAAGCGTGTGCGTACAGATGAGAATGGGATAGGCTCTGTGAGCTGATGGCTCCAACAACCGGCGTTCCTGCGCGCAGTGGTCGCGTCCAACGGCGGGCCGAGCACGACCACGACGTCCGCTCCGTTTGATCTGCGCGCGCCGGTCGACAGGGATAGCGGGGTGGGGTGCGTGCCTGGCTGGCGGCGTCCCGCGTGGCAGCTCGTTCCGGCTGGCCGGATAGCTTCGCCTTCTTCGTCGGAACTCAGAGCCGATGATGCGGCCATCAGGTAACCCTGCTTTGCTCCAGCTAATTACTACTCCCTCCGGCTCCGTTTCATAATATAAGAATATTTTTAACACTAGTACATGTTTACTTGATCCGTGCCTCAGCAATCAAATCAGTTAAAAATCACAGCGTCCAACGAGCCGGCCACTACTACTACTCCCAACGGATTAGTATCTAGAATGGTTAATTAGATTCTCCCAACATATTCAGCATAATTTCACTCAAGATGCAACAGGGAGACTGACTGCGGTTCACTGCGAGTTCTACTGCCGCGTCAGGATGGCAATGGGTCCAAAAACCCGAGTCCCGCGGATTTTTACTCTATTAGGTGACGGGGATGGGCCTTTTTTTAACCTCGCGGGCTACTGTTGGATAAAGTATAAAACCCAATATGTTTCGCGGGTTCAAACCCGTTTGAGCAATACCCGAACCAGAAACGAGCCATCCGCTCTCCATTCAGTGGCTCTCGGATGTTGAGAACAGCCCAGATCCGGAACCAGATTGATGTAATTTTCCTTTTCATGGTGGAGGTCACCTTAAAACCTAGTCTGTAATGCAACCTTTGTAGCACATTTTCCTCTCGTTCTTAATATATTGGCAGCACAATCTGCCAATTCCTCAAAAGCGTCCATGTCCCAAATCCACACCCAGCCCTAGCCTCGCTAGGTCTCAGCCTCACAGTCGCTCCCGTAGCCTCCCTCTCACACACCTCATACCGCTGAAGTTATAGCTGAGGAACTTCATACCGCCGAAGTTATAGCTGAAGAATTTCATGAATCATTGATAGCTTGGAATTTTGAGGAGAAGCTATCAATGGCGGCTGTCAATAATTGTTCTTCAAATGACAAGAAAATTGGCATGTTGGTGAAGAGGATAGGGAATGACAAGCTCATGTTGCAAGGTACATTGTTTGCTTTGCTATGTTGCTACTATGTTTGCTTAAATATGCCTACTTCCCCGTTGGTTCACCGTGGGTCTAGAAAATTTGATGGGTTTAGGGGATGGGCAAAAAACTAGCCCCACACACGGTAATAGGGACAGGACGGGTTTGTGATTTTTTCGTGAGGATGAGTTTAAAAAGGCAAAGCTCGATGGGTTTCGTCCCCTGCTGCCATCTTGACCGTGGCGTGTACTTTTCTGGGCCTGACCTGAGCATCGGCCCATGCGGGCCCGGCCAACGGGTGGGTGACGGCAGAGCCGTGTTCCACGCCCTACGTTTGGATGGCGACCGGTGACTCGTTTGATGCCTATCTGTGTACGTGTCTTCAATTTTTTGGCCGTGACCACTGGGGGCACGCAATTAGGCAACCGCCAAATACTGATGCATGCATGAATGCAAGTATGCAACGACGACGGACTGACTCATCTCCATCCTGTTGCCGCGTCAATGGTTAATAGACAACTCGCTCGTACATCAACAACTTGCCGTGTACGGGGCGCATGAAAGTCGGAACCACACACGCAAGGCCACTTGCATAACTAATGTATAACAAGCGTATACGTACGCACACACGCACGCACGCGTGGAAATACGCACGGAGGCCAATGCAACCCGGACGGGGCTTCAGTGCCGTAACTGCACCTGCAGTTGAGTCAGTGACATGTGGGCCTAACAGACAGCTGGCCCACATGTCATTGACCGAACTGCAGGTGCAGTTACGGCACCGAAGCAGGGTCCATGCAACCCATCCTCATCCACGCACACCTAACCGTATGTATCATATATAAAAGAAAAGAAAACGGGGAAAGGAACACATATAACACACAAATATCAGTCAACTACACTCGCCATTGATAAAAAGAACGGTACTCGCCATTTCTTCCACACCAGTTATTCTACCATGTACAGCTACAAAAAATCACAAGCGTCAGTGTCAGTATGGAGTCGTGGCCACTGTTCAGCAAAAGCATCACGCTCAGGGTGCAGTTGAGCTTATCACCTTTTAGTTTTCCGTCACCGGAGAGCTACAACGGACTTTTTATACTGTAAAAACTGCCCGAGTGACCCAATTATTAGGCGCCCCATCAGATATCCATTAGAAAAGCGACAAGTAGTACGACCGCCCGCACAATTCAGCCCCATTCCCATCGGTAGCAATCACGACGAGGTGTCGTAGTACGTGCCTCAAGTTCCAACAATGGCGACTGGTTAATTAAATAGGCCAAGTTGAAGACGAAATGCATGCACCGACCGATCGTAGTAGGGGGCAGTTTCCGGGCAATCCACGGGGGTTAGACAGATGATGATTACTACTCCCTCCGTTCGGAATTACTTGTCGCAAAAATGGATGTATCTAGACGTATTTTAGTTCTAGATACATCCATTTCCGAGACAAGTAATTCCGAACGGAGGGAGTAGAAAGATGATGACAAGACCTGCGAACGGCGTTTGGCCTCAAGTCAAGCGCGCACGCACGGCCGTTGGATCGCTATCGCTGTGGATCGAATGGTCGTGACAAACCGCGCGTACGTACGTCTAGGTGCCCGCCTCGGTCAAAAGTCGCTGCTTGCCAAACAGGAAAGTTGGTTCGTATGTGCAGGGGCGTAGCCAGGTCCCAGGCTACCGGGGCCATGGTCTGGGGCGTGAAAGTTTGATCACTCGTTGACTGTAGCCAGATGAACACTATTTAGCACTGTTTGGTACTGTAGCTAAGCCTTTGGCCCGGGGCGTGTCCTCAGTCTGGCTACGCCACTGCGTACGTGTATGGATCGGTGGCTAGAGCTAGGGAGCTGGTCCTCATCCTACGGTGGAGAACGAGAGAGAGACATGGACGTGCCACCTGCTTCCCAATTCCACGTAAGCTAGTAATATCAGTCTCTCTCGAGCTGAGCCGGGAATCACTGGGTTGATTTGATGGAGAAAGTTACTTACTTATCGTATGCTATACATGACGAGACATCCGGGTGAGTGGAGTGAGAACATTGGTTGTGTGTAGGGTTTTGCTTATCTCTACTCCTAATGGAGCAGTTGGTAGTCTTTGTTCCAGGTTTTTTTTCGTCCCACCTCGTCTGGTTTTTTTTCGTCCCACCTCGTCTGGTTTTTTTTCAACCGGTTTTTTTTCGTCGAGTTATTTTCCGTCTCGCCTCTCTGTCTCCCACCGATTTTTTCTCGTTCAGCCCGCACCCACGAGATGCTCCTCTCCTCCCTCTCCTATGCGCTCGATCCCCTCTGACGCCTAGGGTTCGTAGAGGTTGCGCCGCCACCGCTCGGCTCGGCCTCCTCCTTCCCTTCCCTCCCCCCACCTCCAGCCACACCCGTCCGACCACCTACCGGATCCCGCGCCGCCACGCCTGCATCGCTCCGGTCTTCTCCCACAACTCGCGCATCGCAACGGCGCTCGCGCCCGCGCGGTCTCCTCCATGACCTCTCTCCCTTGCGGCGGCAGCGGCACACATGATGCATCCAACGGCGAGCTCCACAGGTCAACGCATCCTCTCTTCTGTCCCATGGAAGTCCCCCCCCTCTCACATCTCCCTCTGTCTGCGAGCGGTGGCGGCCGGCTGCGCGAGAGGTCGATCTGGTCACGCCTTCCCACCATCGACCGCGCTGCGTCGCTATCGGAGGGGCACCCTGCCGCTGTCGGGGACTCGCCGTCATTGAAGCACGCCACCACGCTGCCTCTCTTCTGTCTCTCCATGCTCGCTATATTGGCTGTCGCCACCGCCCAATTCTGACTCTTCCTCCCTGATCAGGGTTTCTCAATCGAGCCGCCGCCACAGATGCACATCTACCTTTGGAAGACTTCTCCGCAACAATGGCGAGCGATTGCGGAGGCAACGCATGACCGATCTGCGGTAGGAGGGAGGGCCAGGCATGGGACGGCCGGCCCCATGATCGTCATACTCCATAAAGGGAGCATGCCCGCGGAGGCAGTCGCCCTGGTGTGGCCGGCTGTGAGGCGGGCGGGTTGTGTTCTGGAGCGCCCTCGGCATGCCGCTGCCGAAGAATTTCATGAGTGGCCACCTGTCGCGCGTGTCCATGCCGCTGTGTGCCACAAAATGAACCCATTCACGGCCTCTGACATGAAGGAGTCCTCTGATGTAGAGGAGGTCGAGGTATGCAGCTGCGACAGGTACTCCGACGACTCCTGGCACCGCCACCGCGACGACGCCGAACGGCCGTGCCCCGGTACCGGTACGCCAACGTTCCCGTGCAGCAAAACTACTACTCCATCGATGGCTACTCGGATCTGAGCACGTCAAGGGACACCACGCTGCCAAGGGGGAAGCCACAGCAGCCTCGGCGGTGAGCTGCTGCGTACCTCGAGGAGGAGGAGCACGGGACTCTGAAGGCAGCTCGTGGTTCTCAAGCAGGTGGCGTGGCGGAGCAACGGGTGGGTATGCATCTGAGTACACACATATTGGTTCAGTCCGGGGAACAATGCGATTCCTAAGGCTCGTAAGGCTAGCCAAGCCAGTCGGAACACTGCTCCACTTATGTCTCTGCTGGAGGCGATGTCAAGTCTTCTCCTAAAGTGGTTAGTTTCCTGTGCTAATTGATAAACTATTCTCATTTTGTTTACTCCCCGCTTCATTATTTGCCATATCAAATGAGTGAATAGCACTAATTCCAGTCCTCCAGTGCATATGAAAGCTCTGGTATTTTTCCTAAGATACACAATCATTCGTCTTTGCCCGTAACATGAAGATCAATATGCCTGTGATAGATAATCTTTGCACTTGGGCTACACACTTGCAACAATTATTTTTCTCATTGAACAAACCTTCTCTATATGCTACTGTTAAGATACACAAGTTGTTTACTGGTATCTTCTTTTCGACGACATGCTTCTGCATTTAGTTCACTTGGATAATGATCTAGCCAATGTTTATTACTCTAAAAAAATCTTTGTGGAAACCCAATTTTGCTTACCATTATGATATGGATATTTACTTTCCTTTGGAAAATGCAAGAATAATTCCTCAACTGCATCATCATCGTATTTGTTGTTTGTCCCTTCGATGATGCATGTAACCTAGGACCCAGCGTTTCTTCCCAAAATTGTTTCTTTTTTCTGCGTCATCTATCGCCATAAGTTTTCCTTCTTTCTAAAATACAAGTGAAGTTGTGATACCGTTCTTAAACAATAGAGTAGATTTTACTAATGCGGAATCGAATGAGTCATGTGCAGGATGGTTTATCCGATGTGCCCACCAATTAAAGGATGCGGGTTATATCAAGTTGCATGGGATCCCACCAAGTCAATCTCCTTCCTCGTTTATCTCTACTACCTAAATTCATAACTTCACATGTATTTTAGAAAGAAGGTAAGAAAATTTTGTATGTGCATCGGCTATTGTTGCATCGTCCATGAGTTCGACAACTAAAATTGGGAATTTCATTCGTTAAATTTATATACTGACCAAATAGATTGTCGAGGTATGCAGCTGCGACAGGTACTCCGACGACTCCTGGCCCCGCCACCGCGACGACGCCGAACGGCCGTGCCCCTGTACCGGTACGCCAACGTTCCCGGGCAGCAAAACTACTACTCCATCGATGGCTACTCGGATCTGAGCACGTCAAGGGACACCACGCTGCCAAGGGGGAAGCCACAGCAGCCGCGGCGGTGTGCTGCTGCGTACCTCGAGGAGGAGGAGCAGGGGACTCTGAAGGCAGCTCGTGGTTCTCAAGCAGGTGGCGTGGCGGAGCAACGGGTGGGTATGCATCTGAGTACACACATATTGGTTCAGTCCGGGGAACAATGCGATTCCTAAGGCTCGTAAGGCTAGCCAAGCCAGTCGGAACACTGCTCCACTTATGTCTCTGCTGGAGGCGATGTCAAGTCTTCTCCTAAAGTGGTTAGTTTCCTGTGCTAATTGATAAACTATTCTCATTTTGTTTACTCCCTGATTCATTATCCGCCATATCAAATGAGCGAATAGCACTAATTCCAGTCCTCCAGTGCATATGAAAGCTCTGGTATTTTTCCTAAGATACACAATCATTCGTCTTTGCCCGTAACATGAAGATCAATATGCCCGTGATAGATAATCTTTGCACTTGGGCTACACACTTGCAACAATTATTTTTCTCATTGAACAAACCTTCTCTATATGCTACTGTTAAGATACACAAGTTGTTTACTGGTATCTTCTTTTCGACGACATGCTTCTGCATTTAGTTCACTTGGATAATGATCTAGCCAATGTTTATTACTCTGAAAAAATCTTTGTGGAAACCCAATTTTGCTTACCATTATGAAATGGATATTTACTTTCCTTTGGAAAATGCAAGAATAATTCCTCAACTGCATCATCATCGTATTTGTTGTTTGTCCCTTCGATGATGCATGTAACCTAGGACCCAGCGTTTCTTCCCAAAATTGTTTCTTTTTTCTGCGTCATCTATCGCCATAAGTTTTCCTTCTTTCTAAAATACAAGTGAAGTTGTGATACCGTTCTTAAACAATAGAGTAGATTTTACTAATGCGGAATCGAATGAGTCATGTGCAGGATGGTTTATCCGATGTGCCCACCAATTAAAGGACGCGGGTTATATCAAGTTGCATGGGATCCCACCAAGTCAATCTCCTTCCTCGTTTATCTCTACTACCTAAATTCATAACTTCACATGTATTTTAGAAAGAAGGTAAGCAAATTTTGTATGTGCATCGGCTATTGTTGCATCGTCCATGAGTTCGACAACTAAAATTGGGAATTTCATTCGTTACATTTATATACTGACCAAATAGATTGTCGAAGCTTTCAAAACATATACTTACATGATATTTCCTTCCGTGATGCAGGTTGTGGAATAGACCCAGCATCGCATGGCCTTAAGGTTTCCAACTATTTTGCTAAAGATGCTACTTGCTTCAGCTCTTTTGGACATGGAGTAGTTGAGCTGGGAATTCGATCTGGTTCATGCAACTTTTTTTCTCGAGTGCAGTACGTCCCAATGGCTTATCCAGATGACCCAGAAGGATTAAGATCTATGCTGGTGACAAAATCTAATTATGGGGGCCTCCCTATTTATGTTGCAAGTCGATCTACTTTATGGTCACACTGATCTCCTGTTTTTTTAATTCAGTTTTCTTCTAAAATGAATTGATTCGGTAAATTCGATGAATTTTGGTCACAGTTATGCACATACCAGTGCTCGCTGCTTCCAGTCTATTATGATTTATGTGGCATGCATCTCACTTCAGGCAAGGCATCTGTGAATGGCACCAACAGGGTGGAATACTTGAATGCGGAGCAGGTTGGATGCATTAAGGTCAGTCGTTCAAACAAATTCCACCAAGAATTTTCGTGAAACCTTCAGAGATTAATCCCTCTTTGGTAAGTTACTTACATCTGTCAAACAAAACAATACTACTATTAATTAGTCGAGGGGCAAAGTTATGGTCTCTCTGATTGTGAAGATGATAGCCCAAAACTGAGAAGCATAGATCTCCACTGGTCTCTCTGTCATCCATTTTGTTCCTTTTCTATAGTCATGTTTGTTACCAGTTTGATGCCTGCGCAGGATAAACTTGTATATGTACATTGTGGTATAGTTCTAGGTAAAAATTGAACGACTGTTCTATGCCAGTCGAAAGGGATTTCCAATGAGACTCCAGGTATCTAGCTATGTTTTATTTTGAATCCATGGTAATAATAGAATGATTTCTGGACCATGACAAATTGACATGTGTGAATACCATTGAACTGCTATGTTGAAATGTTTAATTTAATAAAGAGTTGAAAACTATGATTTTGGATAAAGTTTCCATATACAATCGTGGTACACATCTTTTCCACTCTTCATGCATTACGGTTCAAAATTACTGTACATATATCACCTTCGCCACAAATAATTATTTCAAGTCAGCAGCTATGTGCAATTGAGGATTTAGTGTTTTAATGATGGCTTTATTTCAATGTAGATATTATATTCAGTTTGTACTTGGGCATAATGGGATACAAGGAAATATCGTTCTCATCAATGGGAATAGTTATTGTGGACTTGATAATATTAGGTCTTGTACATATTGCCGGTTTCTATATTGTTTCTAAGAGCTGAAAGGTGCCGGCCATTCTAAAATGTCACTGTACTTCTAGCTAAGTGGCAACACTTGACAGTGTGCCGATATCTATAGGTAAGATTGCAGGATGTGTTCTCGCTTTTTTCCCTTGTCAGGCTTTATGTTTTTGTCCCTATGACTCAGGATTAGTTTAGTAGACATCTATACATAAGACTGTAAAATGAAGAAGCCCTATCTCTACTCCTAATGGAGCAGTTGGTAGTCTTTGTTCCAGGTTTTTTTTCGTCCCACCTCGTCTGGTTTTTTTTTCGTCCCACCTCGTCTGGTTTTTTTTCAACCGGTTTTTTTTCGCTACAATTAACCCACCCCAACCCCACCCCACTCACCGCACGCAGTCAGGTTTCGTTTCCCCCCTTACTTCCCCGATTCATGCATGACAATCAATTCTTTCCAAACGCAATCATGCATGACAATCAATTCTTTCCAAACGCAATCAGTTAACTTAAGGTAACCAGACACAATCAATTCATTCATAATGCAATAAAAACTTTCCTAATTTTCCCAAAGTTTCCTAACTAGACACGTTATAAATGGGCAGGAACCGATAACACGTTACCAATTAATAAAGTTTAGTTTTATGACCATCAATTCCAAATCCTAATTTTCCTAATGCATTGACAATCAATTCTTTCCAAACGCAATAATGCATGACAATCAATTATTTCCAAACGCAATCAATTAACTTAAGGTAACCAGACACAATTAATTCATTCATAACGCAATAAAAACTTTCCTAATTTTTCCCAAAGTTTCTTAACTAGACACGTTATAAATGGGCAGGAACCGATAACACGTTACCAATTAATAAAGTTTAGTTTTATGACCATCAATTCCAAATCCTAATTTTCCTAATGCATTGACAATCAATTCTTTTCAAACGCAATAATGCATGACAATCAATTCTTTCCAAACGCAATCAATTAACTTAAGGTAACCAGACACAATCAATTCATTCATAACGCAATAAAAACTTTCCTAAATTTCCCAAAGTTTCCGAACTAGACACGTTATAAACAGGCACCAGCGTCGTCTGAAGGATTGGAAAGGCGGCACCACCGTCGTCTCCCTCCGCACTCGCAGCCACGCGCCGGCTGTGAGCTCGCACGCGCACGTGGTCGACCAGCACCACCGCCGCAGATTACTCCCCGCCGTCGCGTCCATGTCGTCGTCGCTGGAGGACGACCACATTATGGTTACTCCGCCGCCGCTGAACTGGCCGTTCAAGGGCCACTCCATGTCATCCCCGGTGGACCCGACCGTGTTCCACCTCCTGGAGCTGGACCTCCCCGCGGACGACTCTGAAGACCGGCGCCAAGGCCCGCTCTGGCACCGGTGGAACCGGAAGCTCCTGTTCCACCTCACGCAAGAAATCCTCGCCGACCTCCTCCACCTCGACGACAACGACGCCTCCTCCACAACCAGACTCCACGGGAAGGCGCTGCTATCGAAGGTGTGGAGCACGGTGAAGGCGTTCCCGGCGGCGGACTGCAGGGTGATGGGTAACATCGATGCGCTGGTGGCACTGGACCTGCATGTCACCCAATTTCGTTGTCTTCGGGGATTAGATGATGACACATGGACACCATTCGGTGGTAGTTTGATGTTTTTTAGTAATGAATTCCACCTGTTATTCAATACTACTACGAGAAAAGTAGGGAAATGCTCACCCTCTTCAAAATGTACTGGTTCGTCTCGCGGTCTCACCCACAAAAACAAAGGACAGGAGCAGGGAGCTCTTCCCTCACATCGCCGCCATGCATGGTGGAGAGGAGCAGGGAGCTCCGCCGCCATGTAAGGTTATATCTATTGTTGCATCTTGTAATTATTAATTTGGAATAAATTATGCAATTGGAATTTATATATGATTTACTCTGTCTTTTTTGTAGACAAACCAAGTCTGCAACGTTTGAATATTATACTCAGTCCGTTGCTCGACTACTTATAGTCCTATTACTCTAGACTTATACTTGGTCAGTTGCCGTGTACATTATTCTAACATAAATGACACCATATCTATGTGCAAGTCGGAAGGAGCTGACCATCTAAAAAGTTGTCAAATTAGTGTGGTACATGCTTCAGTACTGCAAGTTGGAGTAGCAAGTAAGTATACATCAAAAGAAAGTACTGCTTTAGTACAACATGCTTCAGTACGGACCATCTAAAAAGATGTCTAATTAGTGTGCATGAATCATGTTAAAACCTGCAGTGCCTACCTGCGCATTGATACTCATACCTGAAGGTGATAAAAGTTGACATCTTGAGATTCAATTCTTTGATTTATGATGCTTAGCCATATGCACAATGAGAAATATATCCTTCTTACTAATCTCTGTTTTTCTAATTTGAAACTATTTCTTTGTTACTTGGTGTATGTGAAGTGCAATCATAGTCCTGTCACAAACTTGTTTGAGAAAGGAAAAGACTGGCCTTTTGTGGGACCGAGGAAAGACCGGCTTATTTTATTTTAACACAACATAGCAAGCTTAATATATATCAGTTAGCACATGGCAGGATGCAGACTAGCTATGTTCATTTGTCAACATTTATACTTTCCATTGTGTAGTTGAAGCATGCATAGAAGCGTCCCAGTTATGATGTATAGTTCACAATGTTGATTTGGTAGTAGTTAAAAAACATATGGGATGTATATGTTAAAAGTTGTGCCTCATTCAATTCAGATAATTGATTTTCTGACTTTGCATATCGATAATTGAAAACGATGCACGACACACGTGTTAGTGAAATAGAACAGTATTAGTGTAGTCCGTGGCTTCAAAATATTCGAAATAGTGGTGTCACATAATTGCTTATAATCCTGGCGTATATTCTAGGATCATAAAATTCTCTGAATTAGTTTTGATATTTTTTCTTTCTCTTTTGGTTGTGAATATAAAATTTTAGGATTTCTCTTCTTGAAACACATAGAGTTCTTGATAAATGAGAAAGAGTCAGTTATGTCAACACCATGAGCACCCTTGGATAAAAGTTTAGAATTTGTGGTTCCCCTTGTAATAAATTTTATCATAATATGTATTCGTAATTTTCCTCACACAGATTTGTTCAGATATAAAACTGAGTGTTCCCAATAGTACATTGATTTCTTTTGCAGGGAGAGATCTTGTAAGAACGTAAGTGCCTTTGAAGAAAAGAGAAAGGTAAGTTCCCATTGCATGTATTAATTAGCTTACTAAATTCTTTCCCTCAAGAAAAAATAAACTTAATCGAATAGTTTTTGATGGATACCAACACAAGCTACCAATGGCCACTAGCAGGCTGGGAGGATCAAACGGGTTGTGTGTTCGCTGGACTCTAGATTTTAGTGCGCTGGATAGTTTAGGGATGATTAATTTGGTGATTTATGCTTGCTTCTCAAATGATTCGGTTTTATATGCAGATTTACGTATAAGCATTGGTTTATGTTGGAGCACTACCCTTTGCCCCCGTACTCACGGTTTATATCATAGTGCATTTTGGGTGGATTTGTACAACAAGTCCAATGAGATATCCGACCTAGCAAGCTCATGCTCTCGTTTTCCTTGAATTGCATCTAAGAGCAACTCAAAGTGTTGATTTACATTTGTAGTTATATTCTCAATGTTGAGGTTAGTGATTTTCTTATAGCGGAGAATTTAATCTGGATGCTAATGAAGGTCTAGCTAGGACGAAATCTATCATGTTTCCGCCTGGAAAACTTGTGATCAATGGGTCTACTAAATTGACTTTTGGTCTGTATTAATAGGCATTGGCTATTGTTGTCATTGGAATGTGCTTTCTTGTAGTAGAAGGTCAAGAGAACTGTTATGCATAACACAATGCCTTTTAGTTTATAGATTCATAACTGATAACTGTAATAATATTATTGGAGAGTATTTCCTATCAGATAATGAAACTTAATATCACATATGTTGATTTTTGTTTGTCCTACTGAGAACCTTATAACCCTGCATTTTTCTTTTTATTGTTCAAAATTGCTTCAGTTTACATGATCATTAACACACATGTTGTATATTTATTTTAATCATGTGTACTTGTGACCTCACTTTTTATGCCTTCGGCTGGCATGTTGCTAACAAAATTTCTTGATATATGTCCTTTCTAGGAGGACATAAAATGTTTTCCCAATTTTCCTTCCACCATTTGGTAACCCTTTGCGGAATGGTGTGGGAAGGTTTGCAACATTCTCTACTCATCTGATGGGAAATCTGTTTGTTCTCTATCACGTGACTCGCTTTGGAGCTGATGCAGAGGTACTCTTCTTTGCATGGGTGTTGTATGTGGTTCAGTTTGCTTAATCTGGTTTGGGTTTACACTGATCTTGCTTGCTTAGTTTTTGAGTGTATAACCAGTTCACAGGTCTTGCTATTTGATCAATGGATGCAACCTATGGGGGCATGGAGGCATCACGCTGCGCTGACAACGAGGAAAGTAACTTGGCTAAAGGCAGCGGCAACGGGTGGCTGTCGAGGAAAGCGGCGCGGTGATGGGGGAGGTGGGTGGCGAGGGATGATTGAGCGGTGAATGGCAGCCAAGGAGATGGAGTGGCGGCGAGATTGGACGAGTTCGCCTTCGGAGTGCGTGTGAGGCAAGATTTCCTTTCCGGGTTGGCCAAGGGCCTCCTTGTGTGTTTATTATTTCCGGTTGAAGCTATGAACTTGCAGGGTTAAAGCATTTTCTTTTGCCGAAGCGGAGGGTAGAAAACAAAAATAATCAGAGGGGGGTGGGGAGGTTTGTGGTGGGAGGGGGTGGAAACCCTCGATGTTGGTAGGAGCAGAATGTTCATTTGTTTACTGACATGTTCATATTGTGCATCCTTTTGTTATTGAATTTGGAACCACGTGTAATGTTTCCATATCTTGAAATTATGAATACTGAGAAGTGCAAGCCTTTCTCTTCTAGAAAATCAGGGAATTGGTTCACACACTATTAAATAATTTGATGCACTCTTTCTTATTTTAAATGGTCAGGAGGAACAAGTGAATACTTCTATTTTGGATCAATTCCTGTATTGATACTTTGATAACAATTTTTTTAATGACTATTCAAACATATGAACGTTCTCCATAATTAGATTAAATCACTTCTGTAGCCTGCAAATGTACTAGATAAAATTATTAAGATTAAAGCTAAAAAATATATTCAGATTCTACCATGTATATACTTACAAACTAAAAGAGAATGTAATCAAATAATTATATATTTGTCTCTCCCATGGTAGCTATCCAGTTCTAGCGCATGGGTTGAGGACTACAACTTCGCTACTGAACCACCATGAGGAGGCCACCGTGGAGACAAACTAGGTTGTCGTTTAAGTCAACACCCACCCATGACTAATGTACACATATTTTAGTTAAGCAGGACTTTGTTTCAGTTGGATTTTCTCATATATACACAATGTATTTTTTCCTTCACGTTTCTTGCAAGCACAAAAATATTATCTTTCTTGCCGAATAATAAGAGAGAACAATACTGTTATTGCACTATAGGCATCCTGTAAATAAGACATCTCTGATGACAAGTGAGGCACATTTCATTTTAAAATCAGAGATACAACGCAGTATCATATTTTACGAAATGATAAGAGTTTTGAAGCTAAAATGATGGTAGAGCAAGCATGAGAAGTGAGGAAGTCCAGGGTTGGAAGGGTTGCCTTGTTTACAAGGAGTTGGTTTGTAGGAGACATGATGATTGTCACAGATAAAAACAAAGTAGATAATGATATGTGTCCCTATGTAAATGGAACCTTATGCCAACGTGAACGACATACATTTGGGTCTGTAGTTTTGTGTATTCCATGGCAATGCACATGCATTAAGCATCATATAGCATGTCAGCGACGAATAATTCAAGACTTGTAACTTCACTACCATTTCCAAATGCAAGTTTGCTGGGAAGTCAAAGTCATGCGCTAGATTTAGAGCGGAGGCATGCGGCAGAGACGAAGGTTCTCTCAGGGTGGCATGACGGTCATGAGAGAATGTTTATTTAGCTACCGTCGTTTTATATCTTTTTTTACCCTATATATTAGCACACCGTTATCTTACTAGAATTTGTATGCCCACATTATTATTTGGTAGAAACAAGTGGGTATACCACAATTAATTGAGAGAAGTTTAATGAATGAGTGTTTCGCTTTATGTTTCTTCTGGGCATAAAAACATTATATTTGTTGAGGTTGAATAATAAGGAGAGATAAACTTGCCATAAAACAACATGCATCTTTCATTAATCGGAAATAAGAAATTCAATACGCCATCGATCATCTTTCGAGGTAGTGATAACCATCTCATTTTCCAATCAGATATACAATACACCACCATCTCTCGGAGTATGTGAGGACTTTTTCATAGATCTGATAAAGTTTAGAAAAGATGCCAAGCAATGGTAGGATGAGATGACACTTTGTCTTTCATATTTTTTTTATATGTATATATGTTCACTTTTATAGGTTAGAGATAAAAACATATGACATAAAAAATGTTGATTGACAAAGTCATGGACGGACCTACGATCGAGTAGACTCAAAACTCATCGAGTTTTACACAATGAGATGCATACAGATAATTGTTATTCCTTGTATATATATGTTGCACATGATAATTAAAAAGGTGTACTTCTGTTTACTTTTGCAGAGTATAAGAGAGGTAGAGATGGATTGTGTGGATGTTCAGAAAGAATCCATCGATAAGGTCCCGAGGCAATGTCGTACAATCAGGAAAAAGCTTTTTTTTTTGAGACAAACTCGCCAAGCTTTTATTCAACCGTCACAATGTTTACAGGGACGAACAAAAGATCGCCGGGGTGACCTAACCAAACATGGCGGCCGGTCCCCAACGTTAACGCATGCTTCGCGAGGTTGTGGGCCTCAAAATTCGAGGTTCGAAACTCATGATTAAAACTACAAGAAGAGAAAGAACGAGCTCTATCTGTTATTTCATGTATCACCGCTCCGTAAGCTGCCGCCGTTCCTCCTTTGATCGCCTCCACCGCGATCATACAGTCCGAAGCAATGTAGACTTTTTGCTCATATAAGTCTTCTGCAAGAGCCAATGCTTCCCTGGTCGCTAGGACCTCGAGAACTTCTGGGTCATCAATATTGTTGAAAATAATAGCCGATGCTCCCAAAAACTCACCAGTTGCATTGCGGCAGACAGCCGCCACAGCCCCCCTTCCGCCAGCACGCGGCACAGCCGCATCAACATTGATTTTCACATGATCATCCGGAGGTGGCTGCCAGGTAGAGTGACGGACTCTCGGAGCTGACGGAGGTTTTTCAACAGGTTTCTGTATCTGCTTCAACTCTGCCAAGTAGCTAGTCACAAAGCCATGTGTTGAGAATGGGGTTTGGTAGATACCTTCATGGATAATTTTCCTCCTCGCTGCCCATATTGCCCATAGGGTGACAATCATGATAGTAAACTCCTCCTGTGGTAATGATTCGCTCATCAAAAATAGCCATCTCTTCGCCTGATCATCTCTATTCATGCACATGTGCTGCACCATATCATCATTCGTTAGAGCCCATACACACCTGGCGTAATTGCAGTCAATGAGGGAATGGCGCCAATTGTCTTCTGCTCCACAAAGCGCACACACATGCGATGTTGACATGTTTCGATGATGCAAAACATCACCCGTGGGGAGTGAATGACGAGCCAGTCGCCATGTAAAAACTCTCAGTTTTGAAGGAACTTGCAAGCCCCAATCAGGAAAAAGCTAAAAGCCCGTGACAACGCACGGGCCTTCTACTAGTCCAAGTGTGGAGATGAGACGTGGACAGATGAGTGCGGGTCCAATTGGATTGCGGGTGACCCGTTAGACTAGCTATAGGGGGATGGAGCAGGAGCAACGGATTGGATTAGTCACGATGAAGCACGAGGAAAAAGATCGGGTCCCACGGCTCTCCTTGTCCGGTCTCCGCCGACTAGCTTTGGGCAGTGGACGACGACGACCGGGCTTGTATCAAAGTGACCATGCATGCATGAGGGAGCCAAAGGCTTGATGCCAAAAGAAATTAAAAAAAAAAGGAAATTAACCGAGGCTTGATGCGCAATGGGATCCCATGTTACGTGCACTATTGCCGGGCCAGTACCTAACAGGAATCCTACCCGACCATGCGATGGGATGCGAGGTAAATATAGCGATTTGGTCTACTAGTTACGTGACGGATCGCAGTAAATAACACAGTCTTGGTTTGGTGTAGTACCGGAGCCCTTGTGTTTCGACAAGTGGACCGGAGGTAATTCATGTGCTCGTGCATGCATTTTTTTTAAAAAAAAATTGGCGAACCATGCATGCCGTTCCTTTTCTTCTTTAGTTTGGAGAACAAAAATGCTGCTGGTTTTGCTAATCCTAAGTCTGATCTCTAAAAGGCTGTCATTTTAGTTCAGTGAAAAGCAAGCTTAAATTGCAATCTCGGAATAAATTTAGACAATAGGAAAAATCTCAATCATTCTACATATAGACATGCACATGTCTATTTACTAGAACAAAATAGATATATGCGGTCATAAAAAGATCGGCAAAGCTGACTGAGAAAACATTCTGAATTATACTTGCCTAGTTATATATCCGCAATTCATCGTAAGTGCGTACGTGCGACATACATTTGCTTGTGTTTGACCAAAACACGGAGCAGGAGTAGACACAACAATTAACTGTTTCACTGCAATTATTGTTTGCTCTGATGAGATAACATACAGTAGTCACGTACCATGCATATTACTATATCGTTGATTGCACTATAAGCCCTGCATTATAGGCTTGGTTACGCTACGGCACGGTGGTTGACCCATTATCAATCACTAGTTAATTACCAGCGCGCACGACGTTGACATGGAGTGGATTAGCTTGTAAATTGGTTTGTTTTCATATGGGATCATGAGAGCCAGATGTACGCGCATGCCTTCTCGTCTCCCCCACCGGTCGCGCAAGCCCGTAGTATATATTTCGTCTACTATATTGTATGCTGAATACATACTTGAACCTTGTATATGGACTGTTGCAACTTGCAAGCTTGGAGCATCTTCCATGATTGAACCTTGTATAGATCACTTAATCTAGCTAGCGGCGTCTGTATGTCGACGATAGAGACCGCTGTTTTGGACGCTCGATGAAGACGCGATGCATATGAAGCTTTAATAAACAGTGGTTAGCTAGCTATCCTGCGAACTCCATAAATCACGCTTGACTAGAGTATTATCCGCCGTGCAGTGTCCTGGATTTGAGGTACCTAGAGAAGAACAAATTGCAAGTTGTTTATGAAGAAATTGAAGAGCAATAGAGCAGCAGGTTGGAGGGTGGCAAGCAATCATGCATGCGGTGGCCGGTGAGTTGAGCTACGTGGATCCTAGTGGGAAAGCGTTCGTTCCCGGTGTGTGTCCCACACAAGCATCCAGACCAGGCAACTGGAATCTCGCTCGTCCTTGCGGTGACTCATCCTCACCACTATTCTATGATGATCGATCGATGGTGATTCGTCCGGCTGGATGGGTTGTAGTGGCGTGGACACTGGGCGCCACGTCGGAGAGGTACGTGTGGCGCTGTTCCGGGCAGGTCGGCAGGACCGTTTCGTACGGCTGCGTACGTGTATGCGTGGGCGTGGGACGTGGCAACTCGTAGGAGTAGGACCGGAGCACATGCATATCCAGTATCTGAGTTCATTGGACGAGACTTGCCTGCTCCCCTCGTGTGTGCCCATCCGTGCTCCCGCGTACGTGGCTTGATTTGATTGGACCAAAGTTAGGTCCGACCCCACCCCCTTAAAATCAGGGGGGGCGATGATTAGATTAGAAAGAAAAAAAATGAAATAACAGCCGTAGGATGAAGTGGGAGCACGGATGGGAGCACGGGGAGGGAGCAGGCAAGTTTTGTCTGAGTTCATTTGGGTAGTACTAACTAGCAAGAGTATTTTTCACCCGATCAGCCTCTACGCTGGTTCCATTTTTATAGAGAACGAAACCGAACACACGGCGCAGTGTATTTACCCTCTGGTCCATAGGTAAACTCACATGAAGGTAAATAAACACCAGCGGCTATTCAGGCTTCACCCATTCTGACGACATTGATTTCGCGGCTCCTGTGCGAATTCTTCGCCAGGTATTCCATGGAAGCATGGCCAACTTTTTTCTGACTGTATAAGTAGGACTCTTTTTCTACAGACTTGGGTTTTTTCTTCTTTCTTGATTTTTTTTTTGAGGAATCTCGCTGTCTTTATTGATTCATGATAATATTCATAGGTACAAGGCTTGGGTCATGAGGAATGCCCAACCAAATATGTCTACCTATATCTAGATTACAAGCAAATTTAGCGAGATTATGAGCCTCGAAATTAAAGTTCCTACGCTCAAACACAAAAGAACAAGACGTAAAACTATCTTTGCGAGACGTTATTTCATGTATAAAAGCCGCATTGGGACCAGATGTCCCTTCATTGATATCCTGCACCACACCTTGGCAATCTGATGCCACTCTGATATTGTTCTCATGGGGATCTTCAGCCAACGCTAGAGCCTCCCGACACGCGTAAGTCTCCAAGATTATCGGGTCACGTACGCCCCCATATACCACCGCCGACGCTCCAAGGTATCCGTCATTTGTGTCACGGCAGACTGCGGCTGCAACTCCCACTCGCCTGTTTCTTGCTAGTGCCCCATCAACATTGATCTTTTTTAAGCCAGACGGAGGTGGAATCCATCGCTGCTGCTGCTCCCGTGCCACCGGAACTTGCGCCCTAGGCTCACCTGCAACAGCTTGATGTAGCTCTTGAAGATAAGAGTCTACAAAGGAAACAGTCTCGTGTGGGTTTTGGAAAAGAGATTCATAGATCGCCTTGCACCTTGCATACCACACAGCCCATAATGTGACACTCATCCTCGAGAAGCTCGCATGGTCTAGTTCCTCATACAGTTCAAAAAGCCAATTCTTCGCGCTTGGCTCCATATTTGCCATCATCTTGGACACAATGTTTTCATCCGTTAATGCCCAAACACATCTCGACATCGTGCAAGACAGGAGCGCATGTCTCCAGGAGTCTTGGCAGCCACACAGAGGGCAAGCACTTTGAGTTGCCATATTCCTTCTCTGAAGAACGTCCGTAGTTGGTATAGAATGGCGTGCTAGGCGCCACAGAAATATTCTCACCTTCGATGGCACTTTCAATTTTCATAGATTGCTCCAGGCATTCTCTTCTCTGGAGGTAGATGAAGCGCCTCCTCTTCCTTCTAACCAAGCTTCTCTCCTCGTAGCCAACTCGAAAGCTTCCCGATCTTTCTCTAAGAGCTATTAAGCCTCCCAATTGAATTCGCTCAAGAGTGTATGGAACTAGCTAGGCTTAGGAGTTAAGAAAACAAAAGTTTTGATTACTAGCTACCATTCAATGTTTAAGTAATTTTTGTTAGTTACAACGCTAACTAAAAATGATTAACACAAGCATGAGAACCGGCACATTCTTTAGCAGATAAATATGGTTTGATACTTGGTTTCTACCAAGACACATGCAGGAGACATGCAAGATTTATCAAACAAGTAGATAATTTCTTGGGCAGGAGGAACCAAAATACAATTCAAATGTTCAACGGTCGAGCAACAAAGAAGCAAGCAAGCGACCACCATTGCACACATAGCCAGTCAGCAAGCAGGCTAGGGCTCAAGGCAACTTACCGTTGCCTGAGACCAACACACAGCAACAACAACGAAGCAAACAACCATCATCCAACAACAACAACAACAACAACAACAACAACAACAACAACAACAACAACAACAACAACAATGACAAACCATCACGAGGGTGGACGAGACCCGGACACGGTTGGTTGAATATGAAGGACGGACGACAAGACAACAATCGGCAATAGGGGTGCGAGATTCGTCCTCTCCTCCGTGTGTACCGATGTTGTACATGGGGCAATGGATACCTGGCGTGGAGTGGCGGGCAGGCGAAGGCGGGGTGGGGCGGGGTGCGGTAAAAGATATGCCATCATAAGAGCAACTCCAATGGGGCGATCCAAACGAACGGCGCTTTTGTTTGCTTTTTGTCCATTTGGGTCGGCCGCCCGCCTTGTTTTAGATTTGGGTTGGCAGTGCTTCCAAAGCGCCGACCCATATGTGTCGGCGTGGCCGGCTGGCCGCCCTATTTCAATAAATAGCTCATTTTTGCATTATTTCACACACAACTTTTGCATTCAAACATATAGTCAAATAAACATAGTTTCAACCGAATGAAATAGCATAGTTTTACGAGCCGAATGAAAGTAAAAATGTCTCACATAGTTTTGCAAGCCGAATAAAGAAGATACATCTATTGGTTGCCAACTTGAGCCCACATATGCTCAACCAAATCATTTTGTAGTTGCACGTGAGTTTCCCAATCACGCATGTCATGATGAAATTGGGTGAACTATTCAAACGTTGCCGCTCCTTCATGCTCAGGCACAACATTCTTACCTTGAAACTGAAACCCTTGGTCGTACAGACGTTCCGGGCGCTCATCTTCTACGATCATATTGTGCATGATCACACAAGCAGTCATCACCTCCCACATTTTCTGCGTGCTCCAAGTATTAGCAGGATACCGAACGATGCCCCATCGAGATTTCAAAACACCAAAGGCACGCTCGGCGTCCTTCCTAGCACTCTCTTGCTCTTGCGCAAATCTTTTCCTGTTCTCTCCGACAGGGTTGGGGGTTGTCTTCATAATAGTGGTCCACTAAGGATAGATACCGTCACCCAGGTAGTATCCTTTGTTGTAGTTGTGACCGTTGATAGTAAAGTTCACCGATGGGTTGTTGCCTTCAACAAGCCTAACAAACACCGGCGAGCGCTGAAGCACGTTGATATCATTGTGTGATCCGGCCATGCCAAAGAAATAGTGCCCGATCCAGAGATCTTGAGACACCACGACCTCTAGTATGAAAGTGCAAGCCCTGACATGGCCCTTATACTGCCATTGCCAAGCAGAAGGGCAGTTCTTCCACTCCCAGTGCATGCAGTATATGCTGCCAAGCATCCCTGGGAAGCCCCTGCTGGCATTCATCGCCAACAAACGGGCTGTATCTTCAGGAGTCGGCTCTCTCAAGTACTCAGGGCCAAACACAGCAATAACAGCCTTGCAGAACTTATACAGGGAGTCTAGGCATGTAGACTCGCTCATACGGACGTACTTGTCAATGAGATCACCGTGCACTCCCTATGCAAGCATTCAGATGGCGGCAGTGGATTTCTGATAAGAGGAGAAATCAATCTTTCCAACGGCATCCTCTTTGCACTCGAAATAGTCATCATAACCGGCCACCCGCTCTCTAAGAGTTGAAAAGATGCCTACTCATACGGAAAACAACGGAATTTCTGATGTTTGAACAACAAATCTGTTGTATCAAAGTAGTCCTTCCAAAGAAGGAAATGCCCGCTTTCTCAGTTGCGATTCAACGCCGGAAGGTGGCCCGGAATGGAGCCACGAAACGCCGGGCGCCGGCTATTCTGGTGGTGATGGACTAACACGACAGGCAATATCTCCTCCTCATCACCGGACGACAAATCGTCGGAGTCGCAAAAGAAATGGTGAAAAAGAACTCGTTAGCGGAGTCCATTTTGTACCTTGGCAAACTGTCGAACAGCTTGCGGGCGTCGACAAAGGACACGGCCGGCGAAGGGAGTCACGACACGCATGGACCAGCTAGCTACCCTGCCGGCGTGCGACGAGCGTGCCAGTGAGGATCTGGCCGGAGTGGCGAGGCGGCTTCTTGGTCGCGACTGTGTCGTGGGTGGGACGCCGGTTCCTCGGAGGCAAGACGGCGGTGGCGGGGCGACGTGGGAGGTGGCGGCGTTGCAGAGTGGATGTTGCGGCGCCGGCAGCAGAGTCACTGGAAAAAATAGGCGGCGACGAAGGAGGCGGTCGAGGGTTTTCTGTTGGATGGGTAGAGGCCAATGTGCCACCGACCAGCAGGCCCCGGGGGGAGGAGTAGGTGAGCGCGCGCGTCCGTCTCGTGTCCGCACCGACGCAAATCCGGCTCAAAAATTGGTTGGGAATGGGTCGCCCGTGGACAAAAAGCGGACACGCGTCCGTTTGTGTCGGCGCGTTGGGCCAACTTTTGTGTCCATGCTGACCCAAACGGACGCCCATAGACGAAATAGGTCGCCCCGTTGGAGTTGCTCTAAAACCCATGAAACCAGGAGCACCCTTACCACGAGGACACCCGCGCGAAGCAGCTTGAATGGCCGTTCATTTTGGAGGGCGTCGAGACCTCGCCACATGGCGCCGTCGGGCTTTTGGCTGCCTCCTAGCCGTGGCACGGATGTGAGCAAACGCATGCTTGAAGGGGAGGATGGTTGACGCGGACGACGAGAATGTAATAGGAAGGATGAAGGGATCTCATGGGCAATGCGTTGGCATGCGTAGAAGCTTAGTTCGTCAATCAGGTGCATGACATTGATGTAGAACGTCAATTCTCACGCGAGCCATGCATGCATACTGCTGCGTAAGTATATGAGAGCAGCCTGTCATACAACCATGCAACGAGCCGATGTATTGGAGTTTGGGTGGGGAGCCCGCTAACGGGAAAGGCCCAAATACGAGGGGAAAAAGCGCCCCGGAGCTGACCTAGAAAGGGTGGAAAACTGGCCTAACTCGGGCCTGGGACGAGGCACCGCCGGGCAAAAACAAGCGAAATCGGGTTTTTTTGCGAAGACGACAACTCTGGAGCATTAATGCCTAAATCTGGGCAGGTTTTTAGGCCATAGCCCAAGTCTGGGCGTGGGTGAGGTAGAAACTGGGCATGATTGTGGTGAAAAGCCCAAGCAGGCAGGCAGGCCCAACACGATGGATCCCGATCGATCGAAGTGCTCCCGCGTGACGCCCTATGTACGTACACCGTGAGTGGATGATGCCTATCTGCATACGCTCAATCTCAGTGACAGAAGCAGATGTGACATGCATGTATCGTTGTTATTAAGGATAAAACGACGGGTCTATTTCTACATGGATAGATCTTGTCTACATCATGTCATCGTTCTTAAGGCATTACTCTGTTTCTCCATGAACATAATACACCAGATGCATGCTGGATAGTGGTCGATGTGTGTAGTAATAGTAGTAGATGCAGTCCGGAGTCGATCTACTAATATTGGACGTGATGCATATATACATGATCACTGTCTTGGATATCATTATACTACCTCTATCCTGGTTTATTGTTTTCATTGTATTTTGTGCCAAATTTGCTCTTCTATTTAATTGCCCAACAGTAATTTGTAATTCGGTAACACAAATTACAAAGGGGACCAATAAACCAAGACGGAGGTAGTATAACGATATCCAAGACAGTAATTTGCTCTTCTATCAATTGCCCAACTGTAATTTGTTTACCCACTGTATGTTGTTTTCTCGAGAAAGCCACTAGAGAAATCTACAGTCCCCGGTCTATTTATCATCATATACTTTCAGATCTATATTGTTATTCATGTTTCCAATTTATTTGCCTCTTTTGTTTCAGATCTATATTATCAAAAACCAAAAATATCTCGCTGTGTTTTATTTCCTTTTATTTTATTTGCATCTATCAATCTATCTATTTATCTTATTACAATACCCAAGAATTGACAACCCCTCAACGCATCTATCAATCCGCGAGGGCGACTCCGACTCCACCATCGACGACCACCGAAGAAGCCCTCACCGCAAACAAGCATCGAGGCTTGCGTCGGCCGATGCCAAACAGTCAGCCAAACGCGCCGGCAACCAGGCAGCTCCGACTCTGTCGACGAGCATTGCAGGAGAGAAGCTCTAGGAAGCCAATTATCTCTCCAAATATGAATATTAGCCCCATCACATAGTCTCCAAATAACTCCGGATTTAAGCAACTCCAACCCATGCAGAATACCTTGCCAAGTGAGAGAAGCCGTCTGCGGGAAAGCTGTGTCTAAAATATGCCCATATGGATAATATTTTGCCTTGATCACTCTGGCACACAGAGATTCCGGATTCACGACCAACCTCCATGCCTGCTTCGCTAAGACAGCTTGGTTAAATAATCTGAGATCCCGAAAACCCATGATGTGAGGTACGTGGATCCTACTGGGAAAGCGTTGTGTGTCCGACGAGCACGTCCTTGCGGTGACTCATCCTCCCTACTATTCTATGATGATCAATCCATGGCGATTCCTCCAGCTAGATCTTTCCCTATTGTGTAGTAGCAGGAGTATTTTTCATCCGTTCACAGCCTCGCTGCCGGTTCCATTTTTATAGAAAACGAAACCTGACACACATTGCAGTGTATGTTTACCCTCTGGTCGTTGGGTAAACTCACAGGAAAGAGTGTAAGTTTGCCCTCTGGTTCCATTTTTTTTTTTTTTGAGGGGTAGCGATTTTTCCTTTTTCAGGGTCGAGTGAGCGCAATGGACACGTGTTACCGATCGTGGGCCGAGGCCACACACATGACAGCCCAGGAGAGAGAGAGAGACGAGTATCGTTTTGCATATGTAAGCCCGGCGGGCCAGAATGAATGCATGGTGGTCGTTTAGCTTGTTTCTGACCATTCCTAAAAAAAAAAGCTTGTTTCTGACCGTGCCAACTCCAAGGCCCACGTTATCTCAGAACAAAGAACGCCAAGGCCCAAGCCCATCCGCAAAAATGGAAAGGGAAACAGAGGAGAAGAGCGGCGGTGGCCTGTTCCGGCGTACCCGCACGTGTCGCGGCACGGCAGACGGCACCGCCCTCCGCACCCAACCACAATTCCTGCTCCGGCCGGCACCCCCTTGTCCAGCCTTCTCTCCGCCCCCAACCTCCCCCCTCGTCGGCGGCGAAATTCTCCCTAGATCCAGCCCTGCCTCCGTTCCATCGCCACCCTCTCCCCCCACAAGGGTTTAATTCCGAGGTGAGGCGCACCGCTTCCCTAATTATTAATTTTTCCGTCCGAAAATCACGAGATTTTGTCCTGTGAATCCCGCGCCATTTTGTGTTCTAGGGTTCATCAATCACCGCACCTGTCTTTTGTTTCTTTTGTTTCCCCAATTTCTTATACCGAGGCGAGGAGGGTTTAGCCGCCCTGGCTCTCCCTGTGTTGGGGTTTAACCCATCCATCCTTCAATCGACAGTGTCACTTTCGCACTTTCCAGTCCAGATTCAGTCCAGGTGCCTCGTGATGCGACCGCAAATGCAGTGAAACACCCGTGCTAGTGCTTAAACTGATGCCTTCTTGCTTGCCTGCTTCAGGGGAATTTCCGAGCATCTCCTGCCTGCATACGGCGCAACTCCGGGCCTGCCGCTCGTCCTGCTTCCTCGCGCGGTCTTCGATGCGTGGTGGAGGCAACACGGTGAGTATTTATTATATATATAGTCTGTGTCACACAACTCTGCATTGCATTGCCTGCATAATAGTACAGCTCTGCATTGGATCCCTGCTCTAGTGTTGCTCGGCAAAGATTGCCCGGCTGTGGATTGGGCGTGCTCTATGAGTTCAGTAAGTTGTAATGTGCGTGCGTGCCATCTAAATTCATGAGTTCTTTGTTGTTGCAAGTAATATGGTCGTTGAGGTTTTATCCATTCAGTAAGCCTGCTACTCTGTTTGAGGCACGGCTCGTATTTACTGTTACTGCTGCATTGCCACCTAGATATTGTAGGTTTTTGTGCCACTGTAGCTATTCCACAGACATATTTCGTCAGGATGTGATCATGTTCTCTTAAGAATCCGACCGAGACTGGTAGGCCTAGCATTTATTCGGATAACCCATTCAACGATGCAGCCAAATTCTTCAGTCGAATTTACGCCACCCATTGTGCAGTTTGCTTGCATTCAGCTGGTACCTGCCTGCCGATATTCACCCTTTTTGTTTTCTTATACAGACCACCGAGGCTCTTGGCACACCGGTTTCTGGCCAGCAGGACAGGATGCAGCAGGTTCAGCACACGGTTCAGACGCATGGATATGGACTGGCCAGAAAGCACACATACGACTGGGTCATTCTTATTCTCCTAGCCGCGGTCGTGGTCGTCTTGCATTATGCTCCCCCGTTCAACCGGTTCGTCGGGAAGGATATGATGACTGATATTAGGTACCCGGTGAAACCAAGTACTGTGCCAGCATGGGGTGTTCCTGTATGTTTCTGAACCTCTCCAGTTTCATACCCTGACGCGAGCTTATACTCGCCCTTCTCTGATACTTACTGGGTACCCGACCTTTCAACAGGTAATCTCTATGCTGTGCCCTGTGCTTGTCTTCATAGCACTGTATGTTGCTAGAAGAGATGTCTATGATCTTCACCACGCAATACTAGGTGATTAATTCTGTTTGTGTCTCCATCTGATGGTTCTATTGTTCTGTGCACTTATTCTGTAATTGCGATTTTTTGCATGACCCTGTTCGTGTATGGAAAATGCAGGTCTTATTTTTGCTGTGATGATCACTGCCGCTTTCACTGATGTGATAAAGAATGCAGTAGGGAGACCTAGGCCAGACTTCTTTTGGCGGTGCTTTCCTGATGGAAGGCAGGTATGCATTTTCTGACCTGTATAGTTCCTTACTTTAAGGCGTTGGCATGCTTCATTGCTAGGTAAATTAACATGGCACTTTCCTGGCATGTTTATCTCAGGTATATGATCAAGTGACAGGTGGTGTGATTTGCCATGGCGAGAAAGGTTTCTTAACCGATGGGCGCAAGAGTTTTCCTAGTGGACACACGTCGTGTAAGTTTGTACCCTTATGTGCATGTCTACACTAGATGTGATGTTGATGGATAAAGCTCTCTGAGGTAGATTGTCAACAATTGCTGCATACCTATTGTAGCTTAAATTTTACTAGCTTATCTCTTTTTTAGTGCTATAAACTTGGACTTGACTTGATAGTCTGGATACCCATGCTTTATGTTAGGTAGTTATCTCAAGTTGATACTGTGAATAAATCATATCACTTCCATTGTTTCCTCAAAAATAGAGTTGTACTATGGTCATGCTGCATGCACAGTCAATATTTAACAGAATTTGCATCGCAGGGTCTTTTGCTGGACTTGGATTTTTGTCACTATACTTATCTGGCAAAATTAAGGCGTTCGATCGCAAAGGTCATGTGGCAAAACTTTGCATCGTGATTCTTCCTCTTCTTCTTGCTTCGCTTGTTGGGATTTCTAGAATAGACAACTATCGGCACCACTGGGAGGATGTGTTTGTGGGCGGCCTGATTGGTTTGTACTTCTTCCCTGCTCTCTTCACAAATGCATGGTATTCTGTGGCCTTCAGTAACTATGTTGAATCGATGCATTTCAGGATATATCATGGCAGTGCTGTGCTATTTGCACTTCTTTCCTCCTCCGTATCACCATCAAGGTAGTTCAATCTCCATAACAATGCAAAATGTCTTCCATTGTCTATTTTTTTAAAGAAAATGCCCTTATCTTTTAGTTCAATATCAACATACCGTTATGATATTTTGATTATTTCTGTTTTGAGCGTGACAGTCTCTTCTTTTTTGCCCACAAGGTTGGGGGCCCTATGCATACTTCCACATGCTGGAGGAGCTTGAGGTGGGCAATTCAAATAATGCACAAAACCAGCAGTCTGCAGGTCAGCATCATATCGGATTGACCGACCAACACCATAAAGGGAGATCAAGAAATGATTTGGAATCTGGAACTGGAAGTGTGTAGCTCACCCCTGTGTGGAACCGACTAGCGTACCTTGTACAGTAAGCATGCCTTAAAACTTTTTTATGTGTGCACTAAGCAAGTATTAGGAGTTTAGAACTAGATATGTGCTATCTCCCCCTCATGTTTGTGTACAAAAGTCACTCACTCAGTATATTCTGACCTAGTTGTTCTAGGGCCACCTGTTGTATCTAAATCATGTGTTAACGTCGTAGACCGTGTGAGTGGCCGGTGGAAGTACTGAGTACGAACTTATTCCACCGTTAAACAAGCACAACCGAGCGGCGATAATGACAAGCATATCTAGAGGCATTGAACATTCTCTATCAGGTTGCACCGGCCGGGGTAGCTAGTGGTCCAGTGGCTCTGTATCTATCAGTTCATACACAAAAGTGCAAACGTATACTGACCGACTGTATTTATTCCCCGCCCTTGGTCTTATTCCAAGCTGGGAAGAAGAGATTGACACGGATCAATGATCTTAGTTGTTGAGCTAGAGGCAAAAGGCAGCAGATCCCTGAAATCTCTGCTTTACACCATGAGGGCAACCGCTGCCGGCTCTGTGATCCTGTGTTATGTTAATCTTTGCTGGAAAGCATTCCTTAGTGTTGTTAAATATGCTTCTGTCGCACGCACACCGGAAAAAGCTACGCGCTTCGGTGTCTGTATTTTATAGGTTTCGACAAAGCGGTATTCGCTTCTTTGGTAGAAGTGCACTGAGCATCCCAATGCGTGTGTTTAGCCAGAAACCAATAATGCCATTTTTTTGCGGGTATAATAATGCCATTTCAGGTGGCATGATTGGCACTTTAACAGCAGTGAAAACAACTAGATTGCGAGCGGATTCTTCCACTTTCGCTTTTCTTTTCTTTTCTTTCAAGAGCGCAGACCACGGAAGGGAAGGAAGTGTCCCTTGTTTAATCTGATGCGGTCGCCATAAGTAAGGTAAGTTCTTACCATCTAGGTAACTTTCTACATGCTCTGGTTCCTCTTCTGCACGGGGCAAGGGGCTGAAGGAATAAGTTGGAAGAAAGTCGATTAACTTTCGGGGTGTGCTACTGGACCAGCACAGGTATACGCATATGAAAATGAAAACGGTATCGGAAATATGATTCATGGGCAGATCTGCACTTTCGTTTTCTGAGAACTAAAACTGTGGCTGTTAACGCGATAAGAGTTACGGAAAGCGAACTGAAAAGAAAGTGAAGTGCAAGGTAGGGTCCTTCTTGTTTCAAGAACATTCTTTTTGTGCTTGTTTGAAAACTTCCAAGATAGAGTTAGTTGTTCATTATCTAGAAAAAACAGAGGGAGCTGCAACTTACATCTGTCACTTTATTCTCTAATTTGCCGGCAGAAACTTTGTCTATGTGGGGTATCTGGCTGCTTTAACCTCAACTTTTTGTTCCAAATTCCAATGCATCAACATATGGGTGACTTTCTCGCGCATTCCGTGACATAAGATGTTTGTTACTGATTATGTCACACCAGTGACGAAACATCATAAGTGAGCAGTTCTTCTTTTGGGAAAACTGTCAGCATAATAATACTACTCTGTCCTAAAATACTTGTCGGAGAAAATTGATGTATCTAGAGGTATTTTAGTTCTAGACACATCAATTTTTATCTATTTCTGCGACAAGTAATTCCGGGCGAGGAAGTGCTGGTCTATATACTGTTTTAGCAGCCGGTATGTTGAGCAAATATGCTGATTCGGTGCGAGACTGCGCTCAGCTCTGTTCCAAGCTATAGATGATGTGCCAACAAGCAAAAAACACCTGCCCACACAGCGAAAACTGAGATATCTGAGATTTGAAAATGCTTTCTTTCACTTGATTATGTATGATACAAGGTGACAGCAGCTGCAGCTGAATTACAAGCAACTATACTACACAAACAGACTGGTAAAAGTAAAACCATCTGCCAGCAAAACCTTCTCTCTGCCGTACAAACATGGCAGCTCTCTGTCAAAATCCACAGCCTCCGGTTCCTCACACACACACTCTATGCTCCAGGTGCCTCTCAGTTTCGGCAGATTGGAAGACGACTGACCAAAACCCAAACATACAAGAAGAGGAGAAAAGACAGAGCCACTGATAAAACAGAGGCGGTAGTGTTCAGACTTCAGAGAGGGAGGGATTGATGGGTTGAACTAGTTGATCCTAGCGACTGGTAGCTAGTACCTGACGAGGGTGGTGGTGGTGGTAATCCATGGCGGCGTTGTTGTCCCTGTGATCATCCGCAGCAGCTTCGTGGCGGCGCGGCGTGTAGGCGTCGTCGGCGACCTTGTTGTGGTGCCACGCGGGATGCCTCGGCGGCGTCTCGCTGCCAGCCTCGTCTTGCAAGTAGGCGGCGTGGCCGGCAGCGTCGGTGTGGTCGGCTTTCCCCGCGCCGTCGTGGTAGGCCTCGTGGACGACGGCGGGCGGCTGTTCCTGTTGGTACACCGGCGCCGGCACCGGCGCTGACCAGTAGCCGCCCCCTCTGCTGCGGGCGCGGCCGCCGTAGTCGTCCCGCCTGCCGCCGCCGAAGCACGAGCCGAACTCCAAGCACATTCTTTCTTGGTGGCGAGTGGTGACCGGCGCCGGGTGCTTCTTTTTGTCTACCTCGTGCGTGCTGGGCTACTGGTAGTGGGAAGCAGCAGTATCCTGGAAGTAGCTGCTGGTGGTGGTGTTGATGGCCCTGAAACTGACAGTGTTGGTGTGCTGGGTGAGGGTGATATATATTCGGGCCCGAGAAGAGAGGTCGTGCTGCACGCGACGTGTGCGTACCAAGCCAAGCCAAGCCAAGCCAAGCTCCGTAGGAAAAGTGGGTGGGTGGGTTTAGGTCCCGATCGATCAGGCTCATCCTCGACACGTCTCCCAGCCCTCGGATGCGTCTGTTTCGACCCCGATCAATCAGGTTCGTCCAACACGCTCTCCGGACTCCGGTTTCCAGGGTGGGTCAAGTCAACCGTGCGAATCATGGAGGGAGGGCGGTGCAGCGGGTCTTGTCAGGATGTTTGGACTGACCGGTCGTCGTACCGTGTTTCAGTTTCAAGCTTTCTGTTAGGATTTAATTAATTCTCTTAATTAAAGGGATAATCCTCCCTATGTAATATCTCGTGCGGTTATTTCAGCAACCGCCGCGACCCACTCTCACGCCCCTGCGAACGGACACATCTTTTCGTTCGCGTCCGTTCCCTTATATATATACTACGATCGTCAATGGATAAGGGAGAGTTGATTCATTTGCCTCGTTTCACTCTAACACGTTATCACGCATGCTCTGCTGAGAGCACAGGAAGGCCTCGTCGTCGGCGGGCGCCGTCACCGCCGATTCGGACACTGTGGTGCTGGACCAGGCCACCATGCCGCTGTACGCGGCCCTCGACGTGGCCTCCGCGCCACGCCCCGTGCGCCCGCCCGCCGGCGCCGCATGGCCGCGCCGGTGGTGCCACGACCTTCGCGTCGTCGGACATAACCGAATGCCCCGGCCTCCGCGCCACGCCCCGCGCGCCCGCCCGCCGTCGCCGCATGGCCGCGCCGGCTATGCCACGGCCTTCGTGCCGTCGGACACGCCCGGCTGCCCCGGCCTCCGCGCCACGCCCCGCGCGCCCGCCCGCCGTCGCCGCATGGCCGCGCCGGCGGTGCCACGGCCTTTGCGTCGTCGGACACGCCCGGCTGCCCCGGCCTCCGCGCCACGCCCCGCGCGCCCGCCCGCCGTCGCCGCATGGCCGCGTCGGCGGTGCCACGGCCTTCGCGCCGTCGGTCACGCCCCTCGCTCGGCCTCTGCCATCGATCGCCGCTCGGGCCGCCGATCTGGAGCATGGGCTCCGGCGAGCCTTGGCCCCGCCAGCGCTCCGCCGCCCCGGCTGCCGCCCTGGAGCATGGACTCCGGCGAGCCTCGGCCCCGCCAGCGCTCCGTCGCCTCGGCTGCCGCCCTGGTGCATGGACTCCGACGAGCCTCGGCCCCGCCAGCGCTCCGTCGCCCTGGAGCATGGGCTCCGGCGAGCCGCTGCCTCGCCTGCGCCGCGCCGATGCAAGTGGATCGGGTTTTGGTTGGGATCGATCGATCCCCAACCAGTCTGCCCCGTTACTGGGTGCGGCGACTGTTGGGCCGGCCAGAGGCCGTGTACGCATAGGCCCAGGCTGCCCATTTTTCCCCTCCGCTCGGCTGTGGGCCGGATGGCCTTGGGCAGTTCATTTTTTCCTCTCTTTTCTGTTTTTATTAATTTAGTACTATTTATTAGTACTCGCATGTTTTAGACTCTGTCATTTCCATTATTTGTCTTAAATACTGATTTCTGTAGAGTACCTTGTATTCCAGAACGTGATGTAATATATTTCCATGTTTCTTACATGTTGAGATTCATTACATCTATTATTTGCAATTGAGATTTGCTTTTACCTCTTGCAAAGATAAATTTAGTACCTTTCGAGTACTGATTTGCGATTGAGAATTTTCTTCTCTCGCAATACAATCTCATTGCGATTGAGATTAATTTTCTCTCGCAAAATAATAATTCACTTTGCTGAATTATCTTGCAACTTGATACAATATCATCTCATTTAATTTGAGATCTATACAATTCAAGTTTTCACTTGAACATCAAATTTGCAACATCATTACTATTTCATTACACTAGTAGTGTATTTCTGTTGAGTATGATGTATTCTGGAATGTATGTATCTCCATGTTCATTACATGTCGAGAATAATACATCTATTTGCAATTTAGATTTTCAATCTCTTGCAAATACATATGCAAAATTCAAGGTGTAATCCTTAGTAATTTGAGATTCACACTAATGATTTCGAGCCACCTTCTTGAAATCTATTAATTTTGCAACATTAATATGTATTTATATTATGCAATCCGTAATATAAATAAATTACCGATTTTCCACCGGAGATGATATGTTCTATGTGTTTACCACATTGACATTCTTCATGAACATGTTACAGCGGTCGAGATTGATTTCTCCCGCACAACGAACTTGTAATTTTTTTGACAAATAACATCTCCCTCATTAATTGAGGTTGAGCATTTTCAAGTTATACACTCGAGTCAATTTTTTTTGCATTCTTATTACAAAACCATGATGATTTTTAATTTACTTCTTGTAAATTAATTATCTCTGGGTTGCCCCTATAAGTAATCGATGGCTAACAATTTGAGGCTATTGCCCTCAATGGCCACAACTTACTTAAGCGGGTTATGGACATCAAGATCAGTCTTGCACCCAATGGGATAGCGTGTGCAATCCAAGCCACACCACCGGGACGCAAAGGACCTCAAGGGTAATGGTTTGAAACTCACTTCAAACCCTCAACCTAACACCATCAAGCTGTCACGAGACCCTATGGGCATGGAGAGCATGGTGGTTGAATATGCATCAACCGACATGTTTGGAGACTACATTTAGTCCCTTAATCTTTTTAGTGATCAATTTGTTTATGTCCATTTATGATGTTCTAATATGAACATGATTATTGTTGTTATCATATATTGTATATCACAATATATTGTATCAGCACTTTGGTACAAAATCATTTGTATGTATTCTATATATCTGACAGTGATTTTCTTGAGAATGTTCATGTCTATATATAGATTTCTACATGGGTCAATCTGATGAAAGATGATTTGTGCCATGTGGACATATGCACAACAAACTCTATACTCAGGGAAGTGAAATGTTTCCAGTCTCATTGAGAGAAAAGAGATATTTTAAAATCGCTAGACGCGATGAGGAATTTGTTGGCTCAACTCGAGTCATATTTACTATCCCTGTCGGTACTCGAGTAACGTCGGGATACTTCATTGCTTCCCAGGTTTAACTCGTACCCTACTAGACTATGGAGGTACTTGTCAAAATAGTTTCCATATCGAAACTTATTATGACAACAAAGAGAAATAACTTCTCTTTACCATATGCAACGGATATGGCAAGCACATTCTCTTTGTATCATCATGGTTGTACTACACATACTATAAAACCCGTAGCACATGTTGCGTACGAGATAGTTTTCAAGAGTGTCTTTTGCATGACAAACTTGATATTCCAGCTTTGGTCATCATTGACATTGGGTTGAAATCGAAACTATCAGCAATTCCAATGGTTTATGATTATTATGATGCTAAATTCTAACAATATTTTGATTTTGTGTGCACTACATGTGACACAGGGAGGCAAATTTTAAGGCTCGTACACCTTAAAGTCTACGCTGAACCACTCAAACTCCTTGAATGCATCAAGTCGAGGTAAGTGGCTCTTCCCAACCATTGAGTGGACTATTCAGGTACCCCATGGTTCTAAAAGACATATCCACATGATGGTCTTAACTGTGTGCTTTATTCACACGAAACCATTGGCTCATTATCCTGACATCGATTTCAAGCAAATCGGATGGATAGCATTGCAGAATTCTCCTTGAGTGCCTTGTCTATGACTCTCGGATTGAAGTTTAGCAATTTGTCCTAATGTCTAGACTCAAAATGGTTTGGTAGAATCCCATCCAAAGAATTAAGCTCATTGCATGATCTTTACTTTGAATTGCAACTTACCAACTTTACGTTGGAATCATGTAGTTTTACACGCTCATGACCAAACTGCATAATATTATTCCCCTCTATCTTTGATACGTGGAAATCTACCAAGTATTTCCTATCTGCGGTAATTCGGTTGCATACCGATATCACCACCCGGCATACATCATTGGCCCCTCAACATATAATTGGGATCTATGTGAGGAATAACTGTATTTCCGTCAATACCTCAAGCCCCTCACATGGGGAGTTATTCAAGGCCAGTATGCTAATTCAATGAAGAACATTTCCAGGCATTAGGGGGAGATTTCAAGTACCATAAAAATGCCAGGAAATTAGTGGAATGTTCAACAAATTTCTTCCTCAAATCCACGTACTCAAAGATCTGAACCATGCGTTCAGAATATTTGCAACACATTGCAAATAACCTGCCAGATTCATTTACTGACTATAAAGGTGTCACACAATCCTACAATCCTGAAAATATGCCGGAAAGAGTGGAGGTACCAACTAAAACCACTCAACTCCTCGTTCAAAGCAACAGGGGGAGAAGTAAGACAATAGTACATCAGGATTCAGCTTCTTGCAAGCAAGGATATCAAGGCCTGTGAATCAGTAAATGCAAGTCAACTTCACGTTGGCCGACACCTAATGGCTAGTATACATCCAGTGGACGGGAAACCTCCACCAACCCAGGTCATAGTTCACACAATGACCGGGACATCGGAATACCTGACTCAATCGCATTGGGAAATCGTGAGCAGTCACCATGGGTAACGATTTTTCTATCAACTATATATTGATATATAGATTCTGGAGAAATATATAACCGGAAGTCTACAATTGTCGACATACATTTCTCAACTAGATTGAAAAAAAAAACCTTTCAAGTGATTCAGATCCAAAGACCATGGCCATGGCAAAGTGTGAACAACACTCAGACTGAACACAAGCAAAGGGTATAATCTAGGTAGAAATGATCTTGCTCAATAATGGGAAGGTATTCATAAGCAATACCTTGACCAGTTTTCTTCTGGAAACAGAATTGAGAACAACGAGGTGGTGAAACAAAGAGCAAGTATTATAGCACAAGGGTTCACACAGATACCCAACTATTCTCCGGAGGTGGAATCCCTTTCCGATAACTTGTATCATTGGCAGTACAAAGTCATCTATCTCTGCAGTTGATAGATGCAGTGATCACATATCCATATGGATCACTAGATTCAGACATATATGATTAATTCCCGATGGAATCTCACTTCTGAATCGAAATGCAAAATGCAACATACATTGTGTAAAAATCAGTAAGTCACAATACGACTTATTGTTGTCGGTACATATGGTACAACCGACGTAGTGAGTTCCTTATTCACAAGGATTACTCCTACAATGATGATTATCCATGTTTGTGTGTCTGCAATTACGACACATGTAATCATCTAATGGCGGAGTTTTAAATGAAGGATTTGGGTAAACCAAAACACCGCTCGTTACTACAACTTGAGCACCTTCATTCATATATTATGGTATACTATGTTGTCTATATCCAAAATATATTGAGGAAATTCATTGTGGACAAGTATTATCCATCCATAACTCTCAGGGTAGTTCATTCTCTAGACATAGAGAAAGATCTATTTAGACCAAGAGATGATGGAAATGAGATATTGGGACTCAACGTTCCATATGCCATTGGATCGACCAAACACAGTTGATCGGTAATCAAGAATATCTTTTGATATCTCCAAGGCATGAAATATCTTGTCCTGGTTTTTCAGTTTTGGAGAAATATGAACACCAATATCATTGGATACATCGATCAGATCCCCATTATGTCAGATCGTAGACAAGCTTAGTGTTCCTACTAGGTGTGGTAGCCATCTCATGAAGAGTCTTCGAAACAGACCTCATGGCTACATCCACCAACCATTATCTCAACGATAATGCTTCTTGTGTTGCCCGGATGCAAACAGGTTACATAATAAGCAATATCACTATATTGCATATCTTGCAAGTCAAATCATACGACTAATTTGTTCAGCGGGTCTCTACCAACTTCTATGTTTTGGTATGTGACGACTTCGAATTTTGCAAGAATCGGGGGGAGTATCTTCCTGAATTGTTCCTGTTCAATGCATCATATTATACTCTTTTTCCCTTCATGAGTTTACTTTACAGGTTCTCATAAAGGTTTATAATGAGGTAATATCAACACATGATCATATGCCATACTTTCTGTTTTCCCCACCGGGGTTTTTAGGAAAGTATATACGGCATATTTATTGTTCTTTCAATTCGATGGGGTTTTCCTCATATTGAGTTGAAAGAGACAGTAACCATTATATGTTGCGGCATTTTCTCCTTATTTTTCCCAGTGGGTTTTTGAAGGAGTTTTGACAACATATCGAACACTATACTCCTCATATTTTTCCCACAGGGTTTTTGGAGGAGATTATTCCAAGGATGGTCGATCGCAAGCACAAGGAAGGATTAGGGGGAGTGTTAGGATTTAATTAATTCTCTTAATTAAAGGGATAATCCTCCCTATGTAATATCTCGTGCGGTTGTTTCAGCAACCGTCGCGACCCACTCTCACGTCCCTGCGAACAGACACATCTTTTCGTTCGCGTCCTTTCCCTTGTATATATACTGCTATCGTCAATGGAATAAGGGAGAGTTGATTCATTTGCCTCGTTTCACTCTAACACTTTCAACACGGCGTTTCCCACCCGAGGTGGGCAACAATGACGTTGGACTCTTCATTCACTGGTTTTCGCTAAACCTGCCGCACACTAGATTCTATCACCCGTTCAAAATAGTCATTTTTGCCTGAAAATACAATTACATATTTGCTATAAGCTCTTGTTAGGCCAACTCCACCGCGCGACCCCAAATGGACGTCCGTTTTGTCCGGATTCTATCCGTTTGGGTAGGGCAATGGGGTCGTGTCCGGGGATGCGGTGGCCGTGAGCCCAGCGCGCGGCCGCATCCCTTTGCCCCATCCCGTGTCTGTCAGGGCCAAAAATGCCCATATTTTCATCAAAACTAGTTTGCACGTCCAAATATTTGTCTGAAAATTAAAATAGTTTTATTACAACCCATTTGAAGTTGTCCTTAATAAAAAAGTTTTACAACCAAATCGAAATTGTCTTGACTGAACAGAAAATGAACCAATACATCTATTGGCTGCCAATGTGATCCCACACGTGGTCAACCAAGTCATTTTGAATATTCAAATGAGTGTGCCAATCACGCATCTCACGATGGAATTGCACAAACTGTTCAAATGTGGCCGGGTCTTGGTGCAGGGGCTTAATATTTTCAGCTTGATAATCAAATCCTTGGTCGAAGATACTCTCATCACGCTCGTCCTCGACGATCATGTTGTGCATGATCACACAAGCAGTCATCACCTCCCAAAGCTTCCTTTCATCCCATGACAGTGCAGGGTTTCGAACGATACCCCACCGGGATTGAAGCACATCAAAAGCACGTTCCACATCCTTTCTAGCACTCTCTTGCATTTGGGCAAATCTTTTTCTCTTCTCACCTTGGGGTTTCGAGATTGTCTTCACAAAAAAAGTTGACCACTGAGGATATATACCATCAGCTAGATAGTATCCCTTGTTGTACTGGTGGCCGTTAATCTCAAAGTTGACAGGTGGGGAGTGGCCTTCTGCAAGCCTTGCGAAGACTGGAGAACGCTGCAGCACGTTGATATCATTGTGAGAACCTGCAATGCCGAAGAAAGAATGCCATATCCAAAGATCCTGTGAAGCCACCGCTTCTAATATGATAGTGCACGCGTTGACATGCCCCTTGTACTGGCCCTGCCAAGCAAATGGATAGTTCTTCCACTCCCAGTGCATACAATCTATGCTGCCAAGCATGCCTGAAAAGGCTCTAGCTGCGTTGGTCGCCAACAATCTTTCTGTATCAGCGGCAATTGGCTGCCTCAAGTACTCTGGGCCAAACACCTCGATCACAGCCTGGCAAAACTTGTACATTGACAGCAGACATGTTGTCTCACTCATGCGCACATACTCATCCACCAGATCGCCTGGAATTCCATATGCAAGCATGCGGATGGCCGCGGTGCATTTATGGTAAGAGGAGAATCCAAGCTTTCCAAGGGCATCCATCTTGCACTCAAAGTATGGGTCATGAGCAACCA
This sequence comes from Secale cereale, assembly GCA_902687465.1. Taxonomy (NCBI): domain Eukaryota; kingdom Viridiplantae; phylum Streptophyta; class Magnoliopsida; order Poales; family Poaceae; genus Secale; species Secale cereale. Next base: position 41,150,940 of record LR738711.1, read on the forward strand.
CTCCCTCTCGGATACGATTGAACACATGCCTCGCCATACGAAAATGGCGACGAAATTTATCCGGCTTGAAAAGCGGAGTGTTCGCAAAGTAATCGGCATAGAGCAGGGCGTGGCCTCTCTCCCTGTTGCGGTTCAGGTTGGGAGCACGCCAGGGACTGACCCCCTGTACCGAGGAAGCTGTCGTTGAATGTGGTTGTGAACGATCAGTGCAACCACCACAAGATCTTCATCATCCGACGACGAATCGTCTGATGAACAAAGGAAGTGATGGAAGAAAAACTCGTCTCCACTGTCCATACCTTTGTTGGCAAAATGTCGATCACCTTGCGGTCATGGTCGCGAAGAGGCCGCGATGATCACCTCGACGCAGCAGGGGTGGTTGCCGGCCGGCTACTGGCCGCTCTGGAGCTCTCGTCGGAAGCTGCCGCATCCGCCGTGGTACGTCGCCGGCGGTCGTGTCCCCTCTGCCATCCTCATTTTATATAATATATGATAGGCCTAGGGTTTAGGAGAGTCCTTGGCTTGGGCGCCAAGTCTTGTGGAGTCTTCCTTGTATTCGTCGTGGGCCGCCCGAAGTGGCCCATTAGTGGACCGTCATGGGGTCCTCGGCCCGATCCATCTGGCCGGGAGATGACGTGGTGAGTTCCTCTAGTCCAGGACACCGTCAGTAGTCCCCTGAACTGGTCTTCAAGTTGGGGACGCTCCTTGCTTCGTCTTCGATCGTCGGCCTTGAAAATTGGTTCAACAAATCTTCTCATATGCGATCTTGAGGATCGCCGAGGCATATCCGAAGAGTCAGCCAAGCTTTCCAAGGGCATCCGTCTTGCACTCAAAGTATGGGTCATGAGCAACCACACTCTCTCGGATACGATTGAACACATGCCTTGCCATACGAAAACGGCGACGAAATTTATCCGGCTTGAAAAGCGGAGTGTTCGCAAAATAATTGGCATAGAGCATGGCGTTGCCTCTCTCCGTGTTGCGGTTCAGGGTTGGGAGCACACCAGGGACTGACCCCCTGTACCGAGGAAGCTTCCGTTGAATGTGCACTACTAGGAAAAGGCCTACTAATGGCGCACCTATTTTATACATTAATGGCGCATTACTGGTGCGCCATTAGTGCCACGTCATTAGTATTTTTTACTAATGGCGCACCTGTGGTGCGCCATTAGTATCTGGTATACTAATGGCGCACCACAGGTGCGCCATTAGTATAGACCACGGTGCGCCATTAGTATGCCTCCCAAGGGGCCATATATACCCAGGTGCTTTGGCATAGTAATGGCGCACTCTTGCGTGATGCGCCATTAGTAACTTTGGCATACTAATGGCGCACTGTTGGATGATGCGCCATTAGTATCCTTTGGCATACTAATGGCGCACTGTGATGTGATGCGCCATTAGTATGAATATTAGGTTTTTTATTTTTTTATTTTCTGTTTTTTGCATAGGTTACAAAATGTATTATTGGACAGAATATAGACCGCAGCACACAACAACAACAGATTCATCGAATACAATAGAAGATTAGTCTCCGAATACAATTCATCATATTAGTCTCCGAATACAATTCATCATATTAGTCTCCGAATTCAAAAGACCGAACAAAGATAGAACATTATATTACAAGTCTCGAGACCGCGAGTAGCGAGTTTGTCTTCACATTACAAGTCGATATCAATCATCTAAACCACCATCACATAGAAGAGAGCTGCGGTCATCACGATGAAACTCGTCCTCATCCGGTTCCTCCAACGCTCCCTCCCCTCTCCCGCTAGATAGCGGGCGTATCTAGATTCCGCCTCCGCCCTAGTGGTGTACCCTTTGTAACTGTTACCGTTGAAATGGTGAACCTGTCTCTGACACTCCTCCCAGTCGTCGTAGACTCCGGGAACCTTACCCTTGTACACGACATACGACGGCATCGCTATGCACTAGCCAAACGAAACGTTAGTACCAATTCACAGACAATACATAAGAAATATATAAGTATGCAACATAACGATCGGAAGAGAAAAGCAAGACATTAATAGCATCGATTACATCTAAGTTGAACGACTGTCGAAACCAAAGAGACATACTACAAGTTCATTAAAGTTTAATTACAACATGAGCCAATCGATGTTTCAAAACTAGACACAGCATCACTACTTTCGACTCGACTCAAGGGACCGGAGCGTGGATGAAGCCGCCGTCTATCGTGGGAGTCATGAAATCGCGGGCGTTGTCAGCCTGCATTTGTAGCATTGTGTCTATGTCACTGTTGGACGGTTGATTTCTAAGGTAGAACTGCCCCGAGGTACGAAGGACATCTTGATGGATGATTTCCGCAAACTCCGACTGGATGCGAAAGAATTCTTGTCTGATGTCCGCGTCCTGGATTGCCGACACGCTCGCGGCCCAATCTTTGAGTTTACTCAGTAGCCGAAGGTGATGATGGTCCCGTACGATCGCCCGCATGTGATGGATGGCGTAGTAGGCACCCTTCTGACCGCGAGGCGGCTGCTTGACGCAGCAGAACGTCGTATTGTGGGCGAACATGTGCTTGCCGTACTTACGAAGAGGCCTGGTGAAGGTGCCTCCAGATTTGGCGTAGCCGGGGAGAACATCATCAAGAACTTTCTTGACATTTGTGTAGTCTACCTTCGACTGACGGTCCGAGTCGAAATACGTGGCCATGGAATATTTCGGGCTTAGGAGGATGAGTGTGCAATGTGTGTCACTGCACAAAACACGGAATGTTAAAAGAAAAACGATCGAAATCTAAGAATTCATATGTTACGGGGCGGTTGAGGGGACGACTTACTCGGGAAAGTAAGGCACGAGGAAGTTATCCTTATCTCGGTTTGCCAGAATGACGCCTTCGAGGTAAGAACTCGCGACTTGTCGGTCCCCAGCGCTACCCAAGATCTTGGCACGCATGTAGAAGGGGTCGACTATCACGATGTCCGGGGTCTTGTCTCTAATGATCCGCATCTCCATACTCAGCGAAAATAGCCGAACAAAGGTGTAGTGCAGCGGATGAAGGTTAAACATAGCGAAGATGTCATCAAACCGCAGGACGATCGTACCCCCGATGGAGTTATCCACAAAGCCCTTGCTCTCTGGCACCTTGGCCGCGAAAATCGGATATGCCACATCCTTCTCTCTGAGACGCGCTTCTCCAAAGAAAGAACACTGTCATGCAGACTCCGCATAGCACCGGTTGCAGCATTGAGCATATTAGTCGGTAGCATCGGCCTACCCGCCACATGTACCCTCCTCATTATATCCTCAGGTGGAGGTGGCCCGTCCTGAGCACGGATCGTACTCGGTGCCGGCTGGCTCGCACCCTTGTTAGTCTTTCTTTTCCGTGCCTTCTTCTTCTCTTGTAATGGGACCGAGTTCTGCTCACAGACCGCCTTCTTGAGTGTGTTGGGGCTGATAATATTTCCCACCTTGCCTATCTGAGGCTCGATGAAGTCGGCAGCTGGAGGCGTCTCCTGAGAACTGAACGGCAGACGACGCCTGTTGCAACTTGGTTTCTCCGCGGTACCAGCTAGATCGCGCACGTCTTTTGTAGGGTTGGGTTCTTGAGAAGGAGGCCTCATGAATTCGCCATCATACCCATGATCGGCAAAGTACTCATCGACATTGGCAAATGTATCGTCGTCGTTGTCGCCGTCGTCGTTCGGATCCTATGCCATATGCATGTTCGGATCCAGTGGCATAGGGATGTCCGGCACCGTTGCGGCGGTCTTGCCATGGCTTGGCACCGGCATGATGGGCCTCGAACCCCTCGTTGGATTACCCCAAGTGGAAGGTGTAAGATGCAGTAAGTAGAAGTGTTTTCCCCTAGCAAAGATGCCAAGGATCGAATCCCAAGAGACTCCTAGGTTCAACAGGTAGGTGTCAACTGCTAACGGCGCAATTAGCAATCAACGTGGACCTGCACACAGATACAAATAACTTTGCTCCCAACGAGTACAGTGAGGTTGTCAATCTCTCCGGCCTTGTAGTTCACAAAGGGTTAAAAGCAATATGATAATAGTGATAGATAGTGTTTTGCAATAGTAAATAAAATAGCGAAAAGTAAAATAGTGTATGTGATCAATGATGGTAATATGGACCGGAGTCACATGATGTTCACTAGTGATGTCTCTCTCCCAAAAGACGATAAAATAGCTATGTGAGGTAACAAATTACAGCTGGGCAATTGACAGGACCACGAACGCAAACCAATGCTGACTACATTGCAAGAAAGGTTGAGGTTCAAAGCATGGGCGGTACGCCAAAGTAAGTAGACCGAAATCCATCTGCATCTACTACTAATCATCCACCTTGAGATATCTATCCAGAACATCTCGCTGGTATTAAGTTGCGAGTCCCACCCATAGTGTAAACTCAATGCAACAAACAACTGCATTAAAAGAACTTTGCGTAAAGTAAACAATCCTTGCACCCGCGGGCACAAGCACCGTTGTTTTCCCCCTTGTGGCAACAACACATCCCCTAGACTCATGTTTCTGTCACTCAAGCTAGTCATCGAGGGGCATGAACCCACAATCGAGCATAACGTTCCCTCTTGGAGTCACTACCTACTACTTGGCCAAAGCAATAAATAACAACGGAGAACATGCAAGAATTACTTATGAACTAAAATATAAAAGAGGTGAATCAAATATATTACTCAAGATCAATCTAAACATAATATCATAATCCATCGGATCCCAGCAAACTCAACATAGCAACAGCATAAGGATTACATAGGTGCCTCGATCATGTAGGGCAGCTCACGAGGACTAATTAGTGAAGCACAAGAACGGGAGGAGAACATCACATAGCTACTGGTCATGGACTCATGGTCCAAGGGAGACTACTCACGAGTCATCCGGGAGGCGTCCATGGTGGTGGAGAAGCTCCCGGTGGTGATCCTCCCCTCCGGCAGGGTGCCGGGAAGAGTTCTCCTGGTGCTCCCGATCTTGGAAGCGGCGGCGGCGGCGGAACAGAGATGGGATCGCGAAAAGAAGTCCTGTTTCAAGGGTTACGGGGGACCCTTTAAATATCTGCCAAAGTAGGGCACCGGGGGGCTCTCGTGGTGCCAAGGCGCCCCCCGGCGCGGCCCAGGGGGGGGGGGGGGCGCCTGGGGCCCCTGTGGCCCCCCAGGCTCCCCTTCGGAAGCAGTGTCGTTCCCGATACGCTGATTTTTTATATATATTTTCTGGATTTTTCTGGGCAGTTCTCGAAATGTGAAAACCTGAAATACAAAAACAGCCGAAAACAGAAACTGGCACTGGGGTGCACTGGATTAGTAAGTTAGTCCAAATATGATCAAAAGTGTATGGAAGTGTATGAATATCATAGCAATATCACCCAAAAGTGGCATGGAGCAAGCAGAAATTATAGATACGTTTTGGACGTATCAACATCCCCAAGCTTAATTCCTGCTCGTCCTCGATTAGGTAAATGATAACAAGAATAATTTCTGTGGTGACATGCTATTAACCATATTGGACTTTCTCATAGTCATATGAGAAAAGCTTACTGAGACAATGATTCTAAAGTAACTAAGTTGTCTCAAGAGAAAATCACAAATGACTGAAAGTTTTACAACATGAAACTGAAACATCAAAAAGATTTGCAATGAACATGATGTGCAAATATGATCAAGTGATATCTAGCTTGCTCCCTTTAGTGATGCAAAACATAAATGCAAGGGCACCTTCAAGGTTTAAGGGATGACTAGATACAATCATTTCAGAATAAACGATATCACAATCATGCAAAAGACAATGCTACTTTGGGACAATGCACATTACACTCAGAATGACAATCATGCTCTCAGTAGTTGATGCTTGAAGTGCTAGAGCTTTTTATTTTGAAACATGGAAGCAATTGTGTCAACGGTAGTAGTACTTCATATGTGTCATGTATAAAACATCTTATAAGTTGCAAGCCTCATGCATCGAATACCAATAGTGCTCGCTCCTTGTCCTAATTAGCTCGGATCCCCATGGGTTATCATTGCATTGCATATGTTTTAACCAAGTGTCACAAAGGGGTACCTCTATGCCACCTGTACAAAGGTCCAAGGAGATAGATCGCATTTGATTTCTCGTTTTTGATAAATCTCAACTTGAGGACATCCATACCGGGACAACATAGAAAATAGATGATGGACTCCTCTTAAATGCATAAGCATATTCTCATGAGAGATTGAGGATTAAGGTCCAAGCTAAAACTTCCACCATGATGCATGGCTTTGGTTGGCGGCCCAATGTTCTTCTCTAACAATATGCATATTAATTCAACCCACGGTAAATCACCCTTACTTCAGACAAGACGAACATGCATAGCTACTCACATGATATTCAACAAAAGTGTGACAGTTGATGGCGTCCCCAGAAACATGGTTACCGCTCAGCAAGCAACTCATAAGAAATAAGATACATAAGCAACATATTCTTTACCACAATAGTTTTTAGGCTACTTTCCCATGAGCTATCTATTGCATGGTTAATTTGCTTAGTGCAGGTGTAGGTTAGCAAAAGACTGGGAGCGACCAACTAAGAGAGCAATGACGGTCATAATCATGCAGAGCGACAAAGCAATATTGAATCAGGCATGGTAGTTATATCGCTACTCAGAAACAAAAGATCATCAAGGCTTGACAGACTTTCTTTACAGTCTTAAATATGCGTGAGCATACGCCAAGTCAATCAAAATAAATTCTCGAAGGAAGATATTACTAAACCATACCACATCATAGGCAAACAAACCAAGTTGGTACTCCAATGACACATTGGGAACCCCCCAGCTATTCGAGATTAACCAAAAGAAAACCTGAACTACTAAGCACCATCATGAAAGTAGCATCTTTATCATAGACACATTAACCAATGCAACGGAAGCAAACTCTCTTAATAAGGTGAGCATGGTAATTAAAAAGAGTTCAAGCAACCAACTAAATAGAAGCTCTTGAAAAGACAAGCATGAATACTAAGAGCAGAGCACGATAGTAGCTATTAAAAAGACAAAGAACACACACATCATAGATAGACATGAAAATTCTATGTAATGTTCTAGGTAGAGGTGGAGCGTGTTTCTATCCCACATAAAGGAATGCTGAGTTCCGACTCGTTATGAAAAACTAAAAAGAAAACTAAAAGCAAGACGCTCCAAGCATAGAACATAACACATGAAGTGATAAAAATATAGCGGAACGAAAGACGAACTGATAATGTTGATGGAGAAGGGGATGCACGGGGGGCATCCCCAAGCTTAGACGCTTGAGTCTCCTTGAATATTTCTTGGGGGTGCACGGGGGCATCCCCAAGCTTGAGCGCTTGACACTCCTGAATCTTTTTATCATCTTCCCTCGCACACTTGAAAACTCCCTTCATACACAACTCATTCATAATCTGATTAGCGAGGTTAGTACCCTTAATAAAATAATTATACCTTGCTGGAAATAAGGATATTCTTGAAGTTCTACTGTTTCTCAAGATTGCCAAAAGGTTTTTGCAAAGAAAAAGCAAGTTCTTAATTTGCAAAGTGAAGGTAAGGCAAAACAGGACAGAATCTGTGAAAAACAGAACATCAGGCAGTAATTGACCTGTTCGGGATACTTCTGCAACTCAAATAAAAAAACTCAGAACTGACGCACGAAAGGCAATTATATAGAGAACGCTGTCGAAAAAATTCAGACCAAAAAGATGATCTGGTGATTTTATACGAATTTTTCTATCCAAGGACAGAATCTGTTTCCTGGACAGCAGCTCACAACTTTTGAACTTTCTAGCAATCAGAGGCTATACTTGGCACAAATATGAAAAGTAAAGATACAATGATGATGCTACAGCAGTAAACAACATCAAGACACAACAAAAGCAAAAATTTTATTCATGTGGGCTGCCTCCCAAAAGCGCTTTCTTTTATGCCTTTAAGCTAGGCATAATGCATAGATCAAGTTGTATCAATTGAACCATCATTAAGATCATCAAAAAGCTCTTCAATAATACAACTAGTCTTAAGAGGACTCTCAAATAAAGGCCTCATAGAGATACTTCTAGGTAGAAGACCAAAAGGATAAAAGTCAAGGGAAGATTCATTTATAAATTCATCAACGATAGGTGTTTCTTCCAAAGTCTTTACGGTTTCAACCCCTTTGGCAATAGGTGGATTGCTTTTAGAACGGGGAGCCTTTGGAACGTGAACGAACTTAGGCTCCCTCTTTGCCGGAGTTTCTACCTTTTCGGTTTTGATCGAGGAGAAAGTAGTTCCTAAGGTATCAAATATCTCCTCAATCTTGTCCATCCTAGAAAAGTCAGAATCATGGAATTTGACGGTCTCCAAAATTTTAAAAATTTTATGCATGGAGCTATCAAGTCTATCCAAATTCCTTTGGATCTTTCGATCCAACTCATTCATCTTATTAGTGCTTGGCATCTCTAGCTCTATTTTTTCAAGTTTTTTCATAATGTGAGCTAGGGTGACGAATTGGTCGATTACGAAAACTAGACTTTCTCAATTTAGAGACTTAAGAGCAGAAGAAAAAAAGGGAAAATTTCCTCGGTTTCTGTTTTCTTATTCGGGATCTTTGTCCTCTCGAATGCTAACAACAGGGGGACTCCCAACAAGATTTTCAATAATACTAAGAGACTCCCAAACTGGGGCCTCCAGGAAATTCCCATTGATAGCAGTATCTAGAATAAACCTATTCCAAGAAGTGATTCCAACATAAAAATTTCTAAGTAAGATAGTAGTAGGTTGCTTCTTGGTGGCTTTTTTTTGTGAATCATTAATTCTATACCAAGCATCTTTCAAACTTTCCCCACCTCTTTGTTTAAAGGTGAGAACTTCTGCCTCGTCAAAGACAAAAGGACTCGACATAATGATAACTAAAGAACAAGATAAGTATTTTTGTGATTTTTGATAAAAGGAACTAAAGCAAATATGAGAGGTAAACTAACAAGACTAAAAAGCAAAGGTAAAAGATAGCATGCAACTCCCCTATCCTGAAGAGTGGAGTCCCCGGCAACGGCGCCAGAAAATACTCCTTGATGGGCCTCGAACCCCTCGTTGGATTACCCCAAGTGGAAGGTGTAAGATGCAGTAAGTAGAAGTGTTTTCCCCTAGCAAAGATGCCAAGGATCGAATCCCCAGAGACTCCTAGGTTCAACAGGTAGGTGTCAACTGCTAACGGCGCAATTAGCAATAAACGTGGACCTGCACACAGATACAAATAACTTTGCTCCCAACGAGTACAGAGAGGTTGTTAATCTCTCCGGCCTTGTAGTTCACAAAGGGTTAAAAGCAATATGATAGTAGTGATAGATAGTGTTTTGCAATAGTAAATAAAATAGCGAAAAGTAAAATAGTGTATGTGATCAATGATGGTAATATGGACCGGAGTCACATGATGTTCACTAGTGATGTCTCTCTCCCAAAAGACGATAAAATAGCTATGTGAGGTAACAAATTACAGCTGGGCAATTGACAGGACCACGAACGCAAACCAATGCTGACTACATTGCAAGAAAGGTTGAGGTTCAAAGCATGGGCGGTACGCCAAAGTAAGTAGACCGAAATCCATCTGCATCTACTACTAATCATCCACCTTGAGATATCTATCCAGAACATCTCGCTGGTATTAAGTTGCGAGTCCCACCCATAGTGTAAACTCAATGCAACAGACAACTGCATTAAAAGAACTTTGCGTAAAGTAAACAATCCTTGCACCCGCGGGCACAAGCACCGTTGTTTTCCCCCTTGTGGCAACAGCACATCCCCTAGACTCATGTTTCTGTCACTCAAGCTAGTCATCGAGGGGCATGAACCCACAATCGAGCATAATGTTCCCTCTTGGAGTCACTACCTACTACTTGGCCAAAGCAATAAATAACAACGGAGAACATGCAAGAATTACTTATGAACTAAAATATAAAAGAGGTGAATCAAATATATTACTCAAGATCAATCTGAACATAATCTCATAATCCATCGGATCCTAGCAAACTCAACATAGCAACAGCATAAGGATTACATAGGTGCCTCGATCATGTAGGGCAGCTCACGAGGACTAATTAGTGAAGCACAAGAACGGGAGGAGAACATCACATAGCTACTGGTCATGGACTCATGGTCAAAGGGAGACTACTCACGAGTCATCCGGGAGGCGTCCATGGTGGTGGAGAAGCTCCCGGTGGTGATCCTCCCCTCCGGCAGGGTGCCGGGAAGAGTTCTCCTGGTGCTTCCGATCTTGGAAGCGGCGGCGGCGGAACAGAGATGGGATCGCGAAAAGAAGTCCTGTTTCAAGGGTTACGGGGGACCCTTTAAATATCTGCCAAAGTAGGGCACCGGGGGGCTCTCGGGGTGCCGAGGCGCCCCCCCCGGCGCGGCCCTGGGGGGGGGGCGCCCACAGGGCTCCTGTGGCCCCCCCAGGCTCCCCTTCGGAAGCAGTGTCGTTCCCGATACGCTGATTTTTTATATATTTTTTCTGGATTTTTCTGGGCAGTTCTCGAAACGTGAAAACCTGAAATACAAAAACAACCGAAAACAGAAACTGGCACTGGGGTGCACTGGATTAGTAAGTTAGTCCAAATATGATCAAAAGTGTATGGAAGTGTATGAATATCATAGCAATATCACCCAAAAGTGGCATGGAGCAAGCATAAATTATAGATACGTTTTGGACGTATCACGGCACGACTGGCGGTGTTGTCTTTGGGGTGGTGTCCCCCGCCCCCAAACGAATCTGGCTCTTTGGCCAAAGCAGGGCCAGCTTAGGCAGGCGCTGATGGTCATCACATCATCTTCGTCGGCCCCGACGGGTCGAATCGGAGGTAACAACTCGTCGCAGCCTGGCAGCACCCGGACCAGTTGAACCCTATACAAGGTGGGTGGCATCGGAGTACCGTGGAACACGGGGTTGCCCGGTTGAACGATTTTGCCTTTGGCGACATCGACCAACTTGTTGTTCACGAAGTGCAGGAGAGTGCATGGAACGTCGGCGGTGCCATGCGAAAACATGTAGGGCATCAGGGATGCCCAGTCAAAGGCAAGGAGATGAAGTCCTCGGCCGAGAGAGGCTTAATTAGTTACCGTGATGATGGCGTCGAGCTCGGCTAATGTCGAGGCACCGTCAACGGCGGGCGTGTAATTGACGGAGGGGCCGCTTGCTGCAGAGGTGCTGGCCGGCATACACCCGGGTGCATTAAGCTCCCGTGCCGGCGTCAGAGACACCAATGCCGCCTCCGTCGGAGACACCAATGGCCCCGCCATCGCGTTCTGCGAGTTGCTGTCCATGAAACTGGGAATCGGGGGTGGCCCCTGTTGGCCGCCCGCAATCCACGTCGTCAGCCCCTGAATCAAGGTAGGCATAATGCCGGTGAGTATCGATCCCAGTTGTTGTTGCACTTTCTCTTGGACAATCTCCGGAATCTGCGCCACTTGTGCCTTGAGTTCTTGAACCTCGCGCGACTGGCTTTCCGAGCTGGTCTTTTTCTCCTTTCGCCCACCAGCGTTATAGTATGACGACCATTTTGTGGACAAGCCTTTGCCGGCCACACGACCAACTGACGACGGCTTACCGAGCTTATCCTTTTTTTCATTACATTCAACGCCCTATTTAGAGTGGTTTCCCAAGGGTTGCTCTTAGTCGACCCCGCACTACTGCTTTCAGTCGCCTGCGGAAGGAATGTGAACCATTTAGAAATTTGGCTTCATTAATTGGAATGCAACCATATGGAGCTAATTACGCGGGGGGTGTATTCCTTACCAGAACAAGCTCAAGCGCCTTGGTCTTCGGATCCGTGGTAAGCTCCTTTGTTTTCGGGTCCTTCTTGTACCGGGCCCTGACAAAGTTCCTGGTCTGCTTGTCACCGTATTTTTCGAAGAGGGGCGGTAGGCCTTGCTCGGCACGCTCCGCCTCCTCCTTGTCCCATATAGGCTCCGCCACTCTGTAACCGCCGGGACCGAGTGTGTGTTCCCCTAAGTTCAGCTCCCGCATTTCTTTCCCCCACTGACTTGATTCGGAGGTTGCGGTGCTCTCGCACTTGATCTTGAAGTCGTTGTAGTCATCTTCGGTGATTGAAGGATTTTTCTCCTTGATCTTCTCATAACTAAAACCTTTGTCAATAATTCTCTTCACCGTGCTTTTCCAAGTAGACAGGGCCGTGCTCATCCTCGTGAGGGCGGCATTGTTCACTTTATTCCCTTTGAGGCTTGTGTTTTCAAATTCAGCGGGGAACTTGTATCGTTCGTGTAGCTTCGTGAAGAGGAGGTTGCGCAAATTCCCTCGGTCAGGATGCCTCAGGTTCTCGGTGTTGATCGAGACGGTGCTCCGGAGAATGCACCCGAGCTGAAGCGAGTACCCCTTGACTATTCGTTCGGGCGCCGTTGGATTCCCGTCGGAGTCCACTTCAGTAAATTCCTCCTTGACGGTGCAGAGCACGGTTGGGCGCCGGTCCTTCTGTTGCCTCTTCGGTTGGCTGCCATCTGTGCGTGCGCCGCCATCATCAGCGGTGGCATCCTCGACGGCACCATCAGTGGTGTCATCCCCGACGGCACCATCAGTGGGGTCATCCTCGGCGGCACCATCAGTGGTGTCAGGATTGGTGTCTTTCGTGGCGTCCTCATACAAGTGAGGTTGTTCCTCCATCTCCTGGGACAGCTCCCAGAATGCCTTGCCGCCCGAACCGCCGGCCTCATCGTTGTGGGCCATGTTTCTCTCTAAATAGGAAAAAAGTTTGGTCAAAAAGTTGGTTATTGTCAAGGAACAAGATCGTGGTCTCATCATTTAGGGTTTGTCGACACCGAGGCATCCTAAAAGCTAAGCTTTTATCATTGAGGGTTTTTCGACCCCGAGGCACCCTAAAAGCCTAAACTTTCATTATTTAGGTTTTTATCGACATCGAGGAACCCTAAAAGCCAAGGTTTTATAATTTATGGTTTGTCGACACCGAGGCATATCCTAAAAGCTAAGCTGGGAAGGAGAATTCTAAGTTGGGCCTAATCACTTGGCTCTATTGCCGCCTATGGTTTAATGCAGCAAGAATAAAGGGGCAGTTGATCCTACTTAATTAAGTACTAAGATACCCCGGCCCATGCATTAGTCACAAGTACCCCATATGTCCTATTTTTAGCAAAGTCATGCTAAAATTCACGGAAAATTTCAGCATGACCTTTGCTGAAAATAGGACATATGGAGTACCCGAATTTGCCGGAACGGAAGTTAATCGACATTCCAGCAAACTCAAGGGTCTCTCGGGGTACCTGCAAAATCATCACGACACGATGGTCGGAGGTAAAACCCAGCAAAAAGCTGCTCCAGGTTCACCAATTGACTGATACTCATGGATAAGCAAAGCAAACTACTACTACCAAAACAAGAACCAGACAAACTGATATATAATGTCAAGCATGTCTAATACCAGCAGTTAATTGTAGCTTTTGCTTTTCAGTGCCAAATTCTAGCTAGTACCAGCAGTTAATTAGGTTAATTACCCACTGTTAATAACAACACATATTTTAGCTAGCTAGTACCAGTGCTATTACCCAGCAGTTAATTAGCTTTTGCTTTTGCTTTTCGGTGCCAAATTCTAGCTAGTACCAGCAAATTAACATCTAGCAGCAATCATTTTCAAATATATATACAAGACAGTAGGTAAAAGGAATTTATATGTGCCCACTGGACATTTTTATATTAACCTAAGGAAAAATGAATAGTATTACCCAGCAGTTAACGCATATATAAGAGAAACACCTGCTGTATTATCTCAATAAAATGAGCCAGATTTGCATTCCCTTCAACAAACAAAAAATAACTGTATGCGTGGCCTTATTATTTATGAAATATAAGAGAGACAACAAAATATATAAGAGAGACAGACACTTGCTCCACCCAACCAGTGGCGGAGCGTGACAAGCAACCAAGGGGGGGCCAATTTCAAACTAAAAATGAAATATGCATGAAAACTTATGTGATTCACAACGTAAATTACCAATTCCAGCAACGCTAGAGCACTAGGAACTGGCTGTTCTTGTTAAAAAAAAACAGTATGACTAGTATGATTTGATGATTGAAATAGAAGGAGGTGCCGTTAAAAATGCCAGGAGTGGGATTTTGGTCTAATGCTGTGGCCGTCTCAGCTTAGTGGTGTCAAATTTTGTTTTGTAATGCCGCCTCAAGACAAGTGTTTATTCGGCTAAGCCTAATATAGTTTGGCTCCTGTATTTCAGATTTGGTGTATGATTGGTTCCTATGGTTTTTGTTCCTCCTCTTTCCATGCGTTCATTTTTTTGTAGATATTTGCATCATTGCTTAAGAGTTATACTACTACTACAAGCTGACAATGAGCCAATGGTAATCAATCATAAGCACTTTCCATCAGCTTTAAATGAAGCAACTAGTATTAAACTCCTCGCAGATCCTACATTAGGCCGTTGTAGCTTGTCGTGGGAGAGGAGAGGAGGTTGGGCAGTAGTGGCAGGCGGCACAAAAAGTTAAAAGTGGTTGCAATGATTGCCTTGCTAGATCTGCCTCTCCACGTATGTGGTTCCACATGTGCGGGCTCGTTAAAGTCAGATCTTGGCTTGAGATTAGACACGGCATGTTTGACTGTCTCTCTCTCTCTGTTCAAGCCTATAGCTCGATTATATAGGTGAGGAATCTTTGGAAGGGTCATTCGACAACCAGGACGACGACACAGATTAATTTTCTTTCATACGCTTGCCGTCCTCTCATCGTATATAGTACTCCTACCGCTTAATGAACTTGCACAAATTGGCTAGGGTGTGGCATTGACAGGCTAAGCCATAGTAGACAAAGCTACTATATCTACCGTAGTGGTGGTGCATGCACTAGTAGAACCGGGACTAAAGGGTCGGTACTAATGCCCTAGCCCTTTAGTCCCGGTTCAATCTAGAACCGGGGCAGATGGGTCTCCACGTGGCCTGTGCGCGGAGCCCAGGCAGGAGGACCTTTTGTCCCGGTTGGTGGCACCAACCGGGACCAAAAGGCATCCACGCGTCAGCATTTTTGTGGTTGTGGTTTTTGTTTTTTTTTTGAAAGGGGAGGAGGGGG
>LR738711.1:41166232-41199572 GCA_902687465.1 Secale cereale
TAATCAACATATATATATATATATATATATATATATATATATATATATATATATATATATATATATATATATATATATATATATATATATATATATATATATATATATATATATATGCATACAGAGAGAAGTAATATCGACCACCTCTCCTTCTCCGAGAGATTGGTCGAACAACAAGTTCTCGTATATCTATCCGACACTACCGGGTACATATATACAATAATTATCTCTTACAAATATAATCTCCTATACGATGGACGCATGTTCCACATAGTATTCTTCGTCTGGCGCGATCACGTGGTCAAGGAAGAATGCCGCCAATTCCTCTTGAATTGCTCGCAGACGATCTGGTGCTAGGAGTTCATTCCGCATCCGAAAGATCTAATTTGAAGAAGGGGGTCAATATATATATATATATATATATATATATATATATATATATATATGAATAAATGAAACTCAACACAAATGATGGTAATGAAATAAAATTGTGAATATTATTAATTGCTTACGCACTTCAAATTGTGCTTTAGAGTAGCCCCGCTCACAGGTCGTGTGGCGGATGGACTCGCAAATGTAGTATCCACAGAAATCATTCCCTTATTCCTGCCATAATAACTTTACAAGAAATAGAGGTCAATCAAACTGATAAGCAAGTATGCCAAATGGTATTGATGAAACTAGCGCTTGAATCAATCTATAGGAGATGCGCGGAACATGCTACTATATAGTACTTACTTTCGAGTGTCTAAATTCCAGCTTCTTCGGCAGTCCCGGAGCTTTTTTGGTGAATTTTCTCCAAACCCTGCCAGACGAAGAAAACAATTACTTGATATCAGAAATGAACAAAGTTGCTGATATGCATGGTGGATAATGATCGATTTAACTTACTTCTCGAGCATTTGAGTCATGTCCGCATACTCCTTGGGATCTTTTCGTTTAGAGTCCAAGACAGTTACTACTCCCTTCTCAAGCTTAATCTCTAGGAGAATATAGTGAAAGCTGCGCACGCATGCATGAACTCATCAATTACATTACTATAACTTTGACTGATATATAAGGGAAACCGAATATGCACAAGACAGTAACACTCACTTGAAGTTGTAAGGAAAGAGTATTATATCTTTATTTTCGTTTACCACCAACGATCGTAGCAAGTTGGCCTCGGTATCTGAGGCACGCAATGTAACCTCGGTTGCATCTATGAGGTATGTGTTAATGAACCCAATATCACCGACTTGTCTTTTCTTCAATTCGACGATCTTCAATCTGCATAATATAGTGAGGATAATTATAAATACATGCAATGAAAGAGCTGAGCTATATAGAGAGACTTAATGACAGAAGTATTACTACTTACAGACAGTAGCAGGTGACCGTTGCTTTATCGAGGGCCAATTGATTGAAAAACTGATAGAACTTCTCAAATGGAATAGGCAACAGTTCAATTCCAACGAGGTCATGCTCCGGTTTAACTCTCACATACAAACTATCCCTCCCCCGAGACTCTCTGCAGATTTTCAAGTACCAATCATGCAATCTTCGCATCATCGTTGATAGAGATCTTTCATCTTTAACGAGAGGCTTCCCGTACTCGTATCTTTGTATCTGCACCTCCAAGAAATCATAATGTACATCGTCGGGCAGGTAATCTTCAAGATTGCTATAACCGGGCACCATCCTCGGATCATGAGCGACCATGTCGCTAGACACCTTGAGCGGGGGGCACGATTGGTCCGCTTGTTCGCCGAGCTGGGCAATTTGTTTCCTAGCTCGTCCTTCTGCTAACCTTTGATTACTTTTAGTACTTCCCGACCGCTTCGCTTCGTGAAATGACTTTTCAATAATGCGGTCATAGTTGTCTTTCGGCTGACTTTTCGCTGGTTTCTTCAGGGCAGCAAGAGTGCGCTTTGCTTTCACCGGATCTATCTTCTCCTCCGGAGGTGGATGTCTTTGTGCTTTCAACCCTTCAAGCCAGTCCTTCACTTCGCCTTCAGCGATCTTCGTGTTTTCCTCGTCGGACCTCTCGTATGGTAACTTCTCTAGAGGCGTGAGAGAAGGACCGACTCTGTATTGCCTCCCGCCTCTGGCTGTACTGCTAGACGCCGGTAGACCAAACAAAGCAGATGTCTTCTTTCCTTGCTTACGCGCCGGAGAAGGAGCAGCCGGAGCGGCGGCAGGTCTCTTCCGCCCTTGCTGACTAGGCGGAGAAGGAGGAGGCTGGCTGCTCGGGCGCGCCGGTGCAGGCGGAGAAGGAGGTGGAGTGCCGCCACGCGCTGGAGAAGGAGCTGGAGTGCCCTGATCGTCACTAGCCGGAGGAGGAGGCGGTGGAGGAGGCGGTGGAGGAGGCGGAGTGCCCTGACTCGCCGGAGGAGGAGGAGGAGGCGGAGGCGTCCAGTTGAGAATGTTGATGAGGTCCTTCCGCCATAGGCATGGAGTCTTCAGTGAAGAACCCAGTCGAGTCTCCCCTTCACCGGTAGGGTGGTCAAGCTGGAGCTCTTCAAATCCCTCCGTTATTTCATCCACAATCACCCTAGCATATCCTTCTGAAATCGACCGACAGTGAAAAGTTGCGCCGGGTCCAGTAGGATAAACAGAGCCAGCAGCCGCCTTGACCATCATATTTATCCATTGCGTCATAAGGTGGCAATTTTGTACCTCCGTGATAGCATCCACGGGATAGCTGGCAGGAGCCGTCAAGACATGCTCCGGCTGAAGCAGCTCGGTGGAAGCCACGCTGCTTCTCCGCTGAGATGGCGGGGTAGCTTCGGCAGTTCTTTTGTCCCGATTTGCTTCTCGTTCCTCTATCGCTTGTATTCTGGCGCGCAGCGCCTGCATTTCGGTCTGCTGCACTTTCTTCCTCCTCTCGTGGCATTTGTAACCGCCTGCGTTGGGAAACCCAGCACTCCACGGAACAGAGCCTGGCGTGCCTCGTGTCCGTCCAGGGTGCTCAGGATTCCCGAGGGCCATTGTGAGCTCGTCGTTCTCTCTGTCGGGAAAGAACGTCCCTTGCTGCGCTGCTTTGATATAGAAACGAAGCTTCTTGAGTGGTATTTCCAATTGCTTGTCTGTCCAAATGCACCTCCCTGATACAGGGTCCAAGGTTCCGCCAGCCCTGAAGAACCAAGTCTGGCAACGGTCTGGCCAGTTCATTGTCTCTGGTTCGATCCCTTTCTGAAGCAGATCATTCTCAGCCTTGGCCCACTTTGGCCGGGCTCTGAGGTAGCCACCTGACCCCGTGTGATGGTGATGCATCTTCTTTGCAGCATTTTTCTGGTTTGTTGCCGACATCTTCTTACTCTTTTCCGATGTCTTATAGGCCACAAATGCGGGCCAATCATCTCTGATCTTCTCATATATGCCCACGAATTCTGGAGTCTCTTTTTTGCGGACAAACTTATTCAGTTTTTTCTTCCACGCCCCGAATAGTTCTGCCATCTTCGTAAGAGCAAAAGACTTGATTAAATCCTCTGTAACTGGCTTCGCCGGATCAGCCTCTGGCGGTAGGGTGAAATTTGACTTCAGCTCAGTCCAAAGATCTTCTTTCTGCATATCAGTGACATAAGACACCTGAGCGTCTTCTGCAGCCGGCTTTAACCATTGATGGATGCTGATCGGGATCTTGTCCCTAACCAGAACCCTGCACTGATTAACAAATGCGTTCTTTGTCCGGATGGGTTCAATCGGTTCGCCGGTGCGAAAGATTTCTGTGATCTCAAACTTTTCATCCGACCTCAACTTTTTCTTCGCGCCTCGTCTCTTTACCGAAGATTTGCTCGATCCGGAGGGCTAGAAAAAGGAACAAAGACGAGAGTTAATGAATGCATAAATTAACTAGTCAGCACAGGCTTAACTAACATATATACCTCCTGGCCGGACTCGGTTCGGTCACCGGAGCCAGCATCACGGTCTCCTTCTTGCACCGGCATTGGGTAACCGGAGCCATCCTCACGGTCTACTTCTTCCATGTGCATTGGGTCACCAGAGCCATCAATATCATAGCCTAGATCTTCCTCTCTTTCCAGCAGCTCATCGGTGTCGTTGAGAAACGACAAGACGGCATTTTGTCCGTTTGCGATTATGTCCATCAACATCGCTTCTTGTGCTAGGTCTCGGGTGTTGTCGTCCATAGTTTCTACAAATATTTACAACATGCCAATTATTATTCAAACATGACAGATGGATATATTAATGGCAAACGTAGAACTAGTTAGCTAATCATAGTAAGGAATCATATATATTAATTTGTGGCCTCGACGCTGCTTCTCTAGGGTTTCGGGTGGCCTCGACAACGCTTCAAGGGTTAGGGGTGGCCTTGAGAACGCTTCAAGGAGGGGGATAATATCGAAGATTTCAAGAAAACCATGACTTCATCATTAGCCGGAAATCACAGGCGCATAATGGTACGAGAAGCTCTTCAAAGTTGTTTTGGATGGAGTTCCCGATAGAATAATTTTCTTTTTAGTACCCTCGACCCCTAGACGACCCTCGACCCTCGACTACTCGGCGATCCACAACCCTAGACCCCCTCATGTCATATTTTGTCTAGTGTCAAAGGATTCAACAAAACATGTCTTCATCATTAGGCGAAAGTAACAGGCGCATGATGGTACGAAGCTCTCCAAAGTTATTTTGGAACGGAGTCCCAGATAGGATAATTCGTAACAAAAGACGGATTATCCTATCAGGAACTCCGTTCCAAAATAACTTTCTAGAACTTCGTACCAACATGCCTCGGTTACTTCTAGCAAATGATGAAGGCATGGATTTCTTCAATACTTTGACACTAGCTAGGCAACCTCTCGACCCCTCAACCCTCGAATGCTCGGTGATCCACAACCCTAGACCCCCTCATGTCACATTTTGTCTAGTGTCAAAGGATTCAACAAAACCATGTCTTCATCATTAGGCGAAAGTAACAGGCGCATGATGGTATGAAGCTCTCCAAAGTTATTTTGGAACGGAGTCCCAGATAGGATAGTTCGTAACAAAAGACGGGTTATCCTATCAGGAACTCCGTTCCAAAATAACTTTGCAGAACTTCGTACCAACATGCCCCGGTTACTTCTGGCAAATGATGAAGGCATGGATTTCTTCAATACTTTGACACTAGGCAACCTCTCGACCCCTCGGCGATCCTCGACCCTTGACGACCCTCGATCCCTCGATGACCCTCTACCCCCCCCCCCCTCATGTCGAAGTTATCGGGGAGGGGGTATATCAACAACGACATACCCGATAAAAAAGAAGAAGAGGAAGAAGAAGAAAAAAAGAGGAGAAGAAGAAAGGAACAACTAGAGGAGAAGATGGAAGAAAAAAAGAGAAAAAATAAGGAGAAGAAGAAAGGAATAGAGGAGAAGAAGAGAAAATTTCTCTTCTTCTCCTCTATTCCTTTCTTCTTCTCCTCTTATTTTTCTTCTTTTTTCTTCTTCTTATTTATTTCTCTCTTCTTCCTCTCCTCTTCTTCTTTCTTTCCTCTTCTTATTTTCTTCTTTCCTATCCTTCTTTTTCTAAATTTGTAACTTTTGCATATATAAAACTTTTCTACAATTGTAACTTTCTATATATGAACAAAAAACTTTCTATGAAAAAAACATTTTTAACATATATATTTAGCAAATTCCTAAGAAAAATTAAAAAAATTATAGCCACATACACATATACATCACATACACATATACATTATAGCCACGTACAACTACTATATACACATATACATATACACATAAGCAACTATATATATACACATACACATATATATACATATCATATCACATATGAAAAAAACATATGTATTGCAAAAAACAGAGCCGAGCAGGGGCGCGGCGGCTCACAGCGCAGGGGCAGGCAGAGGGCGCCGGCGACGAGGAGCGCGGGGGCAGAGGGCGCCGGCGACGAGGAGCGACGGGGCGACGGCGCGGGGCGACGGGGCGACGGCACGGGGCGACGGCGCGGGGCGATGGCGAGCTCGAGCTTGGCGGCGTCGGGGGCGGGGAATAAGAACTGAACGAAAATTTACACAAGTGTTCATTATATAGAAGGGGCATTGGTCCCAGTTCGTGGCCCCAACCGGGACCAATGCACCCCTTTAGTCCCGGTTGGTGGCACCAACCGGGACTGATGTCTACACACGCTTCTACTCTTGTAGACTATGTTGGGCCTCCAAGCGCAGAGGTTTGTAGGACAGCAGCAATTTCCCTCAAGTGGATGACCTAAGGTTTATCGAACTCAAGGAAGTAGAGGTTGAAGATGGTCTCTCTCAAGCAACCCTGCAACTAAGATACAAGAAGTCTCTTGTGTCCCCAACACACCTAATACAACTAGGAGTTGTATAGGTGCACTAGTTCGGCGAAGAGATGGTAAAATATGGATGATAGGAGTGGCAAAGCAAAGTAATATAAATCTGTAATAAAAAGTGCAGCAAGCAAACAAGTAGTGAACGTGAGCACAAATGATATTGCAATGGTGGAAATAAGGCCTAGGGTTCATACTTTCACTAGTGGCAACTCCCAACAACATTAACATAATCGAATCACATGATATTTCCCATAAAACATGCAAAGGGGACACACTCGGAGGTCATTCCTTCGTGGTCAAGAGAGGACGAGAATTATGTAGGGCTACAAAAGCACACCTCAAAGTTCGTAGTTCTCAATCTAAGGATTTCCCAATGTCACCACGGCCATCCAAAGAGAGTCCCACAATCACCACAACATATCTAAAGGATAGTCAAAGACAAGCACCAAGAGACTCTCAATCTTCAATCAACACACAAGAGAGGAAATCACTCATGAAAATATTTTTCTAATCCATGTCCAATAGACCGCTGTCACCTTGCTCTCGGGGATTATACTAGATAAAGACAAGTGAGTACATCAATCCAATACATAGATGAAGGGGAAATATCATGGGATCACCCTAGATTAACATAGCCTATGATCACAACGAAGATCACATCATGGGAGAGAGAATTGACCACATAGCTACTGGTAAGAACCTCAGCCCCGAGGAGGAACTACTCCCGCATCATGGAGGGAGGAAGCAACGTCGATGGAGATGAATCCGGGGGATCCTGCACCCAGCCCATCGATGGTCCAGCGTCGCCTGCTCCGCCGGCATCATCATCTTCATGATCATGCCCGTCGTCTGCTCCGGCATCTTCCTCATCATCATGTCCTGCATCTTCTACATGATGACTGTGTACAGCATCATCGTCGTGATCATCTCCTGGAGATTCTTCGTCTTCTCGCCCGCCCGAGCCGCGGTGGTTGTCTTGCTGCCCTTCCTCATTTCTTGCACGGCCCCCATGGACGACTTCGTAGTCATCTTCATCACCTTGCCACCGATAGCCATCCATGAAACCACGCAAGAGCAGGTGGTCCCGCACCTGCCCAGAATCCGGGTCCGCAATAAGGCTCTTCAGCTTGCATCTTCGACACGGACATCTTATCTCTGTCTCGTTCTTTTGAAGCATCTCGGCCTTCGTGGAGCTCAAAAACCTATTCACGATGCCTTCGGTCTTCATGCAGACCATGATCGCCTGCGAGGTAGAGCAAAACGATATTTTAGAACCAAGAAAATTTTTGGCATGACTTTCCCTAAAAATAGGACAAAAAAGAATGCATAATGCCAAAATTCTCGTCGAGACGGAAATGAATCAACATTCCGGAAAAATATTGGCAACTATCGCATTTTAAATACCGGTACACCTGCAAACACAAACATATATGCAACACCACAAACATATGCAACACCACGAACATACATAGATCTAGCTAGGCCATAAAAAGTGCATGTGCACATTGTTGGAGGGAGAACAACATAAAGATAGCTCCCCCCTTACTTACCTATCAAAAAAAGGTAATTTAACCACTTAATTTGAATGAATCTATGGTGGAAATGAGGTGACAAAGAGGAGGCAGCCGAGACAAGCTTTGGAGGAGGAGGTGGAGAGAATGAAGTGGGGAGAAAGTGAGTGGGTAGGAGTGGCTGTCCAAAATATCTTGTTGGTGCCCAGCTTACTAATGGCGCACCATCTCCAAATGCGCCATTAGTAACCCAAGTTACTAATGGCGCTCCTGCTAGTGGTGCGCCATTAGTAGTTTTGCAAAAAAAAACAAAAAAAATATACTAATGGCGCACCGTGGGACAGTGCGCCATTACTAGTTTAAACTAGTAATGGCGCACTGTGGCACGGTGCGCCATTAGTAGTTTTGCAAAAAAAAAATATATAATAGAAAAACAATAGTAGTGGCGCACTCTGTGGCTGGTGCACCATTACTAGTTACAATTAATAATGACTAGTTACAACTAGTAATGGCGCACTGTGTCTGGATGCGCCATTAGTATGTTTGAAAAAAATTTTGATACTAATGGCGCACCATGAGCCCGGTGCGCCATTAGTGTATTCCACACTAATGGCGCACCAGCACATGGTGCGAATGGCGCACCGCATATCTGGTGCGCCATTAGTGTCCATCCCATCTATAACCATTTTCCTAGTAGTGGTGGTCGTGAACGATCAGTGCAGCCACCATAAGATCTCCATCATCCGATGACGAATCGTCCGATGAACAAAGGAAGTGATGGAAGAAAAACTCGTCTCTACTGTCCATACCTTTGTTGGCAAAATGTCGAACACCTTGCGGTCGTGGTCGCGAAGAGGCCGCTATGATCACCTCGACGCAGCAGGGGTGGTTGCCGGCCGGCTACTGGCCGCTCTGGAGCTCTCATCGAAAGCTGTCGCATCTACCGTGGTACGTCGCCAGCGGTCGTGTCCCCTCTGCCACCGGCAAATACGGCGATGGCCAAACCTCCTCCGATCGACAACCAAAACTACGGAGAAAGTGCGGGCGTGGTGGCGGCCATGTCGAGACGTGGTTTCGTATGGACGGCCCGGGGCTGCGCGGTGAGGAGGCGGCCGAAGAATAGCGGCGGCTGAGCGGGGCGGGGAGAGAGGGTGAAGCGTTGGGAGTGGAGGGATTGCTAGTGTCCCCGACGGGCGAGCCATGGGTGGACAAGGGCGTGCGTCGAGGCCGTCCGCGCGCGTCCGTTTCACCCCAAACCGAGCGCAAGTTTGGGCCGGGGATGGGTCGAAAACGGACGGAATCCAGACATTTGTCCGTTTGAGGCCACGCGTTGGGCCACGCTATTCGTCCGTTTTACTCCAAATCGAACACACCCGGACAAGATAGGGTCGGACGGTGGAGTTGGCCTTATGGTGGTGGAGCCAAGGAAAATTTAACGAGGACTAAATGTTGTTAATCTTTGTCGGGGAGTACCAGTCCATGGGCAGTTAATCACTATTCACGTACTCATTCTGTAAAGAAGTTAATATAAATGCGTTTAGATAATTTCTTTAGAGATTTAAATGCTTTTATATTTCTTTACGGATGAAGTATATATTACACTTGAGTTAATTTTTTGAAATGCTGTGCCTTAGGGCCCGACTCATTAAAAAAGCTCGAAGAGAATTATCCGGTTAATAAACGGAAAATCGGGCAAAAACCGTCACAATACTGGCCCAAAGAAACAAGGCACACAGGACGACCTGGCAACCCACATAAGAACGCACACACGCTGCCGAGGAGAAAAGCGTCGTCTAGGTTGCAGCCCGGCGTCATCGTCATCACGCCTCCGCGAGGGTGACTCCGACTGCACCATCGACGGCCACCGAAGAAGCCCTCACCGCAAGCAAGCATCGGGGCTTGCGTCGGCCGATGCCAAATAGTCTGCCAAACGCGTCGGCAACCAGGTAGGTCCGACTCTGTCGGCGAGCATTGCAGGAGATAAGCGTTGGGCTTGTGCTGAGCTAGCACCAGAGCCGACCACCCGTCTCGTGTCATCGTCACCACAAGGGCTTCTCCTCAGCAGATCCGACTTCAGGAAGACAAAGCGAGGCACGGCGCCTCCTCAAACACGCCTGAAGAGACCGACTACCAAGAACCATCAGCAAACCTGACTTCGCCCAAAGCCGCCATCGTTGCCACAAACAGGAAGCCACGCAAACATCTGCATTGCCGGACGGGCACCAGCCAACCGCAATGCCGCGAACGTCCAGCCCATGAAGCGCGCAAACATGATTTGAAGCTCTTCAAGACGACGCCCCCAAGAGGGAAGCGACGATGTCGACGCCGTCGCCCGACCCAACTGGGCCTTAGGCTGTCACCCGAAGAGCAAGATCCGAGGGTGTAAGGTGGTGTGCTACTCCACAACGACGCCTCCAAGGAGGTTAAACGATGCCAACGGACGTCGACGCTGCCGGCCGGCAAAACCGGGCAAGCTTTCGCCCGGAGCATACCCAACACCGCCAGCACCCTTACGCATTGCACCTCCGCTAACCCGCCCACCCTCTCGCAGAGCCACCGCGCCAGCAGCACCGGAGAGTCACCGAGCCTCCGCTAACCCCCCTCAGGATGTTGGACTGACCGGTCGTCATACCGTGTTTCAGTTTCAAGCTTTCAACACGGCGCTTCCCACATGGGGTTGGCAACAATGACATTGGAAGGGTTTCGCTAAAAAGTTAGAAGGGTTCAACCGAGCATAATGCAGAAAAAGTCCTCTAGGGAGCCGTCCACTCGCATCCGAGCTATATGCCGGAGTGCTTCCGATGTGGTGTAACACCATGGCCTTTGGCTGATATTATTATTGATTATTTTATTGGTGCAATTTATTCTCTGTCGAGATGTATAGCTTGTAGCCCTCGAGGTGTGTGTCGGCCTAAAATTCGGGATGCGTATAAAACCGCTGATCCCAGTAGCCCCTGAGACTGGGGTCAATTCACAGAATTGGCCTGAGGATCAGCTCCTAGCTTGATAACATACTTATAAATGGAAATGCGGTGTGCATAGTCCTCGAGACTCAGGTTGGGTGCGGCCGACCAACCCAAGCACCGTAATCTCCTCGAAAACTGTTTTACACTTTGTAAATTGCCTGCATTGAATCGTCAACGCAGTAGCCCCCGAGCCACTGATCGGATGGAAACACCAGATCGGGGGATTGATGTAACCTGTCAATGACTTTTAAATGAGAAGCACGAAGCCCAAGAGCCCCCGAGCCTTAATTTGGGCAAGATTGGCCGAATTAAGGATCGATATTTGGAGTAAATTAATTTTAATCACATTTTATGTGTAATGATTCTATGTATCCAAGTACTTTACATCATTAACGCTCGGATCCGCATTGTACAAAACTTTGTTGACCGATAATTGGCTTCAACCTCGGTCAGTTCCCGAGGAGTGTTCGTCCTACATTATAAAGCCTTTGCGAGGGCCAAGATTTACGTCAAACAAGGCAATTCGGCTAGCGGTTTTGTAAACAAAGGTACGTGGAGAGATATGTTATGTTACTTTTTAACGTAAGAAAAACATCTTCTGGGAAAAATAGTTCCTTTATAAGTTCCTTTTCCGACCATGATCATGAAACCTCACCTCCGATCAATGTGGGTGGAAAATATTGAGGATTTAGTTTGGGGAAAGTTCCGAACTTCGTGGTCTTAATAAACCAAAATTTCCACTTCTGTTATATTCTTATGGTAGATGGCTTTCAGCTTCACCCAGTTTGATGTATTAACCCGAATGACCTAGTAGTAACAATCACATAGGTGCACCCTTTACCCACTAGCCGAACAATCGGGACGTATGGTGTAAACACAGGACCCAGGCAACCCAGCTTGGTCAAAATCTTAAGTCAAATTGATGCATATTTATAACGATAATTATGGAAGGCAGTGCTCATATATTGAATACAAACGCTGATGATATATGTTTATTTAGACTCCGTTGCGACCGTTTATCATTTGAAAGTGGCCCATCATCGGCTTCTACCCCATTGTAGATGCTAAGCGGGGCGTTTCCGTAGTAACAAGACAACCCTTAGCCGACGTCTCAGTGCTCGAAGGGGGTTGCGTTAGTGAAAACGAGGCAATCATATATGCTGGCTTTGTAACTTTCACTTGGCTGTAGGAGCTTAAAGTTAGGAAGCCGGTTACTAGCCCCCGGTTAGTGTTCGTCATCAGCCGAGGTCAATTCATTAACACTTTGGCCAATTTTACGGAAGGCCCGTCATTTAACATGAAGTAACCTCTATCGATCTATAGTTTGACACGGTGATGTCTACTACACGCTTCTATTCCTGTAGACAGTGTTGGGCCTCCAAGAGCAGAGGTTTGTAGGACAGCAGCAAATTTCCCTTAAGTGAGTAACCCAAGGTTTATCGAACTCAGGGAAGTGGAGGTTGAACGTACCCCTTTCAAGCAACCCTGCAATCAAGATACAAGAAGTCTCCTGTGTCCCCAACACACCTAATACACTTGTCAGATGTATAGGTGCACTAGTTTGGAGAAGAGATGGTAAAATATGGATGATAGCAGTGGCAAAGCAGAGTAATATAAATCTGTAATAAAAAGTGCAGCAAGCAAACAAGTGGTAAACGTGAGCACAAATGGTATTGCAATGGTGGAAACAAGGCCTAGGCTTCATACTTTCACTAGTGGCAACTCCCAACATCATTTACATATTCTAATCACATGATATTTCCCATAAAACATGCAATGGAGACGCACCCGGAGGTCATTCCTTTGTGGTCAAGAGAGGACGAGAATTATGTAGGGCTACAAAAGCACACCTCAAAGTTCGTAGTTCTCAATCTATGGATTTCCCAATGTCACCGCGGCCATCCAAAGAGAGTACCACAATCACCACAACATATCTCAAGGATAGTCAAAGACAAGCACCAAGAGACTCTCAATCTTCAATCAACACACAAAAGAGGAAATCACTCATGAAAATATTCTTCTAATCCATGTCCAATAGACCGCTGTCACCTTGGTCTCGGAGATTATACTAGATAAAGACAAGTGAGTACATCAATCCAATACATAGAGGAAGGGGAAATATCATGGGATCACCCTAGATTAACATAGCCTATGATCACAACGAAGATCACATCATGTGAGAGAGAATTGACCACATAGCTACTGGTAGAAACCTCAGCCCCGAGGAGGAACTACTCCCGCATCATGGAGGGAGGAAGCAACGTCGATGGAGATGAATCCGGGGGCACTTCCCCGTCCCGGCAGGATGCCGACACAGGAATTCTGGTCCCCCGAAACTTGGTGGCGATGGCAGCGGAGATCGGAATAGCTTCTGGAGAAAAGGGGTCTGGAATCAGGGTTTCCGCGACGGGTGGTAAATATATGGCAAAGGGTGTCACCAGAGGCGGAGAGGGGGGCCCAGGCGCCCCCCGGCGCGTCCAGGGGTGGGGCCGCGTGGGCAGGCCGCCTGGGCTGCCCCTGGCTCCCCTCTGGCCCCACTTTTGGCGCGTGGAAGCTTCTAGAGCGCTGATTTTTTATATATTTTTCCCGGAATTTTTCTGGCAATTTAAGTAATGGGAAAACTTGAAATACAAAAACAGCAGAAAACAGAAACTGGCACTGGGGTGCACTGAGTTAATAGGTTAGTCCAAATATGATCAAAATGTATGAAAGTGTATCAAAAGCATAGCAATATCACACAAAAGAAGCATGGAGCAAGCAGAAATTATAGATACGTTTTGGACGTATCAACATCCCCAAGCTTAATTCCTGCTCGTCCTCGAGTAGGTAAATGATAACAAGCATAATTTCTGTGGTGACATGCTACCAAAGAGTCTTTCACAATCACATGACAAATGCTTATTGAGATAATGAATCTTTAGTAATTAAGTTGCCTCATGAGAATATCACAAAGAACTGAAAGTTTACAATATGATACTGAAACACCCAATAGATTTGTAGTGAGCATGGTATGCAAACATGACAAAGTGATACCTCGCTTGCCCCCTTTAGTGAAACAAACATAAATGCAGGAGCACCTCCGAAGTTTAAGTGATGACTAGATACAATGATTTCAGAATAAGCGCTATCACAATCATGCAGAAGACAATGGTACTTTGGTACAATGCACATTACACTCAGAATGACAATCATGCTCTCAATAGTTGGTGCTTTGAAGAAAGAAGGTGGAGACTCTCGAACCGTGGATTTTGATGGCAAGGTTGAAAACCCGTGGTTGGAAGCAAAGACTAAACATGTACCAGAGCTCTTGGTTTTAAAAACAGAGATAAAAAGCTTTTGGGAGGTGCATATTTCGTCAACGAATGTTAGTAGACAACCCAATCACTTCTCGAACTGGACAAGTTTCGAGGAACGGCTCCCGCACGGGGACGATCACATCCCCTTAATCTCCTTTGTTTATCACTGCCAAAAGTTTTCTGATTTCTCATGAACAAAGCGTGAAGGAGGGTTTGTTTGTTGTATTATCTTTTATGAGCCGGGCGCACTCATGCCAGTTCCTCCTCGTATTAGGGGTTTGCAGATTAGACATGCAATCCCGGGGTATAACTTGTCCAACTTAAAAAGATCATGAATTAACTACTACTTCCTCATGAGCTAAAACAGAGGCACAAAAGAGAAATGATTTTGAATAATTTTGAGATGGTACAAGAAAGTCTTCGTTAGGAATGGCAAGTAAATACCATATATAGGAAGGTATGGTGGACTCATATGACATAACTGGTTTCAAGGATTTTGGATGCACAAGCAGTCAGTCCGCTTAGTACAGGTGAAGGCTAGGAAAAGACTGGGAGCGACCAACTAAGAGAGCAATGACGGCCATAATCATGCAGAGCGACAAAGCAACATTGAATCGGGCATGGAAGTTATATCACTACTCAGAAATTAAAGATCATCAAGGCTTGATAGACTTTCTTTACAGTCTTAAATATGCGTGAGCATATGCCAAGTCAATCAAAATAAATTCTTGGAGGAAGATATCACTAAACCATACCACATCATAGGCAAACAAATCATGCTGGTACTTCAATAACACATTAAGAACCCCCAGCTATTTGGGACTAACCATAAGAAAACATGAACTACTAAGCACCATTATGCACATAGCATTTTTATCATAGACACATCAACCAGTGCCACAGAAGCCAACTCTTTTAACAAGATAAGCATGATAACTCAAGAGAGCTCCAGAAGCAACAACCTAAACAAAAGCTCTTAAAAAGATAAGCATGAAACTAAGAGCTAAGCATGATAGCAGCTATGAAAAGATAAAGAACACACACAAGAAGATACACATGCAAGCCTATGTTGTGTTCTACAGTGGAGTGGAGCGTGTTTCTCTCCCAAACAATGAAGGCTAGGATCTAACTTGTTATGAACAGGAAGCAAAGCTAAAGAAAACTAAAAAGGAAACTAAGAGCAAGACCCTCCAAGCATAGCACATAATGCATGAAGTGATTAAAATATAGTGGAACGAAAGACGAACTGATAATTGTTGATGGAGAAGGGGATGCACGGGGGCATCCCCAAGCTTAGACGCTTGAGTCTTCTTGAATATTTCTTGGGGGTGCACGGGGGCATCCCCAAGCTTGAGCGTTTGACACTCCTGAATCTTCTTTTATCATCTTCCCTCGCACACTTGAAAACTCCCTTCATACATAACTCATCATAATCTGATTAGCGAGGTTAGTACCCATAATAAAATAACTTTTCCCTACTGGAAATAAGGATAATCTTGAAGAGCTACTGTTTCTCAAGATTGCCAAAAGGTTTTTGCAAAGAAAAAGCAAGCACAAGGTTTGCAAAACGAAGAAAAGGCAAAACATGACAGAATCTGTGAAAAACAGACCAGCAGGTAGTAAATAATTTTTTCGGGGCACTTCTGCAACTCAAATCAAAAAACTCAGAACAGACGCTCGAAAGCCAATTGTATAGAGCACGCTGTAAAAAAAATTCAGATCAAAAAGATGATCTGGTGATTTTATACGAATTTTTCTGTCCAAGGACAGAATCTGTTTCCTGGACAGCACGTCACAACTTTTGAACTTTCTTGCAATCGGAGGCTAAACTTGGCACAAAGCTGAAAAATAAAGATACAATGATGTTGCTACAGTAGTAACAAACATCAAGACCACTAAAAACTGAAAGAACAAACTGAAAGCAAAGATAACAAGGGTTGTCTCCCTAGAGCTCTTTCTTTATAGCCATAAAGATAGGCTTAAGACTTTAATGATGCTCTCGTAGGAATAAGAGATGAAGAACAAAAGAGAGAATCAAGAAGCAAATACCAAACACATTTAAGCCTAACATGCTTCCTATGCATAGGAATCTTGTAAAGAAATAAATTATTGAAGCATAAAACAGCTAGCATATGGAGGGAAAACAAGTGCAGCTTCAAAACCTTCAACATAAAGAGAGGGAACTTGATATTATTGAAATATCTATAAGCATATGTTCCCTTCTCATAATAATTTTCAGTGGGATCACGAATAAACTCAACAATATAAGCATCACATAAAGCATTGTTACCATGATCCACATGCAAAAAGGTACTCTTACTCTCCACATAAGCATAATCTTTCTCATTAGGAATAGTGAGAGTAAAGCAATCATAACCATCATGGTAATCATCATATTTAGGAGGCATATCATAATCATAATAAATTTTATCCTCAATAGTAGGTGGACTAAAAAGCTCACATTTATCATTGTAATCATCATATATAGGAAGCAAAGTATCATCAAAGTAAATTTTCTCTTCAAAAGTTGGGGGACTAAAAATATCATGTTCATCAAACGTGTCATCCCCAAGCTTAGAGCTTTCCATGTCATTAGCAATATTGATATTCAAAGAAAGTATACTAAAAACATCACCACCATCATGATTGTTATGCAAATAATAAAGTTCCAAAGGTTTTTTAATTTTCTCTTCAAACACATCATGTCCAAGTTCAAGGTAGAGCTTATAAAGCTCTTTCATATTTTTGTTGTTTTCCATTAAGCAAAACTAGTGAAACAAAAACAAGAAACAAAAAGATTTAATTGCAAGATCTAGAGAAGGTACCTTCACTTACCTCACTTCCCCGGCAACGGCGCCAGAAATAGCTTGATGTCTACTACACGCTTCTATTCCTGTAGACAGTGTTGGGCCTCCAAGAGCAGAGGTTTGTAGGACAGCAGCAAATTTCCCTTAAGTGAGTAACCCAAGGTTTATCGAACTCAGGGAAGTGGAGGTTGAACGTACCCCTTTCAAGCAACCCTGCAATCAAGATACAAGAAGTCTCTTGTGCCCCCAACACACCTAATACACTTGTCAGATGTATAGGTGCACTAGTTCGGCAAAGAGATGGTAAAATATGGATTATATGAGTGGCAAAGCAGAGTAATATAAATCTGTAATAAAAAGTGCAGCAAGCAAACAAGTGGTAAACGTGAGCACAAATGGTATTGCAATGGTGGAAACAAGGCCTAGGCTTCATACTTTCACTAGTGGCAACTCCCAACATCATTTACATATTCTAATCACATGATATTTCCCATAAAACGTGCAATGGAGACGCACCCGGAGGTCATTCCTTTGTGGTCAAGTGAGGACGAGAATTATGTAGGGCTACAAAAGCACACCTCAAAGTTCGTAGTTCTCAATCTATGGATTTCCCAATGTCACCGCGGCCATCCAAAGAGAGTACCACAATCACCATAACATATCTCAAGGATAGTCAAAGACAAGCACCAAGAGACTCTCAATCTTCAATCAACACACAAAAGAGGAAATCACTCATGAAAATAATTTTCTAATCCATGTCCAATAGACCGCTGTCACCTTGGTCTCGGAGATTATACTAGATAAAGACAAGTGAGTACATCAATCCAATACATAGAGGAAGGGGAAATATCATGGGATCACCCTAGATTAACACAGCCTATGATCACAACGAAGATCACATCATGGGAGAGAGAATTGACCACATAGCTACTGGTAGAAACCTCAGCCCCGAGGAGGAACTACTCCCGCATCATGGAGGGAGGAAGCAACGTCGATGGAGATGAATCCGGGGGCACTTCCCCGTCCCGGCAGGATGCCGACACAGGAATTCTGGTCCCCCGAAATTTGGTGGCGATGGCGGCGGAGATCGGAATAGCTTCTGGAGAAAAGGGGTCTGGAATCAGGGTTTCCGCGACGGATGGTAAATATATGCCAAAGGGGTTCACCAGAGGCGGAGAGGGGGGCCTAGGCGCCCGCCCGGCGCGGCCAGGGGTGGGGCCGCGTGGGCAGGCCGCCTGGGCTGCCCCTGGCTCCCCTCTGGCCCCACTTCTGGCGCGTGGAAGCTTCTGGAGCGCTGCTTTTTTATATATTTTTCCCGGAATTATTCTGGCAATTTAAGTAATGGGAAAACCCGAAATACAAAAACATCAGAAAACAGAAACTGGCACTGGGGTGCACTGAGTTAATAGGTTAGTCCAAATATGATCAAAAGTGTATGAAAGTGTATCAAAAGCATAGCAATATCACACAAAAGAAGCATGGAGCAAGCAGAAATTATAGATACGTTTTGGACGTATCACACGGTCATTGAATCGCTGACCAGTTTACACTCATGGTGACAGTCAGTTTTCGGCTTTCTCCACTAGGGTAATTGACCAATTTAATCGGAAGTGCAATCGCAGTGGTTCTCCCTTTGCACACCTAGCCGAACAAAGCGCAACGTAGGAGGCAATCACAGGATTCGGGCAACCCAACTATTGATCGAAGAAATAATTTTAAACTAATGCATATAAAGCAATATCCGAGAATGTATTGCCGAGGACTCCTTGGAGTACCTTGGCTTTTGGTGGGTTCGGCTCTAGTTGCAGCCCCCCATTGATATTGCCGATGCTTTAAACACATCCGACATTGTACAACGAAAGTTATGCTGGAGACACAAAGTATTTCCGGAGACTTAGGTTGGGTGCGGCTAACCAACCCGAGGATCGAATCTCCTCGGGAACTAGTCTAGTTATCATGTGTGTTTCGCCAACGCCGAGGTGTAGATAGGCAGGAAAGATGCCGAGCCGCGGGTCGAAAAAGATCTCCCGAGATGAATTATTACGCAGGTGACCTCGGTCACGAGGATGTCCCGCCTCCTGACAGAAAAACATACAAATAGCTTAAAAGTGTCATAAGCTCAAAAATCCAAAAAACGTATCCGATCTCTAAACTTCACGTAGGTCAGCCGTCGGCTTCAACCTCATATCCCGAAGGTGGAGTGCTTCTCAAAGGCGAATTTAGCGAACTAACTTCGAGCGGCTTCAGAGAGAAACCAGGCTATCCGGCTATTTACCATACGCTCAAATTGAAAAATGAGTGTTAGAAAAAGACTTCACAAGGACTTACATGAAAAATATTTATTATAAAATGGCTGATATAAATGTAAGAGCCCTCAGTTAACCTAGGCGAAGAAAGTTGTTTTTTAACATACATAATTTTTGACAAACAACTCTTTTTCTAACACAAATATAATGCTTGGTCGAACCGAACAAAGAATAAAAAATTAAAAAGTTGAGGATGAAAGTGACTTAGCTGGTTATTGTTCTTGGCGTAGATGATGCGGGCCATGCTTGCGGTGGGTCGAGGTCCCAGCCCCCAAGCCGGTCCTGAGGTGCGCGAGCAAAGAGCTCGGCTAGATGAAGTGGCGACGTAGCACGGTCGACGTGGCAAGACGAAGCCCCTGGTTCAGCTGAGGTGATGAAGCTGGCGAGCTGGTGACGTCGAAGTCCCCAAAGTAGGTTGACGAAGAGATGACAAAGCACCTGGTCTAACCGGGGTGATGGAGCATGTCGGTAAGGTGACATTGTACCCTCATGCTGGCCGAGGTGTCGAAGCATGTCGACATGGTGGACATTGGCTTGAAGAAGCAATGGCGCAGCAATGCCGATGCAGGTCGAAACTTGTGACGCTGTCAGCGCCAGCTTGAGAAAATGACATAAAAAATAATATGTGAGCACGTGTTTGAGAACAAGACACAATACTCTAATTTTGTTTTTCAAAAAGGATGTCCAATACCCCGTTCTTGAAGAATGATGAATTCGGGTCGGATTCGTTTTCGCCCAAGAACATATCCAAAAATTGAAGCACTTTTGGAGTTTGAATGGTCGGATCGAGCTGGAATTTTGAGGGATGGTAGGTATAAGAATTCCGCAGAAGATGAACGGTTGGATCTTACAAAGGACTTCCGATCTGGACGATGGACTCCTCGCCCCAAACTCGTCCACATTCCCGTCCAAATTCGACATAGCTCCGGTAGATCAGATATTGCCGGGGATCCCTCCATCGTAATACGATGAAATTTTATAGGTTTGTTGTAGGTGCAATTCCACACAGTCCCACGAAAGGGTTTGTCAAAAAGACACTCGGGGTGGGGTAGAGAACACAAGTCCGCTGTTTAGAAAATCTGCATGGTTTCCCGAGGGCAATGTTGACCTCGAGCCCCCGAGCTTCACGGATGATTCCTTCATTTGATGGAGATCAGAGCTGATGATGATGAAAGTATCGATTCGATCTTGATGATCCAACACAGAGGGCAGTCCTTGGTCCAGCCGAGGTAACCATTCAAGCCGGCGATGAAGATGTCAACATCGACAATAAAGCTTGGTTCCGACGCGTTGATCACGCCGGAGATGATCTGAATTCCCAACACATAGCGGCGACTGCCAACGGGCTCTCAATGAAAGGACCAATGTCGGTTCTGAATCCAGCATATCTCGCAGTAGGTGTCCTAGGCTAGGCGTCTTGGAGCGATGGTAACACGGACATAGGATTTTACCCAGGTTTGGGCTCTCTCAAAGAGATAATACCCTATGTCCTTCTTTTGGTTGTATTCATATGGGGTGTAGTACAGAGTACATGTATCTACCATGAGATTGTTCTAATTAATATCAAATGATCTATCGACTAGCATGGCCTCGGTTTATATAATACACCAAACCTAGGGTTTAGGAGAGTCCTCGGCTTGGGCGCCAAGTCTTGTGGAGTCTTCTTTGTATTCGTCATGGGCTGGCCGAAGTGGCCCATTAGTAGACCGTCATGGGGGTCCTCGTCCCGATCCACCTGGCCGGGAGACGACGTGGTGAGTACCCCCTAGTTCAGGACACCGTCACCCACCAAGCCGGACTGACCAGGAGGGCCCGCGCCAATTCGCTCGTATTCGCCCCCTTCCTGTTGGGGAATGTAGTATTTCAAAAAATTTCCTACGAACACGCAAGATCTATCTACTAGATGCATAGCAACGAAGGGGGAGAGTGTGTCTACGTACCCTCGTAGACCGAAAGCGGAAGCATCTAGTGACGCGGCTGATGTAGTCGAACGTCTTCGCAATTCAGCCGATCCAAGCACCGAACGTACATCACCTCCGCATTCAGCACACGCTCAGCTCGATGACGTCCCACGAGCTCTTGATCCAGTTGAGCTTCACGGGAGAGTTTCGTTAGCACGATGGCGTGGTGACGGAGATGATGAAGTTATCGACGCAGGGCTTTGCCTATGCACTGCAATGGTACGACCGAGTTGTGTTTCTATGGGGGGGAGGGGGGCACCGCACACGGCTAGAAGAATGTTTCTCGTGTCTTTGGGTGCCCCTGCCCCCGTATATAAAGGAGCAAGGGGGTAGGTGCAGCCGGCCAGGGCGCGCGCCATAGGAGTATGATTCCTACTCCTAGTAGGAATAGGAATCCTATTCCTACTAGGAGTAGGAAAGGAAGGGGGAGAGGAGAAGGAAGGAGAGGGGCGCCTCCCCCCTTCTCCTAGTCCAACTAGGATCCCTAGGGGGGGAAGCGGCGAGCCCCATGGGCTGCCCCTCTCTTCCCCTCATTGGCCCACTATGGCCCATACTCCCTCGGGGGGGAGGGGGGTGGGTTCCGGTAACCCCTTCGGCACTCCGGTTTTCTCCGATAACACCCGGAACACTTCCGGTGTCCGAATATAATCGTCCAATATATCAATCTTTATGTCTCGGACATTCCGAGACTCCTCGTCATGTCCGCGATCTCATCCGGGACTCCGAACTACCTTAGGTACATCAAAACTCATAAACTCATAATACTGATCGTCATCGAACGTTAAGCGTGCGGACCCTACGGTTTCGAGAACTATGTGGACATGACCGAGACTCATCTCTGGTTAATAACCAAAATAGCAGAACCTGGATGCTCATATTGGCTCCTACATATTCTACGAAGATCTTTATCGGTCAGACCGCATAACAACATATGTCGTTCCCTTTGTGATCGGTATGTTACTTGCCCGAGATTCGATCGTCGGTATCACTATACCTAGTTAATCTCGTTACCGGCAAGTCTCTTTACTCGTTCCATAATACATCATCTCGTGACTAACTCATTAGTCATTTGCTTGCAAGGCTTATTATGATGTGTATTACCGAGAGGGCCCAGATATACCTCTCCGACATTCGGAGTGACAAATCCTATTCTTGATCTATGCCAACACCACGAACACTTTTGGAGACACCTGTAGAGCATCTTTATAATCACCCAGTTACGTTGTGACGTTTGATAGCACATAAGGTGTTCCTCCGGTATTCGGAAGTTGCACAATCTCATAGTCATAGGAACATGTATAAGTTATGAAGAAAGCAACAACAGTAAAACTAAACGATCAAGTTGCTAAGTTAACGGATGGGTCCTGTCCATCACATCATTCTCCTAATGATGTGATTCCGTTGATCAAATGACAACTCATGTCTATGGATAAGAAACATAACCATCTTTGATCAATGAGCTAGTCTAGTAGAGGCATACTAGGGACACTCTGTTTTGTCTATGTATTCACACATGTACTAAGTTTCCGGTTAATACAATTCTAGCATGAATAATAAACATTTATCATGATATAAGGAAATAAATAATAACTTTATTATTGCCTCTAGGGCATATTTCCTTCACTTCCTCATTATTGAAGGTCAACGCCACCAGACTTAACAAAAATACAGTCATCGATGTACCCTTTCGGATTCGGACGAACATGTCGAAAATGATAAAACTTCATAAAAAGCAAGGCCATCAATGCTGGCTTTGTAAGGGATATGAACCGTCATGATGAATCTTCACTATCTATAAACGGAGAAGATTCATAGTGACAGTCCACAACCTTCAAAAATGATATGTTGATGACAAAGCTTACCGCTCTAGGAGTAGCCGGCTATTTAAGCTGGTCGTATAGCTCCTCACGTGGCGAGGTGGGATTAAGCACGCCCACCATGTAGGCTCTGTCAAGTCAGACACATCCAAATCGTCTGAAAATACTACTGGTTTAGTCCGACCTCACCACATGAGGTGGGCACCAACCGGCTTAAATAGCCGCGCCGGCGGACATCGGTAAGCTTCTCTCTTGTTGCATTACGTCCATCAATTTTCGCTGTGTGAACAAGGTATCCTGACACTTGCATTTCATCAACAAATGATTGGTCATCGAGTGTCAAGTTCATCTTGTTCATATACGTTGATAGCCTACTACAATGAAATAGTTTTTTAAATTGATCAATGACCGCGAGAACTCAAGTCGTTGAACTACTGATTTGTTTGTATGATCATTGTGCATGGATTTGAAGATCAAGATTTCATGGTTGTGGTGGTGGACAGGGCTGAATGGGACTTGGCCGGCGCAGTCCGCGGACGCATAGGGGCTCGAATTAGGTATTCATGATTATATATGCTCTTAGGAGTAGAATGGGTGAAGGTTAAGACTTCGATTCAGCCGACGCTTCTCTGCCTTCGTGTTCGGTACCATTCTCTATCTTACTATTTTTGGTAAAAATGAACTAGTTTTCCTCTATACTTGTTGCAATAGTGAGTGTACATTGATGCAGGATACCACCCACAATTAACCCATGTGGGTGGCATTTGACCTTTATTTATTGTGCGTTTTTTTTCTACTCGCAACATTGAAACCACATCAGCTACGTTCATGGCGGGCATCTGGATGTAAGAGATAGCTGATATTTTGGACCATGTGCGAACTACCATCTCTATTGTCATTAAAAGGCCCTATGTTCACGCCTCTTCCCCTCTCAGCTCTCCACATCTCTCACACAAATAACCTTGCGAACGCAATGTCAGTAGTCATAGTCTAGTGTGTACAATGGGAGTTCTAGATTAATCTCTGCTTCATCAACCAAAGATAGTAGTCTAATAGCTGGAAATCTCGAGATGGAATTCCTTCTTGGATCTCACGCGTAGGAGTTGGAGGCATCGGAAATTTAGCAAGGATATCTTGATAGGATGACGCGCGGGACACACACAAACACAAGTCTTCCCACCCCAGTTGATGTTGTTTAGGTCCCGATCAATTAGGCATGTCCAACTACTGATGGACATCCTCTTCCTGTAGGACCTATGCTCGTCTCGTCACTTTAAGATAAATCACCAAGTATAGGTGGTATTAGCTAGTGCATTGGATTGTGCTCCCCGTGGTCAACTGTGTGATTGTGAATAACGTATCAGAGGTCTGTACAATCAAGAGCGCGCTCGTGGGGTAGTTTGCTCTGAGTGCAACGAGTCGTGGCACATACTTCGAGTTCCACGACATCATTGATTTATTCTAGAGGCTGGGTTGGGCCATGCTTGGGATGGTTTGTGCGTCCACTGAAGGTGTGTCCTATGCCTATCGCTTTGTCGGCATCAGGACTAAGTGAGGGTTGGCAATGTTCCATCCCTCCATGTTCACAATCCTCTGTTCCTCACCGATCTAAGCATGTTTTTTCCAAGCCAATTATATTTTTACCTAACATAAGTCATCTGCCAAGTCCCTTGGAAGCAAGCGACCTAGGTAAGTAATTAGAATGACCATAAGAAAGACCTCTTAAAATGCATTTTTTTTGCATCACTCATGATTCAAATCAGACTTTAGCGGCCATGTGTTTGGATGTAGGGGCCAGTAAGGTGTTTCTCATGATAGATGGTGGTCTAGTCTCAGATCGATGCTCTACCTTAGTGTTTTGCTTTATTCTTTTATTTTGGATTATCAATAAATTGTGATTTCGAGTGATGTATGCTCCATGTTTAAAATCATATGCAAAGGGCATGTGTTATTTTCTTGTACCGTTGTATCAGCTTGATGCAATAATACTTCAGTACTAAGAAACAGGATACTTCACGTTTACTTGCACTTGTCCTTGTGGCCCTTCACGTGGTATATACATAGCGTTTCTATCTTTGTCAAATATGTTATGTATGAAAAATTCTCCGCAATAGCATTATCGTGAAAATACACATGTTTTATGTGATGGTAGGATCTGTACGTACGTCAAAATAGTGAAAAGAACTGACACAGTGATGAACGATGTTGGCTCGCTAACCACTAGACATTGTAGGAGAATTCCTGTCCTTGGTCATGTAACCCCAAGGTGTGTTTCCACAATTGCAAGGTTATCCTCCACATGGATCACCTGTCGAAAGTTAAGCAGCACCTTACTAGTAGCCTTTTCTCTTCATTAACAATAACAATGCCTATGTTGTTTTGATTTGTCTGAGCTACCTTCCAAATCTCATATACCGATCTAGCCATTCTCATTATGCATACAAGGCATCATTTCTTTGTTGGGTTTGGGGCGTGTGCTCAACGGGCTATGGACGGGTCTTTTTGGAATGTTGGATAAGCCGGCCGTACTCTATTTCAAACTATGAACGCGACACATCATGGGTAGAAACACCATCGGTGTCTTCACTCTTCGCTAATATGCGGTGTACTATTTTTTTACGCCCCCTATAAATGGACTCCATTTTCGTAATGAACATGGGCCGTGCGGCCCTCTTATAATGTTTTTCCTTCATAAGGACACATT
This sequence comes from Secale cereale, assembly GCA_902687465.1. NCBI lineage: Eukaryota > Viridiplantae > Streptophyta > Magnoliopsida > Poales > Poaceae > Secale > Secale cereale. Next base: position 41,191,898 of record LR738711.1, read on the forward strand.
TTTCGATGCCGTAAGCTTTTATTAATGTTATCATCATATCAAAGTGATATAATCGCAATTTTTTTGATGATGGATCTCTGCATTCGAATATGCACAGAACCAGAACAAACTGAGTTCAAAGCATACATCGCTACAAAAACAAAACAAAACATGGAAACAACATGCTGACTACAGGGACGCCCCACACGTGACTTCACTGTGAACTGCATCACCGGCGTGGCGTGCCAATCTCATGGTGGCTGCATGGCAATCATGTGGCGTGGAGCCGGCTGCGCAATGCGACTCCGCACCACACATTTGTGTATTACCTTTCCCACAAATCATAGGAGGAATGAAAGGCCATAAATACATCAAACAAAAGCATGTCGCCGCTACCTCTGTCTGACGAAATTTTGTCGCCTGTTTATTTGCCCATATGTCACACAATAAGATATAGGGATAAGTATATTTTCGTCCTCGAACTCTTCCGAGAGTTTAGAAATCGTCCCTCAACTCTAATCCCGAGAGTTTTCATCCCTCAACTATCAAAACCGGATAGTTTTCGTCCCTTGTGCTGCTTCGAGCGGTTTTCGTCCGACATGAACAGTAGACCGGTGAACAGAAAATTCAAAAAAAAATGCACCCACCTTGCGCCCCCGAGGAACTTTGATCCCACACTTTTTCAGAATTCTTCTTGCTATTTTTTTCTTCAAATTATTCAAATTATTGTTCATCAATTTACTGTTCACGTCGGACGAAACCGCCCGAATCGGCATTAGGGACGAAAAGTATCCGGTTTTGATAGTTGAGGGACGAAAACTCTCCGGATTAGAGTTGCTAAACTCTCGGAAGAGTTCGAGAACGAAAAGTATACTTATCCCTAAGATATAAATGGTAGAATGAGGCACTAGTGTGTACAATCAAGAGTACTTGTGAATGTGCTGGTACGTGCTATTTGATTCTTGTTGGCAGTACATGTATAATTTGATGGTGCTTATCTCTATGGCTTAATTAAGTGGGCTTGACATGTTTTGACTCACGTCAACTATTATTATATTAGATTATAGAGGGATTAACTAAAGCGTATTATATTATTTTACAGAGGGAATATTAATTATTTAGCAGGTGGTTGGATTGGTTAGCTAATGACAACGGAAAAAAATAGCGCACTATTTCGGCATTTAAACGTCACTATAGCATATTTAAGACAACCACGTTATGTTTAAGCCATTTTACACGCTGTCACGCTAATTTCTGATTCCGGTGGTAGCAATGAAGTCTGATTTAAACCCCAAGGTTGTCGAGCTCGACAGAAATAAACCCATGCTTCCTAGTCCTATGAAAAAGAAATTCATTGATATTACTTTGAGCTTTTCGAAATACTATGCTTTGTTTGATCCACTAGGAAGATTAGGGAGAACTGGTATAGATTTCGACCTCCAAGTACCATACGACAACTTTGGACGAGATGTTGGGTGCTGGTGTGTGGGGCCCTGGTGAGTAGAAGATTTTGGTTTAGGTGTGTGACGGGTAGGGGAGGGGGATTGGTCATGGGAGTGGGTGGATGAGATATAGTGCCAGGACATTGTTTTATATGATGGAGATGGACTGGTAGGTTATATAGAGGGCAGTCTTGGGTATTGTACATGACCTTTGTCAGAAGAAATGTTCGATGTGAATAAGGTACCCGTTTAAAACCTTCGTTTGTCTGTCGCGAGTCCTACCACTAACTATCTTAACCATCTGTCAATAATGGACCATCAATGACATACTATTCTTCCGGTTTGTACTTCCATGAAACTGTTGAGCTTGAACATCATGGTTTACCAGTTTTGGCCATACAAGTTCCAACTCACCGGTAATTCAGATTTTCACATGTCGAACTCGACCTTAATATACACTCTTGCCAATTATTTTTATCCATGAAAAATGGCAGCCGCATGTTTTTTTGATAGGAAAATGAATTAGTAGCATTCTTTTATCTCTCTTTGTTTTACAGATCAATGGATCCTCATGAGCTACAATGCCTGCTTGTACCAAATTAATGTGCAACTTGCCTACAAATTTACCCATTCACATGGCACTTGTCCCTTTTAACGTGTTAGCCTCTTTGTTGATAACATCAAGCCACATGGCTCCAGCCACCCCGTGTCACGAGAACATCAAGGTAGGAGCCCATATAGGTAATGTAGCTAAGATGCGAGACTTCATGTGAATTTCAACTTCCACCGTCAATAAAAGGAGACACATTCATCATGTTTCTTCTCAAGTATCCACTCTTTTCTTACACTAACAGAGTCGGTAACACAACATTCACAACACCTATACTCTGGAGCATACCAGGAGTTTGAGATATCGATAACTTCTAATATTCCAATAGATGTACAAAGAAATAGTAGGCCATTTGTTCGAAATACATAGATGTATTATATTACTGAACTCCATGCCTAGGGGTCAGAGGCACCAGGAGTTTAGCAAGATCGTGGTGAGTTCATTCACCAGCTTCACGCCACTTCAAAGTATCATCGAGCAAATTGAAGCTGATGCTAGACAGTGAGCTGGAGTTACTTCTAGTTGCATTAGAGGGTTCATTTCTTGGGTTGCCGTGTGGTTCTGGTCGTTTTGGGTCGTGTGTGTGGTTGTTTGTGTTTTTTCTTTTGCTGTATTGTGGTCATTTACCATTTTCCCAACCTTCAATATAAATACAGGCAGTTCTTCTGGATGGTTTGAAAAAAGAAAGTTCATCCACCAGCTATGTGCAAAAACCACACCCACATGTTCTCATCATGGAAAATTTAACACACTAGCAATTGGTGGTGACTTGCCATTTGCTATTATATGATGCTCATGTTGTTTGGTTTATCGATCTACCTTCAAATAAAATATACTGATCCATAGATGCACTCCGAATTCTTCTTAACTAGCATTCTAGCATATTTGTTTTCGTCTTTTGAAAATGAAGCACTGACCTTTTTTGTTATGAAAAAAAAACTTACTTAGGTTTCTCTCTTTTTTCTTTTACTTTAGAATGTATACATATCAATGGAGCTCGCACATGAATTAAGCAAAATGCCCGCATGAACCTCATGAATATAATTAATGTAGCCGAATCTGAATTTCAACTAAGACTAATAGATGTTTCTTGTGCTTGCCCTTATCGCACTTTCTTCGGGTAGTTACGGTAGGCTGCGGGGGGTCAATCACGGCGTGTTGTGCCGGGTGATGCCACGACATATAGTATCAATCCCCAAGTCAGGCTGAACTTACAATGATTCCCCTGGACTGTTTGGGTTTGGGGCAATAATGCTTGGCCGGTAGGTTTATACACCTTGTTGTGGTCAGCTATTGTGTAGTGGGCAGCCATTGGCTGACTGTTCCCGATGCTCCATCCATGTTCATGATACCCACCGACTTGTCGGAACACAAGTTTTCAAGACGAGCAGAATTTAGGAATGGGAATTCTCGTTCAGCCTAATACTCGCCAGACAGACAAACTAACATGGGTCACAGTGAAGATAGAATATTTTTTGCTGGAATTTTTCATGGCAAGCAAAGCATAGTGAACATCCTAATAAAGATGCTACACATTCTAAAGGTATGGTTTACTGCATGGCATGTCGAACTACTAGGTGTCCATTGCTCTATGGAATATTTTGGTTCTCAGAATCATCAATCAGTTCGGCAGACTGGTTCTTGAGTCATGAGCAATATTTTTCGGAATGAGAATGCGAGGGCGAAAGTATCCCGAGCACCATTGGCCCGGACTTGCTTTTTCGTGTCTACACTTGCTTTTTCATGGAAGGCCATTGACCTGGACTGACACTAGTATCCGAGTTTAAGACATGGCCAATGTTACTAAACACTGTAACTAACTCAGACCGTTCATCCCAATTTTGCCATTTTAAACCTTCCTCGTTTTAACCTCCAAGACAGGAAATTTCGTCATCAACCTCCAAGAAAAACAACAAATTTTACATCTCAAACATCTGAGCCACTTGCTAGAAAACAAAGCGCTACATTTGGCATGAGGGCTTATATGAGTGCCTTACTAGGTGTATAAGGATAAACAAATGGATAATCACATTTCCTGTGCTGCTGCATTCCATATGCCACTGCCTTTATTCTCCTACAAGCTTGCTGGAATCTATTTCTCTGTTTCCTGTTCTGATTGTATATGGTGAAATTCGTAAACAAGAAGACACCAAAGGGAGGGGCATTATTGGTAGAAAGGAGGGGAACCAAAATTGGATAGGGGACAAATTGCATGCGGCCAGCAAGGATGGACATGGATATGCACCGGAAAATCAATTAGAACTCAACCTGTGAAGGTCATTGTCCACCGAAAGTTCTAATTAGTGGAATTTTATGCCACTCATCATGGATTATGTAGTATCAAGTGGTTCATTTCTAAATTGCTCGGTCAAGATCTTGATCGGTAATCCTAAGTAAATAAGATATTCTCATGGGGAGATCGATCAATTGGATTTTCCATGCTAAGAGGTTTCTTCTGTATATTCCGTGTGCCAAACTATAAAAGGTTTGAGTAATATACAGAGGGTGTACCTAAATTTAAACACCGTAGTGTTTTTCGAGCTCTTCTTCAGTTAATTAGAAAAGGTTGGAGTAATAATCTGCAAAAGGGAAGTCGCCCCTTATTTTACGTAGGACCACTGTTGTATCTAAATCATGTGCTAACATCGTAGACAGTGTGAGTGGCTGGTGGAAGTACTGAGTACAAACTTATTCCGCTGCTAAACAAGCACAACTAAGCGGCGATAATGACAGGCATACATGGAGCCATTGAACATTCTCTACCAGGTTGCACCGCCCATCGTAGCTCGTTGCCTAGTGGCTTTGTATCTAATAAGTTCATAGGCAGAAGGCGCAAACTTATGCTGACTGACTGTATTTATTCCCCGTCCTTGGTCATATTCCAAGCAGGGAAGAAGAGATCGACACGGATCAACGATCTTAGTTGTTGAGCTAGAAGTAAAAGCACTAAAGCACTGAAATACCTTCTTTACACCATGAGGGCAACTGCTGCCTGCTCTGTGATTCTGTGTTATGTTAATCATGCTGGAAAGCATTCCTTAGTGTTGTTATTAAATAAACTTCTGTCGCGGCCACACCGGAAAAAGCTACGTGCTTTGGTGTGTTTTTTAGTTTCATCAAAGCCGTCTTCACTTAGGCAGAACTGCACCGAGCATCCCAATGCGTGTGTTTAGCCAAAAACCAATAATGCCATTTCAGGTGCCAGGATTGACACGTTAACAGCAGTGAAAACAACTAGATTGCGAGGGGATTCTTCCGCTTTCACTTTTTTTCTTCTTTTCTTTCAAAAGCGCAGACCACGGAAGGAAAGGAAGTGTCCCTTTAGTAATCTGATGCGGTGGCCATCGGTAAGGCAAGTTTTTACCGTCTGTGTAACTCTTGATTTGCTTTGTTCCTCTTCGGTAATGGCTATACACGGGGCAAGAGTCTAAAGGAAAAAGTTGGAAGAAAGTCAGTCAACTTTCAGAATTTCCTACTGGACCAGCACAGGTATATGCATACAAAAATGAAAACGGTATCGAAAATATGATTCATGGGCAGATCTGCACTTTCGTTTTCTGAGAACTAAAACTGCGGCTGTTAACGCGATAAGAGTTATGGAAAGGGAACTGAAAAGAAAGTGAAGTGTAAGGTAGGGTCCTTTTTATTTCAAGAACATTCTTTTTGTGCTTGTTTGAAAACTTCCAAGATAGAGTGAGCTGCAACCTACATCTGCCACTTTATTCTCTAATTTGCCGGCAGAAACTTTGTCTGTGTGGGGCAACTGGCTGCTTTAGCCTCACCTTGTTGTCCAAATTCCAATGCATGCACATATGGGTGACTTTCTCGCGCATTCCGTGACATAAGATGTTTGTTACTGATTATGTCACACCAGTGACGAAACATAATACGTAAACAGTTCTTCTTTTCGGAAAACTGTCAGCATAATAATACAACTCTGTCTTAAAATTCTTGTCGGAGAAATGTATGTATCTAGATGTATTTTAGTTCTAGATACATCAAATTTTTATCTATTTCTGCGACAAGTAATTCCGGGCGAGGAAGTGCTGGTCTATATACTGTTTTAGCAGCCGGTATATTGAGCAAATATGCTGATTCGGTGCGAGACTGCGCTGAGCTCTGTTCCAACTTCCAAGCTATAGATGATGTGCCAACAAGCAAAAAACATGTGCCCACACAGCGAAGACAGAGTTATCTGAGATTTGGCAATGATTTCTTTCACTTGATTATGTATGTATGATACAAGGCGAAAGCAGCTGCAGCTAAATTACAAGCAACTACACAAACAGACTGGTACAGGTAAAAAACCATCTGCCGGCAAAAGCTTCCTGGAGCTGATGGACCTTCTCTCTGCCGTACAAAACATGGAGGCTCTCTGTCAAAATCCACAGCCTCCGGCTCCTCACAGACACAGTCTATGCTCCAGGTGCCTCTCAGTTTCGGCAGATAGGAAGACCACTGACCAAAACCCAAACATACAAGGACAGGGAAAGAAAGACAGAGCTACTGAACAAAACAGAGTGAAAAGAGAGGGAGGGGTTGATGGGATGAACTGCCACCATGCTATGCTAGCTAATCCTAACGACTAGCTAGTACCTGACGAGGGTGGTGGTGGTGGTGGTAATCCATGGCGGCGTTGTTGTCCCTGTGATCGGCCGCGGCAGCTTCGTGGCGGCGCGGCGTGTAGGCGTTGTCGGCGACCTTGTTGTGGTGCCACGCGGGGTGCCTCTGCGGCGTCTCGCTGCCAGCCTCGTCTTGCAAGTGGGCGGCGTGTCCGGCAGCGTCGGTGTGGTCGGCTTTGGGCGCGCCGTCGTGGACGACGGCGGGCGGCTGTTCCTGTTGGTACACCTGTGCCGGCACCGGCGCTGACCAGTAGCCGCCCCCTCTGCTGCGGGCGCGGCCGCCGTAGTCGTCCCGCCTGCGGCCGCCGAAGCACGGGCCGAACTCCAAGCACATTCTATAGGTGGCGAGTGGTGACAGGTGCCGGGTGCTTCCTCTTGTCTACCTCGTGCGTTCTGGGCTAGTGGTAGTGGGAAGCAGCACTATCCTGGTGGTGGTGGTGTTGATGGCCCTGAAACTGACAGTGGTGGGTGAGGGTGATATATATTCGGGCCCGAGAATCGAGGTCGTGCCGCACGCGACGTGTGCGTACCAAGCCAAGCTCCGTAGGAAAAGGGGGTGGGTGGGCTTAGGTCCGGATCGATCAGGCTCATCGTCGACACGTCTCCCCGCCCTCGGACGTGTCTGTTTAAGAGCAGCTCTAGCACATCCTGCCTCGGCCCGCAAAATAATCGCCAAATTGCGGGTCGGGATGGAAAAACCTGCCCGATCAGATACCGCATCCCGTCCTTGCCCGCAAATATTTTTCCGGGGCGTGATAAATCATCTTCCCCAACCTCTATCTTCACGGGCTGGGAGGCCGATGTCGTGGTTCTAAGTCTGACAGTACGAGTAGGGGGTACGTAAGCGGAGGCAAGGTCCTAGCTACGGTGAGATTGTACGCAAGATGTTTACGAGTTCAGGCCCTTCTCGGAGGAAGTAAAAGCCCTACGTCTCGGTGCCCTTAGGCGGTCGACTAGAATGTATATGTGGTGTTTGAGTTACAGGGGGTGCGAACCCTTGTACTGAAGGAGGGGGGGGGGGG
>LR738711.1:41205154-41222203 GCA_902687465.1 Secale cereale
GGCTAAGCCCCCGAGTAAGAGGGTTGCTCTTCACTCGGAGTGGTTTTTGTAACTTAGGTGATTACGAGCTACGTTGTACTTGTGGCGGAGCTCGGAGGACAGAGCCGCGTTGTACTTATGGCGTAGCTCGGAGGACCGCAACTAAGCCCTCAAGTGAGAGGGTTGCTCTTCACTCGGAGTAGTTTTTGTAACTTAGGCGATTACGAGCTACGTTGTACTTGTGGTGGAGCTCGGAGGACAGAGCCACGTTGTACTTATGGCGTATCTCGGAGGACCGCAGCTAAGCCCCCGAGTGAGAGGGTTGCTCTTCACTCGGAGTAGTTTTTGTAACTTAGGCGATTACGGGGTCGCAACTAAGCCCCCGAGTGAGAGAGTTGCTCTTCACTCGGAGTGGTTTTTATAACTTAGGCGAATCGGGTTCGTGGCTAAGCACCCACTTGGGGATTTGAGGATGAGCATCTTTGTAACCAACAATAATTAAGGAATTGATGCAAACTTGTCTTTGATAACAAACTGGAAGATTCTTATTACAAATCGACTGATCGAGTGTTTCAAGTATAGAAGCGGCAGAGCAGGTCTGCGTTCCACGAACGGGGTTCATCTTTCTTCTTGGCGACGTTGTAGATGTGATACGCCCCATTGTGCAGTACCTTGGTGATGATGAAGGGGCTTTCCCAAGATGGGGCGAGTTTGTGTGGTCGCTTCTGACGTACTCGGAGAACCAGGTCTCCCTCCTGGAACGCTCGGCTCCGGACAATGCGAGCATGGAATCGACGCATGTCCTGTTGGTAAATGGTCGAGCGGATCAAAGCCATCTCGCGTTCTTCCTCCAGGAGGCCGACTGCATCTTGACGGGCTTGCTCTGCTTGTGCCTCGGAGAAGAGCTCCACTCGGGGGGCATTGTGCAACAAATCACTTGGCAGCACGGCCTCAGCTCCATAGACCATGAAGAAGGGGGTACGGTCAGTTGACCGGTTCGGAGTTGTCCGCAGTCCCCATAAGACGGACGACAGTTCGGTCACCTAGGCTCCGGCGGCATGCTTGAGGTCGCGCATAAGTCGTGGCTTCAGGCCTTGGAGGATCAAACCATTCGCCCTTTCTGCTTGTCCATTCGACTGCGGATGCGTAGTCGACCCGCGTGCCTTGGGAGGAACATAAAGCTCTGAATTCGTTTGAGTCAAAGTTGGAGCCGTTATCTGTGATGATGCTGTGGGGGACTCCGTATCTGAATATCAATTCTCTGATGAAGCTGATGGCAGTGCTCGAGCCGAGGTTCTTGATGGGCTTGGCTTCAATCCATTTGGTAAACTTGTCGACTGCCACGAGCAAGTGAGTGAATCCGCTCATGTCGGTTTTGAAGGGACCGACCATGTCCAACCCCCAAACAACAAATGGCCAAACCAACAGGATGGTCTTCAAGGCAGACACAGGTTTATGGAACATGTTGGAGTAGAATTGGCAGCCTTCGCACTTGTCTACGATGTCCTTCGCCATCTCATTTGCTCGGGGCCAATAAAATCCAGCTCGGTATGCCTTGGCCACTATAGTCCGAGAGGAAGCGTGGTGACCACAAGTTCCCGAGTGAATCTCATTCAGAATCAGTCGACCTTCTTCCGGGATGATGCAGCGCTGAGCGACTCCTGTGACACTCTCCCTGTAGAGCTGACCCTGAATGACAGTGAAGGCTTTGGATCGACGGACGATCTGGCGCGCTTCCTCTTCATCCTCTGGGGGTGATGGCCATACACAACCCGTACAGAAACGCCTCATATTCGGTTTCGTTGTTTGAAGAATCAAAGTGGATTTGAAGGACGTAACTGAGCTTGTCGCCCCTGGGGGACACCAAAACCACGCCCGCACCACAACCGTTCAACATCTTGGATCCATCGAAGAACATAGTCCAGTGGTCCGACTGGATCTGAGTCGGCTGCTCCTGTTCCCGAGACTTGATAGCTTTCTTTGCTTCAAACTTGATATTTAGCGGAAGGAGTTCAATCGCCCATTTTGCCACTCGACCGGTTGTGTCTCGGTTGTTCAGGATTTCTGACAGTGGGGCGTCGCTGACGACTGAGATTGAATGATCCGAGAAGTAATGAGCAACTTTCTTTGCGGTCAAGTAAATCCCATACAGAAGCTTCTGGTAATGCGGGTATCTTTGCTTGGAGGGAGTCAATACTTCGGAAATGTAGTAGATTGGGCGTTGGACTTTGTAGGCTTTGCCTTCTTCTTCTCACTCGACCGTCAGTACAGTGCTGACAACTTGTTCGGTGGCTGCGATGTACAGTAAAAGAGGCTCCTTGCTGACTGGGGCAGCAAGCACCGGCTGGGTGGAAAGCAGGGCTTTGAGCTCTTCAAACGCTGCTTCAGCTTCAGAATTCCACTCGAACTTTTCAGATTTCTTCATGAGTTGGTAGAGAGGTAACGCCTTCTCACCGAGACGAGAAATGAACCGACTCAATGCGGCCAAGCAACCAGTTAGCTTCTAGACGTCGTGTATATGTTCGGGACGCTTCCTTCGGAGGATGTCACTGACTTTCTCTGGGTTGGCGTCGATCCCTCGTTCTGAAACAAGGAAACCGAGTAGCTTACCGCCCGGAACTCCGAATGTACACTTTGACGGATTAAGCTTGATATCATAACTTCTCAAATTTGCGAATGTCTCAGCGAGGTCAGTCACCAGGTCGGAACCTTTGCGTGACTTGACCACGATGTCATCCATGTATGCCTCCATGTTCCGACTGATTTGCTTCAGTAGGCACTTTTGAATCATGCGCATGAAGGTAGTGCCGACATTCTTGAGACCGAAAGGTATGGTGACATAACAGAAACACCCGAATTGGGTGATGAAGGCTGTCTTGATTTCATCGGGTCCAAATAGTCGGATCTGATGGTACCCGGAATACGCGTCCAAGAAAGACAAACGCTCGCATCCCGCAGTCGAGTCGACTATCTGATCGATGCGGGGGAGAGGAAAATGATCTTTTGGGAAGGCTCGATTGATATGCTTGAAATCGATGCACATGCAGAGGGATTTGTCCTTCTTGGGGACCATGACCACATTGGCGAGCCACTCGGAGTGGTAGATCTCACGGATGAACTCAGCTACGAGAACCCAAGCCACCTCTTCGCCAATTGCTTTTCTCTTCTCTGCGGCGGACCGACGGAGATGTTCCTTTACGGGCTTCACTTTTGGGTCGACTCGCAAACGGTGCTCAGCCAGTCCCCTGGGTACACCTGGCATGTCAGACGGTTTCCATGCGAAGATGTCCAAGTTCTCACAGAGGAACTGGATGAGCGCTTCTTCCTATTTGTTGTCAAGTGTAGTTGAGATGTGGGTCGGTGCTGCATTGGGGTCGGTGGGGTGAATGTGCACGGGCTTCGTCTCTCCTGCCGACTGGAAAGCTGACTCGGAAGCCGGCTTGTTAGCCCGCAGCAATTCACTCGGATCAACATTCTTCTGATACTCTTCCATCTCTACTGCTGCCATCTGCTCGTCAGCAATTTTCAAGCCTTTCTGAAAGCACTCTTCCGTTTTCTGCCGGTTCCCCAAAACGGTTATGACGCCGTTGGGCCCCGACATCTTTAGCTTGAGATACACATAACATGGTCGAGCCATGAATCTGGCGTAGGCGGGCCTACCCAGAATGGCATGATAGGCGCTTTGGAAGTCCACCACCTCAAACGTCCGCTTCTCTTTGCGGAAATTCTTTGAATCGCCGAAAACCACGTCGAGTGTGATTTGGCCAAGTGAGTCGGCTTTCTTTCCGGGGATGACCCCGTGAAACCTCATGTTGCTCTCGCTCAGTTTGGACATCGGAATGCCCATCCCACGGAGGGTTTCTGCATACAGAATGTTCAGGCCGCTGCCGCCATCCATCAGGACCTTGGTCAGATGAGTGCCCTCGACAACTGGGTCGACCACCAGTGCCTGCCGCCCTGGGGTAGCGATGTGTGCAGGGTGATCGGACTGGTCAAATGTGATGGGGGTCTTGGACCATTTCAGATACGTCGTTGTTGCCGGGGCAACCATGTTGACTTCTCTGTTGATAACTTTCAGTCGACTCTTGCTTTCAATGTCAGCAAAAATCATCAGGGTGGAGTTAATTTTTGGGTAATCTCCATCCCCACCTTTATCTTCCGCCTCCTCTGATTCCTTCTCTTTCTCAGTCGGCTGATCTTTCTGAAAACTCTGGATCAGGAGTCAGCACAGTCGAGTGGTGTGCTTGGGATATACCAAGTTCCCCGCTTCATCTTTCTTCGTGTGGATAGGACACGACAAGTCGAGCACGTCATTTCCTGCTTGATCTTTCACTTTCTTGTGGACCCAAGATCCCTTAGGCTTTCCTTTGCCCTTTCCCTGGTTAACAACCGCAGCTTCGCCTTTGAGCCGCCGGCTCGGCCTTGCGCTTAGATTTCCGATTGGAATTCTGGTCGTCTTGACCGACTGGTTTCTTGCCACTATGGAGTCGATCGGCTTCTTCTCCGTTGGCATACCGACTGGCTATTTCCATCATCCGGGACAGGGACATATCTCCTGTTCGACCGAACTTCAGGTTCAGCTCTCTGCATCGCACGCCCTCCTTGAAGGCGCAGACTGCTTGGTGCTCGGATACGTTTTCCACTGTGTGATGCAGGGTGGTCCACCTTCGGATGTAATCTCTTAGGGTTTCATTCGGCTTTTGTACGCAATGTTGCAGCTCCGCAAGCCCTGCGGGTCGTTTACAGGTGCCTTCAAAGGTCCTGATAAACACTTGGGCCAACTCTTCCCAACTGTAAATGCTCCCAGGGGCCAACTAATTTAGCCACGCCCGGGCCGAGCCACCCAACATCAGGGGAGGTGCTTCATGGCCACGTCGTCATTGCCGCCACCGATCTGCACGGCCACTCGGTAATCTTCGAGCCAAGTGTCCGTCTTTGATTCGCCGGTGAACTTACTTACTCCCGCCACCAACCTGAAATTTGGGGGGATCTCAGCGGCCCTGATGGCACTTCTAAAACACTCAGGTCCAGAGACAGACACTTGGCTTCCACTAGAACGATATCTGCCTTGCTCTTCTCTGAACGCTCTGTTCTTGTCGACCAGCCCCTGCACGAGAATAGACCTCACATCAAAGCCGGGCCTTCTGGGATCTGGGGGAATCCTCCGCTCGTCGTCCCGCAAGCGCCCGCCTTCGTGTCGCCTGGGCGAGTACGGCCCGCTTCCCGGAGGAGGTGTAGGCACTCGACGTCGGTCATTGTGACCGGATTGACGATCATACTGGTCATCATTCCGACCCAGATGCCGGTCTTGCCGGGGTCCACGGTCTTCATGCCACGGGGGCGATCTTGGGCTGTGAGCTGACCAAACAGTGTCCACCGCCACTGTTCCGCTGTGAATCCTGTTACGCGACTGAGAGACAGCCGCGTTCTGCTCTCCTGCCGTCCAGAGCAGCGTTCGGATCTGCTGCAAGCCTCTCCTAGCCTCCGACTGAGATGGCTGGATAGAATCCATGATGCGAGCCGCGGCTTCAAGGTTCTGGACAGGCGTTCGGAACACCTGAGTTTTGCGCGGGAACGACTGCCGCGGCCATCGACTGGATTCGTGAATCAGTCGGCGGGCCTGCTCGTCGAGTGAGCGCTGGATATTTTCTAGTCGCGCGCGCTCAGCCACGGTGGCTAGGTGCATAGCTTCCAGAGCCCGAGCCTCTGGGGAAATCTCCCACGATAGGGGTGAAAAGCGCATCTTCATTGCGGCGGCAGAGCTCGTCTCTCTGCTCGGCAGTGAGAGGTTGGTGAATATACCCGTCGTGGTCGTATGAGTGGCCGTTGCCGCTGCCGCTGTCTCCGTCATGAGGTTATCCTGGCGGACTACGACGTGAGTCGACCATGAGAACTTCGGCTACGGGATCGCTGCTCCCGCACTCGGAAAGCGAATCTTCGGGCTCAGTCGACGGATCGACCGGCCCGTAGAGGTATTCGTCGGGCACGATGGCCGCAACTTGGGGGGGGGGTGGCCGTTTGGCGGGCCACCGCGTGTTTCACCCACCGCTGGAGCCGCGTGCGACCAGACCGCTTGCGGCCACGCCCAGCGGGGATGACGGACGATGAAGGAGACGGCTGATACTGAGTCGACGGCTGCCGGAGAAGGACGCCGCAGGCGCTGGCATAGAAGTGTGCGGCCCCGCGGACGGGCAACGCCTCGACGTCGAGGGGGGCCTCCTGGAGCCAAACGGAGTCATCGGCGATGAAAACGAGCGCGCCGAGTCGGATCTCGCGGCCCAGCGCCAAACCACCGCCGGAAACCAAGATGACGGAGGTCGGAGAAAAGTTTGCAACCTCACAGAAAGTCGCTAAGACACCTTGCCCCACGGTGGGCGCCAACTGTCGTGGTTCTAAGTCTGACAGAACGAGTAGGGGGTACGTAAGAGGAGGCAAGGTCCTAGCTATGGTGAGATTGTACGCAAGATGTTTACGAGTTCAGGACCTTCTCGGAGGAAGTAAAAGCCCTACGTCTCGGTGCCCTGAGGCGGTCGACTGAAATGTATATGGGGTGTTTGAGTTACAGGGGCTGCGAACCTTTGTACTGGAGGAGGGGATGGCTTATATAGAGTGCGTCGGGACCCCAACCATCTCCATGTTACCAAGGGTTCAATGTACATAAAGGCGGGGCGTTACTGATAACGCCTGCAATAAAAAGTGGTAAAGGCATTCACTGTCATAGAATGAATGCCAGACCGTTGCTGTCCTAAGGGACCTTTGACTTTCAGGGGTCGAGTGTCTTTGAATGATCGAGTGGAGTTGACTCGTCTGGGAGGGGGTGTTCGGTCGAGTGATATGTCCTCTTGGGCCGTCACAGTCGACCGACCTTGCTGTCTTCGAGTTGTCCTTTGAGCTTCTGGGGTAGTGACCTTGGGTGGGGTACCTGGGTCAGGCCCGTGACCCTACCTTAGGTCTGTAACATCATCAGCCGACCCGAGCTCAACCTCTATCCGCAGCGAGATTTGACGGGAGGGACATTTTCGCGCGCCCTTTCTTGCTTCCCCCACCCTCCGCTACCATTGCCCCGCCTCCGCACGCTACGGTGCTTCCTTCCCAGCCGTCCCTCGCCGCCATGGACGACCCCATGCTGTCCCCCATCACCATTGAGGTCGCGCATGCTCCTTCCCCTCGGGCGGATCTCGTCACCGGCCATGTTGGCCCCACCGCCATTGCCCAAGCAAACGCCGCACCTGCCCGCAAGAGGCAGGGCAACGTGGTCATGCAGGGCGCGAATCCGGCTGCCCCCGCCGCGATGGCCCGCGCTTCGGGCGCCAACGCCGCAGCGCGATCCTGGCCGGCGACGGAGAAGGTTGGCAAGGTCGCGGGCGTAAAGCGGAGGAAGATTCCGACTTCAAAGAAGCCGCCTTCTTCATCCTCTCACTCCAACCCCCCCCCCACCCCCACCCCTGGCAAGGAGGTGCTCTGGCGATGCCATTCAACGGTGCCGCTCCCCCCGCAAGCGAGGTGTTCGACGAAATGGCTGGAAGTATGCGTCTTCGGTCATGGCGATTTCCTTTCATTTTCGCCATTATCCTCGATAGCTCGTGACTTGTTAATGTTCATTATAGCGGTGGTACAAGCAATGCAACTACCGAGTTCGTGAACTTGCTGGACACGAACGCGGTTGACATTGATCAAGCCCCGTTCGCCGCATTCGACTACAATAAAACGGAGGGCGGCGTGGATGATCATGGTTGTGCGGATGAATTGGAGGAGATCGAAGCGGAAGGGTATGAGCAATCGCAAACAAAAACTGGGAAAAGCATAAGATCGAAGAACTACACGATCTTGGAAGATCAAGTTTTGATCAAAGCATGGAGTGCGGTGTCTCTTGATGCATGCACGGGTACTTCTCAAACCGCCAAGAGATATTGGCAAAGGATTGAAGATCAATACTTCCGCATTATGGCAAAGCATCCCAATAGGACTCCATGCACGTTTCGGTCGCGTCAAGGGCGTTTGGAGAATATCAAACCAATGTGCAGTCGTTGGGCAGCTTGCTTGGAGTAAGTACGCAATGCACCTCCAAGTGGCACCGCGGAGTCCGGCTATGTGAGTTTGTTTTGCCTTTGTTCAAGTTGTGCATCATCATATTTGCATCATGGGAAATGATTGCAGCACTTTGTTCACATTTTGTAGGACAAGATTGCTCAACATAGATACAAGAACATGGAAGCTTCGGAAGGCAAATTCTTCAAACTAGAGCACTGTTGGGAGTTGCTCCAAAAGTGCGACAAGTGGGCGTTGATCGACAAAGAATCCCCACCTAAGAGAGGCTCACTTACAAACATGGATGAAGATGAGGATGATGATGGCCCAAGAAATTTGCACAAGCCCGATGGCGACACAAAGACCAAGGAGAAGATGAAGAGAGAGCAAGAAGCATCGAGATTGAGGGAGAAGATTGATTCCATGGTGCAATCAAACGAGTCGATGTTGTTGAAGTCGTTGGAGATCAAGAAAGAGTTGACCGAGAAGAAGGCAAATGAGAAGCAAGAAAAGTGGCAATTGCTCAAAGAAGAGGGGCTGCGCAAAGCTGCCATTGAGGAGAGAAGAGCACGCGCCGCAGAAAACAAAGCCATGTCCAAGCTGCTCGCCGAAGAGAGCAAGATCATGTCAATGAACGCAATGACATGGACGATCTCACCAAAACATGGCATGATATGGCAAGGAGAGAAATCTTGAAGAGGAGAATGGTTTCGTCGGTCGGTGCGTGCTACAGTTCAGGAGATGTTTTCTCCGCTCCATATGGTGTCAATGTTGATGATTTCGGTGCGGGAGTTGGAACATGCGCCGGAGGTGGATTCGGTGGTGGCGATAAAGTTCAAGATGGACTCGATGGTGCGGAGTAAAGATCGACCAAGATGATGCCGGACATGGGCGCAAACTTTTGCAGGGTCCTCTTTTGCGTTTGCCGTAATGAACTTGGCTTTTATTTGCGCGTAAAACTGTGTTATGTCGTTTGTATTTGAACTTGTTTGTGAAATCCTATGTCAAATGCGAGATTTGCAGTTTTTCTGTTTACGAATCATCGCTGTGGTGCCTGAGCAGAACCCGCAGAAGCCGAGCCGTAAAAAAATATATTCTGCGAATATACTTTTATGCGGATCTGTTTGAGGGGTCTGCATCTGTGGCCGTCTACGTCGGCCCACAAAAGCGGTTTTGCGTGAACGGCAAACACGTTTTGCGGGCCGGCGGGGTCTGCTAAAGTTGCTGTAAGTCCCGATCAATCAGGTTCGTCCAACTCGGTCTCCGGACCCGGTCTCCAGGGCCAGTCAACCGTGCGAATAACGGAGGGAGGGCGGTGCAGCGGGACGGCAGAAAATTGATCCCGCCGGAGGACAAAGAAAAGGATGGACTGCCGAATGTTGGACTGGCCGGTCGTCGTACCGTGTTTCAGTTTCAAGCTTTCAACACGGCGAAACTGGGGCGGGCAACAACGAGGTTGGGCTCTTTCAGTGGTCGGCTAAATCTACGGCCAACTAAATTTCTTTATCCGTAAAAAACATGCTTTCACTGCAAATAAATATTTTTTTTATCATGTAAGCTTTTAACAACGACGTTTTTTTTATCATGTAAGCTTCCCTCCGAAACCCAACCACAAAGAACCAGCATCCAACATTTATAGCAGGTTTTGATCATCTAGACTACTACTACTACTAGGATAAGTTCAAATTATTAGATATCATATTTTTCGCCACAAGCGGCAGGGAAGGGGACGCAGCGCAACGCTAGAACATATCAGGTTGGTCACAATGGGGTGGAACTTAGGAGTAACATCACACATTTCAATACAACGTTGCTTATGTGGCACATATTTAATGAAGAGTGAGGTGCTTGTGGTAAGTTACCGGAACATCACACACTTTAAGAAACAATGAGTCTATAAGCTAATAAATGCATCGTTGCATGACACTACCTATATGTTCCTATCCACTGTGGAGGTAGTAACATAGTCTAGATAAGTGTGTATGTTACTACCTTATGTTCCTGCCCATTGTGACCAGCCTCAAGCATCACTTGAGACATTAAAGTTTAACTGCAGACCAAAGTACCAAAAGCAACACTCGGGGGAGACGGAAACGTTCAGGGAAGCATCAACCAGGACAGGAACCCTTCTCGACCATCTTTTGACATCTTCAGCATCCCAGTCTGTGTATCCCCGGTCTCCATCCTTACGACGCACGGTAAATTTTTTTCCTTTCTCAAATACACGTGGAAGCATGTCATTGTATTGATAGGTAGAGTTTATTACACGGGGTTGTGAATCCCAAACACGTGCGCTTGTAAGGCAGCGCTACTAAGGCATGTTAAGGGTCCACATGAGCAGAAGAGAAGGGATTGCTCAGCCCCAAAACAAAAACCTAGGCTACATCGAGGATGGCTTTTTTTCTTTGCGAGAAAATTTCCGATCTATTCATCTTTAATCATGGCAGTACAACGAATACAGAAATAATAGAAATTACATCCATATTCGTAGACCACCAAGCGACAACTACCAGCACTGAAGCGAGCCGAAGGCGCGCCGCCGTCATCACCCCTCCATCGCCGGAGTCGGGCACAACTTGTTGTAGTAGACAGCCGGGAAGTCCTCGTGCTAAGGCCCCGTAGGACCAGCGCATCAGAACAGCAACTGCCACAAATGAAGAATAACGTAGATCAGAAAGATCCAATCCGAAGACACACGAAAATAGACGAACAACGACGAGATCTGAGCAAATCCATCAAAGATAGATCCGCCGGAGACACACCTCGACATGCCCACCAACGATGCTAGACGCATCGCCGGAACGGGGGCAAGGCGGGGAGACCTTTATTCCATCTTCAGGGAGCCGCCGCCGTCTCGTCTTCCTGAGCAGGACAAAAACCCTAGCAAAAATGAAAGAAACGATTAAAAACGGAGCCCTCCCATCGACCCTTGCCGAGATCCACCGAGCCCCCATGGCCCTAAGGCCACCGGAGAGGAGGCGGATCTGCGGCGGCGTCGGCGGGAGGCAAAAACCCTAGCTTTTTGTGGAGAAGGAGTTGGAGGAGGAGGAGGCAGTGGCGGCTACCACCGATAACTGTTGACCTCTTTTAGTTGGCGGCTACCATCGAGGATGGCTTGAATACCATTAGCGCGGGCTTTTGCCCAGGCGCGCACATCGTCTTGGGTTACCGAGAGCAAGTCGTTGATGGAGGGTTGCCGACGATCGAAGATGACGGCGTTACGGTGCTTCCATATGGCCCAAGCAACCAAGAGGACGATCGACGAAAGGCCTTTCCGGAGGCATGGGGGGTGGAGCGGGGCTCCGCCAGCGCTGCACGCCACCAAGTGTAGAGAGTGACTTGCCCGTCGGGTGGGTGGATGGTGAACTTGCACTAGGCAAGGGTGCGGTGCCAGACGGAGCTGGAGAACACACAACAAATGAGAAGGTGGTGTATGTCTTCAGGAGGGCCTTGATCATATAGGATGCAACACGGCGGGTGAGCCATCCCGCGCTTGGCCAATCTCTTGGCCGTCCAACACCGGCCTTGTTTTGCGAGCCAAAGGAAGATTTTGACATTCGGGAGGCCCCATCCCTTCCATGTAAGCTGCCAATCAGGGTCGGGGATGGATCCCTGGAAGAGCGCATGGTAACATGAGGCGGCGCTGTATGCCCCACCTTCGGAACATCGCCTCCATGAGGCCGGGCACGAAGGAGAGGATGACGGACTGCAGCCGTCTTCAAAGGTCGACGTACTCGATAGTGGCACAGACGCCCAGGGCTCCTCGGATGTCACGGATCCAAGCCCGATCAATGATGCCCTCATGAACTAGGCGCCTGTTATGAATGCGCCGAGGGACAAGTGCATGGAGTGTGACTTCACCTGCTACCTGCTCGATTAGCTTTGCCCCCAACGTCAGAAGTTTTTGCTATGGGGTTTTTATCTGCAAAATAGACCAGTCCACAAGCCAATTGCACATTAGCTTCACCAGAGTCATTGGATCATTATTATTTTTGCTCTAAATATAATATCATTCCTGCATTCCCAGATAGACCAAAACAAGGCAGAAACCCCAACTAGTATTTTTTTTTCTGGTTTTCGAAATGTTTTTAGCCAAACATTTAGGCACTCATCCAATCCTCCGGGTGTTGATGTTAAATCAAATGAACGTTTTGCCAAGCTCCATAATAGCCCCGCAGCAGAGCAAGAAAATAACAAATGATCAATATTCCGATCTTGTCCACAATACACACATCACTGTTATCCTTTCCATCCTTTTTGTAATCAGGTTGTCTTTAGTCAAAATGCTTCTTCACATAATCATCTAAAAAACATCTTAATTTTTTGCTGGAATTTTAATTTTCCACATAAACCTACGAGGAAAACCTACACCAGTTTTGATGAGCAACAAATATAGCGATTTGACAGGAAATTTTCTGTCAGCAGTAAGCATCCACTGGGGTTTATCTTTTCCCCAATACATCCTAACCTCTTCACATCTCACTTTTAGGCTAGACCAAAGCATATTTTTTATCTCCATTTAAGGTCTTTCTAAATGTGAAGTTATTCCATCCCATATCAATTGCCTTTGCCACAGAAATCCCATGGTCGAACCTGATGTATTATTAACTGGGGTAAGCCTCTTTGAGGGGCTTGGATCCCACCCACCAATCTTTCCCAAAACCTAGTGTTTCTGTCATCACCCAATAGTTTTTTAAACAATAAACGTTGGACTGTTCGTTCACTAGTTCACTAAATCTGCGTCGCCCTAGATTTTTCTACCCGTTGATGAAAACAGACAATATCATGCGATGAAAATCGACAATTTTCTTTTCTTGCGTTTGCTAAGGGTCGGCGTCGCAAGTGATCCCCCTGGCTGTTTGAGTTTGGGCAATATGCTTGTCTGATCGGTTGGTGTGCCTTGTCGTGATCAGCGATAGCGTCGCTGAGGGCAAAAGACTGACTGTTGCCGATGCTCCATCCATGTTCATGATACCCACTGACTTGTCGGAACACAAGTTTTCAAGACAAGAAGAATTTAGTTAGGCCATTCGTTGTTTTGTCAAATACTCGCTTGGCAGACAGACTAACAAGGTTCACTGTGAAGATAGATATTTTTTGCCGGAATTTTTCATGGCAAGCCAAGCACATTCCAGATCCTAAACGTAATGATTTACAGTGTGGCATGTCGATCTACTGTGTGTTCATTGCTTTAGGGAATATTTTGATTCTCACAACAATCAATCATTTCGGTGGACTGGGTCATGAGTCGAGATGTGTGTCTACACTTGCTTTATTGGTTTGAAAATGCTGACCGTTGACCTGGACTGGCACTAGAGTATGAGTTTAAGACAAGGCCACTGTTAGTACATAACTAGCAGAGTGGCCCGCCCGATGTGCGGGCTAGAATTTTTAAGTTCTATCAGGATAATACATTGTTTGGTATGTGTATAGAAATTTGGAACCTAATGTTTTCAACATGCCCCTAACCCAATAACCATCCATTTTAGGGAGTTCAACTCAATGCGAGGGCATCATATTTAGAGTGCTGAATTTAATGTGAGGGCATCATATCAGCATTGGGATAGTTACTAAAAACATGTATTTGTTGTTTCCTATGTAATCATGTGAGTACAAATTTATTTATGTGTACTAATATATTAGTACATAGAATCAAAGTTTGATGTCATGCCAGGCGAGAATTTGTATGTGACATTACATGAGTATGGAGTTAAGATTTTGTCATTTCTTTGTGGTATTGGATTTATACTACAAAATATTTCGTCTGCATTCACAGGCCATTGAATATGTTTATATTATGCCAATATGTCTGTCTCATTTTCTTACTTGGTTCCAAGATACATGACCTCTAATTTATAATTTATAAGATATAAATTTGACCATTGCTTGAATTGATAGTGAAAATAGCATTTTACTGGAATGTTGGAATACTTTTGTACAATAATCTAATCATGTAGTTTTCTTTTGAGCAATCCTAGCATCTATTTAAATCGATGGTACAACCAAATAAGTTTTGTATCCAAAATTGTGAAGAAATTTTCTTTTAAGGCAGCATCTTATCATTTTAAACCATACATATTATTACCTTTTCTGTTGTTCTTCACTCTCTATGTGACCTCATATTCAGATAGTATGTCTCCTTCACATCATCATATGCACTACCTTGTTGCAAAATTGAAGTGTCCACACCATTGTATCATTTTAGTTTGACCAACAATTAGACTGATAACAGATGATTATATAAATGGTTGTGTATGTGAACTATTGGCGAGTCTGAGGTCGTTCGTTATAATCCACCCATGTAATCTATAGGATTGGCATGGCCATTGTATCATATAATTTGAAGTAATATTAAGTGGGTCAATGCTAACTGGTACCAAGCAAGAATTGACACTTCAATTATTTTGCATGGGAAACATCTAAAAAAATAAGCCAAATTGGCCCTATAGTGCGGATAAATGACACTATATCCTACTAAAAACATTAAATTTTACATATATGTTGCTTAGCGGGACTCTTCTCGAAGCGCCATTATCGCGCAAAACATTCAACGTGCATCTCTATCCAATTGCCGACAATCATATATGTCAACACATTATTAGACATATGTTTAGTATGAGAAATGTTACAATATGGCATCTTCTACTTTGTTCAAGCATCATATCATGTTCTAAATATAAAGGAAAATCTTCAACATTCACTTGCACATCTCCAAGTACATTTTTTTAATAATGTATTATCACATTTTTTTTTCATTTTTGTGGTAACTCGGGTGTACTACACCCAAGAGTAGCCACTACTTTCGGCTTTCTTATTTCACTGGTTCGTTCCTCATCTCTGTTGCCTGTTTAGGTATCATGTGTCATGGGCGGTGGGGATGCCATGAGTATCTAATTTGACAGTCTGTTTTGGTTACACTGTCCTAGACTATGCATCAGTACAGATGTGTTAGTACATATGTTGATTGGAAATTTGGAATATGATATATCAATGCGTGCTTTTGCATGCAGACTGTCTTTCCTAGCAATATCAACATGCACGCCTGTTCTATGCATCAGTACGTATGTATATTGGAAATTTAGAATATGATATATTAATGCATACCTTTACAGGCAGACATGACTCTTTTTTTAGGGACACACACAGGCTTGGACTTGGTAATGCATCAGCTAACATTATGCAGATTGGAATTGGATAATCTCTACGCATACCTTGCATCAGCATCATAGCTAGCAAGCTAGCACGTTCCTAATTTAGGCCAACGCTGTGCCGTCAAGATCAAGACAGTAGTGCTGCACCTGACTATGACGGAGAAAAGGAGTTCATATTCACCTGGGAACTATACATTTTTTCTTCCTGGCCGAGCTCCTGGAGAGGACTTAAGGCCACACAGAGGAGACTCATGTGAGGGCTGCCGGCGCAAGGACCAACAGGGAGAAGTGATAGTCGTACGTTGGATAGGTTTTCCTGTAGGGGGAAAAGATGGACGTACGTTGTGGCTTGCCGGCCGGCCGGACAGATCTTGCTGCTATGTAGGCCGGCGAAGATGGCGCAGCTAGCTACGCCAGGACAATTTTTCTCCCGTTCCTTCTTTCCCAGGCTGTAGATATTGGATAGCTACGCCAGGACAATTTTTCTCCCGTTCCTTTTTTCCCAGGCTGTAGATATTGGATAGGGTTTCTCGTAATGTAAACTTTTTTCTCTTTTGGTCGTTCGTGTGTACATACAGGACGTGAGCGTGAGGTTGAGATCTATTTTTGTTTTTTCAGTTTCAGGTTGAGATGAGATCTAATTTTTTAAGCGTAGGTTGAGATAGATTTCTTGTACTCCTTTTGAAGTTGTCTCGTGTCAATTATAAAAAAAAGGTCTCAAGTCCACTATGTTATGTTACACAGATCATACGGTCATGGTTTCATTATTTAAGAGTTCATCTATATTAACGGTTGGTATTTTCTAATTATTGTGTGATTTTATAGCATATTTCTCTTGCTTCTGGTTAACCCGTCAATTACTTTTTATATATAAATAGATGTACTTAACTCAGATCATTCCTCTCAATTTTGTCTCTTTTAACTTTCAGCAATTTTTTTTACGAACTGTCCAGAACACTTTACGGTGATGGACCTCAAAGAAAATAATAAAATAAAAGCAAAGACGCTACACTTTGTTTGCTACATGAACAAAACAAAACCAGTTCTGGCCTTGCTTGCCACCACCTCGACCGTGCAACTTGTGCCTTAAAAAATTTAACTGCAGGCCAAACTACCAAAAGCAACACCCGGGGGAGATGGAAACGTTCAGGGGGAGCATCAACCAAGACAGAAACCCTTCTCGACCATCTTTTGACATCTTCAGCATCCGAGTCTGAGTATCCCTGGTCTCCATCCTTGCGATGCACGGTAAACTTCACTTGCTACATGCTCGATTAGCTTCGCCCCAACGTCAGAAGTTTTTGGTCTGGGTTTTTTATTTGCAAAATAGACCAGTCCACAATCCAATTGCACATTAGCTTTTATTTAGTGTTAGGATATTGCTTTATTTATTTATTTTTGATTGAGGTGAGGACATCGCTTTATATGACGGGGACGAACCGGTGGGTTAGAGTATTTGGGTATGGTATTGGGCCTTTGCTGTCACAGAAGAGTTGTTTCCAAAAACATCTATCCACGATATCTAGCACATACACGTAATAAAAAAAGAAAAAAAGCACTACTCATGCGAAAAAATACCATGAATGAATGTAAGAAAAAGCCCATTGAAAACCTCCCTTTGTGGTTATTCTTGTCACTACCGATTTTAGTCATCCATCAATGGTGCACCAACAACAATAGGCAATTATGCCGCAGTGGACCTTCACAGATTAAGTGATCTTAGACACCGTGCTGGACAAGTTTTGGCCTTCCAACTCGCTGAGAATCCGACTCCTTCACATGAAAGAATCGAGAAATTCAAGGCACAAAACATCCGGACCTACCTTTCCCGCAGAACATCCAGACCCACGTATCGGTGCGCCGACCGATCCAGGCCTACCTTTTCCTGCAA
>LR738711.1:41231710-41246300 GCA_902687465.1 Secale cereale
GGGCACATTAGCTAGCCGCGGCTGTAGATGCTCTAAGAAATCACACTCATGACCAAATATAGAATTTGGTTCTCAACCGCTCAACCCAGTGCCGCGCTCTTCCGGCCTAGATCCATGACATTGGATGATGGCGGAATCTTTGCGTTGTCTTCCCTCCTCAAAGGATGCTTTTTTAAGCGGGGGACCGGCAAGAGAGACTTGTGGAAGGTGGCGGTTGTGGTGTCAGGATTTCTATGGTAACGATGGCAGGGTGATGGCAGTGGTTGACTCTTTGGCGTGTCTGTGGAATTGTTTTGGGTTGTTTGTTGTGGAGAAGTACGACTTGAGATGGAGGCCGAGAGGGGGCAACTATTTTTCTCACGATACGCCGTTGATGGATGCAGAAGGAAAAGGACCTTGATAAGTGCCACACGTGTGGCACGAACACATGGTAACTCCGAAGGTTTTTTATGGCAAGTTTAGTGACGCGAGAGTGAAAACTTTAGTTATCAAGCATGGCAACTTCTTTTTTTGGGTTTGTTTTTTCTTTTCAGATGACAACTTTAGGTGCAAAAAACATCAGGACATGAGTGTTTTGTGCCACACCTTTGGCGCTTATCATTTAGGAAGGAAAAAACCTCGGCACTCCAAGGAATTTGGATGTACTTTGCAATTTCTATAAGTGCAATTTTGCAGAATGTGTTCACTTGATATATGGCCTTGGGCCTATCTGCGAAAAAACAAGAATTTGAAATGGGCCAAGAGGTGAAAAAGTAGGCAAGAGATGCTATGTGCGCTTATCCATGCGACACTTTCTCCATTCTTACATGGTCCGCAAGATATCGATTGCGACGACTCATGTCGGGAGGTGCTGCGGCAGGTAGCATCCCCTGGACTGTTTGAGTTTGGCGCAATAATGTTCGTCCGATTGATTTTTGTTGCCTTGTTATGTCCAGCTATTGTGTCGCGGATGGCAAAAGGTTGACGGTTGCTGATGCTCTATCCATGTTCATGGTACCCACTGACTTATCAGAACACAAGTTTTCAAGACAAGAAGAAATTATAATACCCGCCATGCAGACAGACTAACAAGGTTCACTGTGAAGATAGATATGTTTTGCCGGATTTTTTCATGGAAAGCCAAGCACAGTCTAGATCCTAATCCTATAGATGCTACAGATCCTGAACGTAATGATTTACATTGTGGCCTGTCGATCTGCCGTGTGTTCATTGCTCTAAGGAATATTTTGATTCTCACAACAATCAATCAGTTCGGTGGACTGGGTCTTGAGTCATGAGATATGTGTCTAGTCTACACGTCCTTCATTAGTTCGAAAATGCTGACCATTGACCTGGACTGGCACTATAGCAGCCCATCGGGCATCGGCCCAATGCAACGCAAAAATATGCCCATCTAGGATGGAAATATTGCATCTTTCTGGACGAAAACACGAAGAATTCTCTTAAGTGCATCTAATGTCATAATGTGTACACCAGCGGTATTCGTGTATAGCTCCTAGACAAAATTTTAGACGTTGAAATCCTTGATTTCTATGATATATTTGGCATTTTTTTCGAAACGCTATTTTGAATATAGCACGCAAATAGCACGCAATAACTTGTATAGCATTTGGAGAAGGGCCACACTGTTTTAGATAGCGCGCTATTTTTTTCGTTGATGTCAATTCAGTTCACACTTCACACTTCACACTTCACACCATGAGAGAGCCGAGAGCGACAACTCGTGGCAGCATCGATCGATCCATCTTGTAGGCAGGCAAAGATGCCGCACGCGGTCTGATTGGGGCGTCTCGCCTGTGCTCGTGTCCAAGGCCTGTTGCCTTGCGGATGGCAAGGCTGGCTATTAGCGATACTCCCTCCATGTTCATCGATCCTCACCGACTCCTGGAACATGATTTCTTCAAGACAGATAGAACTTGGTTCCATAATTGGTCGTCCGCCAAGTCTTGTCAGCTGGCAACCAGGGTAAGCAATCGGAATGGCCGTGCAAGGAGTATGAATTGGAAAGGGGCCAAGTGCTAACAAATTAGGCAAGAGATGCTTTATGTGCGCTTACCCATGTTGCACTTTCTCCATACCTACATGGTTTGTGAGCTATCGATTGCAACCAGTCATGCCAGGCGGTGCCGCGACAGGTAGCATCCCAGGACTGTTTGAGTTTGGGGCAATAATGTTTGTCCGATCGGTTGGTGTGCCTTGTTGTGGCCAGGTATTGTGTGGCGGATGGCAATAGACTGGCGGTTGGCGATGCTACATCCATGTTCGTGACATGCACTGACTTGTCGGAACATAGTTTTCAAGACAAGAAGAATTCAGTTAGGACATTTGTTGTTCTACCAAATACACGCCAGGCAGACAAACTAACAAGGTTTACAATGAAGATAGATATTTTCGCTGGAATTTTTCATGGCACAGTCCAGATCCTAAAATGTAATGATTTAGTGTGTGGCATGTCGATCTACTGTGTGTTCATTGCTCTAGGGAATATTCTGATTCTCACAAGTCACAACAGTCAATGAGTTCGTTGGACTGGGTCACGAGTCATGAGATGTGTGTCTACACTTACTTCATTAGTTTGAAAATGCTGACCATTGACCTGGACTGGAACTAGAGTCTGAGTCATGGTCACTGTTGCTAAAGAATGTACTTAACTTTCATCATTTTAACCTTCAAGGAGGAAAATGGTATCATCAACCACCAAGAAAATCAACAAATTTGACATCAGAACCATATTAGCAACTCGCAAGGAAATAGAAAACAAAGCACATCATTTGGCACGTGGTCTTATTCAATTGCATGGCTCAGTATATATGGAGAAACAAATGAATAATCAACTGTCATTTTCTTCTGCACACCATATGCTACTGCCTTTATTCTCCTACACAAGCCTGGTGGAATCTGCTGCCCTCCCTCCTCTTCTAATTGGCTACAGCAAAATGATTGTTCAGGCACATCACAATATGCTTAAACAAGAAGAAACCAAAGGGTGGGAAGATTATTCGTAGAAAAGAGGAAGCCAGAATTGGATTGGGGACAAATTACAAGGTGCCACCAAGGATGGGCATGAATGAGAGCACCAAAAAGTTAGTTAGATCTCAGTCCGTGGAGGTGATTGTCCACCGAAAGTCCTAATTATTGTAGACTGATGCCAACCGTTATGTAGTATCAAATGGTTAATTTCTAGTTTGCCCTCGAGAAAGATCTTGATCGGTAATCCTATATAAAAATAGCATCTGTTGTGGAGATCATACCATTGCCTTTTCTATGATGGAGATTTCTTTTGCATATTCCATGCAGCACGAATTGGATCGAATTTTGGGTAGGGATCACCTGTGCCGAACAAGAAAAGGCTGGAGTAATATTCTGCAAAAGAGAAGTCCCTTATTTTAAAATAGTGTAGTGCTTTCCGAGCTCTTCTTAGGTTAATTTATCACACAAACTTTTGCAGTTATTCTCAAAACGTATTTAAACCCCAGCATAAAGCACACTTTATTGATATGTACTATCAAGGCTTGCGACCACTAATAATATTATGGAACCACTAGTAGGATACGAATGATCACTGTTCTTATAGAGGACATACTATAGTTACGATAAGTTTGTAATGTAAAGTTATATCATAGAATCGTACAACTCCAAGCTCACATGCCGAAGGAAAATAACTTCTTTACAAAAGGCAGCCATTGAATTAAGCACTAGTGTACATGCTCTAACAACGATTGTTAGCGGCACAAGTGTTCACAGGATATATATTGTTCAGTTGCTGAATAAAGCTTGATCATCAAAATAGGACCATTTCCCTGGGAGATCTAGCAATTGGATTTCTTATGATGAAGATTTCTCTTGTATATTCTACACACAACAATATGGGTCAAACTCTGGCTAGTGATTGCCCGGTTGGCCTGGCCAAACTAGGGAGAGTTGTAAAATCCTGAAAAATAGAAGTTGTTTTTTCAACATAGCTAGTGCTTTTTTAGCCTTTCCCATTTAATTAACTTGAGGAGTAAATGTATAATGCTATACATCATGAGGGCAACCGCGGCCTGCTATTCCAAGCTGAGAAGAAGAGATCGACACTGATTGAAGATCTTAGTTGTTGAGCTAGAGGGACAGGCACTAGAGCACTGAAATCTCTGCTTCGCACCATGAGGGCTACTGCAACCTGCTCTGTGATTCTGCGTTATGTTAGTATTGCCAAAAAGCATTCCTTGGAGTTGTTAAATACACTTCTGTCGCACACACATCGGAGAAACTACACGCTTTGGTGTGTGTATTTTAGTTTCAGCAAAGCGGTCTTTGCTTCTTAGAAAGAATTGCACTGAGCATCCCAACGTGTGTGTTTAGCCAGCAACCAATAATGCCATTCCAGGAAGCACGATTAACAGTTTAACAGCAGTAAAAACAACTAGACTGTGGGCGATTATTCGCCTTTCACTTTGTCCAGAAATCAGTAAGTCAGTTTTCACCGTCTGTATAACTGTCAATATGCTCTGGTTCTTCTTCAGTAATGGCTAACCACGGGACAAGAGGTTGAAGGAATAAGTCAGAAGAAAGTTGATTAACTTTAGGAGTGTTTTACTGGACCAGCACAGACATATGCATACAAAAATGAAAATACAAAAACCACTGATCGGAAAACGATTCGATGTAACGTTGTGAGAGATTGGTGCCACGTCAACCTGACGGGTGGGTCTCATCTTTCATTATCTCACTTATCTGAGTCCGATCCGCCGATCAGTGGTTTTTGCAAAACCATTACTGAAGACATGGTGTTTTCTACAAAGAGAATGTATTGTAATGTTTTTCGCAAACCTAACCTTTAACGGGTGGTTTTCTGCAATTTACTCCAATATTTCAGTTTCCGGAAACATATGTGCCATTTGTCAAGATATATAGAAAAGAAAGCACATAGTTATAAAGATTCCTATTCAAAACTTTGTACTCCCTCTGGTTTCCATTTTAGCAAAAACAACCAATATGGCGAACCTTGCTACGGATAAACGCACTATACGGATTCAGGACCTGATACTATGCTGAGCAAGTATGATGGTTCAGGCTTAGTACAAATTTTGGTGGGCTATTCCAAGCAGTAGATGAGGTGCCAAGAAACCAAAAAAAGATGTTCTCTGCCCTTGCAAAACGTTGCAGTTTCAGTGCTTCGGAATGGCTGGGAGATGAGAAGGCACACACATGCATGCACACAGCAAGAGCAGAAATGGGGACTCATGATATGAGATTTCACAATGCTTTCTTTCTCTTGATTATAGTATGATACAAGAAGAAAGCAGCCATAGCTAAAGTCGTACAAGCAAGTACACAAACAGAGTGGTAAAAGCTTCCTGGAGCTGCAACTTGTGCCGCACATCCATGGACAAATACATGGAGGCTCTGATCAAAATCCACAGTCACCTATTCCAGGTGCCTTCCAGTTTGAGCAGATGAGAAGACTGATCAAAATCCAAAGTGAAAGGGAAAACAGAGGGAAAAAACAGAGCTACCGGGAAGAAGCAGAGGCAGTGCCATGCTAAGCTAAGCTGACTAGCTAGCTAGTACCTTCCGAGAGCAGTAGTGGTGGTAGTGCTCGTTGGGTAGTGGTGGTAATCCATGGCGGCGTTGTTCATATGATCAGCAGCAGCAACAACTTCTTGGAGGCGCCCCGTGTCGCCGACCTTATTTTGCCACGCTGGAAGCTTTGGCGCAGTGATGTTGGTCTTGTGTTGCCCGTAGGGGGCGTACCCTCCGCGGCCGTCGTGGTAGGCCTTGTGCCCGGCCTCGTCGACTGCGGCGGGCGGCTGGTGGTGGTAGGCCGCCTGCCGCGCCAGTTTGTGGTCAGCGGCGCTCCCGTGGTTCCCTCTGCGGCCGCGGCCACGACTGGCGCTGCCGTGCTCCTCCTTGCGGTTGGGGCGCTCGCCGCCGTAGTCGTCCGTCCTGCTGCCGCCGAAACACAAGGCGAACTCCAAGCACATTCTGTGGTGACTAGACTATCTGGATGGCCAGCTGCCCGCGGAGGCGAGGAGTACACTGACTAGTGGAGTAGGGTTTTGTTGACGCTCCGGAATGACAGTGGAGTGGGTATATATGGTGGGCCGAGACGAGCCCGTCTTGTTTCGCGACGTGTAATGTGTATGTCAATTCAGTTCACACTTCACACTTCACACCATGAGAGAGCCGAGGGCGACAACTCGTGGCAGCATCGATCGATCCATCTTGGAGGCAGGCAAAGATGCCGCACGCGGTCTGATTGGGGCGTCTCGCCTGTGCTCGTGTCCCAGGCCTGTTGCCTTGCGGACGGCAAGGCTGGCTATTAGCGATACTCCCTCCATGTTCATCGATCCTCACCGACTCCTGGAACATGATTTCTTCAAGACAGATAGAACTTGGTTCCATAATTGGTCGTCCGCCAAGTCTTGTCAATTGTCATGGCAAGCAACCGGGGTAAGCAATCGGAATGGCCGTGCAAGGAGTATGAATTGGAAAGGGGCCAAGTGCCTGACAAATTAGGTAAGAGATGCTTTATGTGCACTTACCCATGTTGCACTTTCTCCATACCTACATGGTTTGCGAGCTATCGATTGCAACGGGTCATGTCAGGCGGTGCCGCGACAGGTAGCATCCCAGGACTGTTTGAGTTTGGGGCAATAATGTTTGTCCGATCGGTTGTTGTGCCTCGTTGTGGCTAGCTATTGTATCGCTGACGGCAAAAGACTGTCGGTTGGCGATGCTACATCCATGTTCATGATATCCATTGACTTGTCGGAACATAGTTTTCAAGAAAAGAAGAATTCAGTCAGGGCATTTGTTGTTCTGCCAAATACACGCCAGGCAGACGAACTAACAAGGTTTACAATAATGAAGATAGATATTTTTGCTGGAATTTTTCATGGCACGGTCCAGATCCTAAAATGTAATGATTTAGTGTGTGCCATGTCGATCTACTGTGTGTTCATTGCTCTAGGGAATATTCTGATTCTCACAAGTCACAACAGTCAATGAGTTCGTTGGACTGGGTGAGTCATGAGATGTGTGTCTACACTTACTTCATTAGTTTGAAAATGCTGACCTTTGACTTGGACTGGAACTAGAGTCTGAGTCATGGAACTTTCATCATTTTAACCTTCAAGGAGGAAAATGATACGATCAACCACAAAGAAAATCAATAAATTTGCCATCAGAACCGTATATATCTGCCACTCCCAAGGAAATAGAAAACAAAGCACATCATTTGGCACGTGGGCTCATTGAATTGCATTACTCAGTATATATGGTGAAACAATTGAATAATCAACTGCCATTTGCTTCTGCACTCCATATGCTACTGCCTTTATTCTCCTACACAAGCCTGGTGGAATCTGCTGCCCTCCCTCCTCTTCAAATTGGATATGGCAAATGATTCTTCAGGCACACCACAATATGCTTAAACAAGAAGAAACCAAAGGGAGGGAACATTGTTGGTAGAAAAGAAGAAGTCATAATTGGATTGGGGACAAACTGTAGGTTGCCACCAAGGATGGGCATGGATGAGCACCGAAAAGTTAGTTAGATCTCGGTTTGTGGAGGTGATTGTCCACCGAAAGTCCAAATTATTGTAGACTGGTGCCACCCGTTATGTAGTATCAAGTGGTTAATTTCTAGTTCGCGCTCGGCGAAGATCTTGATCAGTAATCCTATGTAAATAAGAGCATCTGTTGTGGATATCGTACTGTTGCATTTGCCACGATGGACATTTCTTTTGCATATTCCATGAAAAACGAATTTGATCGAATTTTGGGTAGGTATCACCTGTGCCAAACAAGAAAGTAATATTCTGCAAAAGAGAAGTTGTCCCTTATTTTAAATAGTGTAGTGCTTTTCGAGCTCTTCTTAAGATAATTACACAAACTTTTGCA
Source organism: Secale cereale (assembly GCA_902687465.1). Classification (NCBI taxonomy): domain Eukaryota; kingdom Viridiplantae; phylum Streptophyta; class Magnoliopsida; order Poales; family Poaceae; genus Secale; species Secale cereale. The sequence continues at coordinate 41,239,597 of LR738711.1, forward strand.
GTTATTCTCAAAAAGTATTTTAAGGCCCAGCATCAAGCACACTTTATTGATATGTACTATCAAAGCTTGCGACCACTAATAAAATTATGGAACCACTAGTAGCATACGGATGATTACTGTTCTTATAGAGGATCTACTAATGTTATGATAGTTTGTAATGAAAAGTTATGTCATAGACCCGTACATCTCCAAGCTCACATGCCAAAGCAAAATAACTTCTTTACAAAAAGCACCCATCAAATTAAACACTCGTGTACATGCTCTAAGAACGATCGTTATCGGCACAAGTGTTCACAGGATATATATTGCTCGGTTGCTGAATAAAGCTTGATTATCAATCTTAACAATCTCCATGTTCCTTTTTGTTTTTCTCGTGCAAGATCTCGATCATAAATCCTATCAAAATAGAATCATTTTCCTGGGAGATCTAGCAATTGGATTTCTTATGATGGAGATGTATCTTGTATATTATACACACAAGAATGTGGATCAAACTCTGGTTAGTGATTGCCAAGTTGGTCAGGCCAAACTAGGGAGAGTAGTAAAATCCTGAAAAATAGAAGTTGTTTCTTCAACATATAGCTAGTGCTTTTTTAGCCTTTTCTCATTTAATTATAATTGACGAGTAAATGCATTATGATATACATCATGAGGGCAACCGCGGCCTGCTATTCCAAGCTGAGAAGAAGAGATCGACACGGATTGAAGATCTTAGTTGTTGAGCTAGAGGGACAGGCACTAGAGCACTGAAATCTCTGCTTTACACCATGAGGGCTACTGCAACCTGCTCTGTGATTCTGCATTATGTTAGTCTTGCTGAAAAGCATTCCTTGGAGTTGTTAAATATGCTTCCGCCTCACACACATCGGAAAAGCTACACGCTTTGGTGTGTGTATTTTAGTTTCAGCAAAGTGGTCTTCGCTTCTTAGGCAGAACTGCACTGAGAGTCCTAATGTGTGTGTTGAGCCAGCAACCAATAATGCCATTTCAGGAAGCATGACTAACAGTTTAACAGCAGTAAAAACAACTAGACTGTGGGCGATTATTCGCCTTTCACTTTCTCCAGAAATCAGTAAGGTAAGTTTTTACCATCTGTTTAACTTTCAATATGCTCTGGTTCCTCTTCAGTAGAAGTGGCTAACCATGGGACAAGTGGCTGAAGGAATAAGTTGGAAGAAAGTTGATTAACTTTACTAGTAGTGTTTTAATGGACCAGCACTGATATATGCATGCAAAAATGAAAATGCTACAGAAAATATGATTCATGGACAGATCTGCACTTCCCTTTTTTGAGAACCAAAATCATGGCTGTAAACATGATAGACTTGTGTAAAGCTAACTGAAGAAGAAAGGTAACTAGGTAAGTCCTTTTTGTTTCAAGAACATTCTTTTTGTTTTTGTTTGAAAACTTCCAAGATAGAGTGGGTTTTTAATTATCTAGAAAAACAGAGTGAGTTGCAATCTACATCTGTCACTTAATTCTCTAATTTTCCGGCAAAAACTTTGTCTATGTGGGGTATCTGGCTTGCTTTAACCTCGCCTTGTCGTCCAACTTCCAATGCATCAATATGGGCGTCTTTCTCGCATATCCCCGTGACATCTCCGTGACACAAGATGTTTCTTACTGATCATGTCACACCAGTGACGAAATGTAATGGGCGAACAGTCCTTCTCTTTGGAAAACTGTCAGTTAAATACTTATTGACTACTCTCTGTTAAAAAAAGTAAACTACTCCATAGACGATTTTAGCAGTTGGCATGTTTGGCAAGGATGCTGAGTTCTGTTCCAAGCAGTAGATGAGCTATTAACCAGCAAAAAAAAAAACATCTTGTCAAGTGAGAAGAGTGTGATTAAAAGAAGTCAGAGAAGCCACATGCACATAGGGAAAACAGAGATGGAGATACATCTGAGATTTGACAGTGATATCTTTCACTTCATTATTACAAAACAGTAAAACGGAGAGACCTACGAGGCTCCACAGCGCTTTGGCGTTGCTAGCCATAGGATCGCGATCACGTCGCATGTACGTTTGTTTGGGCTGCTGCTCCGCAGAACCATCTACGCCACCTGTGGTTGATTGGGCCTCGATTGTTTATTGGGCCTATGAACTGGTTTTAGCGAAGAATTGTAAAACACAGACGTACGTAGCTGCTTGTGTAGCCTAAAAAACGTAGATACATGTGTCCGCATAGCAGCACCACCCAGCAGTCATATGTGTGTATGTAACTGGTTTTCTTGTATTCGTTACTAAAAAAGCTATTCTTGTATTCATTTCGTCCTAGACATCTTTCATATGCACTGTTTATTTAAAAACCCTGAGCAGTCACCTGGCTAATTCTATTCCCGATGACATCATTACTATGTCATATAAAATATGCGTGTTAGTTCATGCAAATTTAATTCATATATTTTACATTTTCGAATTTTTACATGATATTTTATCATTCTATCGTAACATGGGCGGGCGCAGCAACGCGCGTCATCATGGTCTACTGTACTGTATGATACAAGGCGAAAGCTGCCGCACCTGAATTACAAGCAACTACACCACACAAGCATACTGGTAAAAGTAAAACCATCTGCCGACAAAAGCTTCGTGGAGCTGCTGGACCTTCTGTCCGCCGCACATCCATCGACAAAAACATGGAGGCTCTGTGTCAAAATCCACAGCCTCATGTTTCTCTCACATATCACACACAACTCCAGGTGCCCAAGCAGAGAAAGAGAAGGAAAAAGACAGCCGCCGGACAGAGCAGAGCAGAAGCAGAAGCAGAAGCAGATTGATGAACTGCCATAGCTAACCCTAACGAGTAGCCACTTGGTACCTTGCGAGACTGGTGATGGTGGTTGGGTACTGGTGGTAATCCCTATGATCAGCAGCTGCTTCGCGGACGCGCGGCGTGTATGCGCCGTACCCGGCGTTGTCGCCGACCTTGTTGTGCCACGCGGGAAGCTTCTGCGGCGTCTCGCTGCCAGCCTTGTCTTGCAAGTTGGCGTGCCCGCCGTGGCCGGCTTTTGGCGAGCCGTCATGGTAGGCGTCGTGGACGGAGACGGTAGGCGGCTGCTGGTTCACCGGCGTTGACCAGTAGCCGTGCCCGGGGTTCCCTCTGCGGTCGTAGTCGTCCCGTCTCCGGCCGCCGAAGCACGAGCCGAACTCCAAAGCACATTCTTGGTGTTGGTGGTGAGGTGAGGTGACTGACTCGGCGAGGCGCTGGGTGCTTCTTTTTGTTTCGCTCGTGTGTGCTAGCTGGGCCTGGGGCTATTGGTAGGGGCGAGCAGCACTATACTCGAAGTAGCTAGCTGTGGTATAAGTGGTGGTACTGGTGTTGATGGCCTTGAAGCTGACAGTGTTGGTGTGGTGGGTGATATATCTCCGGGGCCGTGCTGGACGCGACGTGTGCGTTCGTACGAGGGCACGAAGGCAAGCGAGGCGCAAGCTCCGTAGGAAAAGCCGGGGGCTTGGGTTTATGTTCCGATGGATCAGTCTCATCCGGCGTATCTCAAGTTCACACATCCCCGCACCCTCGGATGTCGTTGTTCTTGTTCAGGTCCCGATCGATCAGGTCCGTCCAACACCATGTGAAGCATGTCCCGCATCTCGGCTCCTTAGGGCATCTACAACCGGACTTAGCAAATATGACCCGCTAAACACGTGCGGACGAACCCAGTTAGTGAGCGGGCATGCCCGTTTTGAACCCATATTTTTCCATCTATACAACCACACTTTTCTTTTTCTTTCTTATACATCCGGTGATTTGCACCTGATTGGTGGGGATGAAAAGAGAGAAAGAAAAAAAATGAATGAAGAAAAAGAAAACGTAGTGCGGGGTGTGCCGCAGCTTATGTAGCGGACTGACCCAGCACGTCCGCGAACCATCATATCCCCCTACATTGTCTTGAATATGTGGGCTTTGCGAACAATCCGGACGTATAGAGATAATATGAGGGGTCTTCTGTGAGATTTGAGGATGCCAGCTGTAGATGCTCTTAGAGTATTTTCGACCAAACCCACAAACCGCCACGGTTATCCGGAAGGCTCGAAAAAAAAAGTCTTCAATACCCCACCAAACTCACTTTATAAGAACATCTACAACCACGGTGGGTAAATATGACCCTCAAATGTCCACGGACGTGTCTGCTAATACGGGCCAGCACTAACCAGGCATGACGCTTATTTTACTCTCGTAGCTGTGCCCCTCATATCCGAAACCCCAAACTCATGAAGCTAAACCGGACAATAGGTCGGCGGACACCGCAAACTTATACTATAAAGTCCTTAAAACATATATAAAACTTAGATGAAACAGGGTGGGGCGGGGGAATCCACCATTACCTTACTGGCCCCTTTCCTGTGGTCATTGGCGGCATTGTGTCCTTCCTTCATGTATGTGTCAGCATGCGGCGTCGCGTCAAAGTCGTCGGAGCATGTTTGGGCCGCCAACCTCCAGAGCCGGCGGTCCCACTCCTTGGCATGGCGGGACGCCTTCGCCTTGGCCGCCGCCTCCTTGTTCGCCTCGCGCTCTGACAACTGGATGGCAAGCAGGAGCGCCTTGGCATTCTTGCGGTGATGGCGGCACACATCTGTCTTCTTCTTTGTCGTGAAAGAGCAGACGAGGACCGACGCGAGGACCTTGCCTCGGGATCCATCATGTCCGTCCAACACCACCTGAGAGCATGATTAATAGTATAGCCAGCTGCTGGCTATAAGCCAGTGCCATATCATCTACAACCCATCTTATAGCCAACATGTACAATAGTAGATCAAAAGAGTGTACTACTTTTTTTTTATTATGCGACCCACATTTCATTCTCACAAAGTGCCTAGGAGCATATGCTAGAGTTGGCTCTTCACGAAGAGCCTGCTTACCTTATCTCTCCTCTTTTCTTTCCTCCAACTAAACAGAAATATACTAGTTTATTCCTTATAGCCCGCTGAAACATATTCCGCATCTTGGCTCGTTAGATTATCTTTGAAAGGGCCCACAAACCGTCTTAATTGTCCAGATGGTTGGGACGATGTCCGAATAAAAAAATTAACCAATCACACCCCTCAAATTCAACACAAGTGTTAGTGCTGCTTGATACCTACCCATCGGTGTAGCCAGTGAATTTTTCATATCCCTGACCACGCACTGAAAAGTCGAAGCATCTGTGCCAGAAAAGACATGGCAGAGGATGGGCTCACCCTCATGACACTGAAGACACGCCGGATAAACAGCATGACGAAGACCTCCGGTCATCCAGAAGTGTTGTAGACAATTTCAGGACTTAGGCCAACTCCAACGAACGACTTCAAATCGACCAGCCATGTCTGTTTGATGGTAAACGGACACAACATGTCGCCCAATGCGCGAGAGCAAACAGACCAATGTTGATTTTCGACTCATTTCTGACCAAACTTTGGGCCGCATTTGCAGCCGAACGAACACGCGCGGACGACACATGGCGCGTGCCCATGTCCTTCCCTGGCCCTCTGGATGGGGACACATGCGCCCTTTTCATATTCCCCTCCCCTCCCTCTCTAGTCGCACCCCTACCCAACTCCCAACTCATCCTGAGCTGCCACTACCGCCATTTTTCTCGGTTGTGCACTGTCCAGCACGGCTGCGAGCCTGCCCCCTCTCCTTGTCGCAGTCCTCATTCCCTCGACGCCCCGAGCTGTCCAACCCCGGCTAGCTAATTTCAGCGCATCCGACGGTCGGATTTGAAGCTGATCTGGCTGGATTTGAGCTCACCCGGCTTTCGGAGGCAGCGCCGTGCCATGGACTGGCCGGGTACCGGACCACTAAGCTCTAGCAATGCCCCCAGGCCGTATGCAGGTACTAACTCCGCCTCTAGCCGCTTGGATCCACCCCATCACCAGTTCAACGCCATCTCAAGCATGTCCCACATCTCGGCTTCTTAGGGCATCTACAATGCCGGAACATCCCAGATGGGTGTTCTTCAAGTGCAAAAATGATGGGGTATGTGTTAGTATAGCTTTTGTTGTGCTCCCGGATTCGGAGCATTTTTGCTTACACTAAAATATTTATTGTGTAGGATGAATGCAATTTTTGGTATTGGGAAGGAAAATACATTGATCTACTAATAGAGCGAAATTTAACAGATGTCCTTGTATTTGTTGCTAGAATCGAGGCAAGAGATGAGACTAGATGCAAAGAAGTAACATCTACTTTAGACTCGAAGAATAAAGAAACATGCAAGAACCAGACTCCGCAAATCAACAATAAAGACATCAAGAAGGCACTACTCCAATTTGCGGTAGCAAGTATGGAAGTTGAATATCTTTTAAAATGTCTTCTTGTGGTTCTTAATTTTTTTTTTGTCTTGCTATTCTAGTAAAAATTTGGTGACGGTACTCCAATGTATCGAAAAATCGATGATGAAAATAATAATAAAATGCGTTGCAAAACATGTATGCAGTTGAAAATGCGGCGTCGCATTGGGCGCACGGGCGGCACATCCACAAATTTAGGCGGACGCAACCCAATTTCCACCCCCAAATGGATGAATAGCGGACGGAACATACGTGCATTTGGGGTCATGCGTTGGAGTTGGCCTCGAGGTGTGACCAAGGCAGGCCAGGGTTCCCGGGAACGAACTCCCCACGCAGCCAGCAAGCTCAAGACCAGACAAGTCCCAAGCTTTCCCGCCGCTTCGCTCCCACCTACCAGTCAGCAATTTCTGGCCGATGGCAGCCGCG
>LR738711.1:41253099-41295298 GCA_902687465.1 Secale cereale
TCCGCCCAGATGCTTGAGGGCGGTTCGGGTGCCCTGCTGTAGATGCTCTAAGTGGGACTGATTTGGGCCCGTCTAGACACACTCCCATGTCAGACCGGTATGGTTCGGTCCATTCTATCACCACAAAATAAAAGTGGCCGGGACACTAAAATCTAAACATATAGAACTTTGAGGGTCTCCCTGGAGATGCCCTAATGTCAAAGAAAAGGTCTATGAGAGCAACTTCAACGGGGAGACCCAAACGGACGCACGCTTTGTCCGCTTTTTGATCGTTTGGGTCGGCCAGGCGGACGTGCGGACGCACATTTTCAACTGGCTCGGCCTGACCGCCAAACGGGAGGCGGACCGAAATGTGCCGACGTGAAAAAAAAGAGGTCGCACAAATAAACTTAATTAAACATAAGTGGTCGGTAAACTATCGGCCAAAGTCCACTTAAACCTAATTAAACATTAATTAAAAACATTAAAAAAAGACTACGCCCGCACACAACCGCCCCGCATGCTCCCCTAGACATCGTCGGCCTTGCCCTTGCCCTTGCCGTCGATGTCGCCATCGACGGTGAGGTCGATGAAAACGGGAATAGGGCCAGCCCACCCGAACGCTTCCTGGTACGCCGCTAGAGCAGCCTCCTCGGGCATCTGCTGGGGCGGCGGCATTGCGGCTAGCCGCACATGCTCCTCCTCCTCCTCCTCCTCAAGCCGGAGCGCCTCCGTGTCGCGCTATAGCAACTGCTCGTAGCGCATCTGCCACTCGCCATCGGCCTCATCCTGGCGGAGCCAATGCGCCTTCCAGCGCTCAAGGTGGTCCACCTCCTGCTCCGGCGTGGTGGCATAGTGGACAGGAGGCACGCTCACCCACTCGCGGTACTGGCCCGTTCACGAGTACGCCTCCTCCGGCCAAGTGGCGGAGGCGGGGAGCGCTTTCGTGTCGGCTCCGGCTCCGGCTCCGGCTTGGGCTTGGCGGGTGGCGGTGGTGGCGGAGGCGGGGCGAAGAGCGGGGTGTGGACGGAGTCCCCCGCCGCCGACAAGGCAAGGGCTTGGTCCAGCCCATCCCAGTGTGCGTCCTCCTCGAGCCGGCTATCCTCCAGCGCGTGCTGTAGGGCCTCCTCTAGGGCGGCCTGGTACTCCGCCTCCGCCTCCATTTCACCCGGCTCCACATGCAGCGGCGGCGCGGAAAGGCCGACAGGGCGGCATCGACGCCGACACGCCATTGCTCCTCATGTTCAAGGGCAACCAACCCTCCTAGTTGGGAGAGTCGACGGCGTACTCGGGCAACTGCCGCTGCTCGGGCGTGAGTTACGCGTGTCGCCTGCGCACCTCGTTGTTGTGCGCGCGCTGGGTCCGTGGGACCGCCGGCACCGGGATCCGGTGCGGATCCAGGTGCAAGTGGTGCGGCAGCGTGACGTCGTGGTAGGGCAGCGGCTGCCTGTACTCTCAGTGCCACTGCGCTTGATGCACCAGGATGTGCAGGCACTGGCGGCCTGGGCGGAAATATGCCGGCGTCGGGGGAGGAGGGGGAGGAGGAGCACACGAGGACGAGGTGCCGGCGGTGGCCTTGCCCTTGCCCTTGCCGCTGCTGCTGCCGAAGAGGCCCATCACGCGCTAGGGTTTCCTGTCGCCGGCGAGGAAGCAAAGGGAGTGGTGGTGGGCCAGATGTGGATGGAAGTGTATGAGGCCGGCCCCACCGCATGCGTGCTTAAATTAAGATGCTTCCACTAACTGACTAGTGGGCCTGCTGTCGGTGGTCATCATAACTAAGACGACCGCTGGTAGTTTTTTTTTGCGGGTGAAAGAACTTTCATTACTCAATCAAAAGGTCTTTACAATCATCCCAAACTATCGCCTTGAGAGCCTCCGGACCATCTCCCAGCCAAGTAATGGTCCTACCTTGCTTCCTCGCAAAAGAAGCTAAAAAATCACTGGCTTTATTCTGGTGCCTAGTGATATGAATTACACGAGATTGTCTAAGGAAAAGTAAGTATTTGATCTCTTGCACTATAGGAGCATATATAGAGCGATCGGCGCCACCACATGAAATCATGGAAACAGCCTCAAGGGAATCCGTCTCCACTAGCACTGGGAGGTCACTCCGGTTGATCGCCAAGGAGAGGCCCTCCATACAAGCACAGAGCTCCGCCTCCAAAGCGTCGCGGCATGAAAACAAGGCTCTACAAGATGAAAAGATAATAGCCCCGAGATGATTCATCATAATCATTCCCACTCCGGCTACTTCTGATGCAACAAAGGATCCATCCGTGTTAAGTTTATTCCATCGCAACTCCGGGGGGCACCATCTTTTTCATACTGGCATATTAGAAGATCTTTCCTCTTTAGCTGTTCCTCCATAGGCGATGTATGATTTTCCTTTCGCCGGATCTGCTTTGGGATTCATCCTGACACCAATAAGAGAGTCAAGATAACTCTGAAGAAATCTCATCGATGTTTCCAAAGGTGGAGCCGGCTTTGAATGTGTGACCTCGTTCCGAATAAACCAAGACCTCCAGAAAATCATCATTACCATCATCCGATCCATCTCACTCAAAGGAGCCAGGGCATGAAGGAGCCATTCCTTCCCATTATTTACTAACTTGTCAACCTCCGGGATCGTCCAAACTTTAGACATTTCCAGATATAAGTCTCTTCCAAACTGGCACCGGATAAAAGGGTGATAATTATCTTCTTCTTCTCTTCCACACACTGGGCATTGGCTCGTGACTTCCAGGCCAATTCTTTGCTTCCTCTGCCAAGTCGGGAGCGAGTTAGTAACAAGCCTCCACGCAAAATTACGTACCGTCGGCGGCGCCCAGCTCTTCCATATGTAGTTCCAGCATTTCCTATGGCCCCCTGGCGCCGAACTCGACGACGTGTCCGAGCCACGGTGTTCCTCCTCAAAAGCTAGGGTATAAGCTGATTTGACTGTGAAAACACCAAACTTCCCGGGGCCCCATGCTAACACATCGTCCTCCAATCTGGGGGAGGCTCTTATCTTTGCTATTTCATGCACATCAGCAGCGACAAAATGTTTATTAAGAAGATCGTAGTTCCACGAACCATTAGGGTTTAGCAGGTCAGAAACGAACCGGATGCGGCATCTCCCCTGCGGTGATATTGGCTTATAAGAGAAAGGGCGCGGTATCCAGTTATCTCGCCATACCCGAATGCTTCTTCCATTCCCGACTCTCCACACCAATCCTTTCTTCAGAAGTTCCAGTCCATAACTGATTACTTGCCACGCCGAAGAAGCATTACCTGAGAAAACAGTATCCTCCAACTTGCCTCTTGGGTAGTATCTCGCCTTTAGAACTTGGGCACATAAGCTGTCCGGGTTAGTTAGTAGGCGCCATGCTTGGCGAGCTAACAGGGCCTGGTTAAACATCCGGAAATCCCGGAACCCCGCACCTCCCTTCTCCTTCGGCTGCTGCAACTTATCCCAGCTCCTCCAGTGGACTTTCCTCTTGCCATCTGTTCCACCCCAATAAAAGTTCCTAACCATGCGTGTTAGGGCGTCACATACTGCAAACGGAACCTTAAAGACGCCCATTATGAAAGTTGGCAGCGCCTGCGCCACAGATTTGATAAGGACCTCTCGTCTAGGTTGTGCCAAATGCCCATCCCCCCCACTGCATCAGACGCTTGGTGAGGCTTGTTTGCAGATTTTGGAACCGGCCCTTTGACATACGCCCCTCTGGGGTAGGCAATCCCAAGTACTTCTCCTCAAAATGCAGGCTCGAAATATGTAAAGCTTCCCGGACTCCTTCTTGCACAGCCCCTGGACAAGCCTCTCCAAACATTATCGAACACTTATCAAAGTTCAGTACTTGCCCTGTCGCTTTACCGAACAAGTCCAATATCTCTTTAACTTTTTCTGCCTGTGCTCTTGATGCCTCAAAGAACAACAGTGTATCATCAGCAAATAGAAGATGTGAAATACCCGGCGCAGTCCTACAGACTCTGACAGGGGTTAAGTCCCCCATTTCCACCTTGCTCTTCAGTAACAATGATAGCCCATCAGCCACAAACAAAAACAGAAATGGAGATAGAGGGTCACCTTGCCGTAGGCCACGAGACGGTGCAAACGAATCCAAGAGAGATCCATTGAAATTCACAGAGTATCTCACCGACGTGACACAAGACATTATCCAGTCCACCCATCGTTGAGAGAATCCCATCTTTTGCATCATTTGCCTCAAGAAGACCCAATCTACCCTATCATATGCTTTGGAGAGATCAAGCTTGTAAGCACAAAAACTCCTCGAAGGATCTTTCTCTTGCTTTATGTAGTGTATACACTCAAACGCCACGAGCGCATTATCAGTGATCATCCTCCCTGGAACAAAGGCACTTTGCTCTGGAGAAATAATGCCATCCAAGAGAGGCCTCAACCTATTCACCAAGCACTTCGAGATCACTTTATAAATGACATTGCATAAACTTATTGGCCTATAATCTTTTAACTTGGAAGGGTTTTGCACTTTAGGAATAAGTACAATAGAAGTCGAATTTACCCCTTCCGGCATTACTCCAGTGTGGAAGAAATCCATCACAGCCGCCAAAACCCCATCTCTCAATGTGCTCCAATTGCGCTGAAAAAACCTGGCTGGAAGGCCATCCGGGCCCGGAGCCTTAAGAGGCCCTATTTGAAATAAAGCATCAGATATCTCCTTGTCACTAAAAGGAGCGCAAAGTTTAATATTGTCATCCTCCGTCACCCTAGATTCCAACAGATCCAGAATTGGTGATGTATCAAGAGAGGTGTCCGCTGAAAAAATATCCTGGAAGTATTCATTAGCCATCTTGCTCATGGACTCAAAATCTGAATGCACCACACCAATACTATCTATTAGCTCACGAACTTTATTATTTCTAGCTCTCCAAACCGCCTTACTCTGGAAGTATTTGGTGTTCCTATCACCTTCTTTCACCCACATTATCCTTGACCTCTGAAGCCAGAGCATCTCCTCCTGGTAAAGGAGTTCATTCATCCTATCTGTAATCCTCCTAATGTCTTGTCTGTCCGCATTCATGTGCATAAGTTCTTCCAATTGGGACCGAGACTTTGCCAGCTCCCGGGTCACGTTTCCGAACTTCTTACTCCACAGCCTCAAAGTTTACATTGTTTTAGACAAGGCATCTCGCAGTTGGGCCAAATTCTGAATATTTCCCACTGCCTCCCACGCATCTTTTATCACCTCTGGTAGGGCAGTATCCCTCTCCCAGAACAGTTCATAGCGTTTCACCTTTGCACCATTCGGTCCTGGGTCCGGTGACCCTTTAACCACTAAGGCCACATGATCAGAACACGGCGAGGGGACATGTAAGACCGAAGAAAACGCAAATAGGTTCCTCCATGCATTCGTGGCCATTGCTCTATCTAGACGGACCTGTACGTTTGTGTTCCCTCTCCCCTTGTTATCATATGTGAACGGTATGCCCACGAAGCCTAGATCAACAAGACCACAAATTTCCATAGTATCTCGAAAAGCCACCATTTGAGATTCCGCTCGAGGGGTGGCTGACAGGTGCTCATAACTCCACATAGCCTCGTTGAAATCACCCACCACAAGCCACGGTAGGACATTAGAGTTGTTCAAACGCAGCAGCTTTTCCCACATGAAATATCGGTTCTCCACCCTCGGCTCCCCGTACACGCAAGTTAATCTCCATTGTTCTGCACCCTCCGTTACTCGCACAAGAGTGTCAATAAAGCGCTCTTCCTTCTCCACTACCTCCACCACATATGACTCATGCCAAAACAAAGCAAGGCCGCCACTCATCCCATTGCAGTCCACACCAGCGAACCCTTTCAAGCCTATGCGACCTCGTATTCTTTTCATCTTCTCAGCTTTCTGCCTGGTCTCACACAAGAAGATTAGACTGGGGGAATGCGACTGTGAGATCGTCGCTAGCTCGCGAACTGTCCGGGGATTCCCCCCTCCCCGGCAGTTCCAACTTAACACATTCATTGGCCTCGGCGGCCCTCCATGCCGGAGGCCGCCTCGGACGCCACGTCCATATCCATACCCTCAACAACAGTCCCATGTTTCCTTCTCTTTACAATCGGCACCCTCCCTGGGGTAGTAGAAATCCCACCATCGGCGCCCTCCGGAGTGTTACCTCCTTCTATCATGAGCACCGCATTAGATACCTTGACCACCAAATTTGATCCTGCTTGTCCTCGACCACTGACGGTCCCGTCCCCAGCCACAAGTCTCTTGTGAACGAGTCTTGGATCATCGTCCCCCAAGTTTTGGTCGCGGATCACCAATGAACTCCCACTCCCCTGGTGAGCCCCATCGCCTTCCTGCCCCTCTGAACGGGCTGCAGAACTTGCCCGGCCTCCCAATCCTCCTCTTCCTCCTCTTCCTCCCCTCTCAGCTGGCCCCGCTCCTCCTCTACCTCTTCCTCCAGCTACACCTCCTCCTCCACGCCCAACCCCATTACCACCAATAGGCCCTTCATTGCTCCAATGTAACCAATCCCCCCATTCACATTCCTCCGGATCATGAACACCATCTCCACATTCTTCAACCACGTGCCCCATACAACCACAAAAGTAACAGAAGTCCGGCAGTTTCTCATAGCTAACGGGGTACAGCTTGTGTTCTTTTAGCTTGATAGGAACAAATCTGACCAAAGGCTTGTGGACATCCACATAGACTCTAACCCTTAAGAAGCTAGATGGGTTGATCTTCCCCTCATTAACAGCCACCATGAACGGTGGCATGCCGACCTTCTTGGCCACTTTTTCAGCCAACTCCTTCTTCCTCGTGAGGCCATCGGGTAGGCCTTTGATCCTAGCCCATAGGGGATACCTATCAAGCACGTACTCTGCAACATTGGTATAGCCATGATATTCCACAATAACCACCGGATCTCTGCGAAACTGCCATGGCCCTCCCTCCATCACCCTCTTCCAATCCCCCAGGCAGTGGCACTGGGCTAAAAAGAGGTTTGGACCTTTAATATTAAAGGTTACACCCTGAGCGCATGACCACGCGTTCCTCAACGAGTTCAGCAAGGCCGCATGGCTAAACGGCCGCATCGTATGAACCCTAAACAGGCACAGCCACCGCACCTCCTTAATCAGATCTTCAACCTCCCCTGAAAGATCCAGGTCCTCCTCCTCCTCCTCATGAAGTTTCAGTCCATCAAACACATCTTCCAGGGGCGGTTCATGCCCTAGATCATCCCAGTCATCTTCATCCTCCTGACGTTCCTCCGCTGCCGCGTCCTCCTTCCTCTCTCCAGCAGTGTCTGCCTCCAGGGTCTGGTTGGTTGACGACGAGCTCCCTCCTCGGCCTCCTATACCATCCGCCTGTTCCGCCATATGCCCTAGCCTCACCAAGTCTAGCTTCGCCCCTCCCCCATCTTCCTGCTGCTTTGGTTTCTCCATGAGGAGCAGTCTCTAGGTCCCAATCCCTAGGCCTGCAGATCGCCGGTTAGAGCCGGACGTCGGCGGTAGGGTTTAGAGGTGGACTCTGGCGTCGCCGCCAGAGGAAAGGGTGGACTCTAGGGAAACCCTAGAGGATATAGATCCTTTTTTTTTGACCGCTGGTAGTTGGCTGGCCTACATGCAGGGCCGCTGCGGACGGCCAGGAGACGCGCGGCGCGTCCGCTTCGTTTCCGCGCCGATACATACCAGACGCAATTTTGGACGGAAATGGATTGGCGCGGACGCCAGGTGGACGAGATTTGAGTTTGTGTAGGCGCGTTGGGTCTGTATTTTTATCCGCGCCGATGCAAACGAACGCAGACGGATGAAATTGATCGCGCCATTGAAGTTGCTGGAAGAGAATTTGTCCAGTTCCATCGTAGAGGTGCCGTGTGTTTCTTGATTATGTTCAACTGGGTCGTCAACTGTGCGAGTCATGAAACCGGATTAGATTACCGGAGGCTGGCACCCTGGCCGGGGCTACCAGCATGCGACGAGTCGTGGCGGACGGTGCCGCGGGACGGCAGAGAAGCGATACCTCCTGAAGCAAGCAAGGCGCGCAAGACCAAGGACGATGGTTTGCCGTTGACTAATCCTTTTTGGGTCTGGGGCACGTGCTCGGTCGGTCGAATTGGAATGTTGGACGAGCTGGTCTTACCGTGTTTTAAACTGTCAACGTACGCGGCGCATCTGGGACAGCGACGACGTTGGACCCTTCACTGGCTCTCTTATCAGTGGCTGCACTATCTTTTTTAACCCGCTTGTCTTCCTTAAAAAAAAATTAACCCAGTCGATAAGTGTCACACGTGTGGCATGAAGTAACACTACTCAGACGTTTTCACAACTAAAATTGTCATAAAAAAACCTCAAAAAACTAAATTTGGAATTGCTTCAAGTCACACGTGTGACACTTATTAGGGTCCCTTCTTAATGCATCAAAAAGAAATCAATTTTTCCGTAAATAAATAAATAAATTTTTGATTATGTGAACTTTTAATAATGTTGTCATCGCATCGAAATAATACATCCGTAAAAATGTTTTAATGTCACATCTCTTC
The DNA here is from genome assembly GCA_902687465.1 of Secale cereale. Classification (NCBI taxonomy): domain Eukaryota; kingdom Viridiplantae; phylum Streptophyta; class Magnoliopsida; order Poales; family Poaceae; genus Secale; species Secale cereale. The sequence continues at coordinate 41,261,590 of LR738711.1, forward strand.
TACTTTTAGTGACATGCACAACCTGAACACGTCCAGTTGAAAATATTCATTGTTAAAAAATATAATATATCTATCTATTATGATAACACCCTTACGAGTCTTATTCTACACATCAATTTTTTATTCTGCTAACACCTTCGGACCCACCCCGCAGCTATAAACTAACCACGTACGATGGTCGACCGAACTGCCCACACCAAAAAAATCCACCTTATCCCTGCCACGGTCCTACCCAACCCCACTCATCTCTTCCACGTGCTCCTCCATCCCACGATTTGCCCCACCCCACTCCTCTCTCCCCCGTGCTCCTCCATCCCTTGGTGTCGCCGCATCCCTCCCCGTGCCCCTGCTACAGCGCCGCCGCCTTCCTTCCCGCGCCGCCGCCTCCCTTGCGCCCCCGCGCCGCTGTCTCCCCAGCGTCGTCGCGACCCCGCGCCTCCGCGCCGCTGTCTCCCGAGCGTCGTCGCGACCCCGCGCCTCCGCGCCGCTGTCTCCCAATCACCATCGCGATCCCGCGCCTCCACGCCGCCCGGGCCATGGATCCGGCCATGCCGCGGCGGTCAAGCGACGGATCCAACCCCGGTGCACCGCCCAGGCGCCGGGAACGAGCGCTACCGGCCCCTAGCGCTATCTTAGTGACTGCACCCAACCCCTCCAGCTCCCCTTGTCCTTGCCCCCCGAGAAGCAACATGGATCCAGCGCGCCGCCGCATCCCGCCCCGACCCACTCCTTCCCACACCGCCCCGTGCTCCCATCTTCCTCCCCTCCGGCAGCACCAGCATTCTCTCTCCACTCCGGCCCCTGGGAAACCTCTCCTCTGGCTCAAGATCGGTCGAGGCGAAGCCTCAGTGGTGCTCGCGTCTGTTAAAGCAGTGCGCCCAGGTGGATTTTTTTGTTTCTGCTCATGGATAGCCCCCCTTGCAGTCCGGTGATCACAGATGTGCGGCTCGCGGGCATGAGATGCATTTCAGTGCTCCTGTGCATGCAGTTTGTGGGCGCGTAGGCGACGACGGCAGCAACACAGTGCACTCCGTTGGTCGTCGTGGTGCACTCTGGTGGTCGCTGTGGTACAGCTCAGCGGCTCGCTCGAACACGGGCCTCATCACCTCGGTGATTCTGTAGCGTGTTTCATTTTTTTGCAGTTCCCTGGTCATGCAGCTCGGTGGCGCGCCCAGGTGCAGTTCAGCTGAGCCACACTCTTCTACAAGCGAGAGGAGGAGGATTGTTCCCTGCCCACATGCAGTTCACGCGGCGCGTCCGTGCGGTGCGGAGCACATGCGCATGTAGTCCGTCGGTCATGCGTGTAGTACAGGTCCCACATCAGGGGTTTGTTTTGTTACAAAATTATTATACTCGGATGCGGTATAGTGTAATAATTCTTTATGGATCACTTGTTAGAGAAAAAAAAAGAATCACGAGAAGTTCACTTCACGAAACACATGAAGTACATTACGGGTAAAAACAAAAGGTTGACTTCATTAAAAAAACTCACTGTTGAAAACGTAAAAAGAAAAAGTTGAAGAATTGTTGTTCGTGAAGTTCACTATGTCTCTGTAGAAAAATAAGTGTGGTTCACTCGCCTTATCACCGGAGTTCAAACTCGTCAACAAAAAGTGGAAAAGACAAAAATTAGGGAGCAGAAAAAAAATGGCGCAGTTAACTACTAGTGTCGCAGTACATTTCTTGACCATGGGGTTCACTTCTTTGCCCACGTGAAACACACTCTGTGTGAGAGTTTTATTATATTGCCGCATGTTGTATAAAAAAGCAATAGTTAATTTTAGTGCAGTCCCCTCCAAGAGCAATGTATGAAAAAACACAACAAAAATACTCACGTGCCTCACTCTTTGTAGTGTCGTGGTTCACTTACTCGCAATGTTAAGTGCTGAAAAAATGTAATGAAGATGACAAAATAAAATAATGTTTGTCTTGAAAAATTTACGTCTAACAAAAAGAAAATCATGAAGTTCACTTGACTGTCTGATGCAGTGCGGTTTCTGGTCCGAAGCAGTGCGTTCATGTGTCCCATGTAGAAAACACGACGATTATGGTCTCGCGAAAAACAGAGTCTCCGCGTTTTGATATTTTTAAAATTACTCTTAAACCGTAAGGAATTAAAGAGAGCGTCGTACATAAAAAAGTTGCGTCTCGACGATATCTTTTCAACGACGTATTGTTTGGATCATTCCGACGAGCGGTTTGAATTTTCTTTTTTACGAAAAACGTCCGCTGCCTCTCGTTGTCAGCCGCACAATTTTCAAAATTAACTAAAAACTGTAGGGAATCTCAAAAACATTTCAACATATGAAAGTTTCGCCTCGTCCATAGCTTTTCAACGGTATATTACACGCCTTGATTCAACAAACATTTTAAAAAACTGAAGCGAAAACAGTACCGAAAATTTGAATTTTTTTGGAAAACAGAATTCCGCAATTTAGTAAATTTGAAACTGCTCTTAAACCATAACAAATTAGAGAAAATAATAGATATCGAAAAGATGCGCATTGACGATATCTTTGCAGCGGTGTATCATTTGCTTCATTCCGACAAAGGGTTTAGAAAAAAACGTGAAAAAACGATCGCTGCCACTCGTCTTGGGTCGCACCTTTTTCAAAACTGCTCTTAAACTGCGAGGAATCTCCCAAAGTGTTCAACGTGGCGAAGTAGCGCCTAATCCATAGGTTTTCAACGGTATATTACACGCCTCGTTCGGACAAACGGTTTAAAAACTGGAGCAAAAATAGTACCAAAAAAACACAGCGTGCAGTTTTTTACGATGAGAAGTTCACTCGTGTGAGTATTGCAGCACACTTGGTTCAAACAACGCCGTGCACTTGCGTTGAGCCGCCGTAGTCGTCCGTCCTGCCACCGCTGAAACACGAGGCAAACTCGAAGCACATTCTATGGTGAATGAGTTGGCGACTAGACTATCTGAGAGGCAACTGGCTACTGGACTAGTGTTGCTGTTGATGCTACGGAATGACAGTGGAGTGGGTATATATGGTGGGTCGAGAGGAGCCCGTGTGGTTTCGCGATGTGTATGTCGAGCCTAGGAAAAAGCGAGTAATCCAGTTCACACTTCACATGTCCCCCGATCGATGTGGATGTTGTTTAGGTGCCGATCAATCATGTTTGTGTTAGTCTACACCAAGCGCGTGAGTTCGAGCTTGGGCATAGTGGTGTTGTTGTTACGGTCTCAACCACCCAGCGAATCGAGGGATCGGAACGAAGGCAGGCATCCCGAGAGAGACAGGCCTGTTGCCTTTGCGGACGGCAAGGCTGACTGTTGGCGGTACTCCCTCCATGTTCATCGATCCTGGAACACGAATTCTTCAAGACAAATAGAACTTGGTTTTATAATAGGTCGCCCGCCAAGTCTTGTTATGGCAAACAATCGCCCATATAGCCGGGTATAGCAGTAAAAAAATTGTTTAACTCCTCTAACCGGTATCTAGCCAATCCTCATTTCGCCGTAAGGAGTAAAAAATATACTCGGTCCCAGCGAATCTCCCTCTCTTGGAGTCCTTGTTCCGTCGTTTTCCATCTCATCTCTCCTCGGATGCTTGGAGGTCACCATTGGCTCGCGCATGTGTAGTGGCTCGGTAGTCGTTGGGATGGTGTGTCAGTGCTCGGCACCTTTGTATCTTTCCTTTGGTGTGTTTGTCGTGTGCAGTGGTGGCTTGAGTTTGTATTGTGATGCTTGTGGATCGGTGATTTATATATAAAGCGGGGCGAAAGCCTTTTTCGGTAATCTCCCTATATTTACTCCACCATTCGTCAGCTGAGTAAAAGTGTCACCTCTCCTCCACTGCCTCTCTCCTCCACTCCCACGTTGCATCTGCGTCAGTGCCGCCTTCCCACCCCTCGCCCGCACCCGCCCACCGCCGCGAACACTCCGTAGGCTCCGCTGCTGTCCTGGACAACTTGGATTCGTGCATCCTCGTCCCGTCGCCAGCGCAGTACCAGTGGATCTGCGGCTGCAGCCGCCGCCGCCACCAGATTTGGCGTTTTCGGCCGCCGGTGACTGCGCCTTGCCATGGATTGGTGGGGAACTGGCCACACAGCCCAGGCAACGCCTCCATGCAGCATGCTAGTATCGATTATGCTTCTAGCCAGTCGAATGTCCCCCGTCGGTGGTTGGCTGAAGAAGACACGCCCGACCGACACCCGGGCTCTGTGTTGGCCCAGCGGCTCGTCGGCTCGCTATTGCCGGTCATACAATGCGATGACTGCTCGCGGTAGTTGGTGCGCCGAGTATCTACCACGCAGCAACATCCCGGATGTGTGTTCTTCAAGTGCAAAAATAATGGGGTATGTGCTTCTTTTGATTCGGTTGTTCACCAGATTCATCGTAATTTCGGTAGCTCATTGTTTTCTCAAATTTGTGTGTAGGATGGATACATGTTTTGGTATTGAAAAGAAGAATACATCAATATATTGATACACGAATTTTGATTCTAAGCAATGTCTACTTCTTTAGAATCGAAGAAGAAGGAAGTGTGCAAACTCGAGAAGTCGCAGATCAACAATGAAGACATAGTGAATATATTAATCCAACTAGTGAGAGCAGTTATGAAAGTTGAATTTCTTTTAAAAAGTCTTGTTGTGGTTCTTGTTTTCTTTGGTTCTGCTCTTGTAGGAAAGAATTGGTGAATTATGTACTCCATTGTATTATAATATCGTTGAATGAAATAAAGAAGCAACAAAATGGATATTTGTGGCAGAAAATGAAATGCAAATGAATTTTTTTCTCCGTTATATATAAGAGATAGGCTAGGCCCGGCCAAAACTTAGTGAAGTAAATGTACTCCGCTAAGGGTTTACCCCATCGGATATTCCACTATTTATTCGTGATCGGTTAGTAATGCCCCAAGAAATTAGACTCATGACCCAAAACACAATGTGGGTTCTCAACCGCTAAACCCGGTGTCTTGCTCTTCGAGCCTAGATCCATGACACTGGACGATGGCGGAATCTTTGCGTCGTCTTCCCTCCTCACATGATCAATTTTGTAAGCCGGGCAGCGGCAAGAGAGACTTGTGGAAGGTGGCGGTTCTGGTGTCGGCATTTTCGTCGCAACGATGGCAGGGTTATGGCAGTGGTTGACTCTTTGTCATGTAAGCGGGATTGTTTCGGGTTGTTTGTTGTGGAGAAGTTGGACGTGAGATGGAGGCCAAGATGTGGCAACGATTTTTTCTCATGGTACGCCAATGTAGATGAAACCCCTCATAAGGGCCACACGTGTAGCACGGACACATGACAACTTCGAACGTTTTTGACAGCAAGTTTAGTGACACGAGAATGACAACATTAGTTGTCAAACATAGCAAATTTTTTCGAATAGCAAGTTTCAGTTTATTTTTTTGGGTTTGTTTTTTCTTTACAGATGACAAATTTAGTTGTAGAAAACATAAGGAAAAGTGTGCTTCGCGCCATATCCGTGACACTTATCGTTTCGGAAGGAGAACACATCGGCCCTCCAAGGAATTTTGATGTACTTTGTAAGGTCTATTCTAATAACACCCTTAAGTGTCTTATTCTGCACATCAGCCGTCTTATTCTGCTAACACCTTTCTCCCGCAACGAAACCACCCATTCTCCCTCCCACTTTGTCTTCGTGCCCGACCGCCTTCCTCCCACCTTCCTCCTCAGCCGCCTCCTCCCATCATCCCTCCATCTTCCTCTGCCGGCTCTGCCAGGGGCTCTTGCCTTCGACGATAGGGCCCGCTCTGCCGCGTAACTCCACCGCCCCGGCAATCCACCACCTCGCAGCGCGACGCGGGCGGCTCCCCCATGCCCGACGACCTCCCACCGCCACACCACTTCCCTCCCCTGCGCCGCCGCGCCATCCCCGCACAGGGCCGCCTCCCCCGCCAAGCCACCTACATCCACTGGCCACGCCCCATCAAGCAACGGCCGGATCCGATGAGATCCGGCTCTACCTCCCTGTCTCCCCCTCCTCAAAACCTGCGCCGCCGCACTTGTCCCGGACGCTACCGCTGGATTCATGACGGGTCGCTGCCTTGCAACCCCGCCTCGGCCTCCCACCACCACCACCTTCTCATCCCCGTTCCGTCCCTCTGTGCACACCTCGCCTCGACTCTCTAAACTCCTACCTCCTACGCCTTGTTGCGGTCAACTATTGTTTCGCGGATGGCAAAAGACTGACTCTTGCCAATGGTCCATCTATGTTCATGATACCCACCGACTTGTCGGAACACAAGGTTTCAAGACAAGAATAATTTTGTCAGGGCATTTGGTGTTTTGCCAAACACTCGCCAGACAGACGGACTAACAAGGTTCACTGTGAAGATAAATATTTTTTGCCGGAATTTTTCATGGCAAGCCAAGCATAATCCAGATCCTAAAGTCGCTACGAATCCTAACTGTAATGATTTACTGTGTGGCCTGTCGATCTACTGTGTGTTCATTACTCTAGGGAATATTTTGATTCTCACAACAGTCAATCAGTTCGGTGGACTGGGTCATGAGTCATGAGATCTGTGTCTACACTTGCTTCATTAGTTTGAAAATGCTGACCGTTGATCTGGACTGGCACTGGAGTATGAGTCATATATGGCCACTGTTGCTAAAGAATGTACTTAACTTTTATCCTTTTAATCTTCAAGTAAGAAAATGATATCATCAACGGCCAAGAAAATCAACAAATTTGACATCAGAACCATATGATCCACTCGCAAGGAAATAGAAAAGAAAGCACATCATTTGACACGTGGGCTTATAAAATTGCATTACTCAGTATATATGGAGAAACAAATGAATAATTAATTGTCATTTGCTTCTGCACTCCATATGCTACTGCCTTAATTCTACTACACAAGCCTGGTGGAATCTGCTGCCCTCCCTGCTCTTCTTATTGGATATGGCATAATGATTGTTAAGGCACACCACAATATGCTTAAACAAGAAGAAACCAATGGGAGGGAACATTCTTTGTAGAAAAGAGGAAGCCATAATTGGATTGGGAACAAACTGTAGGGTGCCACCAAGGATGGGCATGAATGAGCACCGAAAAGTTAGTTAGATCTCAGTTCGTGGAGGTGATTGTCCACCGAAAGTCCTAATTATTGTAGACTGATGCCACCCGTTATGTAGTATCAAGTGGTTAATTTCTAGTTTGTGCTCGACCAAGATCTTGATCGGTAATCCTATGTAAATAAGGGCATCTGTTGTGGATATCGTACCATTGCATTTTCCATGATGGATATTTCTTTTGCATATTCCATGCAACACGAATTGGATCGAATTTTGGGTACGTATCACCTGTGCCAAACAAGAAAAGGCTGGTGTAATATTCTGCAGAAGAGAAGTTGTCCCTCATTTTAAATTATGTAGTGCTTTTCGAGCTCTTCTTAAGTTAATTTATTACACAAACTTTTGCAGTTATTCTCAAAAAGTATTTTAAGCCCCAACATAAAGCACACTTTGTTGATATGTAGGATACGGATAATCACTGTTCTTATAGAGGATCTACTATTGTTATGATAGTTTGTAATGAAAAGTATGTCATAGACCCCTACATCTCCTAGCTCACATGCCAAAGCAGAATAACTTCTTTACAAAAAGCACCCATCGAATTAAGCACTTGTGTACATGCTCTAAGAATGATTGTTCGGCACAAGTGTTCACATGATATATATTGTTCGGTTGCTGATTAAAGCTTTATCATCAATCTTAACAATCTCCAAATCCCTTTTTGTTTCTCTCGTGCAAGATCTCGATCATAAATCCTGTGAAAATAAGATAATTTCCATGGGAGATCTTGCAAAATAATTTCTTATGATGGAAATTTCTCTTGTATATACTACACATGAGAATATGGATCAAACTCTGGCTAGTGATTGCCGGGTGGCCGGGCCGAACTAGGGAGAGTTGTAAAATCCTGGAAAAGAGTTGCGGTTTCTTCAACATAGCCAGTGCTCTTTTAGCCGTTCCCCAGTTAATTATACTTGAGGAGTAAATGTATAATGCTTTACATCATCATGGCAACTACGGCCTGCTATTCCAAGCTGAGAAGAAGAGATCGACATGGATTGAAGATCTTGGTTGTTGAGCTAGAGGGACAGGCACCAGAGCACTGAAATCTCTGCTTTACACCATGAGGGCTACTGCAACCTGCTCTGTGATTCTGCGTTATGTTAGTCTTGCCGAAAAGCATTCCTTGGAGTTGTTAAATACGCTTTCATGGCACACACATCGGAAAAGATACACGCTTTGGTGTGTGTATTCTAGCTTCAGCAAAGCGGTCTTCGCTTCTTAGGCAGAATTGCACTGAGCATCCCAATGCGTGTGTTTAGTCAGAAGTCACATAATGCCATTTGAGGAAGCATGACTTACAGTTTAACAGCAGTAAAGACAACTAGACTGTGGGCGATTATTCGCCTTTCACTTTGTCCAGAAATTAGTAAGGTCAGTTTTCACCATGTATATAACTTTCAATATGCTCTGGTTCCTCTTCAGTAGGGGACAAGAGGTTGAAGGAATAAGTTGGAAGAAAGTTGATTAACTTTACTAATAGTGTTTTAATGGACCAGCACAGATATATGCATACAAAAATGAAAATGATATCGAAAATATGATTCATGGACAGATCTGCACTTCCCTTTTTTGAGAACCAAAATCGCGGCTTTAAACATGATAGAGTTGCGTAAAGCAAACTGAAAAAGAAAGGGAGGTAGTGTCCTTTTTGTTTCAAGAACTGTCTTCTTGTTTTTGTTTGAAAAGTTCCAAGATAGAGTGAGTTGCAACCTACATCTGTCACTTTATTCCCTAATTTGCTGGTAAAAACTGCTTTAACCTCGTCTTTTTGTCCAAATTCCAATGGATACACATAGGGGCCACCTTCTCGCGTATTCCGTGACATAAGATGTTTGCTACTGATTATGTCACACCAATGACGAAATCTAATGGGTGAACAGTCCCTTTCTTTGGGAAAACTGTCGCTAAATAATATTCTCTCCGTCCGAAAATACTGTCATCAAAATGGAGAAAAAAATATATCCAGAACTAAAATACATCTTCTTTTATTCATTTTGATGACAAGTATTTCCGGACAGAGAGAGTATGTAAGATTGCGCTTAGCTCTGTTCCGAGCAGTAGATGATCTGCCAACATGCGGAAAACATCTTTGCTGCTGCTCAGTAATTCACAATGCTTGTGAAGATAGTGAAAGGAGAAAACACTTCCCGTAGCAAGGCCAAAACAGAGACGGCAATGCTTTCTTTCACTTGATTATATGATACAAGGCCAAAGGAGACACAACTAAATCACAAGCAACTACATAAACAGACTGGTAAAAGTAAGAACCATCCGCCGGCAAAAGCTTTCCTGGAGCTGGACCTTCTGTCCGCCGCACATCAATCAGAAAAACATGGAGGCTCTGTGTCAAAATCCACAGCCTCATCCTCATGTTCCTCTCTCACATCACACACTGCTGCAGGTGCCTTTCAGCTTCAGCAGATTGGAAGACGACTGACCAAAACCCAAACAGAGAAAGAGAATGAAAAAGAGAGAGCTACAGAACAAAACAGAGCAGAAGCAGAGGCAGTACTAGTGTTTCGGGGAGGGAGGGAGGGAGGGATTGATGAGCTGCCATGGCCGGGCTATAGCTAATCCTAACTAACGACTGGCCACCTGGTACCTTGCGAGAGTGTTGGCGGTGGTGGTTGGGTACTGGTAGTGATGGTAATCCATGGCGCCGTGCTCCGTATGATCAGCCACAGCTTGGTGGACGCGCGGCGTGTATGCGCCGTAGCCGGCGTGTCGGCGACCGTGTTGTGCCACGGCGTCTCGCTGCCAGCCTTGTCTTGCAAGTAGGTATGGCCGCCGGCGTGGGCGTGCTCGGCTTTCGCCGCGTCGTCGTGGTAGGCCTTGTGCCCGGCCTCGTGGACGACGGCGGGCGGCTGTTTGTACACCGGCGCCGGCACCGGTGCTGACCAGTAGCCGCCTCCTCTGCTGCGGGCGCGGCCGCCGTAGTCGTCCCACCTGCGGCCGCCGAAGCACGAGGCGAACTCCAAGCACATTCCTTCTCGGTGGCGAGTGGTGACCGGCGCCGGGTGCTTCTTTTTGTTCACCTCGTGCGTGCTGGGAGACTACTGGTAGCGGCAAGCAGCACTATCCTGGAAGTAGCTGCTGATGGTGTTGATGGCCCTGAAACTGACAGTATTGGTGTGGTGGGTGATATATATTCGGGGCTGAGAAGCTCGGTGCCGGTTCGGTTCACCTTGACGCAGCTATTGTTGTTTGATGTCCCGATCGATCAGGTTCGTCAGTTTGAGCTTCGGGAAAGGGTGGTGCTCCCATGCGAATCGTGGAGGGAGGGCGGTGCCGCGGGACGGCAGAAAACGATCCTGCCGCAGGACCAAGGATGGACTGCTGTGGATAATGTTGGACTGGCCGGTCGTCGTACCGTGTTTCAGTTTCAAGCTTTCAACACGGCGCTTCCCACCTGGGGCGGGCAACAACGAGCTTGGACTCTTTCAGTGGCCCGCTAAATCTACGACAAACTATATTTCTTTATCCGTGAAAAACATGCTTTCACTACAAATAAATAACGAAAATACTAACACCCATACATGTGACATTTTTTGCAGCTCGCACACACGCGTGGATTACCGTCCAGTCGAGTTTGCATGAATCTTAACACATTGAGGCAGAATTCGCGCGTCACGTAGGACGGGGCTGGTGTGTGGGTGTTGGAGAATTCGTCCACACGCCCGCACCACGCGGTTTGCCAGTTACGCTGTGTGGGCGAACTAGTTTCTGCTCACACAACCAACACCTAGTCCACTGATACACATACGTTGTTGGATGATAAACAGGGCCGGCCCTGTGTTTCGGGAGGCCCTAGGCGAACTCGACGACATGGGGCCCTATGTCCTAAGTCCTAAGACAATATATATGTATGCGTGTGTTATATATATAACTTATTAAAAGTAACTTTCAATCACACATCTTTAGTTTAAAATATGAGTATAATAATTCAAATGACTCCATCGAGAACAATAATAACCAAATTCAAACCGACTCCATAAAAAACAATGGTACTAAAAAGATTGCAAAATGAAAACTAACATGACATGATTACCTTAAATAAGAACGAAATTTTTAGATCACTTTCTTTCTTTTTCCTCCTTTTTTCAGCACCCGACAATTTCTTCTTCTTAGGTAACATGGCAGGCTAATGTCCTAAAATCATGAAGAAAAGATCAAAAGAGCATATAAAAAATTAGGAATTTATAGATCGGATGATTGGAACCCTAGACATGTTACATAGAATGACAAAAAAATTGATAGATTGGATTACAATACGTACATACTAAATAAAGAATAAATAAACTACTGAGATTGGCAAATTGAGGTTTGGGGATGGACAGGAACATGGATGCGTACTTCTTGACTTCCAGTCGGTCGGATGCATACTTGTATAGGTATTGCCGTATTGCCGCGGTGCCGGATGCCGGATGGCCGATTGGGCGGGATGCCGCATGCCTGCCGGACTGCTGTGTGGCGGCGACGGCGAGCCGGCGAGGCGAGGGCGACGCGGCAAGGGCCAAGGGGCAAGGCGCCGAGCGAGCGAGAAGGCCGACGGGCGGGCGAGGGCGACGAACCTACGAAGGAAACGTCGAAACGAGCGTGAGTCACGGCGCCGCTTCGCCTACGCGTATCCATCAGCGATCGCTAGCTAGCTATATCTGGGCCGCCTAGCCCATCCTATTTCTTTTCTTTAATTCTTTTGTAATTTTTTACTTGCTTTTTGCTGGGCTATAGTATATGTATATACTCCATCATGTGCCCCCCCCTCGCCTGGGCCCTGGGCCGTCGCCCCGTCGCCCATGCCCCAGGGCCGGCCCTGATGATAAATGCAGTTATGCATACGTGGCAACTAGGTAAACACACATGACAACTATGACTTATTGTTAGACGGCAACTACAATCACGCGTACGTGGCAACCACGTAAACACACATGGCAACTATGACTCATTGCTAGACGGCAACTGCAGTTGCGCGTACGTGGCAACTAGATAAACACACATGGCAACTGTGATTAACCATACATGGCAATTATGGTTGGACCACATGTGGCAACTACTGTTTGACCATATGTGGCAAGTAGTTAATCACGTATGGTAACTATTGTTTGACTACACGTCGCAACTACCATAAATTAGACATGGCAACTATAGTTAACCAAAACAGATAGATTTGTCATGCTTTAAAACTACACTTGCCATCCCCGGATAACTATATCTGCCATCTCGGATGACAACTAAATCATCACCCCGCGGGTACCTAACGTAGCTCCGCCAGGACATATGGGCATTTTTGTTTCGTGCTACACTCGCGGGATGAAGATGAGTAGTACTTGTTGGGCGTGTGGGATGAAGTAGCTGCGCCCACACGTGTGGGCAATTCTAATGTTCGCCCACACAGTCCATGTGAGCTGCATCCTGCTCACGCCACACACGGTGTGTGAATGGATGGCTAATATGCCACACATGTGGACGTTATCGACGTCCATAAATAAATGTTCTTCTGATTATGTAAGCTTTTTAACAATGATGTTTTTTTTATCATGTGAGCTTCTCTCCAATTTCATTAACGAAACCCAACCACAAAGAGCCAGCATCCAACATTTATAGCAGGTTTTGATCATCTAGAGTTCTAGACTACTACTACTAGGATACGTTTGACTAGCACTCAGTGGCTCAAGAAAAGAGAAGCTAGGCAGAGCCCGCGTCGCCCTCCCGCTAGGGCGGCTCGGGTGGAAACCCTAGCCCCCGCCGCCGGGCACATCCAACCTCCTCCTCCCCTCCGCCGCCGCTAGAGGAGGTCGCCGGGCGAAGCCCTAGGCGGCTGATGGCGGCGGCGGAGGCTCTCTTCTTCCCTTCCATGTCAAATAAGGTGAGGCGGGTCACCCATGGCGCCGGGGCGATCTCCCCCGATCTGCGTCGCGGCGGCGCATCTAGGCAACGGCGCAAGGCGGCGGCGTGGTGCTGGGCGGGGATGGCGGAGCTGCTAGGCTCCGAGGAAGATCTGGTGGCGCCGGTCGTTCGATGGGCTCGCGGTGTCATGGCGGCCTTGGTCGCGGTGGCCGGCGGCTCGGCCTGTCGACGGCGGCTTGACCCCGGGGCGGCGGCCCTGGAAGGTGGCGGCAGGTGAAGCTCTGGCTTCCCGCGACGGCATGGCGTGGTGCTGTCCCTATCCAAGGCGGATCTGCATCGCCGATCTCGTGGTTTTGCCGTGGATTGGTTCAGATCAGTGACGGTGATGAGTTTGCGCGATCATCTCGGCGGCTCTCGTGGTTTGGCGAGGTGGGCTGAGAGCCCTCTTCCCAGGCTCCAATGGTGGCGCACTCAGGCAGTGGCCGGTGCGTCAGGGCTCCTACGGTGGCACTGTTGTTGCGGTTGGTCGCCGGATCTAGGCGGCTAGATCTGGGGCTTTGAAGGCGGTCGAGACAGTGCACAGGTTGTCGGGTGGATTTCTTGGGACGGATCCGGGTGAAAACTTGGTCTTCGGTTGTTGGCCGAAGCCGGTGATGACGATGCCCTTATCATCGTTTCCTTCGTGAAGGCATCATCGAGGTGAAGCTCCCAACCCCACCCAATACCTCCGGGGGAAACCCTAGATCAGCTGATCAGATGACGGTGGCATTCATGTGTCGTTACCCCCTTGGGGGCGGCATTCTTGGAGAGGCACTCGGGCTCGAGGGACCAGCGGATGGCTTCTTCGGTTGAGCGGTATTTATTTCTACATATTCATGGCGGCGGTTCTCGGCGGCATGGAGCAGCGGAGGCTTGGCGTCAGATGTGTGGCGATGGACACGCGCAGGAGGTCGACGTTGTCTGGCGTCGTGGTGGCGTCGATGGCAGAGAGGCCTGACAAGGTCGATGCGTCAGTACATGCTTTGAGGAGGGATCGAGGGAAGACGGAGGTGACGGCACTTTGCAGCGTGTGCGTGTGGTACTCACTGAGAGTGCGCCGGACCGGAGCGTTACCCAGTCCCGTCTATGTGGCTTGGATGGGGCATCCGGCGTTAGATGTTAGGCTTTTGTGCGATGTCTGTTTGGTATTTGGCCCGGACATTCGGCACCTCTTCATCAAGAGGAGAGGAGTAGCGACAGATGTCGTCTAGATGGTGGCCTCGGACTTACTGTTGTATTTCTTTGTAAGGTCTTTGTGAATAATAAATAATATGGCCGCATGCATCTCCCAGATGCAGAGGCCGGGGGTGATTCCTCCTTTTCTAAAAAAAAACTACTAGGATACGTTCAAATTATTAGATATCAGATTTTTGCCACAACGGCAGGGAAGGGGACGCAGCTAGAACATATCAAGCATCACTCGAGACATTAAAGTTTTAACTGCAGACCAAACTACCAAAAGCAACATTATGGGGAGAACAGAAACGTTCAGGGGAGCATCAACCAGGACAGGAACCCTTTTCGACCATCTTTTGACATCATCAGCATCCCAGTGTGTGTATCCCCGGTCTCCATCCTTGCGAACGCGCGGTAAACTTTTTTTTCTTTCTCAAATACGCATGGAAGCGTATCATTGCATTGACAAGTAGAGTTTGTTAAGGTTGTGAATCCCAAACACTTGCGCTAGGAAGGCATGTCGAGGGTCCACATGAGCAGAAGAGAAGGGGTTGCTCAGCCCCAAAACAAAAACATAGGCTACATCAAGGATGGCTCGAATACCATTAGCGCCGGCTTTGGCCCAGGCGCGCACATCGTCTTGGATGACCAAGAGCAAGTCATCGATGGAGGGTTGCCGATGATCGAAGATGACAGCGTTGCGGTGCTTCCATATGGCCCAAGCAACCAAGGGGACAATCGGCGAAAGGCCTTTCCGGAGGCATGGGGGACTCCGCCAGCGCTTCACGCCACCAAGTGTAGAGAGTGGCTTGCCCGTCGGGCGGGTGGATGGTGAACTTGCACCAGGCAAGGGTGCAGTGCCAGACGGAGCCGGAGAACACACAATCAATGAGAAGGTGGCGTATGTATTCATGGTCTTGATCACGTAGGACGCGGCATGGCGGGTGAGCCATCCCGCGGCTGGCCAATCTATTGGCCGTTCAACACCGGTCTTGTTCCACGTGCCAGAGGAAGATTTTGACATTCAGGGAGGCCCATCCCTTCCATGTAAGCCGCCAACCAGGGTCGGGGATGGATCCATGTAAGAGCGCACGGTAACATGAGGTGGCGGTGTACGCCCGACTGTCGGACCAACGCTAACGGATGAGGTCGGGGTCGGAGGATAGGATGACCGAGCGCAGCCGTCTCGAGAGAGGTCGACGTACTCTACAGTGACACAGACACCCATGGCTCCTCACGGATCCAAGCCCGGTCAAGGAGGCCCTCATAAACTAGGCACCTGTTACTGTTGAGTATTGTGATTATTAGGAAAGCTAGGATAGCGTAGGATATTATTCTATGTTGCCTTGTACTCCAAGATGACCATGTACTACTATATATATGCCCATGAGCCTCAAGCAATACAATCAACTATTCCATCAATCCATTTCTCCCTTCCAACATGGTATCAGCCTTATCGATCCCAAACCCTAGCCGCCGCCACCGCTTCCGCATCCACGCGCCGTCCGGCCTCCATGACAGCCGTCGGAGGCCGCGCCGCCCGTACCTAGGGTTCGTTTGCTGGTCATGTTGACCGGCTGCCCTACAAAGTCTTTTTCCTGAGCCCTTCCTCGGGGTTTTCTCTCTCTCGCCGGTCGTTTTGATCGACGTTTACTTCTTGGTTTTTCGATCTAAGATCGGTTTGCGTCACCCATCGCCGTCGTCGACACCCACACGCCTCTACTCCGACACCGGCGCGACTGGCCGGCTTCTTCACCGACCGGGCGGCCTCGCACGACAGGCGGTTCCTCAAGGCCGTCGTCCGCGCGTCGGCCTTCACCGCCCTGCTTTGACCGGGACACATGCATCGCCCCCAGCCGGCGGCTTCGCGCCATGCGGAGGCCAATCATAGCCACCACTTGCGCGTCAGCATGCCAATCGATCCACGCCACCCGCCTTCATAGCTAGGGATGGCAGTTTTGCCCATGGGTATGGGTACCCGCGGGTACCCTACCCGAAAATAGTGGGCATGGGTGAGCCTTTTTACCATTTCACACCCATGGGTATGGGTATCCATACCCGCAAAAAGCATGGGTAGGGTATGGGTATGAAATTATACCCATGGGTAACCCAATGGATACCCAAAAAATAAATAAATAAATTAAACAATGTAATATGTGAGTAAATAATTATCTTGAGTTCTTAACTAGCCCATGGACCATAGGCCCATAGCCAGCCATCGCCCTAGACCCCTCGTATACCTAAAGTACTTATCTTCTCTACGTTTCCTTGACTTCGGAAGATGAAGCAATCAAGAGCCGGGTTACTGAATCCTCATCGATTCATCCCAAACCAAGGCTATATATTGTACCCACCGAATGGGTACCTGAATTTAGACCTTTTTCTCATCTTAATTTTGTCATGTTAATCCTATATATTGTACCCACCGGATACCCATTGGGTATAGGATACCCGATGGGTATGGGCATGGGTACCAATTTGCGCCCATGGATAGTGAAGTGGGTGGGTATAGAAAAAAGATTTGGGTATGGGTTTGGGTAGAAAAGTGTCGTACCCGCCCATACCCTACCCATTGCCATCCCTATTCATCGCGTCTACACGGCGGCCCTGCGGGTTGCCTCGCCGGCCTCGTCCTAGGCTGTGTCGGGCCGGCTGCGTCAGGCTGTTGGCTGCCTCAACTCGGGTGCCGCTGCTATGCAGGTCGCTTGGGCCTCGCTACCCGGGCGCCGGCGCTGCTTTGGAACCCCGGGCGCCGGTGCTGACGCACTCGTCCGCACGACATCCCACGCCGTCCGTCATCGCCGGCTTTATCTCAGAATCCGCCGCCAGCCCACCTCTACCGAGCGGCGTCCCCGACCTCGCACGTGATCAGATTGATCACCCGCCCGCCACCGTGATCCGCCTCATTTGTGTCGTGCGGCCGACCTAGCCCGTCGGTTGCGCACGCCTCCGCAGGCTCCGTGAAGATCGTCCCGAGTACAACGCGTCCCTCTACCTATCGAGCAATGGGCTGCCGCAGCTTCGCCCCATAGGGCCGCAGCGTCGCTGCCCTGTGGTCTTTCTCCTGGTTGCATCGACCCGCGTCACCGCTATGCCGCCCCTTCGGGCCGTAGTGCCGCGGCCTGCAGTCCCCCGCCGCCCCGAGGCCGTCCGCTCCAGGCTGTCCCGTGGCTGCACCGACCCTCGCACCGCCGCTGCGTCGCCCCGTTGGGACGGAGCGAGCGTGGCACGTGGTCCACGCCGCCATCCCGAGGTCGTCCCCGCGGTTGCATCGACCCGCGCTTCGCCACTACGCTGCCCCTTCGGGCCGCTGCTGCTTGTCACCTCCTTCGTCTTCGTCCTGCATCAGCCCATCGCCAGCGTCGCCGTCATCTACCCCGACCACTTCGTCTACTCTGACAACCGTGGGCGACATCGGCCCCGCGCCGATCGATGCCGCAACTATCGTCGAGTCCTTCTCTGCTGGCCTCTCCGACTTCTTCGACATGGTGTGCAACTCGTGCAGGTGCCAATCTACGCATGCCCGGTGCTGGCAACACTGTCGCGTGCCTTCGTCCATGACGTGTCCCCGGGCCTGGCAAGCCTGGTGCGGCGCTTCATCAACTTCGTCTTCGTTCGTCTACGCATGACCGGTGCTGGCAACACCGATGTGTGCCTTCGTCTAGGACGTGTGTCCCTGGGTTTGGCAAACCTGGTGCGACGCCTCGTCAACATCATCTTCTTCTCGGCGCACCACTACCTCGACACCACTGCGTCCATGACTAACTCGGCGCCTCCTTGCGCCCGCGGCTCCACGACGACTCCCTCGACAACGTCTACCCCGACACGACATCTACCACGGCATTCTTCGCATGGCTACCTCGACCATGCCTACACTACCGTGCGCTCTCGGCTACATCAACACACAACACAAAGGGCTAACGCCTTGCTTGAGCAACCTCGTCGGTTTCCACTCCAGCCACGACTTCCGCGACGCGTTCAACTGTTACGACTATGGGGGTGTACGTCGGCTTGCCTTCGGATTCTTCTCCAGTCTCACCGTCTGCGTCGCTACCGTTGTGACTGTGGGGGGATGTTGAGTATCGTGATTATTAGGAAAGCTAGGATAGCGTAGTATATTATTCTACGTTGCCTTGTACTCCAAGATGACCATGTACTCCTATATATATGCCCATGATGCTCAAGCAATACAATCAACTATTCCATCAATCCCTTTCTCCCTTCTAACAATGGGCCGAGGGAGAAGTGCATGGAGTGCGACTTCACTTGCTACCTGCTCGATTAGCTTTACCCCCAATGTCAGAAGTTTTCTACCTGCTCGATTAGGTTTGCCCCCAACATCAGAAGTTTTTGCTCTTTGTTTCTTATCTGCAAAATAGACCAGTCCACAATCCAATTGCACATTAGCTTCACCAGAGTCATTGGATCATTATTATTTTTGCTCTAAAGATAATATCATTCCTGCATTCCCAGACAGACCAAAACAAGGTAGAAACCCCCAACTAGTATTTTTTCCGGTTTTCGAAACGTTTTTAGCCAAACATTTAGGCATTCATCCAATCCTCTGGGGTTGATCTTAAATCAAATGAACATTTCGCCAAGCTCCATAATAGCCTCGCAACAGAACAAGAAAAGAACAAATGATCAATATTCTCATCCTGTCCACAATAGACACATCCCTCTTTTCCTTTCCATCCTTTTCCAATTAAGTTATCTTTAGTTAAAATGCTCCCCCGCACAATCAGCCAGAAAAACATCTTATTTTTTGTTGGAATTTTATTTTTTCAAAGAAACTTACGAGGAAAACCTACATCAGTTTTGATGAGCAACAAATATAAAGATTTGACAGAAAATTTTCTGTCAACAGTAAGCATCCACTTGGGTTTATATTTTCTTCAATAAATCCTAACCTTTCACATCTCATTTTAAGGCTAGACCAAAGCATATTTTTATCTCTATTTAAGGTCTTTCTAAATGTGAAGTTATTCCATCCCATATCAATTGCCTTTACCACATAAATCCCATGGTGGAAGTTGATCTTGTATAAACTGGGGTAAGCATGTTTCGGAGACGACGGGGGACCGCGGGCTGCGGCGCTACGGCCCGAAGGGGCGACGACACTGCGGCGGGTAGGTCAGGGCGACGCCAGAAGACCTCGAGGCGGCAGGGACCGCGGGCCGTGGCCCTACGACCCGAAAGGGGCGGCACAACGGCGGAGCGCGGGTCGGTGCAACCGCGGGGACGGCCTTGGGACGACGGCGTGGACCACGTGTCACGCTCGCTATGGCCCGACGAGGCGACGTAGCGGCAGCGCGAGGGTCGGTGCAGCCACGGGACGGCCTGGAGCAGACGGCCTCGGGGCGGCGGGGGACCGCGGGCCGCGGCACTACGGCCCAAAGGGGCGGCGTAGCGATGACGCGAGTCAGTGCAGCCGGGAGAAGAACCATGGGGCTACGGTGCTGCGGCCCGATGTGGCGACGCAACGGCAGCCCATTGCTCGATCGGTAGAGGGGCACGCTGTACTCGGGACGGTCTTCACGGGGCCTGCGGAGGCACGCGCAACCGACGGGCCAGGTCGGTCGCACGGCGTAGATGAGGCGGATTGCGGTGGCATGCGGGTGAGCAATCCGATCGCGCACGAGGTCTGGGACGCCGCTCGGTGGAGGTGGGGTGGCGGCGGAGTTCGAGATGAAGCCGGCGATGACGGACGGCGTGTGACGTCGTGCGACCGACACCCGGGCAGCGAGGCCCGAGCTAAGACAGTCGACGAGTCTGACACCGCTGGAGATGCGGGCGGCGAGGTAGACTGCCGGGTGAAAGGATCGATAAGGTTGACTAGAGGGGGGCGGTGAATAGGCAACTAACAATTTTTGCTTTTCTTAAGTAATTTAAACTTAGCAACAAAGTAAGTTGTCTAGATATGCAACTAGGTGGACAACTTATATGATGCAACAATAACAACCACACAAGCATGCAAGCTAAGGTATACAAAGAAAGCTTGCACAAGTCAAGGAAAGAAATAACCACAAGTGGAGCCGGTGACGACGAAGATGTGTTACCAAAGTTCCTTCCCTTTGAGAGGAAGTACGTCTCCGTTGGAGCGGTGTGGAGGCATAATGCTCCCCAAGAAGCCACTAGGGCCACCGTATTCTCCTCACGCCCTCACACAATGCGATGTGCCGTGATTCCACTAGTGGTGCCCTTGAAGGCGGCGACCGAACCTTTACAAACAAGGTTGGGGCAATCTCCACAACCGAATTGGAGGCTCCCAACGACACCACGAAGCTTCACCACAATGGAATATGGCTCCGAGGTGACCTCAACCGTCTAGGGTGCTCAAACACCCAAGTGTAACAAGATCTGCAAGGGATTATTGGGGGAATCAAATTTCTCTTGGTGGAAGTGTAGATCGGGGCCTTCTCCTCCAATCCCCAAAGAATCAACAAGTTTGATTGGCTAGGGAGGGAGATCGGGCGAAAATGGAGCTTGAGCAACAATGGAGCTTTTGGGAAAAGAAGAGGTGAGTCTTCGTGGAGAAGAAGACTCCCTTATATAGTGGAGAAGGTGATCCGGCCGTTGAGAAATAAGTGCTCTACGACCTGCGGTACTACCGCTCCTCGGAAGCGGTACTACCGCAGTGCCTTGCCGTACTACCGCAGGGACCTGCGGTACTACCGCAGCGCAGTTACGTAGAGGAACGGGCCGGACCATGGTAGTATAAGAATAACTTCCGTGGGTACTTCCGCTTCGATAAATATTGCGCAAAAGTCCGACACGGTACTACCGCGCAGGAGGCGCGGTACTACTGCGTAGGAGCGGATGTAAAAAAAATACATCTGCACCTACTGCCGCATGTGTTAAAACTGTGACCGACACTTACGGTACTACCGCAGAGGTGAGCGGTACTACCGCAGTGCCTCGCGGTACTACCGCAAAGCAGGGGCGGTACTACCGTGCTAGGGCGGATGTAAAAAATTACATCCGCTCCTACTACCGCAAGCCTGCGGTACTACCGCTCCAGGGAGCGGTACTACCGTGGGCCTGTGCGGTACTACTGCTCCCTTGAGCGGTACTACCACGGGTCACAGAACTTCTACATTTTGGCACCCTTTCAAATGGCAAGAAAAAGATAGAAGGAAAGAGGCTCCATTGAAACAAAGGAAAGGTGGTGCAAAGGAAAAGATGTGTACGTGTTGATTCCTCCCTAACCATTCCGAGGTGGACCCTCTCTTAATAGTACGGCTTTCTTATGACTCAAATCCACCGAAAAGAACCGAAAAGAAACACCATCTTCGACAAGCTTTGAGGGGCAGCAAATCGTCTCGTGCCAAACCGGGAGATCTCTGAAATGCTTAGTGCAAACGATTAGTCCGCAAATGTATTGTCATCAATCACCAAAACTACTTAGGAGAAATATGCCCTTACAATCTCCCCCTTTTTGGTGGACTGATGACAACACATGATTTGCACAAAGGATAAGATAGGGACATAGGAAAATCCGACCCTCTATAAGATATAGCTAAGCTCCCCCCAGATGTGTGTAAACTTTTGAAATTTTCTTTGGACTGCAAAGCACACATACTAGGATCAATGCTCCCCCTATATTTTACAGACAACTCAAACCTCGCAATAATAGATATGGAAAAAGACAAGATAACAAGGTAAAGCATGTGAGTAGAATATAATGCACCACTAAGAAATAACCTCACAAGCTACTAAGTATGCTAGATAACATGAAACGAGAGTGAGCATATGTCTTACACCATATGAAGGATAAAGTCTCACACACCAACGGGGACACAAGACAGACCAACACGGAACATAGTTCAGCAACACAAACGACAGAAAGAACACAAAGCAGCAAAGCAAATCCTACACTCTCTCCCCCTTTGGCATCGAGACGCCAAAAAGGCAAAGAGGACACCTAGTCATAGATGGTAGCCACCGCCTAGGAAGAAGAAGGTCCGGCCTCGTCATCTGACTCCTCCCAGTTGAGTGCATTCTCCTACACCCAAGTCTCCTTAGAAGTCATGGACTGCTCAGAGCCGTCTGACACAGCCTGGCCCAAGGCCTTCAGGTGCATGATGCTGGTCCGGCGAGTCTTCTTCTCGTGCACATGAGCCTGATACTAGCCCTTGACCTGCATGCAAAATAGCGTCTTCATCTTCATCTTCAGCTTCGTGGCCCAAGATGGCTCAGCAGATGACGATGTGGTGGCATGAGATCTACGCCCAGCCACACAGCCAGGAATATCCTCGGGATCCACATCCATGCGAGCAGCCTGCTCCCGAGTGGTAGTGTTGGCCCACTTATCCTCTCGGTGGAGGCGAATGGGCTCGTGACGCTGCAAATCAGGAGCCCGAAATGGTATCCCTGGTGGAGTATTGTTGACCCAAGTGGACTCAATCAAGTGCATCAGAAAGGGGCAATAGATAGGCACCTTCCTATGAAAAATGGAATCCTGAGTTCCTCCCAGATGATGTTGGAGACGTCCAAGACCGTAGTGGGTTCATTCCGAGTGGCCTCGCAGAACAAAAGCATATCCACAAGGTAAGAGTGCACCTTGTCCTTGTCCCCCATGCGAGGAAACAACGTCTGGCGAAATATCATGTGTATCACATCCATGAAGGGGTTCAGTACCATAAAAGTCTTGCCGTTGGGTAAAGCCTTCTCAACATGGTAAGGAACAAGATGATTCTTGCCGGCTGCAATGGGGTTAGCATGAGGACATAACCCAATAGGCGTGTCTTCACCATCGTCAGCAACATGTAGCAGATCCATAAACTCCTTCCACGTCGCAGACAGTCTCCTCCCATTTGTCATCCATGTTATGGTCCGTGCCTCATCAGTGAGGAAGTGAACTGAAGCATAAAACTGTCCCACAATATCGCTGTCAAAGTCCTTGCGGAACGAGATGATGTCCTCGATCCCAAGGTGCTCTACAACCTCCACAGTCTCTCCAAAGTTGGCTGGGTACTCCCTCAAGTGTGCCATATCAATCCACTACTGAGGGACAAATGTGTTTTGCTTCCCATGGATGACATCAAGATATAGCACGTGTTGTTGCTTTGTCCATAAAAGACCGAGACCACAACCTTCAACTCTAGGATGCACATATGGGTTGACCAACCTCCGCGCCTGGAACTCTGGCCGAGGCATGGTATCCTAGTTGATCACAGCTAGCTTGGCCTTGGTTGCAGTAGCTTTGGTGGCTTTAGCTGGGCGCTGAGAGTCCTCTACCGCATCGGTGTTGGAGGTACGGAACTGCTTGGACCCTGTAGCACGAGCAGGGTTCGAGCGACGAGGCTCAGAACCGGAGCCACCACCTATGACACACAACACAAACACGCGAGAAAGCAAACACCGTTAATGCAAATACCATGGCGAGAACCAACAGGAAGTAGACACAAGATTATGAGGAAGACTACAACAAAGTTTGGAATCAAAAAGGCGGACAAAGGTATGCACGGAACAAAAAAAATTGTTCCACTCGGAGCGCGGTACTACCACTACAGCGGTACTACCGCTCTTACGAGCGGTACTACCGTACCAGCGGTACTACCTCGATCTGAGCGGAAGAAAAAATTTAGTGCCGCGCCCTGCTAGGCTTCTCG
Organism: Secale cereale; assembly: GCA_902687465.1. Taxonomy (NCBI): domain Eukaryota; kingdom Viridiplantae; phylum Streptophyta; class Magnoliopsida; order Poales; family Poaceae; genus Secale; species Secale cereale. The sequence goes on from LR738711.1 coordinate 41,285,325, forward strand.
CCCCTCGTTGGTTACCCCAAGTGGAAGGTGTGAGATGTATTGTTGCGGAAGTTTTTCCCTTCGCAAAGATACCAAGGATCGAATCCCCAGAGACTCCTAGGTTCAACAAGAAGGTGTCAACTGCTACGGCGCCACATATTAGCAATCAACGTGGACCTGCACACAGATACAAATAACTTTGCTCCCAACGAGTACAGAGAGGTTGTCAATCCCTCCGGCTTTGTAGTTCACAAAGGATTAAACGCAAGTGATAGTAGTGATAGATATAATTGCAATAGTAAATAAAAGCAAAAAGTAAATAGCGGATGTGATCAATGATGGTAATATGGACCGGAGTCTCATGATGTTCACTAGTGATGTCTTTCTCCCAAAAGACGATAAAACAGCTATGTGAGGTAAACGAATTACAGCTCGGCAATTGACAGGACCATGTGCGCAAACCAATGCTGACTACATTGCAAGAAAGGTTGAGGTTCAAAGCATGGGCGGTACGCCAAAGTAAGTAGACCGAAATCCATCAATATCTACTACTAATCATCCACCTTGAGATATCTATCCAGAACATCTCGCTGGTATTAAGTTGCGAGTCCCACCCATAGTGTAAACTCAATGCAACAGACAACTGCATTAAAAGAACTTTGCGTAAAGTAAACAATCCTTGCAACCCGCGGGCACAAGCACCGTTGTTTTCCCCCTTGTGGCAACATCACATCCCCTAGACTCATGTTTCTGTCACTCAAACTAGTCATCGAGGGGCATGAACCCACAATCAAGCATAACGTTCCCTCTTGGAGTCACTACCTATTACTTGGCCAAAGCAATAAATAACAACGGAGAACATGCAAGAATTATTTACGAACATGAATATAAAAGAGGTAGATCAAATATATTACTCAAGCACAATCTGAACATAATCTCATAATCCATCGGATCCCAGCAAACTCATCATAGCAACAGCATAAGGATTACATATGTGCCTCGATCATGTAGGGCAGCTCACGAGGACTAATTAGTGAAGCACAAGAACGGGAGGAGAACATCACATAGCTACTGGTCATGGACTCATGGCCCAAGGGAGACTACTCACAACTCATCAGGGAGGCGTCCATGGTGGTGGAGAGGTTCCCGGTGGTGATCCTCCCCTCCGGCAGGGTGCCGGGAAGAGTTCTCCTGGTGCTCCCGATCTTGGAAGCGGCGGCGGCGGCGGAACAGAGATGAGATCGCGAAAAGGGTTCCTCCCTCAAGGGTTTCGGGAGACGCTTTAAATATATGCCAAAGGGGGGCATCGGAGGACCCTCGGGGGGCCCAGGCGCGGCCCAGGGGGGGCGCGCCGCCAGGGTGCCTGGAGCCCTGGTGCCCCCCCCCCCGGCTGTCCTTCGGGCGCACGGTAGTTTCTGGAATGCTGATTTTTTATATAATTTTTCTGGATTTTTCCTGGCAGTTCTCGTAATGTGAAAACCTAAAATACAAAAACAACCGAAAACATAAACTGGCATTGGGGTGCACTGAGTTAATAGGTTAGTCCAAATATGATCAAAAGTGTATGGAAGTGTATAAATATCATAGCAATATCACCCAAAAGAGGCATGGAGCAAGCAGAAATTATAGATACGTTTTGGACGTATCACGCCGCTACGGTAGTACCGCGCCGGAGGCGCGGTAGTACCGCACGGGAGGATCTAGCGGGGAACCACCCCAGATCTGTCCCTTTCTTCACCAAGATTCAAACTTAGAAGTATTCTACCACAAAATAATGCATCTACTACAAGCCACACCTCCTAACTCGTCCCATTTTCACAGATCTAGAAGCAAGAATATGGAACCACAAGACATTATCCCCAACCGCCTAGAGAAGACAAAACACAAGAACGAGAACGGGGGTGGGGAAAATACCATGGTCCATGGCTAAGGGGAGCGGTGGAGAGCAATCCCACCGGTCGGAACGACTGGAGGGCGTCCGGAGACGGAGATCCGGCGAAGAACTCCGCCATCGTTCTTGGAGAGGAGAGAGAGGAGAGTGGGGGGGGGGGGATGAGGGGATACGGGAGAGAAAACCTCCCCAGCCCCACACTTAACCCCCACTGGTCATCGCGGCGCAGTACTACCACTGGTCATTGCGGTCGTACTGCCCCGGGCGGAAGTACCGCACCAAGGGCGGTAGTACCGCTCTCCTAGCAGCAGTAAAAAATTACTACCGTGACAGAGGCGGTAGTACCGTGCCACTCTTGTGAGAAGGAAGCACAAATCTCCTTCTCGCCTTAGCGGTAATACGTGGCTTGCCATGATAGTACTGTATGTCCAAGAACTTTGGTTAAGGCCAAAAGCAATCTAAAGAAATAACAAAGACACCCAAAAACCACAAGGCAAACAAAAGCACACACGAAAAGACAAGCAACAACTCTCAAAAGAGAGGGTGGTGGCTGGAGCCACCTATGTTTGAGTAAGTTGGTATGGCACCGTGAAGAATTATCCTTGGGTCCATGACCAAAACTCGTCTTTGAAGCACAAGTGTCATCATAAATGATGAATGTGAAAGAGTTGATCAATTTATGCATAATGGGGGGAGAGAGAGTTCATTGAGAGAACAACACTCCCCTATCTCCATGCCTACATCTAGGCAAGATAATCATATTGAGTGGGAGGAGTGTGTGCAAGGTTTCAAGCAACATTGCTCAAATCTATGATATTTAGCTCATGCCTTAACTCGCGAAATCTTGCTTCATCCAATGGCTTCGTGAAGATATTTGCAAGGTTATCATGAGTGTTGACATAGTGAAGCTCTATTTCTCCTCGCCGAATATGATCCCAGATGAAGTGATACCGAATCTCAATATGCTTCGTCTTGATGTGTTGCACCGGGTTGAGAGAAATCTTGATGGCACTTTCATTGTCACACCAAAGAGGCACTTTGTCACAAGTGACACCGTAATCCTTTAAAGTTTGCCTCATCCATAGAAGTTGAGAACAACAACTGCCAGCTGCCACATACTCCGCTTCGGTGGACGAGAGAGACACACAACTTTGCTTCTTGGAAGACCAACTTACTAGAGAGCAACCAAGGAATTGGCACCCTCCGGAAGTGGACTTCCTATCCACTTTGTCTCCTGCCCAATCCGAATCAAAGAAACCTACAAGGTTGAAGTTTGCTCCTCTTGGGTACCATAAGCCAAAGTTTGGGGTATGAGCCAAATATCGAAAGATTCGCTTGACTGCCACAAAGTGACCTTCCTTAGGTGAGGCTTGAAACCGTGCACAGATTCCCACACTCAACATAATATCCGGTCTAGATGCACAAAGGTAAAGCAAGGAACCAATCATAGAACGATATACCTTTTGATCCACCACTTTATCATTGGGATCAATGTCAAGTTGGCACTTGGTTGGCATTGGAGTAGTAGCCGGCTTGACATCACTTAGATTAAACCTCTTGAGCATGTCTTGAGTGTACTTGGCTTGTTTGATGAAGATTCCTTCTCTTCTTTGCTTAATCTCAAACCCAAGGAAGTACTTCAACTCTCCCATCATGGACATCTCAAAATGCGTAGTCATGAGTGCGGCAAACTCATCATTGAAAGCTTTGTTAGGAGAACCAAAGATAATATCATCAACATATAGTTGGCAGACAAACAACTCCCCTTTGACCTCCTTAGTGAAAAGAGTGGGGTCAATTTTCCCAATTTCGAACCCACGATCATGCAACAACTCGGTAAGATGCTCGTACCACGCACGTGGGGCTTGTTTAAGGCCATAGAGCGCCTTATCGAGTTGATACACGTGATTGGGGAACTTAGGATCCTCGAACCCCGGGGGTTGTTTGACATACACCAACTCATTAATAGGACCATTAAGAAATGCACTTTTCACATCCATTTGTTGCAACTTAAAGTTATGATGAGAAGCATAGGCAATCAACAAACGGATAGATTCAAGGCGAGTAACGGGGGCAAAGGTTTCACAGTAGTCGATACCCTCGACTTGGGAGTAGCCTTGAGCCACCAAACGCGCCTTATTGCGAATGATAATGCCATGAGCATCTTGCTTGTTCTTAAAGATCCACTTGGTTCCAATGACATTGTGGTTCTCCTTTGGCCTCGGCACCAGACGCCACACTTTGTTGCGTTCGAAGTTATGGAGTTCTTCATGCATGGCATTGAGCCAATCAGGATCTTCGAGCGCCTCATTGACCTTTTGAGGTTCAACACAAGAGACAAAAGCTTGATGAGCACAATAGTTTGCTAATTGCCTACGAGTGCTGACCCCCTTTGTGATGCTTCCAAGAATATTCTCCATGTGATGTTCTCTAGAAGCAAGCCTGGAGGCAACTTTTGCAGCACGACGCTCCAATTGCTCTTCAAGTGATAATTGAGGAGCACTGAGTTGATCATTTTGAGCGACGTCAAGAGCTTGATCTTGATCTTGAGCTTCCTCTTGATCTTGATCTTGCTCAGGGGAGAGAACTTGGCCTTGTGCATCAATTGGTGGCTCACCACCATCTTGTGATTGATCTTGCACTTGGCCTTGTTCGTCCGGTTGAGGGCCTTCACTTTGTTCTTCGGAAGCGTGTGGGTCTTGGGTTGGTGATGGTTCCACTTGAGTGGAACATTGTCCTTCTCCTTCGGCCACAAGGGGTTCCTCAATGGGTAGGATATAGCCAACACCCATTATTCTTATGGCTTGAGGAGGAATTTCATCACCTACATCACAAGTACCACTTTGCTCCACTTGGGAGCCGTTATTCTCATCAAAATCCACGTTACACGTCTCCTCAATGAGTCCATTAGACTTGCTGAGGACACGGTAAGCATGAGAGTTTGTAGCATAACCAACAAATATGCCCTCATGAGCTCTAGACACAAATTTAGACAAACGAGCACCTTTCTTAAGGATGAAACACTTACACCCGAACACCCGAAAGTACTTGAGATTGGGCTTGTTACCGATAAGAATCTCATACGGAGTCTTGTTCAAGCCTTTGCGGAGATAGAGCCGATTGGATGCATGACACGCGGTATTGATGGCTTCGGCCCAAAAGTTGTATGGAGACTTGAATTCTGCCATCATGGTCCTTGCTGCGTCCATCAATGTCCGGTTCTTTCTCTCCGCTACACCATTTTGTTGAGGGGTATAAGGTGCGGTATATTGATGTTTGATCCCCTCATCACTAAGAAACTCATCCAAGGTGTAGTTCTTGAACTCGGTGCCATTGTCACTTCGAATCATCAAGATCTTTGCATTATGTTGACGTTGAGCTTCATTTGCAAAGTTGATGACGGTTTTGTTGGGTCTCACTCTTCTTCTTGAAGAAATATACCCATGTGTATCTTGAATAATTATCTACAATCACCAAGCAATACTTTCTGCCCCCAAGACTATCAAATGATGGAGGCCCAAAGATATCCATGTGAAGGAGATCTAACGGTCTCTTTGAGTACATGATAGTCGACGGAGGGTGAGCCTTCTCATGTAACTTCCCTTCAATACAAGCACTGCAAGCACGATCTTTGGCAAAGCTAACATTTGTTAGTCCACGGACATGGTCCCCCTTGAGAAGACTTTGCACATAGCTCATATTGACATGGGATAACGGGCGATGCCAAAGCCATCCCACATCAACTTTAGCCATTAGGCATGTCGCGGTCTCAGTGGGTTGCTCTGAGAAGTTAACCACATAGAGACCGTTTTTGACATGTCCAACACAGGCTACTTTAAGAGTCTTGCTCCACAGGAGGGCCACGGTATCAATATCAAAGAATGTGAAAAAGCCCATGAGTGAAAGTTGACGAACAGAAAGTAAGTTGTATGCAAGGGACTCAACAAGCATGGCTTTCTCGATCGTGAGATCATGAGAGACAACAACCTTGCCAAGCCCCAATAACTTAGAAGATGAAGCATCACCCCACTCGACGTTAGTGGCGATGGATGAACCTTGATGCACGTCCACCACCAAGTATTTGCTTCCGATCATATGATTTGTGGCTCCACTATCGAGCAACCATGATCCCCCACCGGAAGCAAACTCCTTGTTGGTGGCTTTAGCCATGAGGCACTTGGTGGTGATCTCATTTGGTGAGTCAAACACTACAAGAAATATGTCAACTTATGACCTTCTGTCAGTGACCCTGGAAGAATTCGTCATAGATCTATGACCATTTCAGACCAATTGGTCAAAAGCTGTTCGGGGGGGTCCAAACCCTAAACTATAACGACCATTTTGGTCAGAAAGGTCGTAATTTCCTTACACGAAATGGTCATAAAGCAGATAGCACTGGTTCGCTGCCTTATTTCTAGCTGATCATGACCAATATAGATGGTCATAACCTTGTAAATTGTGGTGGATTGCTACGACTAGGCGCCACTTCATCAGTTTTGCCTATGTTTCATGTCCATGTGGCAGTTTTTGCCCTACGTTGTGAAGCAACCTATATTTCTATCATTCCCAAAATTCCCCAAAAAATCTCATAAATTCTTTGGGTCATATCTTCGTCAAATATGTAAAAGAACTTCCTTGCCTAGTTCAAAAATAATTAAAAAATATTCATTTTCCTATTCTGTTCAAAAAAACACTTTGTGAAGGAAGTACCACTTTGGCATGTCCAAATGGTATCCATTTTCTACAGTGCTTTCCTATGCCCAAATAACTATTCTCCACCAAATGCCAGCTCAATCCATTCATTATTTTGAGCCCGGCTTCAACATGCGTATTTATGTCCAGTGTGGTACTTTGCAAAGCAAGTACCACCTAGACTCCTCCTTTTGAGCTGAAAATTTGTGAAGACAGTCTTCTTAGTAACTGATCATCTTCAACCAAAACTCACGCCCATTAGCCATGTGCATTTCCTGTACCGCTAATCAAACACTTGGTTGCTAATTCATGTTTGAGCATGGACCGGTCTCCTCGTGAGAATCTTATGTTGTAATTTTCTTCCTAGCACCTACCTGGGGAGTTCCCAACCCACTAGACATGCCTAGGCCGCCCAGAACACATGGCAACGCCACAGTCACGCGTTGACCACGCGGCGGGCATGCAAGTTCATGCGCTCTAGAGTTGGGGCCCTCGACCACCGCCGAAACCTCGACGTATCGCCACCAAACCATGTATTTATGATTAAATAGGTACTTATGTAACTATAAATGATTTTTGAAAAAAATAAATAGCAAACTATAAGGCAGCTGCAGTTCAAATTTGACACGCTTCCAATTGAATCGGCGGAAATTTGTCTTTTTCACGAGAGGTGGATCAAAACTTTTTACACCCAACCATTTTGTCAATTGTGCATTAAATGTGTCCTAGTATTTTATAAAATTGATTTGGTCCAATTTTGCAACAATTATTTGGGAGGTCCTTCACAAAAAAACCTCCTTTTGGGCACTCGAAAAATGGAAAATGAATTTTTCGTCCAAAGAAAGTGAAAACTCCCTTAGGCAACATTGTTTGCCATTCCAAGATGCACCCTTGTGCACAATATGAGATCATCTGAACAAACTATTCCATGAATGTGGCCATATGATTGATCATTTGGCCTGAAAGCCATGAATCTTCACGCATGATAGCTCATTTCTAAGAACACTTTTTTAAAAGAATTGACGTATTACAAGTTTATTATTTTTCCTGGAAACTTGGTCCTATATAATGACACAATGCGAAGGCTTTTCAATTTTTTTTGATTTTTTTTTTGAATTTTTTATGCCCGTTTCAAAATGTGGTCAAAACGGCGGGAATGACCGTTCCTAGCTAGTGGTTGAATCTTTATATTTTTCTGGTGTTTTTCTTATTAAATAGATACTTGTGTACCTAGGAATGATTTTTGTAAAAAATAAAGAGCAAACTACAAGGCAGCTACAGTTCAAATTTGACCCACTTCCAACTGAATCGGCCGAAATTTGTCTTTTTCACGAGAGGTGGATCAAAACTTTTGACACCCAACCATTTTGTCAATTGTGCATTAAATATGTCCTAGTATTTTAGAAAATTGATTTGGTCCAATTTTGCAACAATTATTTGGGAGGTCCTTCACAAAAAAACCTCCTTTTGGGCACTCAAAAAATGGAAAATGAATTTTTCGTCCAAAGAAAGTGAAAACTCCCTTAGGCAACATCGCTTGCCATTCCAAGATGCACCCTTGTGCACAATATGAGATCATTTGAACAAACTATGCCATGAATGTGGCCATAGGATTGATCATTTGGCTTGAAAGCCATGAATCTTCACAAATGATACCTCATTTCTGAGAACACTTCTTTAAAAAGAATTGCCGTATTACAAGTTTATTATTTTTCCTGGTAACTTGGTCATATATAATGACACAATGCGAAGGTTTTCCAATTTTTTTGATTTTTTTTTGAATTTTTATGCCTGTTTCTGAATGCGGTCAAAACGACGGGAATGACCGTTCCTAGCTAGTGGTTGAACCTTGGTATGTTTTTGGTGTTTCTCTGATTAAATAGATACTTATATACCTAGAAATGATTTTTTTAAATAAAGAGCAAACTACAAGGCAGCTACAGTTCAAATTTGACCCACTTCCAATTGAATCGGCCGAAATTTGTCTTTTACACGAGAGGTGGATCAAAACTTTTTACACCCAACCATTTGGTCAATTGTGCATTAAATATGTCCTAGTATTTTATAAAAATGATTTGGTCCAATTTTGCAACAATTATTTGGGAGGTCCTTGCTAGGCTTCTCGCCCCTCGTTGGTTACCCCAAGTGGAAGGTGTGAGATGTAGTGTTGCGGAAGTTTTTCCCTTGGCAAAGATACCAAGGATCGAATCCCCAGAGACTCCTAGGTTCAACAAGAAGGTGTCAACTGCTACGGAGCCAGATATTAGCAATCAACATGGACCTGCACACAGATACAAATAACTTTGCTCCCAACGAGTACAGAGAGGTTGTCAATCCCTCCGGCCTTGTAGTTCACAAAGGATTAAACGCAAGTGATAGTAGTGATAGATATAATTGCAATAGTAAATAAAAGTGAAAAGTAAATAGCGGATGTGATCAATGATGGTAATATGGACCGGAGTCTCATGATGTTCACTAGTGATGTCTCTCTCCCAAAAGATAATAAAACAGCTATGTGAGGTAAACGAATTACAGCTGGGCAATTGACAGGACCATGTGCGCAAACCAATGCTGACTATATTGCAAGAAAGGTTGAGGTTCAAAGCATGGGCGGTACGCCAAAGTAAGTAGACCGAAATCCATCAATATCTACTACTAATCATCCACCTTGAGATATCTATCCAGAACATCTCGCTGGTATTAAGTTGCGAGTCCCACCCATAGTGTAAACTCAATGCAACACACAACTGCATTAAAAGAACTTTGCGTAAAGTAAACAATCCTTGCACCCGCGGGCACAAGCACCATTGTTTTCCCCCTTGTGGAAACAGCACATCCCCTAGACTCATGTTTCTGTCACTCAAACTAGTCATCGAGGGGCATGAACCCACAATCAAGCATAACGTTCCCTCTTGGAGTCACTACCTATTACTTGGCCAAAGCAATAAATAACAACGGAGAACATGCAAGAATTACTTACGAACATAAATATAAAAGAGGTAGATCAAATATATTACTCAAGCACAATCTGAACATAATCTCATAATCCATCGGGTCCCAGCAAACTCATCATAGCAACAGCATAAGGATTACATATGTTCCTCGATCATGTAGGGAAGCTCACGAGGACTAATTAGTGAAGCACAAGAACGGGAGGAGAACATCACATAGCTACTGGTCATGGACTCATGGTCCAAGGGAGACTACTCACAACTCATCCGGGAGGCGTCCATGGTGGTGGAGAGGCTCCCGGTGGTGATCCTCCCCTCCGGCAGGGTGCCGGGAAGAGTTCTCCTGGTGCTCCCGATCTTGGAAGCGGCGGCGGCGGCGGAACAGAGATGAGATCGCGAAAAGAGTTCCTCCTTCGAGGGTTTCGGGAGACGCTTTAAATAAATGCCAAAGGGGGGCATCG
>LR738711.1:41303058-41318727 GCA_902687465.1 Secale cereale
TCCCAAACCCTACCCGTCGCAGCGCCGCCCACCGACCGCCACGTCCCCCTCCCAATACTCTGCCGTCGGCTCATCGCCCCCCCCGCTCCACTCGACACACTCCGATCCGGACAACCGCCGTTACTGCCAGCACTCGAACGGATCCACCCGACCGGCCGGCAACCATGGAGGAGGAGCTGCACGCGCTGCTCCGGGACCTCGACACGCTCAAGCAGCAACCGGACCCCGCCTCCATCAACCGGGTAAGTCGCCGTCCGCTCCCTCCCTCCCTAGATTTCGATTCTTTCCTCCGGTTACCGCCCTACATCTTCCTCTCCCCTGTTGCCAGATGCAAGATCGCGTGGTGAAGATGATGGGCCCGACCGGCGCCACTGCCCGCGTGAGTCTCATCGGAGAGAGAGAGAGGAGATGCCGCCCAGCAACCACGGCATCGCGGCTGGCTTGCTCGCCGGCGCGCGCGTGCGTGCTTCGATGCGAGGCACTTCGTCGAGCTGGACGGACCGCGGCGCACGCGTGGCCTGCATAGGGCCAGACCTCAGATCGACGAGCTCATCCATTTCGTCTAGACCAAGAGGTAAACGGCCATGCCCCCTTCCCTTTTCTCTTGTCATGTTGGTGACTATGTCTCTTGCCCCCTTTCTCTTCTCATGGCTACCGATCTGTTGTCTTTGTAGGGAGCTATGTCGTTCTTTACCAAGGCTTGCTCCAAGTTCGTTGCCCAGGGTGGAGTCACCAAGGCCCCTGCTGCTGTCAAGCTTGGACTGACTGGTGGTGTTCAATCTCACGACTTTTGTAGCGGCCGACGGCCTCCAACAGATCCTGGTCGTACTATAAGTCTCCCTTTCCATCTCTTGGTAGATTGGTGGTCTTTGTTGAATATGATCTAGGTGATTTGATATGTTGGTAGATTGGCGGTTGTTGGGTGATTTTTGTTCTTGATCTGTTGGTTGATGGTATAAGGGGATGAGGATCGATTGTAGTGGAACTGGAACGATCGGTGTACGTTAGATCCTGGTCTGAGCATCGATTGAAGATCAGTTAGAGGGACCTGGACGGTATACTACCATTGTTAGGGGCAATTCTTGTGTTACTTCCCAATCACATCAGTGTACGTTTTCAGTTTTTAAAGACAGATGCGACATGTCAAGAGCTATTCCTCTAGTAAAGTAGAGGTTGCAGTGAATTAATTGTTTTGAAGTTGAAGTCCTATCTATTATCTGTTTCTTGTTGATATATAAAACGTGATGTGTTCAAGTGTAGTCCTCTGGTCACATTTTTTAACCAGTACCATATGATTGTAGCATACTACTAGTTTTAGTCATTTAACATCTTAATTTACCTAGAATGATGAAGTAGTTGCACTTGGTAGATGGGCTAAGCCATGCTTGACCAAGCCCACCATAGTTATTGTGAATGTATGAATTTAGTTAAACCTAAGATGCACCCTAAGTTCTCAGGATTCTGGTAGCAGTTTTCTAATAATACACTTGCCTCTTTCATATCAATGTGTTTGCTTTCTGCCCAGATCCACCATACTAAATATTTGGCCATTCCCAAAAAAATTCCCTAGCTTAGGTGGTTACATTTTTTTGCATGCTCAATGCTTCTGTATCTGCTCCCAATTTATTTGCACACCTTAATAATCTGCTTCTATATATGCAGCTGGAAGTGGAAGTCTGGCAAAAGAAGTAGCGTGACCACAAGCAAGTCGAGGAGGTAATATTCATCTTTCTCTTGGCTGTTGCTACATGATATTATTTCAATTGATCTTTTTGCTATGTTTATTTTTTTGTTTGATTTGTCACCTCTGCATATCATTTAGGATGTACTACCTCTGTAAACTTTTATAAGATGTTTTAGGTCGCTAAAGTATAAGACGTTTTATAAAAGTTTACAAAGGGAGTTACTTTTACCTTTCATTTTTTTGATGTACAATCCTCTGGTTCTTCAATATTATTTGTGCATTCTTTCTTTTATTCTAGGTTGACTCTTTCTTATCAGATCCGAAAGTCTGATAAAAATAGTGCAATCTGTTCCTTTGGGTGCACTCGGAGTGTATAGTTTAGTGAAGCAAGTAAAATGTTACCGATTCTAGTTTTGCCATATTTGTCGATAGAAGATTTTTGTATGTGAAGTTTAAATAGTTTCAGCTCGGTCTAATTATGTACATAATAATCATTGCTTGTTGTGATGAAGTCTTGCACATTTAGAAGAGTTTTATCCTGATGAGTTAAACCGCATCACGTCGAAATCTATAATGTGTTGATTTAAAATCTGAAACGATAGCACCATTTTTGAGTTTTCGATTTGTTGCAGGTTTCACAAATATACACAAGTTGCTGGAGGTTTGGAAGATCTACATGTTGCTGGAGGTTTAGAAGATCTACAAGTTGCTGGAGTGATAATATATATGTAATATGCCCTGTTTCTTGAAACTTGAGACATTGGCAAGTTTTACACTCCATTTTAGTGGATGTTTCAACAAACATTGTATGTAATCTGGCAATGCATCATATTCATTCTTATTTTTTGCACAGGTGAAGTGCGAATCCATGTCCGAAGCTGTGAAGCATATCAGTAAAGAGTAGCATATTATGTGTTGTAATTGTATAGGCAGTAGTAGGCATATCTGGGTTGTAATATACTATAACGTCTAATAGATTAATGGTCTGTTCGAAACAATGATTGTGTATGTGATTTGGATACGTGTGAAATGGAAACCTGACAAGTGGGTCAAAGTTATAATGGCTGTTTGACAAATTTCGAAATTTCTTATGTGTGGGACCAATTTTGAGCTAACCCAAAATAAAAAGGCCAAATTGTAGGCCACGCCCATGTAGCTAACCGAAATTAACATAAAATACATATATTAAAAGGGCTTGCCTAAAAAAATAATACATGGGCCGAATTACTAGGTCAGACCCATGTAGCTAATAAAAGCATAGGGAAAAAAATTAAAAAAAGGCTGAATTGTTGGGCTAGGCCCATGTAGAAAATCGAATTGGACCGGGCCGATTGTTGTGCCACATCAGTTTGCCACGCTGGATGCCTACGTGGTCTGGGGAGGCTGATAGTGACCAAAACACGACAGTAGGCATATTTTGGTCATAAACGCACTACTAGGAAAATGCCTACTAATGGCGCACCAGTTAGTGCGCCATTAGTATAGGCCACGGTGCACCATTAGTATCTGCTATACTAATGGCGCGCCACATAGAAGTGCGCCATTAGTATTTTTTTTTCAGAATTTTTTTGTTCAGTTTTTTTTTAATTTTCTTTTTCTTATTTTTCTTAATCTCAGGTCATTATGGCTTAATCTCGGGTCAATTTGCTTAATCTCAAGTCAAATCGCACTCTTTGGTCAAACTTCCCGAAAGGTCACCCATCCTCACACTACTCCAGCCCAAGCACGCTTAACTTCGTAGTTCTATCCAACCCAAGCACCAACTCACTTCACAGACACTTGTTGATATATCTATCATATCAATCCTATTAAACCTTCTTGATGTCTAGGAGTTTGTTCATGTTCATGAGTATGATGAAATTTTGAAAATATATTTCAAACTTCCCGGTTATATTACGTGTCATATTTTGAAAAAAATTCAAATATTTTTTTTTCGAAACCAAAATTTTTAATTTTTTTTCTGTTACTAGTGGCGCACCTAGCAAACGGTGCGCCACTAGTAAGTTTTAAATTTTTTGAATTTTTTTGCCTCTAGATCTTAAAAGCACCGTAACTTTTTTTCTGTTTGGTTTTTGGGGATTTTGAAAATCTTTAACATGGTTCTCCAGTTAAATTCGGATGTAACTTTTCGAGTAGATGATTTTTCATATAAAAAACTTTTTAATCCGAGTTCGTATGCAAAAGTTATGCCCGTTTTATTAAATTCCAGAGATATTTTGCAACTAAAGTCAAAATTCATATTTGTAAATTTTCCCAACAAGTAGACCACATATCACATGGGAAAATTATTTTCTTTTATTTTTTGACATTTCCATCATTTCCTTTTATTTTTTTAAACTGGAAAAGGCGGTCCGGGGGTGCAGTTGGTGAAATATTAGGCCAAGTTAGTAATGACGCACCGTGGATGTGGTGCGCCATTACTAGTTTTGAAAAAAAAATTGAAAAACATTTACTAATGGCGCACCGTGGATGTGGTGCGCCATTACTATCCACTGGTGCGCCATTAGTATTTTTGAAAAAAAAAATTGAAAAAAAATATTTTTAAAAAATTTGAAAAAAAAACTAGTAGTGGCGCACCGTGGATGTAGTGCGCCATTACTAATTTAACTAGTAATGGCACACTATCCACTGATGCGCCATTAGTAGTTTTGAAGAAAAAAATGAAAAAAAAAATTGTTACTAATGGCGCACCGTGGATGTGGTGCGCCATTATTATTTGGACACTAATGGCGCACCGACACTGTAATGCCCAGGATGGGACTATACCTCCTACGTGTCGAGGCACGACTTAAAGGTATAAGCCCATTCTGGAATGATCTCAAGTTTGGTATCTTTGCACGACTCATGTAAAAATAGGGATGAAATTGAAAAAGGATAGTTGGCTTAGACTCGTCACGTCACACAATACATTACATAAGCAAATCGTCATCCAAAACATCACAACCCAACTACGGGCGAAGATCCAAAAGAAAGATACCAAAAACATAAAGCCACAGGTCCGAATCGCCCTAGTAGAAACCACTACTGATCGTCGAAAAACACGTCACAAGCATACGGCCACGCTCTTCATGAAACTCCCTGAAGTACTTGAACCAGCTCTTGCATCATTCTCGGTTGAACCTGCATCTGGTGTTGTAGTATCTGTGAGCCACGAGGACTCAGCAATCCCATAACCATGGGTATCAAGACTACCAGAGCTTTATGGGTAGGAAGAGGTAAAGTGGTGAGGTTGCAGCAGCGGCTAAGCATAATATGGTGGCTAACTTACGAGTACAAGAATAAGATGAGCATCTACGCAAACGGTCGCAAACTAGTAGTGATCGCTAAAGATCCTGAACTACCTACGAGTCAAACATAACCCCATCGTGTTCTCTTCTCAAAGTGAAAAGAGAGAGTCACGGTTACTCACACAGTTGTGTGTTTTACTTCGGATCCTCTGTCAAGTTTTCTACAACTGGACATTAACAAATTCCAATCTGCCACATAACCGCGGGCACGGCTTTCGAAAGATCATAACCCTGCAGGGGTGTCCCAACTTAGCCCATCACAAGCTCTCACGATTAGCTGAAGTGATAAATATAATATCATCACCCCTTATCTTAGGGAAATCCGATCAGGCTCGGCATCCCGGTGCACAAGACATTTCGACAATGGTAAAACAAGTCCAGCAAGATCTCCCGGCGTGCCGACACCCTGATAGTAGCCGCGCGTATCTCGTCTTAGGCCACAACCGGATGGGTGATGCTACAGGTAAAACCAAACCTCGAGTTTCCCCGTGGTGGCCCCGCAGGACCCCCGTTTGGGACCAACACCATCAGCACTGGCCCCCCTACTATGTAGAAAAAAAATCTCCAAGGAGCATCCCCCTTATGCAATTTAATTAATTAATTAAGTTATTATTATGAGGCAAATTAAAACCAATGTTGGGCCTTGCTGGAGGAGTTTTATTCAAAGTCGAAGTGTCAAGGGGTCCCCATATACCCATCGTGTAAGGAACGCAAAATCAAGGAACATAATGCCGGTTTATCGGCGCCTAAGGTGGCATGAGTGGAACAAAACACCGAGCAAAATGCCAAGCCTTCCACCCATGCCCAGTATATAGGTGTGTTAATAATAATAATAGATATTGTGATATTCCAACAACAAGTTCCCACCTGGAACGATCTTCATCTTCACCTGCAACTAACAACGCTATAAGAGGGGCTGAGCAAGCGGGTAACATAGCCAAACAATGGTTTTGCTAGGAAGGTTTCAAAGGTTAGAGGTTTCATGGCAACAAGGAGAGGCTGACATAAAAGATGGGTAGCGCGACATGTAACGATAGCATCGAGACAACTAAGCATGGAAATGGTAGTAAATGTATCCAAGGGTATGATCATCTTGCCTGGGATTCCGCAAGGAAGAAGAACAAGTCCATGAAGAAGACGAAGAAGAAGCCTTGAAGAAGAACCACGGGTAGACGAACGAATCCTCACGACGCAACGGAACAAGCACTAACGAGAAGAAGCAAGCAACACGGTAAACACACCACACGAGACATGACAATATGCTCAAACAAGTATGATGCAAGACAGTTCTATATAGGAAGCAATGCATGACAAGGTAGGAAGCACAGAAAAACAACACAAGTCTATATGATGCAATACATGGCAAGGTATGATGCATGACAAGTCTATACAGGAAGCACAACAAGTCTATACAGGAAGCATAACATGGCAAGGTAGGAAGCACAGCAAAACAACACAAGTTTATATATGATGCAATACATGGCAAGGTAGGATGCATGACAAGTCTATACAGGAAGCATAACATGGCAAGGTAGGAAGCAAGTGTAAACTAGTTATCTAGGAATTTTAAATGAGGCCGGAAATAACAACAACAATTCCGGAAAATCCCCATATGCATGTTTAGCAATTTTAAGCAAACAACAATTAACACATTTTTAATGTTGTTAACATGATGCGGATGACACGATCAAGTTTTATGCAATTTTTTAGTAAAAGTTAACATGAAGAGATATGAAGTATTGTCACCGTGGTGGAAAGAAAGGGGCCATGGCGGCGAATCCGAAAATGATGCCACACAACATATCGGTTCCGGTAACTCGTTGAGAGACCGGTGCAAAAGAAAAGGTGGCGTGAGCGAGTCGAACAAGATGAAAGGTGGGGTGATCCCGTCAACGGGTTTCCACGGGTCGGCGACGAGGCAACCGAGGAGCATGACAAAAGACGAATCGGGCACGGTGCACACAAGGGAAAACATCTCATACAACACAAGCATTCGTCCACGGGTCATCGTTTCGGGGTTATACCTTCGGAACATTCGTTTCGGGGCGGTTCGAGATCGTAGAGGAAGTAGTGGTACTCGCGGGTCGTGGTACACGTTCGTAGAGGGAAGTAGTCGTTCCGTTTCGTAGTCGTGGTACTTGCCGCGATCCGGACCGAAGGGGTACTTGGCGCATCCATAGGTCTCCGAGGTCGACGGTAGAGGATGTAGTCCTTCTCGTTATCTCAGAGAGGTACTTGTCGTCTTGGCGGTTCCATGAAGGGGGTAGATGTACATGTCGAAGGTCTTTGGCGACGGTAGTCGTACGCGTTTCGTAGATGTTCATATTTCCGTAGAGGTACTTGTCGCGTCGTAGTGGTACTTGTCGTCACGTCACTGTGGTCGTCGTTGAACTTGCCGAATCCAGATGGCGTTGGTGGTACTTGCGGTTCCAGCGAGACGTGAAGGTCACCGAGAACCAGAAGAGCAGCGGCAACGCCAACAAGGCAAAGCACAAGCACCGGCAACGCTGTGCCAAGCTCGAGCAAAGGCGCCAGCAAGATGCGCGTGGGGATGGCCACGGCGGGATACGAGGCTGCCGGACCTACAGCTGTTGCTGCCGAAGGCCAGAAGCTTCATAGCGGCGGCCATGACTAGCGGGAGATGGGGCCGGCGACGTCCGCAGGAGGAGGGGCGCTGGACTTGGCGGGGCGACGGCTGCAGAGGAGAGGTGGTCACGGCGCTGGATGGCCCGGGGTCACCAACGCCCGGCAGGGCCACAGCGCCATGGCGGGGCAGCGGGAGATGGCGCTTTGGCCGGCCGGCGCTCCAGCGGCGAGACGGGGCCACGTTCGGGGAGGAGGCCGTGCGGTGGCCGTCGCTGGCGGCGGGGAGGCAGCGCGGCTGCGCTCCAGCGGCGAGACGCGGGTCGACGATGATGCAAACGGAGGTGGTGCAGAGGAGGGGCGCGGCACGGCGCGGAGGACGGCGCAGAGGAGCGGCGTCCGGACGAGGGAGAGAGGCCGTGCGGTGCCAAGGCAGTGAGGATGAGGTCGAGCGCGAGCCAGGCTCCGGTGGCAGGGGCTCGAGGGGATCGGCCGCTGGGGAAGGAGAGGCCACGAGGGAGAGACGAGGGAGAGATGGGGATCGGGAACGAGCGGGCGATGGGTGGCGGCGGCTCGTGGGAGGACGAGGGAAAAACGGACTCCTAGCGCTAGGGTTAGAAGGCGGCGCGGCTGGGCCTAGCAGCTGATGGGCCTTAGAGGCCGGCGGCTGGGCCTCTTCTACTGATCTCCTTTAACACAAAAAAAGAAGAAAGAGGAAAAAGAAAGGGAGGCTTAGGGGAAGATTTAGCACATGTGATTATTTTTCTCGGGCTCATAAAAATGAGCGTAGTCGGAGAAAAATAGAAGTGGCAAGATCGAGATATAATTCAAACATATTTGAATTTAATTCAAATGGGTTTGAACTAAGACTTGATTTTTGAAGTTTCCAAAAATGTTAAGGTTTTTGGAGGAACCTCGATAAACGGGAAAAGAATTATAGACAAGGTTTTTACGGTGAAACTTGAAGTAGAAAAGGCATGGGGAATATATGCAAGTATGTTATGGTGAATTCCAAACAAATGGAATAATTATTTATAATATCTCCATAATATTAGGAGGATATGTTATGAAGAGAAGTCACTCTTCCCTCGATTTAAATGGATCGAAGATCCACACGATTTATTTAAGTTGAGATGCAAAAGATTAAAGTCATGATGGCATGATGACATGATGCAATGCAAAAGTAAATAACACAAGCACAAAATGAAACACACGGGGGAACCCGGAACATCCGGAATCTTCTGGGACGTCGGTCTTCGGGCGTCACAGACACATGGTGCGCCATTAGTATATAGTAATGGCGCACCACATGTCTGGTGCGCCATTAGTAACAATTCCATCTATAGCCCTTTTCCTAGTAGTGACGTCTATGACCTTCTCACAGAGAAGGTCGCTAATGTCAGTTTATGACAGTCAGCTTTTGACCTTATGGTTTTGGTCACAAAAAGGTCACAAATGGAAAACTATGACCATTCAGTGACCAATAGTGGTGGTCACAAGTTGACATATTTCTTGTAGGGAAAGAGAGATGAGCGTGTAGTGGTAGCAATAGCAATGGTGGCCATGGTGACCATCTCATCATCTTCATCATCATCATCATCATCATCATCATCATCAACATATTCTTCTTGAGCCACCAATCCTTTGGGAGGGGTTTTCTTGTTAAGGTTGTTCTTGTTGTGATAAGACTTGGCCTTGTCCTTTCGGATAAGCTTCCCTCCATAGTCTTCTCTTTTCTCATATGGGCAATCTACAACAAAGTGGCTCACATTTCCACAGTTGAAGCATGTTCTCACTCGTTGCTTGCCCTTGTTGCCACTTGAGTTGTTCTTGTTGAAGTTGGGCCTTGAGTTCTTCTTGTTGCCCCAAAATTGCCGTGATGCAAGAGCCATGTGCTCATGATAGGCATATTTGGTGTCCTCGGGGCTACACTCATCGTCATCCTCTTCCTCCTCTTCTTCCACACAAGCCTTGGCTTTTAAGGCAAGATTAGGCTTCTTTGATCATTGAGCTCTTAAAACCGCATTGTCAGCGGTCTTGTCCAAGATCCTCATGGCAACGAACTCATCCAACACTTCATTTGATGATAAAGTGTGGAAGTCCGGTCTTTGGCGGATGACGGAGGACATGGCCTTGTGGTAAGGCATCATGGCCTTGAGAAACTTGCGCTTGATCTAATTGTCATCCGTGTCCTTGCTCCCATGATCTCGAAGTGAGACCACAAGAGTGGTTAATCTCCGATAAAGTTCATGGGGATCTTCATCTTTGATCATAGCAAACTCATCGGCCTCATCTCGCACAACTTCATAGTTTGAGCGTTGAATGCTTGCGCTTCCCTTGTACATGGAAGCAACATGCTCCCATGCTTCCTTGGCCACAGTGAAGGGTCGAAGATGTGCAATGTCTTCGGGAGGGATAGCATCTTGAAGTATGCAAAGAACGGACTCGTTGAATTGATGATCTGCAGCTTCTCTTGGAGTTAAGTTGTCGGGATCATGTGGCTAGAAACCTTGCTCAATAATTCTCCAAAGATTAGTAGAACAATGATTTAAATGTCGTCTAAAGCGAAACATCCAAGTAGCAAAATCAGATTTTTTTCACAAACTTAGGAGGAGGACCAACGGAATTTAAATGCGGAGTAGGAACGGGTCCTCCATAATGGATAGGAGGAGCGGAGTGGGCAAAGATCCAACTCCCATTCTTAGTAACCAGGACTTGCTCACTACTAGCTTCTCCCTTGTCGGGAATAGCCTCCGACACGTTGGTAGCGGGACGAACCACTTCCAACGGTGTGGTGGATAATTTGAGTCCCTCAAGTAATTCCTTTAGCATGCCTTTGACCTCGGTCGCTATTGATTCTTTCAATGTGTCCATAGCCACATTGAAATCCTCACGAGAGACCGCGGTTCCCCCATTGGACGTAGGCAAGGACGGAGTTCCACCGGAGTGTCCCTCCGTCTCGACTATGTTGTCATCCATACTCTTTGGACGGTAAAGTCCTTATAAAGAGACGAGGCTCTGATACCAATTGAAAGGATCGATAAGGTTGACTAGAGGGGGGGGGTTGAATAGGCAACTAACAATTTTTGCTTTTCTTAAGTAATTTAAACTTAGCAACAAAGTAACTTGTCTCGATATGCAACTAGGTGGACAACTTAGATGATGCAACAATAACAACCACACAAGCAAGCAAGCTAAGGTATATAAAGAAAGCTTGCACACGTAAAGGAAAGAAATAACCACAAGTGGAGCCGGTGACGACGAGGATGTGTTACCGAAGTTCTTTCCCTTTGAGAGGAAGTACATCTCCGTTGGAGTGGTGTGGAGGCACAATGCTCCCCAAGAAGCAACTAGGGCCACCGTATTCTCCTCAAGCCCTCACACAATGCGAGGTGCCGTGATTCCACTAATGATGCCCTTGAAGGCCGCGACCGAATCTTTACAAACAAGGTTTGGGCAATCTCCACAACGGAATTGGAGGCTCCCAACAACACCACGAAGCTTCACCAGAATGGAATATGGCTTCGAGGTGACTTCAACTGTCTAGGGTGCTCAAACATCCAAGAGTAACAAGATCCTCAAGGGATTAGTGGGGAATCAATTTTCTCTTGGTGGAAGTGTAGATCGGGCCCTTCTCCTCCAATCCCCAAAATCAGAATCAACAAGTTTGATTGGCTAGGGAGGGAGATCGGGTGAAAATGGAGCTTGAGCAACAATGATGCTTTTGGGAAAAGAAGAGGTGAGTCTTCGTGGAGAAGAAGACTCCCTTATATAGTGGAGAAGGTGATCCGGCCGTTGAGCAATAAGTGCTCTGCGACCTGCGGTACTACCGCTCCTCGGGAACGGTACTACCGCAGCGCCTTGCGGTACTACCGCATCGCAGTTACGTAGAGGAACGGGCCGGACCACGGTAGTATAAGAATAACTTCCGTGGGTACTTCCGCTTCGATAAATATTGCACAAAAGTCCGACATGGTACTACCACGCAGGAGGCGCGGTACTACCGCGTAGGAGCGGATGTAAAAAAATTACATCCGCACCTACTGCCGCATTTGTTAAAACTGTGACCGACACTTACGGTACTACCGCAGAGGTGAGCGGTACTACCACGGTGCCTCACGGTACTACCGCACAACAGGGGCGGTACTACCGCGCTAGGACGGATGTAAAAAATTACATCCGCTCCTACTACCGCAAGCCTGCGGTACTACCGTGGGCCTGTGCGGTACTACCGCTCCCTTGAGCGGTACTACCGGGGGTCACAGAACTTCTACATTTTGGCACCCTTTCTGATGGCAAGGAAAAGATAGAAGGAAAGAGGCTCCATTGAAATAAAGGAAAGGTGGTGCAAAGGAAAAGATGTGTACGTGTTGATTCCTCCCTAACCTTTCCGAGGCGGACCCCCTCTTAATAGTACGGCTTTCCTACGACTCAAATCCACCAAAAAGAACCGAAAAAAACGCCGTCTTCGACAAGCTTCGAGGGGCACCAAATCGTCTCGTGCCAAACCGGGAGATCTCTAAAATGCTCAGCGCACACGATTAGTCCGCAAATGTATTGTCATCAATCACCAAAACTACTTAGGAGAAATATGTTCTTACACCGGGCCGCCATGCAGACGGGGCGGAGGCGGGTGGCGTGGATAAATGGGCGGACCGGCGCGCGAACATCGGCTATGATTGAGAGAATTCCTTATTTGACCCTTTTTTAAAATCTGCTTCCCTATTTGGCCAAAAAAGTTTGTTCTTCCCTTTTTGACCTCAAATGTTAAATTTGTTCCCTATTTGACACTTCCGTCTATTTTGACCACTAACGGTGTTAAGTGTGACATGAAAAGACCATTCTATCCCTGGTGTTTTACGAGGCTGAAAAAAAGAGTGTTCGTTTCTTCCACCGCACCGGTTTACAAGGGGTGAAAGAAAGAGAATATGAGTTTCAGTTTCGGATGTGATGCTGGGCTGCTTTGGCGAGAATGTGAGCATGTCGTTGTCGGCTAGGTGCAGTATGTGGAGTGGAGAGGGAGAGTGAGAAAGACGAGGGAAGGAGCATCACAGTGCCTCGGCATGACGCGCTCAGCTGTGTCGTGTGTCCGCGAAGAGAGAAGGGTGATAGCTGAGGGGAGCAGGGTAGAGAGGCGACGAGGCAAGCAGCGTTAGCAGCACGACGGCAAATGCGATGGTGGGTCGGCATCTTGGCTGGGAGAGTTCGACAAGATGCGCTTGGCCAGAGCAGTCCATGGCGAGATGGACATGTGTACATAAGTAGTTAAGTACATTAGTCATGCCGTTATGCACGTTGACGTTGTAATCATCATGCATACTGTGCCGGTGTGCCCCGATTCCTAGTCTTTAGGATCCAGCTGATTTCTAGCCGGTTAGCTAGGTTCTATTCTCGCACATCTATTTTTTTTCTTGAAACAGATTCTCACACATTTATGTACTTATACGATATGTATACGGTACCCCATCAGTGCAAAATCCTCCTCGTCCAATTTAGAGAAAATCTACCTAACGTCTTAAACTGTTAATCTCATACAGCTTTTTTTTTTACATCAAGAGAGAGACGCAGCTTCGCTGGGGAGAAAGGAACGAATGCTCTTTTTTCATTTCAGCCTTATATGACATCAGGGGCAAAATAGTCTTTTCATGTCACATTTAACATCGTTAGTGGTCAAAATAGGCAGAAGTGTCAAATAGGGTACACATTTTACTTTTGATGTCAAAATATGGACAAAGAATAGGGCCAAATAGAGAAGCAAATTTTAAGACAGGGCCAAATAAGGAATTCTTTCGCTATGATTGGCCACCACATGACACAAGGTCGCCGGGTGGGCGAAGCAGGTGTCCCGGTCGGAGCACGGCGGTCGCAGCCGGCGCAGGGCGACGGGCGGGGCGGCATGCGGACGACGGCCTTGAGGGGCCACCTGTCGCGCGGGGCCGCCGGGTCGGTGAAGTAGCCGGCCAGTCGCCGTCGAAGTCGGAGTAGAGGTGCGTGAGGTCGATGGCGACGGCGGGCGACGCAAACCGATCTTATATCGAAAAACCAAAAAGAAACCGCCGATTAAGATGACCGACGGGAAAGAGAAAAACCCGAACAAGGGCTCGGGAAAAGACTCTCTAGGGCAGCCTGTCAACATGACCGGTGGACGAACCCTAGGTACGGGCGGCGGAGCCCCCGGCGGCGCGGTGCGGAAGCGACGGCGGCTAGGGTGTGGATCGAGATTAGGCAGATACCATGTTGGAAGGGAGAGAGGGAACTGGTTGAATAGTTATTTTATTGCTTGAGCCTCGTGGACATATATATAGGAGTACATAGTCATTTTGGAGTACAAGACAAGATAGAATAATATACTACGCTATCCTAACTTTCCATAATAATAATGATACTCAACACCACCCACCAATCTTCCCAAAACCTATTGTTTCTGCCATCACCCAATAGTTTTTTTAGCAACGACGTTGGACTGTTCGTTCACTAGTTCGCTAAATCTGGGTCGCCCTAGATTTTTCTACCAGTTGATGAAGTAGGCAATTTCATGCGATGAAAAATCAACAATAATATTTTCTTGCGTTTTCTAAGGGTCGGCGTCGCAAGTGACCCCCTGACTGTTTGAGTTTGGGCAATATGCTTGTCTGATCGGTTGGTGTGCCTTTGTCGTGATCAGCGATTGCGTCGCTGAGGGCAAAAGACTGACTGCTGTCGATGCTCCATCCATGTTCACGATACCTACTGACTTATCGGAATACAAGTTTTCAAGACAAGAAGAATATAGTTAGGCCATTTGTTGTTCTGTCAAATACTCGCCAGGCAGACAGACTAAGAAGGTTCACTGTGAAGATAGATATTTTTTCATGAATTTTTCATGGCAAGCCAAGCACATTCCAGATCCTAAGCGTAATGATTTACAGTGTGGCATGTCGATCTACTGTGTGCTCATTGCTTTAGGGAATATTTTGAGTCATGAGATGTGTGTCTACACTTGCTTTATTGGTTTGAAAATGCTGACCGTTGACCTGGACTGGCACTAGAGTATGAGTTTAAGACAAGGCCACTGTTAGTACATAATGTACTTAACTCAGATCATTCCTCCCAATTTTGTCTCTTTTAAGTTTCAGCAATTTTCTTTACGAACTGTCCAGAACACTTTACGGTGATGGACCTCAAAGAAAACAATAAAATAAAAGCAAAAACGCTACAGTTTGTTTGCTACATGAACAAAACAAAACCAGTTCTGGCCTTGCTTGCCACCACCTCGGCCGTTCAACTCGTGCCTTAAAAATTTTAACTGCAGGCCAAACTACCAAAAGCAACACCCGGGGGAGATGGAAACGTTCAGGGGGAGCATCAACCAAGACAGAAATCCTTCTCGACCATCTTTTGACATCTTCAGCATCCCAGTCTGAGTATCCCTGGTCTTCATCCTTGCGATGCACGGTAAACTTCACTTGCTACATGCTCGATTAGCTTCGCCCCAACGTCAGAAGTTTTTGGTCTGAGTTTTTTATTTTCAAAATAGACCAGTCCACAATCCAATTGCACATTAGCTTTTATTTAGTGTTAGGATATTGCTTTATTTATTTATTTTTGATTGAGGTGAGGACATCGCTTTATATGACGGGGACAAACCGGTGGGTTAGAGTATTTGGGTATGGTATTGGGCCTATGCTGTCACAGAAGAGTTGTTTCCAAAAACATCTATCCACGATATCTAGCACATACACGTAATAAAAAAAGAAAAAAAAAGCACTACTCATGCGAAAAAACACCATGAATGAATGTAAGAAAAAGCCCATTGAAAACCTCCCTTTGTGGTTATTCTTGTCACTACCGATTTTAGTCATGCATCAATGGTGCACCAACAACAATAGGCAATTATGCCGCAGTGGACCTTCACAGATTAAGTGATCTTAGACACCGTGCTGGACAAGTTTTGGCCTTCCAACTCGCTGAGAATCCGACTCCTTCACATGAAAGAATCGAGAAATTCAAGGCACAAAACATCCGGACCTACCTTTCCCGCAGAACATCCAGACCCACATATCGGTGCGCCGACCGATCCAGGCCTACCTTTTCCTGCAAACTGGAAGAAAATTTTGTGGGGGGGGGGGGGGGGGG
>LR738711.1:41327277-41387280 GCA_902687465.1 Secale cereale
CAGGGGCGTGGGGTCCTGGGCGAAATAACTGCTCGGACCCTACCGCCACAAGCTCTGGTGGAGCCCACCGCCAGGAGCCCTGGCGGTAGGGTGCGACAGAGGGGAACGGCGACCGTCACCACGTGCTGACGTGTATAAGCACCCTACCGCCAAGGCCCGTGGCGGTAGGCTGTCTAACCCTACCTCCAGAGCCTGTGGCGGTAAGAAAAAGGGTCAAATCCCGAAAACTTTTCAAACAGGGGTCAGATCCCGAATTTCTTTGCAAAAGGGTCAAACATTGAAAAGTTGTCGCCTGTGGTCGTGTGCCAGGCCTGCTGCTTTGCGGACGACAAGGATTACTGTTGGGGATACCCCATCCATGTTCATGGATCGTCACACAGACTCTTGGAACACGATTTATTCAAGACAAACGGAACTTGGGTTTATAATCGGCCGTCTGCCAAGTCTTGTCATGGAAAACGACGAGGGTAAGCAATAGTTGACAATGCATCACTCATGAAACCCGAATAAAATACACATCCGAACGATACAAAGTGATGATGTAGTCCCCGAACAATGCCGATACCAGAAACCCGGATCATGCAAGACGCACACGACTACACTACCGACATAAAGCATAGGAAGAACCTAGTACAAGGCCATGCTACATACTGAATGAGTAAAATGCACAAAACCATCACTTTCGTGTCACAACTTGCATAAAACCATTACTTTATAATACATGACACTTTGCATCGAACCAACGAATTGACGGTGGCAAAAAACTCTGAGTTAAAAATGATCTCATTTTGACGCGACAAAGCGCCCACGTGGCTTGTTGTGGACAGCGCAAGCAGTAACATGCATTAAGGGCCGTACCGACCGAGCCGGTCGAACCGTTTTCCTAAAGGAAAAAGTGGCCTGCTTCCCACTCTCTCCACTACTCACTATTGCTCACTCGCACTCGCACTCGCACTCGCACTCGCACTCGCACTCGCTCTCGCTCCCCTTTGTTCTGCCTCCATCGCGTGGAGTTGGAGTTGGCCATGAATGGCAGTGTGGCAAGGCTGACAGTTGGCAATACTCCCTCCATTTTCAACAATCCCAGAACACGATTTCTTCAAGACGGATAGAACTTGGTTCTATAATTGGTCTTCCGCCATGTCTTGTCATGGCAGACAACCGGGGTAAGAGCATCTACAGCCGGACCTCCTATATCCTCCCCGAACTCCAGAAACGCCCGTCCTGTTAGAGTCCGATCAAAAAAGAGTTACCCAACCAGACCTCTCGTTTCATCCCTAAACATCCAGACTGACCGGCTTACCACAAACTCATCCCAAATATGGGGGCAGTATGAGGTGTTCCGGTCACATCCGGGCATGCCTGCTCCACGTCATGGCAATCCACACAACCCCACTTGTGGTCACCTAATCCCTCCTTCCTCTCTCGTCGAGCAAGAACGATGCCGATAGAGGAGGCGGTGCCTTGCGGCGCCAACAAGGTTGGCGCCGAAGGCTGCTGAGGACAACATGGACAATGGTGGGGTAGGTGGCCGAGGCCGCCGCCACATGCAGCCGCCTGCGGGCATACTGGCAGCCGCAGCTGCGACGGGCGAGCGTGCGTGCGGGACGCCGTCGCATCCGTGGGTGCGCACGGCCGTGCGCGCAACCACGTTGCTGTCTCGTGCGGACGGGCATGCAACTTAGCAGCAACAGCCGTCGCGTGCTGGAGCTCGGGCGGGCGGGCTAGTGAAAGGATCGATATGGTTGACTAGAGGGGGGGGGGTGAATAGGAAACTAACAATTTTAGCTTTTCTTGACCAAATTAAACATAGGAACAAAATAGGTTGTCTAGATATGCAACTAGGTGAGCAACCTATATGATGCAACAAAGATAAGTAAGCAAGCAAGCACAAGATACTAACACACTAAAGCTTGCACAAGTAAAGGATAGAGATAACCAAAAGTGGAGCCAGTGAAGACGATGATGTGTTACCGAAGTTCCTTCCCTTTGAGGGGAAGTACGTCTCCGTTGGAGCGGTGTGGAGGCACAATGCTCCCCGAGAAGCCACTAGGGCCACCGTATTCTCCTCACGCCCTCACACAATGCGAGATGTCGTGATTCCACTATTGGTGCCCTTGATGACGTCAACCGAACCTTTACAAACAAGGTTGGGGTTCTCTCCACAACTGAATTGGAGGCTCGCAATGAAACCACGAAGCTTCACCACAATGGATATGGCTCCGGGGTGACCTCAACCGTCTAGGGTGCTCAAACACCCAAGAGTAACAAGATCCGCAAGGGATTAGTGGGGGAAATCAAATTTCTCTTGGTGGAAGTGTAGATCTGGGCCTTCTCAATCAATCCCTAAAAAATCAACAAGTTTGCTTGGCTAGGGAGAGATATCGGGCGAAAATAAGCTTTTGGAGCAACAATGGAGCTTAGGGGAGAAGAGGTGGATTTTCTAGAGGAAGAAGAACCCTTTATATTGTGGGGGAGAAGAGTGAACCGTTACACTCATCTCAGCCCGCATAGAGCGGTACTACCGCTGGGTCGAGCGGTACTACCGCTTGTCCCAGCGGTACTACCGCGCCCCCCAGCGGTACTACCGCCCTGTGTTAGGGACGAGGTTCAGAGGAAAGGAGCGGTAGTAGCCGCGGTGGTGGCAGCGGTACTACCGCTGCTACTATCGTTGCTACCACCGTAGAACCCGACACGAGAAATGCTCGTCCCGAATCGACGCGGAGGTGGAGAGTAGCCACGGCGGTACTGCCGCGTATCGGCACAAGCGGTACTACCGCTTAGATCGTATACACGGTAATACCGCCTTGGCTACGGTACTACCGCGCCCACAGAGAGAAGGGGAGAGGCTAGGAAAAGAAAGAAGATGAGGGTGCAAAAACGAGTGTACGTGATGATTCCACCCTGGCCTTTCCAATGCGGACCCCCTTTGATAGTATGGTGTCTTCTACGACTCAAGTCCACCAAAACAAAAGCCTAGCATGACAACATGTCTTGAGCTGATAACTGGAGGATAGATAATCGTCTCGTGCCTCTGGATTCATATTTGAAATACTTGGCACACGCGATTAGTCGGCAAACGCATTGTCATCAATCACCAAAACCACAAAGGAAAGGACATGCCCTTACAGCTAGCGCAGCCGCGGGCGGGCATGCCGCAATTATCGTGTGTGGGATCATTGGCGGGCTGACTAACGCAGCCGCGTGCTACCCGCCGTTGCGGGCGGACATGTGAGCTGGTTTCGCAGCCGTTGCGGGCGTGTGGGTTGTCGCAGCGGCGCGCTGGCAGCCATTCCTGTTGCGTCTAGGCGGGCATGCGAGCTGGCCTCCACAGCCGTCCCGTGCGGGAGTGCAGACAGGTGGGCTGGCCGCCGCAGCCATCGCGTGTGTAGTGGCCACCGAACTCTGATATGTCACCAATGTATCTATAATTTATAAAGTATTCATGTCATGCTTACAACAATTTTATATGGTCTGCGTGTAATTTTATATGATTTGAATGGAACTAATCCAGATTGACGCTGTTTTCAGCAGAACTATCGCGGTGTTGTTTTGTGTGAAGAAAGAAAAGTTCTTGGAGTTGGCTGAAACATTGTGACGATTTTTTCTGGAACAAACAAGAGAAACTTTGTGGGAGGACTAGAAGAGCAACGAGGTGCCCAAAAGCCATCTGGGTGCGGCCAAGGGTGTGGCGGCGTGGTGCCTCATGGGCCCCTAGTAACCCATCTTCGCGTGAAACGACGTCAAAAATTCTTTTAAATAGAGAACCCCCCAGAAATAATCCTAGATGAGAAGGTTCGCCGCCGCAAGCCTCTATAGCCACGGAAAACCAATTTGGACCCTATTTTTCACCCTCCCTTAGGGGAAAATTATCACCGGAGGCTATCTTCATCATCCCGGCGGCCACCATGGTGAGGAGGGAGTAGTCCGCCCTCGGGGCTGACTGTTTGTACCAGTAGCTATGTGTTTGATCTCTCTCTCTCTCTCTCTCTCTCTCTCTCTCTCTCTCTCTCTCTCTCTCTCTCTCTCTCTCTCTTGTGTTCTTGATTTGGCATGATCTTGATGTACCGCGAACTTTGTTAATATAGTTGGATCATATGGTGTCTTCTCCTTTCTATCCTGTTGTGATGAATTGAGTCTTACCATATTGAGGTTTCACTTTTATGGGATTGAATACTTTTATGGATTTGATAACACTTGATGTACGTCTTGCGTTTGAATACCCGTGATGAAAATAAGGTATCATACTGATTCAACTGATGTATGTTTTGGCACTCAACTCACGGATTTCCGAGGCGACATTGGGGTAATGTATGCATAGGGGTTGATGCATGTTTTAGTTTTTGTTTCTCCGGTAAAAATCTTAGGTCACTCTTTGAAGTTCTTGTGTTAGATTGAATATTATGAATCTGAAGTTGTTTGATGCATATCGTATAATCAACTCACTGGTACTTGTGGTGACATTGGAGTATCTAGGTGACACTACAGTTGATTGATGTGTATCATACGATGTTATGTTAGTACGAACTCTAGGGCTGTTTTTGACATTTATAGGAATAGCTCAAAAGATTGATCGGAAATAATAACTTTGAGGTGGTTTCGTACCCTACAAATAATTTATTCTTATGTTCTCTGCTAGATAAGAAGTTTGGAGTGCCTCTTTGTATCCCGTTGATGGTTACCCTATGATTCAATTATGTTAGCACTTTTGAGAGATTGCACTAGTGAAAGTATGAACTCTAGGCCTTGTTTTTAAGCATTGCAATACCGTTTGTGTTCACTTTTATCGTTTGGTACCTTTCTGTTTTTATTTATTCAGATTATAAAAGTATATTCTACCATCCATACTACACTTTTATCACCATCTCTTTTCCGAATTAGTGCACTTATACAATTTGCCATTGTATTGGGTGTGTTGGGGGACACAAGAGACTCTTTTTTATTTGGTTCAGGGTTATTTGAGAGATACCATCTTCATCCTACGTCTCCCACATATTGATAAACCTCAGGTCATCCTTTTGATGAAAATTTGCTACTGTCCTATAAAACTCTATGCTTGGAGGCCTAACAGGAGTCTATAAGAAGAAGGTTGCGTAGTAGACATCAGGCTCCCGCGCGAGCTAGCCATGTAATGTGTGTGGCTGGTTGGCTGTTTGCTGTAGCGGGTGCTTGCGTGCTCTGGTGCTCTAGTTCTTGCCGAAGCTGCATGCTCTGGTGCTCTGGTAGTGTCGCACACAATGTGTTTGTTGAAATGATTAAAAGTAGGGAAGATAATTTGAGGTGTGTGGATATACATATAAATAATTGAGGGCATGAAGCGGACGCACCCGGACACTGATCGGGCGCGTCCGCGGACGTTGGGGGAGGGGGGCCACATTAGCTAGTCACGGCTGTAGATGCTCCAAGAAATCACACATTCACACTCATGACCAAATATAGAATTTGGTTCTCAACCGCTCAACCCAGTGCCGTGCTCTTTCGGCCTAGATCCATGACATTGGATGATGGCGGAATCTTTGCGTTGTCTTCTCTCCTCAAAGGATGCTTTTTTAAGTGGGGAACCGGCAAGAGAGACTTGTGGAAGGTGGCGGTTGTGGTGTCGGGATTTCTATGGTAACGATGGCAGGGTGATGGCAGTGGTTGACTCTTTGGCTTGTCTGTGGAATTGTTTTGGGTGGTTTGTTGCGGCGAAGTACGACTTGAGATGGAGGCCGAGAGGGGGCAACTATTTTTCTCACAATACGCCGTTGATGGATGCAGAAGGAAAAGGACCCTGATTAAATGCCACACGTGTGGCGCGAACACATGGTAACTCTAAAAGTTTTTGATGACAAGTTTAGTGACACGAGAATGAAAACTTTAGTTATCAAGCATGGCAACTTCTTTTTTTTGATAAAAATTTCAGTTTATTTTTTTGGGTTTGTTTTTTCTTTTCAGATGACAACTTTAGTTGCAAAAAACATCAGGACATGAGTGTTTTGTGCCACACCTATGGCACTTATCATTTAGGAAGGAAAAAACCTCGGCACTCCAAGGAATTTGGATGTACTTGATATATGGCCTTGGGCCTATCTGCGAAAAAACATGAATTTGAAATGGGCCAAGAGGTGACAAAGTAGGCAAGAGATGCTATGTGCGCTTATCCATGCGACACTTTCTCCATACTTACATGGTCCGCAAGATATCGATTGCGACGACTCATGTCGGGCGGTTTTGCGGCAGGTAGCATCCCGCAGGCTGTTTGAGTTTGGCGCAATAATGTTCGTCCGATTGATTGTTTTGCCTTGTGATGTCCAGCTATTGTGTCGTGGATGGCAAAAGGTTGACGGTTGCTGATCCTCCATCCATGTTCATGGTACCCACTGACTTATCAGAACACAAGTTTTCAAGACAAGAAGAATTTAGTTAGGGCATTTGTTGTTGTGCCTAATACCCGCCATGCAGACAGACTAACAAGGTTCACTGTGAAGATAGATATGTTTTGCCGGATGTTTTCATGGAATGCCAAGCACAGTCTAGATCCTAATCCTATAGATGCTATAGATCCTGAACGTAATGATTTACATTGTGGCCTGTCGATCTGCCATGTGTTCATTGCTCTAGGGAATATTTTGATTCTCACAACAATCAATCAATTCGGTGGACTGGGTCTTGAGTCATGAGATATGTGTCTACACGTCCTTCATTAGTTCGAAAATGCTGACCATTGACCTGGACTGGCACTAGGGTCTGAGCTCAAGACATGGTCACTGTTACTAAAGAATGTACTTAACTTTCATCATTTTAACCTTCAAGGAGGAAAATGATGCCATCAAACTCCAAGAAAAATAAAAAATCTGACATCAAAAACATATGAGCCACTTGCTAGGAAACAGAAAAGAAAGCACATCATGTGGTTTGCTGCTGCATTCCGTATGCTAGTGCCTTTATTCTCCTATACAGTAATACAGGTGGTGGAATATGCTGCTCTACCTCCTCTTCTAATTTGATATGGCGAAATGATTGTTCAGCCATACACAATATGCTTAAACAAGAAGAAACCAAAGGGAGGGAACATTCTTGGTAGAAAAGAGGAAGCCAGAATTGGATTGGGGACAAATTGCAGGGTGCCACCAAGGATGGGCATGGATGAGCACCGAAAAGTTAATTAGGTCTCAGTCCGTGGAGGTGATTGTCCGCCGAAAGTCCTAATTATTGTAGACTGATGCCAACCATTATGTAGTATCAAGTGGTTAATTTCTAGTTTGCCCTCGAGAATGATCTTGATCCGTAATCCTATGTAAATAAGAGCATCTGTTGTGGAGATCGTACCATTGCATTTCCATGATGCACATTTCTTTCGCATATTCCGTGCAGCACGAATTGGATCAAATTTTGGGCACGGATCGCCTGTGACAAGGAAAGGCAGGAGTAATATTCTGCAAAAGTGAAGTTGTCCCTTATTTTAAATAGTGTAGTGCTTTTCGAGCTCTTCTTAAGTTATTACACAAACTTTTGTAGTTATTCTCAAAAAGTATTTTAAGCCCCAGCATAAAGCACACTTTGTTGATATGTACTATCAAAGCTTCTGACACTAATAAAATTATGGAACCACTAGTAGGATACGGATGATCACTGTTCTTATAGAGGATCTACTATAGTTATGATAGTTTGTAATGAAAAGTTATGTCATAGACCCGTACATCTCCAAGCTCACATGCCAAAGCAAAATAACTTCTTTACGAAAAGCACCGCTCGAATTAAGCACTTGTGTAAATGCTCTAAGAACTATTGTTATTGGCACAAATGTTTACAGGATATAAATTTTCCGGTTCCTGAATAAAGCTTGATCATCAATCTTAACAATCTCCAAGTTCCTTTTTGTTTTTCTCGTGCAAGATCTCGGTCATAAATCCTGTGAAAATAGGATCATTTCCATGTGAGATCTAGCAATTGGATTTCTTATGAGGGAGATTTTTCTTGTACATACTACACAGGAGAATTTGGATCAAACTCTGGCTAGTGATTGCCCGGGTCACGGGTGGCAGGGCCAAACTAGGGAGAGTTGTAAAATCCTGATAAATAGAAGTTGTTTTTCAACATAGCTAGTGCCTTTTTAGCCTTTTCCCATTTAATTATACTAGAGGAGTAAATGTATAATGCTATACATCATGAGGGCAACCGCGGCCTGCTATTCCAAGCTGAGAAGAAGAGATCGGCACTGATTGAAGATCTTAGTTGTTGAGCCAGAGGGACAGGCACTAGAGCACTGAAATCTCTGCTTCGCACCATGAGGGCTCTATGATTCTGCGTTATGTTAGTCTTGCCAAAAAGCATTCCTTGGAGTGGTTAAATACACTTCTGTCGCACACACATCGGAGAAACTACACGCTTTGGTGTGTGTATTTTAGTTTCAGCAAAGCGGTCTTTGCTTCTTAGAAAGAATTGCACTGAGCATCCCAACGTGTGTGTTTAGCCAGCAACCAATAATGCCATTCCAGGAAGCACGATTAACAGTTTAACAGCAGTAAAAACAACTAGACTGTGGGCGATTATTCGCCTTTCACTTTGTCCAGAAATCAGTAAGGTCAGTTTTCACTGTCTGTATAACTGTCAATATGCTCTGGTTCTTCTTCAGTAATGGCTAACCACGGGACAAGAGGTTGAAGGAATAAGTCAGAAGAAAGTTGATTAACTTTAGGAGTGTTTTACTGGACCAGCACAGACATATGCATACAAAAATGAAAATACAAAAACCACTGATCGGAAAATAATTCGATGTAACGGTGTGAGAGATTGGTGCCACGTCAACCTGACGGGCGGGTCTCATCTTTCATAATCTCACTTATCTGAGTCCGATCCGCCGATCAGTGGTTTTTGCAAAACCATTACTGAAGACATGGTGTTTTCTACAAAGAGAATGTATTGTAATGTTTTTTCGCAAACCTAACCTTTAACGGGTGGTTTTCTGCAATTTACTCCAATATTTCAGTTTCCGGAAACATATGTGCCATTTGTCAAGATATATAGAAAAGAAAGCACATAGTTATAAAGATTCCTATTCAAAACTTTGTACTCCCTCTGGTTTCCATTTTAGCACAAACAACCAATATGGCGAACCTTGCTACGGATAAACGCACTATACGGATTCAGGACCTGATACTATGCTGACCAAGTATGATGGTTCAGGCTTAGTATAAATTGTGGTGGGCTATTCCAAGCAGTAGATGAGGTGCCAAGAAACCAAAAAAAGATGTTCTCTGCCCTTGCAAAACGTTGCAGTTTCAGTGCTTCGGAATGGCTGGGAGATGAGAAGGCACACACATGCATGCACATAGCAAGAGCAGAAATGGGGACTCATGATATGAGATTTCACAATGCTTTCTTTCTCTTGATTATATGATACAAGAAGAAAGCAGCCATAGCTAAAGTCGTACAGGCAAGTACACAAACAGAGTGGTAAAAGCTTCCTGGAGCTGCAACTTGTGCCGCACATCCATGGACAAATACATGGAGGCTCTGATCAAAATCCACAGTCACCTATTTCAGGTGCCTTCCAGTTTGAGCAGATGAGAAGACTGATCAAAATCCAAAGTGAAAGGGAAAACAGAGGAAAAAAACAGAGCTACCGGGAAGAAGCAGAGGCAGTGCCATGCTAAGCTAAGCTGACTAGCTAGCTAGTACCTTCCGAGAGCAGTAGTGGTGGTAGTGCTCGTTGGGTAGTGGTGGTAATCCATGGCGGCGTTGTTCATATGATCAGCAGCAGCAACAACTTCTTGGAGGCGCCCCGTGTCGCCGACCTTATTTTGCCACGCTGGAAGCTTTGGCGTAGTGATGTTGGTCTTGTGTTGCCCGTAGGGGGCGTACCCTCCGCGGCCGTCGTGGTAGGCCTTGTGCCCGGCCTCGTCGACTGCGGCGGGCGGCTGGTGGTGGTAGGCCGCCTGCGGCGCCTCTTTTTGGTCAGCGGCGTGACCGTTGTAGGCGCTCCCGTGGTTCCCTCTGCGGCCACGGCCACGACCGGCGCCGCCGTGCTCCTCCTTGCGGTTGGGGCGCTCGCCGCCGTAGTCGTCCGTCCTGCTGCCGCCGAAACACGAGGCGAACTCCAAGCACATTCTGTGGTGACTAGACTATCTGGATGGCCACCTGCCCGCGGAGGCGAGGAGTATACTGACTAGTGGAGTAGGGTCGTTGTTGATGCTCCGGAATGACAGTGGAGTGGGTATATATGGTGGGCCGAGACGAGCCCGTCTTGTTTCGCGACGTGTAATGTGTATGTCAATTCAGTTCACACTTTACACTTCACACCATGAGAGAGCCGAGGGCGACAACTCGTGGCAGCATCGATCGATCCATCTTGGAGGCAGGCAAAGATGCCGCACGCGGTCTGATTGGGGCGTCTCGCCTGTGCTCGTGTCCCAGGCCTGTTGCCTTGCGGACGGCAAGGCTGGCTATTAGCGATACTCCCTCCATGTTCATCGATCCTCACCGACTCCTGGAACATGATTTCTTCAAGACAGATAGAACTTGGTTCCATAATTGGTCGTCCGCCAAGTCTTGTCAATTGTCATGGCAAGCAACCGGGGTAAGCAATCGGAATGGCCGTGCAAGGAGTATGAATTGGAAAGGGGCCAAGTGCCTGACAAATTAGGTAAGAGATGCTTTATGTGCACTTACCCATGTTGCACTTAATTTCTCCATACCTACATGGTTTGCGAGCTATCGATTGCAACGGGTCATGTCAGGCGGTGCCGCGACAGGTAGCATCCCAGGACTGTTTGAGTTTGGGGCAATAATGTTTGTCCGATCGGTTGTTGTGCCTCGTTGTGGCTAGCTATTGTATCGCTGACGGCAAAAGACTGTCGGTTGGCGATGCTACATCCATGTTCATGATATCCATTGACTTGTCGGAACATAGTTTTCAAGAAAAGAAGAATTCAGTCAGGGCATTTGTTGTTCTGCCAAATACACGCCAGGCAGACGAACTAACAAGGTTTACAATAATGAAGATAGATATTTTTGCTGGAATTTTTCATGGCACGGTCCAGATCCTAAAATGTAATGATTTAGTGTGTGCCATGTCGATCTACTGTGTGTTCATTGCTCTAGGGAATATTCTGATTCTCACAAGTCACAACAGTCAATGAGTTCGTTGGACTGGGTGAGTCATGAGATGTGTGTCTACACTTACTTCATTAGTTTGAAAATGCTGACCTTTGACTTGGACTGGAACTAGAGTCTGAGTCATGGAACTTTCATCATTTTAACCTTCAAGGAGGAAAATGATACGATCAACCACAAAGAAAATCAATAAATTTGCCATCAGAACCGTATATATCTGCCACTCCCAAGGAAATAGAAAACAAAGCACATCATTTGGCACGTGGGCTCATTGAATTGCATTACTCAGTATATATGGTGAAACAATTGAATAATCAACTGCCATTTGCTTCTGCACTCCATATGCTACTGCCTTTATTCTCCTACACAAGCCTGGTGGAATCTGCTGCCCTCCCTCCTCTTCAAATTGGATATGGCAAATGATTCTTCAGGCACACCACAATATGCTTAAACAAGAAGAAACCAAAGGGAGGGAACATTGTTGGTAGAAAAGAAGAAGTCATAATTGGATTGGGGACAAACTGTAGGTTGCCACCAAGGATGGGCATGGATGAGCACCGAAAAGTTAGTTAGATCTCGGTTTGTGGAGGTGATTGTCCACCGAAAGTCCAAATTATTGTAGACTGGTGCCACCCGTTATGTAGTATCAAGTGGTTAATTTCTAGTTCGCGCTCGGCGAAGATCTTGATCAGTAATCCTATGTAAATAAGAGCATCTGTTGTGGATATCGTACTGTTGCATTTGCCACGATGGACATTTCTTTTGCATATTCCATGAAAAACGAATTTGATCGAATTTTGGGTAGGTATCACCTGTGCCAAACAAGAAAGTAATATTCTGCAAAAGAGAAGTTGTCCCTTATTTTAAATAGTGTAGTGCTTTTCGAGCTCTTCTTAAGATAATTACACAAACTTTTGCAGTTATTCTCAAAAAGTATTTTAAGGCCCAGCATCAAGCACACTTTATTGATATGTACTATCAAAGCTTGCGACCACTAATAAAATTATGGAACCACTAGTAGCATACGGATGATTACTGTTCTTATAGAGGATCTACTAATGTTATGATAGTTTGTAATGAAAAGTTATGTCATAGACCCGTACATCTCCAAGCTCACATGCCAAAGCAAAATAACTTCTTTACAAAAAGCACCCATCAAATTAAACACTCGTGTACATGCTCTAAGAACGATCGTTATCGGCACAAGTGTTCACAGGATATATATTGCTCGGTTGCTGAATAAAGCTTGATTATCAATCTTAACAATCTCCATGTTCCTTTTTGTTTTTCTCGTGCAAGATCTCGATCATAAATCCTATCAAAATAGAATCATTTTCCTGGGAGATCTAGCAATTGGATTTCTTATGATGGAGATGTATCTTGTATATTATACACACAAGAATGTGGATCAAACTCTGGTTAGTGATTGCCAAGTTGGTCAGGCCAAACTAGGGAGAGTAGTAAAATCCTGAAAAATAGAAGTTGTTTCTTCAACATATAGCTAGTGCTTTTTTAGCCTTTTCTCATTTAATTATAATTGACGAGTAAATGCATTATGATATACATCATGAGGGCAACCGCGGCCTGCTATTCCAAGCTGAGAAGAAGAGATCGACACGGATTGAAGATCTTAGTTGTTGAGCTAGAGGGACAGGCACTAGAGCACTGAAATCTCTGCTTTACACCATGAGGGCTACTGCAACCTGCTCTGTGATTCTGCATTATGTTAGTCTTGCTGAAAAGCATTCCTTGGAGTTGTTAAATATGCTTCCGCCTCACACACATCGGAAAAGCTACACGCTTTGGTGTGTGTATTTTAGTTTCAGCAAAGTGGTCTTCGCTTCTTAGGCAGAACTGCACTGAGAGTCCTAATGTGTGTGTTGAGCCAGCAACCAATAATGCCATTTCAGGAAGCATGACTAACAGTTTAACAGCAGTAAAAACAACTAGACTGTGGGCGATTATTCGCCTTTCACTTTCTCCAGAAATCAGTAAGGTAAGTTTTTACCATCTGTTTAACTTTCAATATGCTCTGGTTCCTCTTCAGTAGAAGTGGCTAACCATGGGACAAGTGGCTGAAGGAATAAGTTGGAAGAAAGTTGATTAACTTTACTAGTAGTGTTTTAATGGACCAGCACTGATATATGCATGCAAAAATGAAAATGCTACAGAAAATATGATTCATGGACAGATCTGCACTTCCCTTTTTTGAGAACCAAAATCATGGCTGTAAACATGATAGACTTGTGTAAAGCTAACTGAAGAAGAAAGGTAACTAGGTAAGTCCTTTTTGTTTCAAGAACATTCTTTTTGTTTTTGTTTGAAAACTTCCAAGATAGAGTGGGTTTTTAATTATCTAGAAAAACAGAGTGAGTTGCAATCTACATCTGTCACTTAATTCTCTAATTTTCCGGCAAAAACTTTGTCTATGTGGGGTATCTGGCTTGCTTTAACCTCGCCTTGTCGTCCAACTTCCAATGCATCAATATGGGCGTCTTTCTCGCATATCCCCGTGACATCTCCGTGACACAAGATGTTTCTTACTGATCATGTCACACCAGTGACGAAATGTAATGGGCGAACAGTCCTTCTCTTTGGAAAACTGTCAGTTAAATACTTATTGACTACTCTCTGTTAAAAAAAGTAAACTACTCCATAGACGATTTTAGCAGTTGGCATGTTTGGCAAGGATGCTGAGTTCTGTTCCAAGCAGTAGATGAGCTATTAACCAGCAAAAAAAAAAACATCTTGTCAAGTGAGAAGAGTGTGATTAAAAGAAGTCAGAGAAGCCACATGCACATAGGGAAAACAGAGATGGAGATACATCTGAGATTTGACAGTGATATCTTTCACTTCATTATTACAAAACAGTAAAACGGAGAGACCTACGAGGCTCCACAGCGCTTTGGCGTTGCTAGCCATAGGATCGCGATCACGTCGCATGTACGTTTGTTTGGGCTGCTGCTCCGCAGAACCATCTACGCCACCTGTGGTTGATTGGGCCTCGATTGTTTATTGGGCCTATGAACTGGTTTTAGCGAAGAATTGTAAAACACAGACGTACGTAGCTGCTTGTGTAGCCTAAAAAACGTAGATACATGTGTCCGCATAGCAGCACCACCCAGCAGTCATATGTGTGTATGTAACTGGTTTTCTTGTATTCGTTACTAAAAAAGCTATTCTTGTATTCATTTCGTCCTAGACATCTTTCATATGCACTGTTTATTTAAAAACCCTGAGCAGTCACCTGGCTAATTCTATTCCCGATGACATCATTACTATGTCATATAAAATATGCGTGTTAGTTCATGCAAATTTAATTCATATATTTTACATTTTCGAATTTTTACATGATATTTTATCATTCTATCGTAACATGGGCGGGCGCAGCAACGCGCGTCATCATGGTCTACTGTACTGTATGATACAAGGCGAAAGCTGCCGCACCTGAATTACAAGCAACTACACCACACAAGCATACTGGTAAAAGTAAAACCATCTGCCGACAAAAGCTTCGTGGAGCTGCTGGACCTTCTGTCTGCCGCACATCCATCGACAAAAACATGGAGGCTCTGTGTCAAAATCCACAGCCTCATGTTTCTCTCACATATCACACACAACTCCAGGTGCCCAAGCAGAGAAAGAGAAGGAAAAAGACAGCCGCCGGACAGAGCAGAGCAGAAGCAGAAGCAGAAGCAGATTGATGAACTGCCATAGCTAACCCTAACGAGTAGCCACTTGGTACCTTGCGAGACTGGTGATGGTGGTTGGGTACTGGTGGTAATCCCTATGATCAGCAGCTGCTTCGCGGACGCGCGGCGTGTATGCGCCGTACCCGGCGTTGTCGCCGACCTTGTTGTGCCACGCGGGAAGCTTCTGCGGCGTCTCGCTGCCAGCCTTGTCTTGCAAGTTGGCGTGCCCGCCGTGGCCGGCTTTTGGCGAGCCGTCATGGTAGGCGTCGTGGACGGAGACGGTAGGCGGCTGCTGGTTCACCGGCGTTGACCAGTAGCCGTGCCCGGGGTTCCCTCTGCGGTCGTAGTCGTCCCGTCTCCGGCCGCCGAAGCACGAGCCGAACTCCAAAGCACATTCTTGGTGTTGGTGGTGAGGTGAGGTGACTGACTCGGCGAGGCGCTGGGTGCTTCTTTTTGTTTCGCTCGTGTGTGCTAGCTGGGCCTGGGGCTATTGGTAGGGGCGAGCAGCACTATACTCGAAGTAGCTAGCTGTGGTATAAGTGGTGGTACTGGTGTTGATGGCCTTGAAGCTGACAGTGTTGGTGTGGTGGGTGATATATCTCCGGGGCCGTGCTGGACGCGACGTGTGCGTTCGTACGAGGGCACGAAGGCAAGCGAGGCGCAAGCTCCGTAGGAAAAGCCGGGGGCTTGGGTTTATGTTCCGATGGATCAGTCTCATCCGGCGTATCTCAAGTTCACACATCCCCGCACCCTCGGATGTCGTTGTTCTTGTTCAGGTCCCGATCGATCAGGTCCGTCCAACACCATGTGAAGCATGTCCCGCATCTCGGCTCCTTAGGGCATCTACAACCGGACTTAGCAAATATGACCCGCTAAACACGTGCGGACGAACCCAGTTAGTGAGCGGGCATGCCCGTTTTGAACCCATATTTTTCCATCTATACAACCACACTTTTCTTTTTCTTTCTTATACATCCGGTGATTTGCACCTGATTGGTGGGGATGAAAAGAGAGAAAGAAAAAAAATGAATGAAGAAAAAGAAAACGTAGTGCGGGGTGTGCCGCAGCTTATGTAGCGGACTGACCCAGCACGTCCGCGAACCATCATATCCCCCTACATTGTCTTGAATATGTGGGCTTTGCGAACAATCCGGACGTATAGAGATAATATGAGGGGTCTTCTGTGAGATTTGAGGATGCCAGCTGTAGATGCTCTTAGAGTATTTTCGACCAAACCCACAAACCGCCACGGTTATCCGGAAGGCTCGAAAAAAAAAGTCTTCAATACCCCACCAAACTCACTTTATAAGAACATCTACAACCACGGTGGGTAAATATGACCCTCAAATGTCCACGGACGTGTCTGCTAATACGGGCCAGCACTAACCAGGCATGACGCTTATTTTACTCTCGTAGCTGTGCCCCTCATATCCGAAACCCCAAACTCATGAAGCTAAACCGGACAATAGGTCGGCGGACACCGCAAACTTATACTATAAAGTCCTTAAAACATATATAAAACTTAGATGAAACAGGGTGGGGCGGGGGAATCCACCATTACCTTACTGGCCCCTTTCCTGTGGTCATTGGCGGCATTGTGTCCTTCCTTCATGTATGTGTCAGCATGCGGCGTCGCGTCAAAGTCGTCGGAGCATGTTTGGGCCGCCAACCTCCAGAGCCGGCGGTCCCACTCCTTGGCATGGCGGGACGCCTTCGCCTTGGCCGCCGCCTCCTTGTTCGCCTCGCGCTCTGACAACTGGATGGCAAGCAGGAGCGCCTTGGCATTCTTGCGGTGATGGCGGCACACATCTGTCTTCTTCTTTGTCGTGAAAGAGCAGACGAGGACCGACGCGAGGACCTTGCCTCGGGATCCATCATGTCCGTCCAACACCACCTGAGAGCATGATTAATAGTATAGCCAGCTGCTGGCTATAAGCCAGTGCCATATCATCTACAACCCATCTTATAGCCAACATGTACAATAGTAGATCAAAAGAGTGTACTACTTTTTTTTTATTATGCGACCCACATTTCATTCTCACAAAGTGCCTAGGAGCATATGCTAGAGTTGGCTCTTCACGAAGAGCCTGCTTACCTTATCTCTCCTCTTTTCTTTCCTCCAACTAAACAGAAATATACTAGTTTATTCCTTATAGCCCGCTGAAACATATTCCGCATCTTGGCTCGTTAGATTATCTTTGAAAGGGCCCACAAACCGTCTTAATTGTCCAGATGGTTGGGACGATGTCCGAATAAAAAAATTAACCAATCACACCCCTCAAATTCAACACAAGTGTTAGTGCTGCTTGATACCTACCCATCGGTGTAGCCAGTGAATTTTTCATATCCCTGACCACGCACTGAAAAGTCGAAGCATCTGTGCCAGAAAAGACATGGCAGAGGATGGGCTCACCCTCATGACACTGAAGACACGCCGGATAAACAGCATGACGAAGACCTCCGGTCATCCAGAAGTGTTGTAGACAATTTCAGGACTTAGGCCAACTCCAACGAACGACTTCAAATCGACCAGCCATGTCTGTTTGATGGTAAACGGACACAACATGTCGCCCAATGCGCGAGAGCAAACAGACCAATGTTGATTTTCGACTCATTTCTGACCAAACTTTGGGCCGCATTTGCAGCCGAACGAACACGCGCGGACGACACATGGCGCGTGCCCATGTCCTTCCCTGGCCCTCTGGATGGGGACACATGCGCCCTTTTCATATTCCCCTCCCCTCCCTCTCTAGTCGCACCCCTACCCAACTCCCAACTCATCCTGAGCTGCCACTACCGCCATTTTTCTCGGTTGTGCACTGTCCAGCACGGCTGCGAGCCTGCCCCCTCTCCTTGTCGCAGTCCTCATTCCCTCGACGCCCCGAGCTGTCCAACCCCGGCTAGCTAATTTCAGTGCATCCGACGGTCGGATTTGAAGCTGATCTGGCTGGATTTGAGCTCACCCGGCTTTCGGAGGCAGCGCCGTGCCATGGACTGGCCGGGTACCGGACCACTAAGCTCTAGCAATGCCCCCAGGCCGTATGCAGGTACTAACTCCGCCTCTAGCCGCTTGGATCCACCCCATCACCAGTTCAACGCCATCTCAAGCATGTCCCACATCTCGGCTTCTTAGGGCATCTACAATGCCGGAACATCCCAGATGGGTGTTCTTCAAGTGCAAAAATGATGGGGTATGTGTTAGTATAGCTTTTGTTGTGCTCCCGGATTCGGAGCATTTTTGCTTACACTAAAATATTTATTGTGTAGGATGAATGCAATTTTTGGTATTGGGAAGGAAAATACATTGATCTACTAATAGAGCGAAATTTAACAGATGTCCTTGTATTTGTTGCTAGAATCGAGGCAAGAGATGAGACTAGATGCAAAGAAGTAACATCTACTTTAGACTCGAAGAATAAAGAAACATGCAAGAACCAGACTCCGCAAATCAACAATAAAGACATCAAGAAGGCACTACTCCAATTTGCGGTAGCAAGTATGGAAGTTGAATATCTTTTAAAATGTCTTCTTGTGGTTCTTAATTTTTTTTTTGTCTTGCTATTCTAGTAAAAATTTGGTGACGGTACTCCAATGTATCGAAAAATCGATGATGAAAAT
The DNA here is from genome assembly GCA_902687465.1 of Secale cereale. Taxonomy (NCBI): domain Eukaryota; kingdom Viridiplantae; phylum Streptophyta; class Magnoliopsida; order Poales; family Poaceae; genus Secale; species Secale cereale. The sequence goes on from LR738711.1 coordinate 41,345,685, forward strand.
AATAATAAAATGCGTTGCAAAACATGTATGCAGTTGAAAATGCGGCGTCGCATTGGGCGCACGGGCGGCACATCCACAAATTTAGGCGGACGCAACCCAATTTCCACCCCCAAATGGATGAATAGCGGACGGAACATACGTGCATTTGGGGTCATGCGTTGGAGTTGGCCTCGAGGTGTGACCAAGGCAGGCCAGGGTTCCCGGGAACGAACTCCCCACGCAGCCAGCAAGCTCAAGACCAGACAAGTCCCAAGCTTTCCCGCCGCTTCGCTCCCACCTACCAGTCAGCAATTTCTGGCCGATGGCAGCCGCGCAGGGGGTTAGGTAGCCGCCGTTGGGCCACATGGAGGATCACCTCATAGATATTACCTTTAGTGACACCCGTCCACGCGCATGTCATGGTAATAAAAGGTAGTTGGGCCGGTAGTACAGGTGGAGCAGAACCCCTTCCCAGCATCGAGCATAGCAAGAAACCTAACGACGCATTCAATGCTTTTGTCCTAAGTCACCAGAGTTAGGTACATAGCACTATAGCTACCATCAACATGTAATTACCTTTTATGGCACTGTTGATGACCCCTTGAGCTATAAAAGAAGGTTCGTGACATCCATTAGAAAAGGGACAGTCCCTATTTCAGCTAGCACACCCGAGCTCCTTGCTGGCAACTCCACGCTTGTAAACAGAACTTAGATACACATAATCTACCAAAGCAGGAGTAGGGATTTATGAATCTCTGCAGCCGGAACCTGGGTCAAACCACCATGTGATGATCTTGGTTGTTGCTGCTCTTTGTTTGCTGCCTTCCCCCTCACCGAACCAAAAGGGGCCTTCCTTGGTCCCATAGACTGTTGTAGACACTATGAAACCAACTTTATAAGAGCATCTACAACCACATTAGGTAAATATGGCCCCTAAAACGCCCACGGTCGCCCCTGGATGTGGGAAATGATCGGACACACGTCTTATTTTTCTCCTAGAGTTACGTCCCTCATATTCGAAAACCCAAACTCATGAAACCATGCAAACCTACGTAAATTAAACAGATCATAGCTCATTGGTGGACAAAATGATCATAGTTCATCGGCGGACAGTGCAAATTCATACTACAAAGTTCTTAAAACATAAATAAAATTTTGATAAAATGGGGAGAGGTGGGGGAATTCACCATTTACTCGCCGACCCGTTCCCCTTGCGGTCGCCGTGGCGCTGTGCCCCTCCTCCATGTACGTGTCAGTGTGTGGCGGTGCGTCAGACCTTGAGTTGGAGCCAAGCGTGCACGAGGACCCAAACGGAGCCTCGGTACCACCTCAAGACGAGATTGAATTCGCATAGGTGGAGATAGACGAAGTACCTGCATGGGCACGGAGTAGCCGGAGCTACGTGACGGGCGTGATGGTCCGGTGACGCCGACAGTGCTGTGTCGACGGGTGATGGGGGCAACGGAGAAGGAGCTACTACTGCCGCCTTGGTCGAGATGCGAACACCTCAAGGCGATGTGGAGGGTGACCTTCTCCATGTCGTCGGGCTCCGCGTTACGCAGTTGGTTACGCCTCAAGGCGATGTCGAAGCCGCCGGAATCACCATGTGAGGCAACACTACTTCCTTCGCCGCCGCCTATGGATTTGGATTGGTGGGGATCAGAAGTAGATTGAAAGGAGAAGGGAGTGGAGTGGTCTGATGGATTGACTTCGATCTAGGGTTTGCCTCATTCAGATATTTGTGGGGCAAGGATGGGCCAGGCTAGGCCAGGTCAGATGTGATGGACACGCCCCATATCCACCCTAATTTTGGGTTGGATATGAGGAGCACCGGATAGCCCAGATGTTTGCATAAGTTTGAGGCACTCGATTAGGTCGTTTTTTTGACTGGTCAGTCCGCCCAGATGCTTGAGGGCGGTTCGGGTGCCCTGCTGTAGATGCTCTAAGTGGGACTGATTTGGGCCCGTCTAGACACACTCCCATGTCAGACCGGTATGGTTCGGTCCATTCTATCACCACAAAATAAAAGTGGCCGGGACACTAAAATCTAAACATATAGAACTTTGAGGGTCTCCCTGGAGATGCCCTAATGTCAAAGAAAAGGTCTATGAGAGCAACTTCAACGGGGAGACCCAAACGGACGCACGCTTTGTCCGCTTTTTGATCGTTTGGGTCGGCCAGGCGGACGTGCGGACGCACATTTTCAACTGGCTCGGCCTGACCGCCAAACGGGAGGCGGACCGAAATGTGCCGACGTGAAAAAAAAGAGGTCGCACAAATAAACTTAATTAAACATAAGTGGTCGGTAAACTATCGGCCAAAGTCCACTTAAACCTAATTAAACATTAATTAAAAACATTAAAAAAAGACTACGCCCGCACACAACCGCCCCGCATGCTCCCCTAGACATCGTCGGCCTTGCCCTTGCCCTTGCCGTCGATGTCGCCATCGACGGTGAGGTCGATGAAAACGGGAATAGGGCCAGCCCACCCGAACGCTTCCTGGTACGCCGCTAGAGCAGCCTCCTCGGGCATCTGCTGGGGCGGCGGCATTGCGGCTAGCCGCACATGCTCCTCCTCCTCCTCCTCCTCAAGCCGGAGCGCCTCCGTGTCGCGCTATAGCAACTGCTCGTAGCGCATCTGCCACTCGCCATCGGCCTCATCCTGGCGGAGCCAATGCGCCTTCCAGCGCTCAAGGTGGTCCACCTCCTGCTCCGGCGTGGTGGCATAGTGGACAGGAGGCACGCTCACCCACTCGCGGTACTGGCCCGTTCACGAGTACGCCTCCTCCGGCCAAGTGGCGGAGGCGGGGAGCGCTTTCGTGTCGGCTCCGGCTCCGGCTCCGGCTTGGGCTTGGCGGGTGGCGGTGGTGGCGGAGGCGGGGCGAAGAGCGGGGTGTGGACGGAGTCCCCCGCCGCCGACAAGGCAAGGGCTTGGTCCAGCCCATCCCAGTGTGCGTCCTCCTCGAGCCGGCTATCCTCCAGCGCGTGCTGTAGGGCCTCCTCTAGGGCGGCCTGGTACTCCGCCTCCGCCTCCATTTCACCCGGCTCCACATGCAGCGGCGGCGCGGAAAGGCCGACAGGGCGGCATCGACGCCGACACGCCATTGCTCCTCATGTTCAAGGGCAACCAACCCTCCTAGTTGGGAGAGTCGACGGCGTACTCGGGCAACTGCCGCTGCTCGGGCGTGAGTTACGCGTGTCGCCTGCGCACCTCGTTGTTGTGCGCGCGCTGGGTCCGTGGGACCGCCGGCACCGGGATCCGGTGCGGATCCAGGTGCAAGTGGTGCGGCAGCGTGACGTCGTGGTAGGGCAGCGGCTGCCTGTACTCTCAGTGCCACTGCGCTTGATGCACCAGGATGTGCAGGCACTGGCGGCCTGGGCGGAAATATGCCGGCGTCGGGGGAGGAGGGGGAGGAGGAGCACACGAGGACGAGGTGCCGGCGGTGGCCTTGCCCTTGCCCTTGCCGCTGCTGCTGCCGAAGAGGCCCATCACGCGCTAGGGTTTCCTGTCGCCGGCGAGGAAGCAAAGGGAGTGGTGGTGGGCCAGATGTGGATGGAAGTGTATGAGGCCGGCCCCACCGCATGCGTGCTTAAATTAAGATGCTTCCACTAACTGACTAGTGGGCCTGCTGTCGGTGGTCATCATAACTAAGACGACCGCTGGTAGTTTTTTTTTGCGGGTGAAAGAACTTTCATTACTCAATCAAAAGGTCTTTACAATCATCCCAAACTATCGCCTTGAGAGCCTCCGGACCATCTCCCAGCCAAGTAATGGTCCTACCTTGCTTCCTCGCAAAAGAAGCTAAAAAATCACTGGCTTTATTCTGGTGCCTAGTGATATGAATTACACGAGATTGTCTAAGGAAAAGTAAGTATTTGATCTCTTGCACTATAGGAGCATATATAGAGCGATCGGCGCCACCACATGAAATCATGGAAACAGCCTCAAGGGAATCCGTCTCCACTAGCACTGGGAGGTCACTCCGGTTGATCGCCAAGGAGAGGCCCTCCATACAAGCACAGAGCTCCGCCTCCAAAGCGTCGCGGCATGAAAACAAGGCTCTACAAGATGAAAAGATAATAGCCCCGAGATGATTCATCATAATCATTCCCACTCCGGCTACTTCTGATGCAACAAAGGATCCATCCGTGTTAAGTTTATTCCATCGCAACTCCGGGGGGCACCATCTTTTTCATACTGGCATATTAGAAGATCTTTCCTCTTTAGCTGTTCCTCCATAGGCGATGTATGATTTTCCTTTCGCCGGATCTGCTTTGGGATTCATCCTGACACCAATAAGAGAGTCAAGATAACTCTGAAGAAATCTCATCGATGTTTCCAAAGGTGGAGCCGGCTTTGAATGTGTGACCTCGTTCCGAATAAACCAAGACCTCCAGAAAATCATCATTACCATCATCCGATCCATCTCACTCAAAGGAGCCAGGGCATGAAGGAGCCATTCCTTCCCATTATTTACTAACTTGTCAACCTCCGGGATCGTCCAAACTTTAGACATTTCCAGATATAAGTCTCTTCCAAACTGGCACCGGATAAAAGGGTGATAATTATCTTCTTCTTCTCTTCCACACACTGGGCATTGGCTCGTGACTTCCAGGCCAATTCTTTGCTTCCTCTGCCAAGTCGGGAGCGAGTTAGTAACAAGCCTCCACGCAAAATTACGTACCGTCGGCGGCGCCCAGCTCTTCCATATGTAGTTCCAGCATTTCCTATGGCCCCCTGGCGCCGAACTCGACGACGTGTCCGAGCCACGGTGTTCCTCCTCAAAAGCTAGGGTATAAGCTGATTTGACTGTGAAAACACCAAACTTCCCGGGGCCCCATGCTAACACATCGTCCTCCAATCTGGGGGAGGCTCTTATCTTTGCTATTTCATGCACATCAGCAGCGACAAAATGTTTATTAAGAAGATCGTAGTTCCACGAACCATTAGGGTTTAGCAGGTCAGAAACGAACCGGATGCGGCATCTCCCCTGCGGTGATATTGGCTTATAAGAGAAAGGGCGCGGTATCCAGTTATCTCGCCATACCCGAATGCTTCTTCCATTCCCGACTCTCCACACCAATCCTTTCTTCAGAAGTTCCAGTCCATAACTGATTACTTGCCACGCCGAAGAAGCATTACCTGAGAAAACAGTATCCTCCAACTTGCCTCTTGGGTAGTATCTCGCCTTTAGAACTTGGGCACATAAGCTGTCCGGGTTAGTTAGTAGGCGCCATGCTTGGCGAGCTAACAGGGCCTGGTTAAACATCCGGAAATCCCGGAACCCCGCACCTCCCTTCTCCTTCGGCTGCTGCAACTTATCCCAGCTCCTCCAGTGGACTTTCCTCTTGCCATCTGTTCCACCCCAATAAAAGTTCCTAACCATGCGTGTTAGGGCGTCACATACTGCAAACGGAACCTTAAAGACGCCCATTATGAAAGTTGGCAGCGCCTGCGCCACAGATTTGATAAGGACCTCTCGTCTAGGTTGTGCCAAATGCCCATCCCCCCCACTGCATCAGACGCTTGGTGAGGCTTGTTTGCAGATTTTGGAACCGGCCCTTTGACATACGCCCCTCTGGGGTAGGCAATCCCAAGTACTTCTCCTCAAAATGCAGGCTCGAAATATGTAAAGCTTCCCGGACTCCTTCTTGCACAGCCCCTGGACAAGCCTCTCCAAACATTATCGAACACTTATCAAAGTTCAGTACTTGCCCTGTCGCTTTACCGAACAAGTCCAATATCTCTTTAACTTTTTCTGCCTGTGCTCTTGATGCCTCAAAGAACAACAGTGTATCATCAGCAAATAGAAGATGTGAAATACCCGGCGCAGTCCTACAGACTCTGACAGGGGTTAAGTCCCCCATTTCCACCTTGCTCTTCAGTAACAATGATAGCCCATCAGCCACAAACAAAAACAGAAATGGAGATAGAGGGTCACCTTGCCGTAGGCCACGAGACGGTGCAAACGAATCCAAGAGAGATCCATTGAAATTCACAGAGTATCTCACCGACGTGACACAAGACATTATCCAGTCCACCCATCGTTGAGAGAATCCCATCTTTTGCATCATTTGCCTCAAGAAGACCCAATCTACCCTATCATATGCTTTGGAGAGATCAAGCTTGTAAGCACAAAAACTCCTCGAAGGATCTTTCTCTTGCTTTATGTAGTGTATACACTCAAACGCCACGAGCGCATTATCAGTGATCATCCTCCCTGGAACAAAGGCACTTTGCTCTGGAGAAATAATGCCATCCAAGAGAGGCCTCAACCTATTCACCAAGCACTTCGAGATCACTTTATAAATGACATTGCATAAACTTATTGGCCTATAATCTTTTAACTTGGAAGGGTTTTGCACTTTAGGAATAAGTACAATAGAAGTCGAATTTACCCCTTCCGGCATTACTCCAGTGTGGAAGAAATCCATCACAGCCGCCAAAACCCCATCTCTCAATGTGCTCCAATTGCGCTGAAAAAACCTGGCTGGAAGGCCATCCGGGCCCGGAGCCTTAAGAGGCCCTATTTGAAATAAAGCATCAGATATCTCCTTGTCACTAAAAGGAGCGCAAAGTTTAATATTGTCATCCTCCGTCACCCTAGATTCCAACAGATCCAGAATTGGTGATGTATCAAGAGAGGTGTCCGCTGAAAAAATATCCTGGAAGTATTCATTAGCCATCTTGCTCATGGACTCAAAATCTGAATGCACCACACCAATACTATCTATTAGCTCACGAACTTTATTATTTCTAGCTCTCCAAACCGCCTTACTCTGGAAGTATTTGGTGTTCCTATCACCTTCTTTCACCCACATTATCCTTGACCTCTGAAGCCAGAGCATCTCCTCCTGGTAAAGGAGTTCATTCATCCTATCTGTAATCCTCCTAATGTCTTGTCTGTCCGCATTCATGTGCATAAGTTCTTCCAATTGGGACCGAGACTTTGCCAGCTCCCGGGTCACGTTTCCGAACTTCTTACTCCACAGCCTCAAAGTTTACATTGTTTTAGACAAGGCATCTCGCAGTTGGGCCAAATTCTGAATATTTCCCACTGCCTCCCACGCATCTTTTATCACCTCTGGTAGGGCAGTATCCCTCTCCCAGAACAGTTCATAGCGTTTCACCTTTGCACCATTCGGTCCTGGGTCCGGTGACCCTTTAACCACTAAGGCCACATGATCAGAACACGGCGAGGGGACATGTAAGACCGAAGAAAACGCAAATAGGTTCCTCCATGCATTCGTGGCCATTGCTCTATCTAGACGGACCTGTACGTTTGTGTTCCCTCTCCCCTTGTTATCATATGTGAACGGTATGCCCACGAAGCCTAGATCAACAAGACCACAAATTTCCATAGTATCTCGAAAAGCCACCATTTGAGATTCCGCTCGAGGGGTGGCTGACAGGTGCTCATAACTCCACATAGCCTCGTTGAAATCACCCACCACAAGCCACGGTAGGACATTAGAGTTGTTCAAACGCAGCAGCTTTTCCCACATGAAATATCGGTTCTCCACCCTCGGCTCCCCGTACACGCAAGTTAATCTCCATTGTTCTGCACCCTCCGTTACTCGCACAAGAGTGTCAATAAAGCGCTCTTCCTTCTCCACTACCTCCACCACATATGACTCATGCCAAAACAAAGCAAGGCCGCCACTCATCCCATTGCAGTCCACACCAGCGAACCCTTTCAAGCCTATGCGACCTCGTATTCTTTTCATCTTCTCAGCTTTCTGCCTGGTCTCACACAAGAAGATTAGACTGGGGGAATGCGACTGTGAGATCGTCGCTAGCTCGCGAACTGTCCGGGGATTCCCCCCTCCCCGGCAGTTCCAACTTAACACATTCATTGGCCTCGGCGGCCCTCCATGCCGGAGGCCGCCTCGGACGCCACGTCCATATCCATACCCTCAACAACAGTCCCATGTTTCCTTCTCTTTACAATCGGCACCCTCCCTGGGGTAGTAGAAATCCCACCATCGGCGCCCTCCGGAGTGTTACCTCCTTCTATCATGAGCACCGCATTAGATACCTTGACCACCAAATTTGATCCTGCTTGTCCTCGACCACTGACGGTCCCGTCCCCAGCCACAAGTCTCTTGTGAACGAGTCTTGGATCATCGTCCCCCAAGTTTTGGTCGCGGATCACCAATGAACTCCCACTCCCCTGGTGAGCCCCATCGCCTTCCTGCCCCTCTGAACGGGCTGCAGAACTTGCCCGGCCTCCCAATCCTCCTCTTCCTCCTCTTCCTCCCCTCTCAGCTGGCCCCGCTCCTCCTCTACCTCTTCCTCCAGCTACACCTCCTCCTCCACGCCCAACCCCATTACCACCAATAGGCCCTTCATTGCTCCAATGTAACCAATCCCCCCATTCACATTCCTCCGGATCATGAACACCATCTCCACATTCTTCAACCACGTGCCCCATACAACCACAAAAGTAACAGAAGTCCGGCAGTTTCTCATAGCTAACGGGGTACAGCTTGTGTTCTTTTAGCTTGATAGGAACAAATCTGACCAAAGGCTTGTGGACATCCACATAGACTCTAACCCTTAAGAAGCTAGATGGGTTGATCTTCCCCTCATTAACAGCCACCATGAACGGTGGCATGCCGACCTTCTTGGCCACTTTTTCAGCCAACTCCTTCTTCCTCGTGAGGCCATCGGGTAGGCCTTTGATCCTAGCCCATAGGGGATACCTATCAAGCACGTACTCTGCAACATTGGTATAGCCATGATATTCCACAATAACCACCGGATCTCTGCGAAACTGCCATGGCCCTCCCTCCATCACCCTCTTCCAATCCCCCAGGCAGTGGCACTGGGCTAAAAAGAGGTTTGGACCTTTAATATTAAAGGTTACACCCTGAGCGCATGACCACGCGTTCCTCAACGAGTTCAGCAAGGCCGCATGGCTAAACGGCCGCATCGTATGAACCCTAAACAGGCACAGCCACCGCACCTCCTTAATCAGATCTTCAACCTCCCCTGAAAGATCCAGGTCCTCCTCCTCCTCCTCATGAAGTTTCAGTCCATCAAACACATCTTCCAGGGGCGGTTCATGCCCTAGATCATCCCAGTCATCTTCATCCTCCTGACGTTCCTCCGCTGCCGCGTCCTCCTTCCTCTCTCCAGCAGTGTCTGCCTCCAGGGTCTGGTTGGTTGACGACGAGCTCCCTCCTCGGCCTCCTATACCATCCGCCTGTTCCGCCATATGCCCTAGCCTCACCAAGTCTAGCTTCGCCCCTCCCCCATCTTCCTGCTGCTTTGGTTTCTCCATGAGGAGCAGTCTCTAGGTCCCAATCCCTAGGCCTGCAGATCGCCGGTTAGAGCCGGACGTCGGCGGTAGGGTTTAGAGGTGGACTCTGGCGTCGCCGCCAGAGGAAAGGGTGGACTCTAGGGAAACCCTAGAGGATATAGATCCTTTTTTTTTGACCGCTGGTAGTTGGCTGGCCTACATGCAGGGCCGCTGCGGACGGCCAGGAGACGCGCGGCGCGTCCGCTTCGTTTCCGCGCCGATACATACCAGACGCAATTTTGGACGGAAATGGATTGGCGCGGACGCCAGGTGGACGAGATTTGAGTTTGTGTAGGCGCGTTGGGTCTGTATTTTTATCCGCGCCGATGCAAACGAACGCAGACGGATGAAATTGATCGCGCCATTGAAGTTGCTGGAAGAGAATTTGTCCAGTTCCATCGTAGAGGTGCCGTGTGTTTCTTGATTATGTTCAACTGGGTCGTCAACTGTGCGAGTCATGAAACCGGATTAGATTACCGGAGGCTGGCACCCTGGCCGGGGCTACCAGCATGCGACGAGTCGTGGCGGACGGTGCCGCGGGACGGCAGAGAAGCGATACCTCCTGAAGCAAGCAAGGCGCGCAAGACCAAGGACGATGGTTTGCCGTTGACTAATCCTTTTTGGGTCTGGGGCACGTGCTCGGTCGGTCGAATTGGAATGTTGGACGAGCTGGTCTTACCGTGTTTTAAACTGTCAACGTACGCGGCGCATCTGGGACAGCGACGACGTTGGACCCTTCACTGGCTCTCTTATCAGTGGCTGCACTATCTTTTTTAACCCGCTTGTCTTCCTTAAAAAAAAATTAACCCAGTCGATAAGTGTCACACGTGTGGCATGAAGTAACACTACTCAGACGTTTTCACAACTAAAATTGTCATAAAAAAACCTCAAAAAACTAAATTTGGAATTGCTTCAAGTCACACGTGTGACACTTATTAGGGTCCCTTCTTAATGCATCAAAAAGAAATCAATTTTTCCGTAAATAAATAAATAAATTTTTGATTATGTGAACTTTTAATAATGTTGTCATCGCATCGAAATAATACATCCGTAAAAATGTTTTAATGTCACATCTCTTCTACTTTTAGTGACATGCACAACCTGAACACGTCCAGTTGAAAATATTCATTGTTAAAAAATATAATATATCTATCTATTATGATAACACCCTTACGAGTCTTATTCTACACATCAATTTTTTATTCTGCTAACACCTTCGGACCCACCCCGCAGCTATAAACTAACCACGTACGATGGTCGACCGAACTGCCCACACCAAAAAAATCCACCTTATCCCTGCCACGGTCCTACCCAACCCCACTCATCTCTTCCACGTGCTCCTCCATCCCACGATTTGCCCCACCCCACTCCTCTCTCCCCCGTGCTCCTCCATCCCTTGGTGTCGCCGCATCCCTCCCCGTGCCCCTGCTACAGCGCCGCCGCCTTCCTTCCCGCGCCGCCGCCTCCCTTGCGCCCCCGCGCCGCTGTCTCCCCAGCGTCGTCGCGACCCCGCGCCTCCGCGCCGCTGTCTCCCGAGCGTCGTCGCGACCCCGCGCCTCCGCGCCGCTGTCTCCCAATCACCATCGCGATCCCGCGCCTCCACGCCGCCCGGGCCATGGATCCGGCCATGCCGCGGCGGTCAAGCGACGGATCCAACCCCGGTGCACCGCCCAGGCGCCGGGACCGAGCGCTACCGGCCCCTAGCGCTATCTTAGTGACTGCACCCAACCCCTCCAGCTCCCCTTGTCCTTGCCCCCCGAGAAGCAACATGGATCCAGCGCGCCGCCGCATCCCGCCCCGACCCACTCCCTCCCACACCGCCCCGTGCTCCCATCTTCCTCCCCTCCGGCAGCACCAGCATTCTCTCTCCACTCCGGCCCCTGGGAAACCTCTCCTCTGGCTCAAGATCGGTCGAGGCGAAGCCTCAGTGGTGCTCGCGTCTGTTAAAGCAGTGCGCCCAGGTGGATTTTTTTGTTTCTGCTCATGGATAGCCCCCCTTGCAGTCCGGTGATCACAGATGTGCGGCTCGCGGGCATGAGATGCATTTCAGTGCTCCTGTGCATGCAGTTTGTGGGCGCGTAGGCGACGACGGCAGCAACACAGTGCACTCCGTTGGTCGTCGTGGTGCACTCTGGTGGTCGCTGTGGTACAGCTCAGCGGCTCGCTCGAACACGGGCCTCATCACCTCGGTGATTCTGTAGCGTGTTTCATTTTTTTGCAGTTCCCTGGTCATGCAGCTCGGTGGCGCGCCCAGGTGCAGTTCAGCTGAGCCACACTCTTCTACAAGCGAGAGGAGGAGGATTGTTCCCTGCCCACATGCAGTTCACGCGGCGCGTCCGTGCGGTGCGGAGCACATGCGCATGTAGTCCGTCGGTCATGCGTGTAGTACAGGTCCCACATCAGGGGTTTGTTTTGTTACAAAATTATTATACTCGGATGCGGTATAGTGTAATAATTCTTTATGGATCACTTGTTAGAGAAAAAAAAAGAATCACGAGAAGTTCACTTCACGAAACACATGAAGTACATTACGGGTAAAAACAAAAGGTTGACTTCATTAAAAAAACTCACTGTTGAAAACGTAAAAAGAAAAAGTTGAAGAATTGTTGTTCGTGAAGTTCACTATGTCTCTGTAGAAAAATAAGTGTGGTTCACTCGCCTTATCACCGGAGTTCAAACTCGTCAACAAAAAGTGGAAAAGACAAAAATTAGGGAGCAGAAAAAAAATGGCGCAGTTAACTACTAGTGTCGCAGTACATTTCTTGACCATGGGGTTCACTTCTTTGCCCACGTGAAACACACTCTGTGTGAGAGTTTTATTATATTGCCGCATGTTGTATAAAAAAGCAATAGTTAATTTTAGTGCAGTCCCCTCCAAGAGCAATGTATGAAAAAACACAACAAAAATACTCACGTGCCTCACTCTTTGTAGTGTCGTGGTTCACTTACTCGCAATGTTAAGTGCTGAAAAAATGTAATGAAGATGACAAAATAAAATAATGTTTGTCTTGAAAAATTTACGTCTAACAAAAAGAAAATCATGAAGTTCACTTGACTGTCTGATGCAGTGCGGTTTCTGGTCCGAAGCAGTGCGTTCATGTGTCCCATGTAGAAAACACGACGATTATGGTCTCGCGAAAAACAGAGTCTCCGCGTTTTGATATTTTTAAAATTACTCTTAAACCGTAAGGAATTAAAGAGAGCGTCGTACATAAAAAAGTTGCGTCTCGACGATATCTTTTCAACGACGTATTGTTTGGATCATTCCGACGAGCGGTTTGAATTTTCTTTTTTACGAAAAACGTCCGCTGCCTCTCGTTGTCAGCCGCACAATTTTCAAAATTAACTAAAAACTGTAGGGAATCTCAAAAACATTTCAACATATGAAAGTTTCGCCTCGTCCATAGCTTTTCAACGGTATATTACACGCCTTGATTCAACAAACATTTTAAAAAACTGAAGCGAAAACAGTACCGAAAATTTGAATTTTTTTGGAAAACAGAATTCCGCAATTTAGTAAATTTGAAACTGCTCTTAAACCATAACAAATTAGAGAAAATAATAGATATCGAAAAGATGCGCATTGACGATATCTTTGCAGCGGTGTATCATTTGCTTCATTCCGACAAAGGGTTTAGAAAAAAACGTGAAAAAACGATCGCTGCCACTCGTCTTGGGTCGCACCTTTTTCAAAACTGCTCTTAAACTGCGAGGAATCTCCCAAAGTGTTCAACGTGGCGAAGTAGCGCCTAATCCATAGGTTTTCAACGGTATATTACACGCCTCGTTCGGACAAACGGTTTAAAAACTGGAGCAAAAATAGTACCAAAAAAACACAGCGTGCAGTTTTTTACGATGAGAAGTTCACTCGTGTGAGTATTGCAGCACACTTGGTTCAAACAACGCCGTGCACTTGCGTTGAGCCGCCGTAGTCGTCCGTCCTGCCACCGCTGAAACACGAGGCAAACTCGAAGCACATTCTATGGTGAATGAGTTGGCGACTAGACTATCTGAGAGGCAACTGGCTACTGGACTAGTGTTGCTGTTGATGCTACGGAATGACAGTGGAGTGGGTATATATGGTGGGTCGAGAGGAGCCCGTGTGGTTTCGCGATGTGTATGTCGAGCCTAGGAAAAAGCGAGTAATCCAGTTCACACTTCACATGTCCCCCGATCGATGTGGATGTTGTTTAGGTGCCGATCAATCATGTTTGTGTTAGTCTACACCAAGCGCGTGAGTTCGAGCTTGGGCATAGTGGTGTTGTTGTTACGGTCTCAACCACCCAGCGAATCGAGGGATCGGAACGAAGGCAGGCATCCCGAGAGAGACAGGCCTGTTGCCTTTGCGGACGGCAAGGCTGACTGTTGGCGGTACTCCCTCCATGTTCATCGATCCTGGAACACGAATTCTTCAAGACAAATAGAACTTGGTTTTATAATAGGTCGCCCGCCAAGTCTTGTTATGGCAAACAATCGCCCATATAGCCGGGTATAGCAGTAAAAAAATTGTTTAACTCCTCTAACCGGTATCTAGCCAATCCTCATTTCGCCGTAAGGAGTAAAAAATATACTCGGTCCCAGCGAATCTCCCTCTCTTGGAGTCCTTGTTCCGTCGTTTTCCATCTCATCTCTCCTCGGATGCTTGGAGGTCACCATTGGCTCGCGCATGTGTAGTGGCTCGGTAGTCGTTGGGATGGTGTGTCAGTGCTCGGCACCTTTGTATCTTTCCTTTGGTGTGTTTGTCGTGTGCAGTGGTGGCTTGAGTTTGTATTGTGATGCTTGTGGATCGGTGATTTATATATAAAGCGGGGCGAAAGCCTTTTTCGGTAATCTCCCTATATTTACTCCACCATTCGTCAGCTGAGTAAAAGTGTCACCTCTCCTCCACTGCCTCTCTCCTCCACTCCCACGTTGCATCTGCGTCAGTGCCGCCTTCCCACCCCTCGCCCGCACCCGCCCACCGCCGCGAACACTCCGTAGGCTCCGCTGCTGTCCTGGACAACTTGGATTCGTGCATCCTCGTCCCGTCGCCAGCGCAGTACCAGTGGATCTGCGGCTGCAGCCGCCGCCGCCACCAGATTTGGCGTTTTCGGCCGCCGGTGACTGCGCCTTGCCATGGATTGGTGGGGAACTGGCCACACAGCCCAGGCAACGCCTCCATGCAGCATGCTAGTATCGATTATGCTTCTAGCCAGTCGAATGTCCCCCGTCGGTGGTTGGCTGAAGAAGACACGCCCGACCGACACCCGGGCTCTGTGTTGGCCCAGCGGCTCGTCGGCTCGCTATTGCCGGTCATACAATGCGATGACTGCTCGCGGTAGTTGGTGCGCCGAGTATCTACCACGCAGCAACATCCCGGATGTGTGTTCTTCAAGTGCAAAAATAATGGGGTATGTGCTTCTTTTGATTCGGTTGTTCACCAGATTCATCGTAATTTCGGTAGCTCATTGTTTTCTCAAATTTGTGTGTAGGATGGATACATGTTTTGGTATTGAAAAGAAGAATACATCAATATATTGATACACGAATTTTGATTCTAAGCAATGTCTACTTCTTTAGAATCGAAGAAGAAGGAAGTGTGCAAACTCGAGAAGTCGCAGATCAACAATGAAGACATAGTGAATATATTAATCCAACTAGTGAGAGCAGTTATGAAAGTTGAATTTCTTTTAAAAAGTCTTGTTGTGGTTCTTGTTTTCTTTGGTTCTGCTCTTGTAGGAAAGAATTGGTGAATTATGTACTCCATTGTATTATAATATCGTTGAATGAAATAAAGAAGCAACAAAATGGATATTTGTGGCAGAAAATGAAATGCAAATGAATTTTTTTCTCCGTTATATATAAGAGATAGGCTAGGCCCGGCCAAAACTTAGTGAAGTAAATGTACTCCGCTAAGGGTTTACCCCATCGGATATTCCACTATTTATTCGTGATCGGTTAGTAATGCCCCAAGAAATTAGACTCATGACCCAAAACACAATGTGGGTTCTCAACCGCTAAACCCGGTGTCTTGCTCTTCGAGCCTAGATCCATGACACTGGACGATGGCGGAATCTTTGCGTCGTCTTCCCTCCTCACATGATCAATTTTGTAAGCCGGGCAGCGGCAAGAGAGACTTGTGGAAGGTGGCGGTTCTGGTGTCGGCATTTTCGTCGCAACGATGGCAGGGTTATGGCAGTGGTTGACTCTTTGTCATGTAAGCGGGATTGTTTCGGGTTGTTTGTTGTGGAGAAGTTGGACGTGAGATGGAGGCCAAGATGTGGCAACGATTTTTTCTCATGGTACGCCAATGTAGATGAAACCCCTCATAAGGGCCACACGTGTAGCACGGACACATGACAACTTCGAACGTTTTTGACAGCAAGTTTAGTGACACGAGAATGACAACATTAGTTGTCAAACATAGCAAATTTTTTCGAATAGCAAGTTTCAGTTTATTTTTTTGGGTTTGTTTTTTCTTTACAGATGACAAATTTAGTTGTAGAAAACATAAGGAAAAGTGTGCTTCGCGCCATATCCGTGACACTTATCGTTTCGGAAGGAGAACACATCGGCCCTCCAAGGAATTTTGATGTACTTTGTAAGGTCTATTCTAATAACACCCTTAAGTGTCTTATTCTGCACATCAGCCGTCTTATTCTGCTAACACCTTTCTCCCGCAACGAAACCACCCATTCTCCCTCCCACTTTGTCTTCGTGCCCGACCGCCTTCCTCCCACCTTCCTCCTCAGCCGCCTCCTCCCATCATCCCTCCATCTTCCTCTGCCGGCTCTGCCAGGGGCTCTTGCCTTCGACGATAGGGCCCGCTCTGCCGCGTAACTCCACCGCCCCGGCAATCCACCACCTCGCAGCGCGACGCGGGCGGCTCCCCCATGCCCGACGACCTCCCACCGCCACACCACTTCCCTCCCCTGCGCCGCCGCGCCATCCCCGCACAGGGCCGCCTCCCCCGCCAAGCCACCTACATCCACTGGCCACGCCCCATCAAGCAACGGCCGGATCCGATGAGATCCGGCTCTACCTCCCTGTCTCCCCCTCCTCAAAACCTGCGCCGCCGCACTTGTCCCGGACGCTACCGCTGGATTCATGACGGGTCGCTGCCTTGCAACCCCGCCTCGGCCTCCCACCACCACCACCTTCTCATCCCCGTTCCGTCCCTCTGTGCACACCTCGCCTCGACTCTCTAAACTCCTACCTCCTACGCCTTGTTGCGGTCAACTATTGTTTCGCGGATGGCAAAAGACTGACTCTTGCCAATGGTCCATCTATGTTCATGATACCCACCGACTTGTCGGAACACAAGGTTTCAAGACAAGAATAATTTTGTCAGGGCATTTGGTGTTTTGCCAAACACTCGCCAGACAGACGGACTAACAAGGTTCACTGTGAAGATAAATATTTTTTGCCGGAATTTTTCATGGCAAGCCAAGCATAATCCAGATCCTAAAGTCGCTACGAATCCTAACTGTAATGATTTACCGTGTGGCATGTCGATCTACTGTGTGTTCATTACTCTAGGGAATATTTTGATTCTCACAACAGTCAATCAGTTCGGTGGACTGGGTCATGAGTCATGAGATCTGTGTCTACACTTCCTTCATTAGTTTGAAAATGCTGACCGTTGATCTGGACCGGCACTGGAGTATGAGTCATATATGGTCACTGTTGCTAAAGAATGTACTTAACTTTTATCCTTTTAATCTTCAAGTAAGAAAATGATATCATCAACGGCCAAGAAAATCAACAAATTTGACATCAGAACCATATGATCCACTCGCAAGGAAATAGAAAAGAAAGCACATCATTTGACACGTGGGCTTATAAAATTGCATTACTCAGTATATATGGAGAAACAAATGAATAATTAATTGTCATTTGCTTCTGCACTCCATATGCTACTGCCTTAATTCTCCTACACAAGCCTGGTGGAATCTGCTGCCCTCCCTGCTCTTCTAATTGGATATGGCATAATGATTGTTAAGGCACACCACAATATGCTTAAACAAGATGAAACCAATGGGAGGGAACATTCTTTCTAGAAAAGAGGAAGCCATAATTTTAACCTTCAAGGAGGAAAATGATGCCATCAAACTCCAAGAAAAATAACAAATCTGACATCAAAAACATATGAGCCACTTGCAAGGAAACAGAAAAGAAAGCACATCATGTCGTTTGCTGCTGCATTCCGTATGCTAGTGCCTTTATTCTCCTATACAGTACTACTGTGGTGGAATATGCTGCTCTAACTCCTCTTCTAATTTGATATGGCGAAATGATTGTTCAGCCATACACAATATGCTTAAACAAGAAGAAACCAAAGGGAGGGAACATTCTTGGTAGAAAAGAGGAAGCCAGAATTGGATTGGGGACAAATTGCAGGGTGCCACCAAGGATGGGCATGAATGAGCACCGAAAAGTTAGTTAGATCTCAGTTCGTGGAGGTGATTGTCCACCGAAAGTCCTAATTATTGTAGACTGATGCCACCCGTTATGTAGTATCAAGTGGTTAATTTCTAGTTTGCGCTCGACCAAGATCTTGATCGGTAATCCTATGTAAATAAGAGCATATGTTGTGGATATCGTACCATTGCATTTTCCATGATGGAGATTTCTTTTGCATATTCCATGCAACATGAATTGGATCGAATTTTTGGTAGGTATCACCTGTGCCAAACAAGAAAAGGCTGGTGTAATATTCTGCAGAAGAGAAGTTGTCCCTTATTTTAAATTGTGTAGTGCTTTTCGAGCTCTTCTTAAGTTAATTTATTACACAAACTTTTGCAGTTATTCTCAAAAAGTATTTTAAGCCCCAACAGAAAGCACACTTTTTCGATATGTACTACCAAACCTTGTGACCACTAATAAAATTATTGAACCACTAGTAGGATACGGATGATCACAGTTCTTATAGAGGATCTACTATAGTTATGATAGTTTGTAATGAAAAGTTATGGCATAGACACGTATGTCTCCAAGCTCACATGCCAAAGAAAAATAACTTTTTTTTACAAAAAGCACCCATCGAATTGAGCACTCGTGTACATGCTCTAAAAACGATTGTTATCGGCACAAGTGTTCACAGGATATATATTGTTCGGTTGCACAATAAAGCTTGATCATCAATCTTAACAATCTCCAAGTTCCTTTTTGTTTTTCTCATGCAAGATCTTGATCATAAATCCTGTGAAAATACGATCATTTCCATGGGAGATCTAGCACTTGAATTTCTTATGATGGAGATTTCTCTTGTATATACTACACAGAAGAATATGGATGAAACTCTGGCTAGTGATTGCCCGGGTGGCCGGGCCGAACTATGGAAAGTTGTAAAATCCTGAAAAAGAGAAGTTATTTCTTTAACATAGCTAGTGTTTTTTTAACCGTTTCCAAGTTAATTATACTTGATGAGTAAATGTATAATGCTTTACATTATCAGGGCAACTGCGGCCAGCTATTCCAAGCTGAAGAAGAGATCGACACGGATCAAATATCTAAGTTGTTGAGCTAGAGGGACAGGCACCAGAGCACTGAAATCTCTGCTTTACACCATGAGTGCTACTGCAACCTGCTCTGTATTTTTGTGTTATGTTAGTCTTGCTGAAAAGCATTCCTTGGAGTTGTTAAATACGCTTCCGTCGCACACACATTGGAGAAACTACACGCTTTGGTGTGTGTACTTTAGTTTCAGCAAAGCGGTCCTTGCTTCTTAGGCAGAATTGTACTGAGCATCCCAATGTGTGTGTTTAGCCAGCAACCAATAATGCCATTTCAGGAAGCACGATTAGCAGTTTAACATCAGTAAAAACAACTAGACTGTGGGCGATTATTTGCCTTTCACTTTGTCCAAAAATCAGCACTGTCTGTACAACTTCCAATATGCGCTCGTTCGTCTTCAGTAGTGGCTAACCACGGGACAAGAGGTTGAAGGAATAAGTCGGAAGAAAGTTGATTAACTTTAGGAGTGTTTTACTGGACAAGCACAGACGTATGCATAGAAAAATGAAAATACAAAAACCACTGATCGGCAAAGCGATTCGATGTAACGGTGTGAGAGATTGGTGCCACGTCAACCTGACTGGCGGGTCCTGTCTGTCATAATCTCACTTATCTGAGTCCGATCCGCCGATTAGTGGTTTTTGCAAAAACATTACTGAAGACATGGTGTTTTCTACAAAGAAAATGTATTGTAGTGTTTTTCGCAAACCTAACCTTTAACGGGTGGTTTTCTGCAATTTACTCCAATATTCCAGTTTCCAGAAACATATGTGCCATTTGTCAAGATATATAGAAAAGAAAGCACATAATTATAAAGATTCAATATTCTAAACTTTGTACCCCATCTGGTTTCCATTTTAGAAAAAACAACTAATATGGCGAACCTTGCTACGGATAAACGCACTATACGGATTCAGGACCTGATACTATGCTGAGCAAGTATGATGGTTCAGGCTTGGTACAAATTGTGGTGGGCTATTCCAAGCAGTAGATGAGGTGCCAAGAAACCAAAAAAAGATGTTCTGTGCCCTTGCAAAACGTTGGAGTTGCAGTGCTTCGGAATGGCTGGGAGATGAGAAGGCACACACATGCATGCACATAGCAAGAGCAGAAATGGGGACTCATGATATGAGATTTCACAATGCTTTCTTTCTCTTGATTATAGTATGATACAAGAAGAAAGCAGCCATAGCTAAAGTCGTACAAGCAAGTACACAAACAGAGTGGTAAAAGCTTCCTGGAGCTGCAACTTGTGCCGCACATCCATGGACAAATACATGGAGGCTCTGATCAAAATCCACAGTCACCTATTCCAGGCGCCTTCCAGTTTGAGCAGATGAGAAGACTGATCAAAATCCAAAGTGAAAGGGAAAACAGAGGAAAAAAACAGAGCTACCGGGAAGAAGCAGAAGCAGTGCCATGCTAAGCTAAGCTGACTAGCTAGCTAGTACCTTCCGAGGCCAGTAGTGGTGGTAGTGCTCGTTGGGTAGTGGTGGTAATCCATGGCGGCGTTGTTCATATGATCAGCAGCAGCAACAACTTCTTGGAGGCGCGCCGTATCGCCGACCTTATTTTGCCACGCTGGATGCTTTGGCGTAGTGATGTTGGTCTTGTGTTGCCCGGCCTCGTCGACTGCGGCTGGCGGCTGGTGGTGGTAGGCCGCCTGCCGCGCCAGTTTGTGGTCAGCGGCGCGGCCGTTGTAGGCGCTCCCGTGATTCCCTCTGCGGCCGCGGCCATGACGGGCGCTGGCGTGCTCCTCCTTGCGGTTGGGGCGCTCGCCGCCGTAGTCGTCCGTCCTGCTGCCGCCGAAACACGAGGCGAACTCCAAGCACATTCTGTGGTGACTAGACTATCTGGATGGCCACCTGCCCGCGGAGGCGAGGAGTATACTGACTAGTGGAGTAGGGTCGTTGTTGATGCTCCGGAATGACAGTGGAGTGGGTATATATGGTGGGCCGAGACGAGCCCGTCTTGTTTCGCGACGTGTAATGTGTATGTCAATTCAGTTCACACTTCACACTTCACACCATGAGAGAGCCGAGAGCGACAACTCGTGGCAGCATCGATCGATCCATCTTGGAGGCAGGCAAAGATGCCGCACGCGGTCTGATTGGGGCGTCTCGCCTGTGCTCGTGTCCCAGGCCTGTTGCCTTGCGGACGGCAAGGCTGGCTATTAGCGATACTCCCTCCATGTTCATCGATCCTCACCGACTCCTGGAACATGATTTCTTCAAGACAGATAGAACTTGGTTCCATAATTGGTCGTCCGCCAAGTCTTGTCAATTGTCATGGCAAGCAACCGGGGTAAGCAATCGGAATGGCCGTGCAAGGAGTATGAATTGGAAAGGGGCCAAGTGCCTGACAAATTAGGTAAGAGATGCTTTATGTGCACTTACCCATGTTGCACTTAATTTCTCCATACCTACATGGTTTGCGAGCTATCGATTGCAACGGGTCATGTCAGGCGGTGCCGCGACAGGTAGCATCCCAGGACTGTTTGAGTTTGGGGCAATAATGTTTGTCCGATCGGTTGTTGTGCCTCGTTGTGGCTAGCTATTGTATCGCTGACGGCAAAAGACTGTCGGTTGGCGATGCTACATCCATGTTCATGATATCCATTGACTTGTCGGAACATAGTTTTCAAGAAAAGAAGAATTCAGTCAGGGCATTTGTTGTTCTGCCAAATACACGCCAGGCAGACGAACTAACAAGGTTTACAATAATGAAGATAGATATTTTTGCTGGAATTTTTCATGGCACGGTCCAGATCCTAAAATGTAATGATTTAGTGTGTGCCATGTCGATCTACTGTGTGTTCATTGCTCTAGGGAATATTCTGATTCTCACAAGTCACAACAGTCAATGAGTTCGTTGGACTGGGTGAGTCATGAGATGTGTGTCTACACTTACTTCATTAGTTTGAAAATGCTGACCTTTGACTTGGACTGGAACTAGAGTCTGAGTCATGGAACTTTCATCATTTTAACCTTCAAGGAGGAAAATGATACGATCAACCACAAAGAAAATCAATAAATTTGCCATCAGAACCGTATATATCTGCCACTCCCAAGGAAATAGAAAACAAAGCACATCATTTGGCACGTGGGCTCATTGAATTGCATTACTCAGTATATATGGTGAAACAATTGAATAATCAACTGCCATTTGCTTCTGCACTCCATATGCTACTGCCTTTATTCTCCTACACAAGCCTGGTGGAATCTGCTGCCCTCCCTCCTCTTCAAATTGGATATGGCAAATGATTCTTCAGGCACACCACAATATGCTTAAACAAGAAGAAACCAAAGGGAGGGAACATTGTTGGTAGAAAAGAAGAAGTCATAATTGGATTGGGGACAAACTGTAGGTTGCCACCAAGGATGGGCATGGATGAGCACCGAAAAGTTAGTTAGATCTCGGTTTGTGGAGGTGATTGTCCACCGAAAGTCCAAATTATTGTAGACTGGTGCCACCCGTTATGTAGTATCAAGTGGTTAATTTCTAGTTCGCGCTCGGCGAAGATCTTGATCAGTAATCCTATGTAAATAAGAGCATCTGTTGTGGATATCGTACTGTTGCATTTGCCACGATGGACATTTCTTTTGCATATTCCATGAAAAACGAATTTGATCGAATTTTGGGTAGGTATCACCTGTGCCAAACAAGAAAGTAATATTCTGCAAAAGAGAAGTTGTCCCTTATTTTAAATAGTGTAGTGCTTTTCGAGCTCTTCTTAAGATAATTACACAAACTTTTGCAGTTATTCTCAAAAAGTATTTTAAGCCCCAGAATAAAGCACACTTTGTTGATATGTACTATCAAAGCTTGTGACCACTAATAAAATTATGGAACCACTAGTAGGATACGGATGATCACTGGTCTTACAGAGGATCTACTATAGTTATGATAGTTTGTAATGAAAAGTTATGTCATAGACCCGTACATCTCCAAGCTCACATGCCAAAGCAAAATAACTTCTTTACGAAAAGCACCAATCGAATTAAGCACTTGTGTAAATGCTCTAAGAACTACTGTTATTGGCACAAATGTTTACAGGATATAATTTTTTCGGTTGCTGAATAAAGCTTGATCATCAATCTTAACAATCTCCAAGGTCCTTTTTGTTTTTCTCGTGCAAGATCTCGGTCATAAATCCTTTGAAAATACTACACAGGAGAATATGGATCAAACTCTGGCTAGTGATTGCCCGGGTGGCGGGGCCAAACTAGGGAGAGTTGTAAAATCCCCAAAAAGAGAAGTTGTTTCTTCAACATAGCTAGTGCTTTTTAGCCGTTTCCCAGTTAATTATACTTGAGGAGTAAATGTATAATGATTTACATCATGAGGGCAACTGCGACCTGCTATTCCAAGCTGAGAAGAAGAGATCGACATGGACTGAAGATCTTAGTTGTTGAGCTAGAGGCACAGGCACCAGAGCACTGAAATCTCTACTTTACACCATGTGGGCTACTGCAACCTGCTCTGTGATTCTATGTTATGTTAGTCTTGCTGAAAAGCATTCCTTGGAGTTGTTAAATATGCTTCCATCGCACACACATCGGAAAAGCTACACGCTTTGGTATGTCTATTTTAGTTTCAGCAAAGCGGTCTTCGCTTCTTTGGCAGAATTGCACTGAGCATCCCAATGTGTGTGTTTAGCCAGAAGCCACATAATGGCCTTTCAGGAAGCATGATTAACAGTTAGACAGCAGTAAAAAAAAGCAACCTGTGGGCGATTATTCGTCTAATTTACCTGGCGTGCTTTCTTTCACTTGATTATAGTATGATATAAGGCGAAAGCACGCCAGGTAAATTAGATGCAACTACACAAACAGACTGGTAAAGGTGAAACCATCTGCTAACAAAAGCTTCGTGGAGCTGCTGGACCTTCTCCCTGCCGCAAATCCATGGGCAAAAACGCGTGGAGTCTCTGTGTCAAAATCCACAGCTTCCTGTTCCTCTCACAAACGACACACTACTACAGTCTGCAGGTGCCTTTCAGTTTCAGCATATTGGAAGACGACTGACCAAAACCGTCGCTAAATAATGTGCAAGATTGCGCTCAGCTCTGTTCCGAGCAGTAGATGATCTGCCAACATGCAAATAACATCTTTTCTGCCTCAGTGATTCACAATGGGGGTGTGAAAAGTGAAAGGAGAAAACACGTCCTGGAGCAAGGCGAAAACAGAGACGGCAATGCTTTCTTTCACTTGATTATATGATACAAGGCGAAAGCACGCCAGGTAAATTAGATGCAACTACACAAACAGACTGGTAAAGGTGAAACCATCTGCTAACAAAAGCTACGTGGAGCTGCTGGACCTTCTCCCTGCCGCAAATCCATGGGCAAAAACGCGTGGAGTCTCTGTGTCAAAATCCACAGCTTCCTGTTCATCTCACAAACGACACACTACTACAGTCTGCAGGTGCCTTTCAGTTTCAGTATATTGGAAGACAACTGACCAAAACCGTCGCTAAATAATGTGCAAGATTGCGCTCAGCTCTGTTCCGAGCAGTAGATGATCTGCCAACATGCAAATAACATCTTTTCTGCCTCAGTGATTCACAATGCGGGTGTGAAAAGTGAAAGGAGAAAACACGTCCTGGAGCAGGGCGAAAACAGAGACGGCAATGCTTTCTTTCACTTGATTATATGATACAAGGCGAAAGCACGCCAGGTAAATTAGATGCAACTACACAAACAGACTGGTAAAGGTGAAACCATCTGCTAACAAAAGCTTCGTGGAGTTGCTGGACCTTCTCCCTGCCGCAAATCCATGGGCAAAAACGCGTGGAGTCTCTGTGTCAAAATCCACAGCTTCCTGTTCCTCTCACAAACGACACACTACTACAGTCTGCAGGTGCCTTTCAGTTTCAGCATATTGGAAGACGACTGACCAAAACCGTCGCTAAATAATGTGCAAGATTGCGCTCAGCTCTGTTCCGAGCAGTAGATGATCTGCCAACATGCAAATAGCATCTTTTCTGCCACAGTGATTCACAATGGGGGTGTGAAAAGTGAAAGGAGAAAACACGTCCTGGAGCAAGGCGAAAACAGAGACGGCAATGCTTTCTTTCACTTGATTATATGATACAAGGCGAAAGCACGCCAGGTAAATTAGATGCAACTACACAAACAGACTGGTAAAGGTGAAACCATCTGCTAACAAAAGCTTCGTGGAGCTGCTGGACCTTCTCCCTGCCGCAAATCCATGGGCAAAAACGCGTGGAGTCTCTGTGTCAAAATCCACAGCTTCCTGTTCCTCTCACAAACGACACACTACTACAGTCTGCAGGTGCCTTTCAGTTTCAGCATATTGGAAGACGACTGACCAAAACCGTCGCTAAATAATGTGCGAGATTGCGCTCAGCTCTGTTCCGAGCAGTAGATGATCTGCCAACATGCAAATAACATCTTTTCTGCCTCAGTGATTCACAATGGGGGTGTGAAAAGTGAAAGGAGAAAACACGTTCTGGAGCAAGGCGAAAACAGAGACGGCAATGCTTTCTTTCACTTGATTATATGATACAAGGCGAAAGCATGCCAGGTAAATTAGATGCAACTACACAAACAGACTGGTAAAGGTGAAACCATCTGCTAGCAAAAGCTTCGTGGAGCTGCTGGACCTTCTCCCTGCCGCAAATCCATGGGCAAAAACGCGTGGAGTCTCTGTGTCAAAATCCACAGCTTCCTGTTCCTCTCACAAACGACACACTACTACAGTCTGCAGGTGCCTTTCAGTTTCAGCATATTGGAAGACGACTGACCAAAACCGTCGCTAAATAATGTGCAAGATTGCGCTCAGCTCTGTTCCGAGCAGTAGATGATCTGCCAACATGCAAATAACATCTTTTCTGCCTCAGTGATTCACAATGGGGGTGTGAAAAGTGAAAGGAGAAAACACGTCCTGGAGCAAGGCGAAAACAGAGACGGCAATGCTTTCTTTCACTTGATTATATGATACAAGGCGAAAGCACGCCAGGTAAATTAGATGCAACTACACAAACAGACTGGTAAAGGTGAAACCATCTGCTAACAAAAGCTTCGTGGAGCTGCTGGACCTTCTCCCTGCCGCAAATCCATGGGCAAAAACGCGTGGAGTCTCTGTGTCAAAATCCACAGCTTCCTGTTCCTCTCACAAACGACACACTACTACAGTCTGCAGGTGCCTTTCAGTTTCAGCATATTGGAAGACGACTGACCAAAACCGTCGCTAAATAATGTGCAAGATTGCGCTCAGCTCTGTTCCGAGCAGTAGACGATCTGCCAACATGCAAATAACATCTTTTCTGCCTCAGTGATTCACAATGGGGGTGTGAAAAGTGAAAGGAGAAAACACGTCCTGGAGCAAGGCGAAAACAGAGACGGCAATGCTTTCTTTCACTTGATTATATGATACAAGGCGAAAGCACGCTAGGTAAATTAGATGCAACTACACAAACAGACTGGTAAAGGTGAAACCATCTGCTAACAAAAGCTTCGTGGAGCTGCTGGACCTTCTCCCTGCCGCAAATCCATGGGCAAAAACGCGTGGAGTCTCTGTGTCAAAATCCACAGCTTCCTGTTCCTCTCACAAACGACACACTACTACAGTCTGCAGGTGCCTTTCAGTTTCAGCATATTGGAAGACGACTGACCAAAACCGTCGCTAAATAATGTGCAAGATTGCGCTCAGCTCTGTTCCGGGCAGTAGATGATCTGCCAACATGCAAATAACATCTTTTCTGCCTCAGTGATTCATAATGGGGGTGTGAAAAGTGAAAGGAGAAAACACGACCTGGAGCAAGGCGAAAACAGAGACGGCAATGCTTTCTTTCACTTGATTATATGATACAAGGCGAAAGCACGCCAGGTAAATTAGATGCAACTACACAAACAGACTGGTAAAGGTGAAACCATCTGCTAACAAAAGCTTCATGGAGCTGCTGGACCTTCTCCCTGCCGCAAATCCATGGGCAAAAACTCGTGGAGTCTCTGTGTCAAAATCCACAGCTTCCTGTTCCTCTCACAAACGACACACTACTACAGTCTGCAGGTGCCTTTCAGTTTCAGCATATTGGAAGACGACTGACCAAAACCGTCGCTAAATAATGTGCAAGATTGCGCTCAGCTCTGTTCCGAGCAGTAGACGATCTGCCAACATGCAAATAACATCTTTTCTGCCTCAGTGATTCACAATGGGGGTGTGAAAAGTGAAAGGAGAAAACACGTCCTGGAGCAAGGCGAAAACAGAGACGGCAATGCTTTCTTTCACTTGATTATATGATACAAGGCGAAAGCACGCCAGGTAAATTAGATGCAACTACACAAACAGACTGGTAAAGGTGAAACCATCTGCTAACAAAAGCTTCGTGGAGCTGCTGGACCTTCTCCCTGCCGCAAATCCATGGGCAAAAACGCGTGGAGTCTCTGTGTCAAAATCCACAGCTTCCTGTTCCTCTCACAAACGACACACTACTACAGTCTGCAGGTGCCTTTCAGTTTCAGCATATTGGAAGACGACTGACCAAAACCGTCTTCTCGGAGTTGGCGGCAGTGATATATGGTGCCTCAGGGTTGTTGGAGTGTAGGGTGCTGGCGGTGGAAGTGATATATGGCAGCGACAACTCCTTGGTCATTCTGGTGCTGTTGGTTAACTTATCTCCTGGGGGCTCGTGGCAGTGGTAAGGTCTCGGAGTTCGGTGCCCTTCGACGATGCCTGAGTTTGGTTGCCTTGCATAGTGTTCTGGTTCCCTCTACTTGTGATGGTGGCCGTGGTGTGGCCCAGTGGAGGTGCAGTGCTATCTCGGTGGAACATGGCCCTTCGGCACGATCTGCGACTCTCTCCGTCTCGTCCTGGCTGGGTAATGGGAAGCCCTTCGATGGTGGCTGCGACTCTCCTGGTTCTTCGGGTGCAGAGTGTTCGCAGAGCAGCAGGCGACTTCTTCTCTACGTCTTCTCGGCGACGTATCTCCTTTCGACCGGTCCAAAAACACTAGTTCCCGCTCTTCTCGGTCTGACTAGTGGTGATGAGTGCTAGGCTCTTGGTGTTGGCTGCTTGCCAAAGCTCATTTCTGGTTCTTCTCAGTTCTGTTGTTCCTTGTGCCTTCTCTTTTGTTCTTTGTACCTTCTGGCGTGTGTCGGGTGCTACTTATGTAGCCGTTGTGTTGTATCTCATTCTCATCTATGATAATGAAAATGGTTCAGGCTGGCGTAAGCCCGCCGTAGCACCGTCACAAAAAAATGATCATAGTTCATCGGCAGACACTGCAAACTCATACTACATAGTTGTTAAAAAAAACTTAGATAAAACGGGATGGGGCGGGGGAATTCACCATTTCCTCGCTAGTCCCTTCCCCTTGAGGTCACCGGCGGCGTTGTGCCCTTCCTCCATGTACGCGTCAGCGTGCGGCGGTGCGGTGTCATCGTCAGAGCAGGAGCTGGAGCCGCCCGTGATATCGAAGTTGTCGAAGCACGTTTGGCCCGTCAACCTCCGGACCAGGCGGTCCTGCTCCTTGGCATAGCGGGACGCCTTTGCCTTGGCCGCCGCCTCCTTGTTTGCCTCACGCTTCGACAACTCAATGGCGAGCCGGAGCGCCTTGGAATTCTTGTGGAGGAGGCGGCCCGCATCCGTCTCCGCCGTCGTGAGAGAGCGGCGAAGGACCGACGCGAGAAACGCGGCCTCGGGATCCACTGGTACGTGTGGGTGTGCCTGGCATGCGGCCATCGCCTTCCCCGCTGCCCAGTTACTAGCCCGGTACTGTTCGCGGTGGGCTGCCGATGCCTTCGATTCGAACATCATCGTGCCCGCACGGGCACCTGCGCAAGCACGAGGACCCAACAGTGCCCCGGTACCACCTACTGACAAGATTGAATGCGCATAAGTGGAGTTGGATGAAGTACATGCATGGGCGCGAAGCGGCTGGAGCTGCGCGATGGGCGTTGCGGGCCAAAGACATCGCCGTCGTTGTGTCGACAAGCAACGGGCGTTGCTGAGCAGGAGCTGCCAGTGCCGCTTCTGTCTTGGTCAGAGACGCAAACGCCTTAATGTAATGTGGATGGCGAGCTCCTCCACATCATCGGGCTCCTCATCGCGCGGCTGGTTCAACAGACGTCGGAGCCTCCGGATTCGGCACCGGAGCCAGCGCAGCTGCCGTTGCCACCTATGGACTTGGATCGTAGGGGATCGAAAGTGGAGTGGACTGAGGGATTGACTTCGGTCTAGCGTTCGCCGAATTTGGACATTTGTGGGGCAAGGGTAGGCCAGGTCTGACGTGGCACACGTGCCCGGACATGCTCGGGCTGCCCGTGTGCTTCCTAGATATTTTTTTAACCGGAAAAAGAGCTTTATTAATTAAGGAATAGTTGTACAATCGCCTAGATTTGGACTAGGTACGAGGGTGCCGGAAAGCCTGGATGTTTGAGGACGGTTTGAGGCATCCGTTTGGGTAACCGATTGGTCTGCCCGTGCGTTTGGGGATAGTTTGGGATAACCGACTATAGATGAACCGCCTTAGTCAAACCGGTCTGATCCAATCCAATTTGATCTCATAAAACAAAAGTGGTCCGGACACTACAATCCAAACTTATGGCAGAGCGAGCGTTGAGGGTCTCCATAAATGCCAAAGAAATGGCCTATAAAAGAATTTGCCTGGTTCCAATGGAGAAGTGCCGTGTGTTTCTGGCTCATGTTCAGGAGGGCCTTCAACCGCGCGAATCATGACCAGAATACCGGAGTCTGGCACCCTGGCCGTCAACCGCGATGAGTCGTGGCGGACGGTGCCGCGGGGCGGCAGGGAATCGATCCCACCTGAAGCAAGCAAGGTGCACAAGACCAAGGATGGTTTGCCGCTGACTAAACTTTTTGAGGTCTGGGGCATGCATGTGCTCGTCTGGTCGTGTTGGAATCTTGGACGAGCTGGTCTTACCGTGTTTCGAACTGTCAACGTACGCGGAGTCTGGTCGTGTTGGACTCTTCACTGGTTCGCTTATCGGTGGCTGCACTATTTTTTTATAAGCATCAAAAGGAAATAGTTTCTCCATAAATAAATAAATAATTTTGATGATGTCAACTTTTAATAATGTTGTCGTTGTGTCGAAATGATACATCCGTAAAAATGTTTCAATGTCTCGTCCTCTACTTTCATAGACATACACAACCTAAACACGTCAAGATGAAAACATTCATTGTTGAAAAATAATATATATACACAGACATGTAAACACTTGATGCGCCATCGCATACAGCGTGACACCGTGTGGCGGTTTAGACCACCTCATGCGACTTCACTTTGAAAGCCATCACGGGCATGCTGAGTCGGTCTCATGGTGGCTCCATGAAGATGGTGCAGTGTGAAGTTCGGTCGTGGTCTGAGACTCCGCAGATGCACATATGTGTGTTATCTTCCCTGCAAAAAACATAGGAGGAATAAAAGACCATGCTATAAGGACACCGATCCAAAGCATCTAGCCCCCACATCCACTAGGCCACGGCGCCACGCATAACTGAATCTATCATTTATGATGTAATCTTCACCCTGCTATTTCTTATAGTTTTATTTGATGTTTTATATTTTACTAGCAAAAGAACCCGTACTTCAATGGGAGATAAAATATCACACGCTCTGAACCCACTAACAATCACTCAAGACCATAATAGGTCCACGTCCTTTATTATGATCGGGCATCGCATTTGTGTCCTCGCTTATCCTCCTTCTGACCCATCGTAGGCGGTGGCCTCAGTGTTCACATAAATCAAATTACATTATAATTAATTGAATAGGTTCAGTTATTGCCCTCATATTGAATAAACAAACTATCAACCTCCAAAAAAATTTAATTAATTTAATTACTAGAATTGTCACGCTTACAGGTCGTACGACAATTGCTTCTCTACACGAACTTTTTGTTCAAAAAGCATGTGTTTGAATGTGGTTAATCCTAAGGCGTCTCTCTCTCTCTCTCTCTCTCTCTCTCTCTCTCTGAGAAATCTGTTGTTTTTCCCTGCGAGGTTTTTCGGAGGTGTGCATATGTGGTTATCGATATTCTCTTTCGTCTCTATATGATTTTAGCGGGTGTTTATTTGCAATCCGGATCATCGATGGTACAAAACAAAAACATACCGTGCGCTATAGATTATAAATTTGCTTCCAAAATAATATTGAAAAAATATTTATTAGGTAAAAAACATTATATTCAAATTCTACATAATTTTCTAATTAAATTGCATATATATATATATAACATGTTAAAATCGGAGTTATGATTTAAAAGATACGAATAATTTAGAAAAATATTTGTTTGACTTAAATATGATCCGCGGGTGAATTATCTAAAAAGTCAAGGGGTTTCCATAAAAATGCAAAATATCGATTGAACTGTGCCTTAAGTGTGTACTGCGGGTTAATTCATAGAAAATGTTAGGAGTTTTCTGCAAAATTGCACGACGGACCGCCAGAAGCACTACCTACTTTATTATTAGGTAGAGATTAGTTGAACCAACCTATTAATAAAGTGTTAGAAATGCCTGTTACAAGTCTTATATGTTTATGTCCACAACTTATCATTTTGTGGTATTTCTTATCTCTATGTAATGTACAATTTTTCCAAAGATTGCCATTTCTCGCTTTGAATACCCATGTTTTTAATAACCATCGTATAAGAAGTATGGTTGTTAATACTATTTTTCTGATTTTCAATTTGAAAAAGAAACACCATAAAAGTGCATGAAGAAACAACATAACATTTTTACTAAGGAAGGTTGAGTAAATAATAATGCCTGAATTTTGTACCGGTAGAGTAGGGTACAATAAGGCAATTGGCAGCCCTAGAAGGGTCACCTACCAACCGTGGCTAGGTGATATACTCGTTTCTATAAATAGTTCATAAAATACAAGCTATACTAATTTTTTACTTGCTAATTTTCTAAAGTATAATTGTTAGCCGAAAAAGAGGACATATGCGGTGTCAGCCCCTGAATATCTTCAAGTAAACAAGTTTTGTGACCCCGTCACATGATATTTATTTTTCGCATGAGGACTTTTTAATATTGCCCATGCTTTATACATCATTGATGATGAAGACTTCCCCATGCCACCTACTCCTATGAAAAACAAATATATTTTGGTATTTGGCGGAGGTTCTTAAAATACTACATTATGATATATTCACTTGGAAGGTCAGAAGAACCGATCTCGATTTTGACCTCCAAGTACCATATGACGGCTTTTGATGAGATCTAGTGTTGGGACATTGTTTATATGATGGGGACAGACTCGTGGGTTATATAGAGGGCAGTGTTGGGTACCGTACATGACCTTTGCATGCAAATAAGTTACCCGTTTAAAACCTCCATTTGAGGCGAGTCCTACCAATCACTATTTTGACCATCCGTAAATAATGAACCATCAATGGGAGACTACGTTGTGGTAGTGAACTTCCACATAACTACTGAGCTTAGGGCATGTTTGGTTTGTATCAAGACTTCACCACACTTCTCTTAATAAGTTGAAGCATGCCACAAAAAGTGTGGTGAAGAAATTGGTCCCCACAGGGGCATATTTGGTTCGTAGCCACACATTTGCTAAACTTTGTCACACGTGACAATTGCGTATCACTATTGTTTGTTTCACTGCAACATCTTTATCAACAACTTTCTGACGCTAGCTAATCCTAGCCGAAACAAGGTTAAGGACAAATTGTCATGAGGCTGCTTAGAGATCGCATGGGATAATTTGACTCACCTTGGGTAGCTATCTAAGGGCATCTGCAATGTGGACCCCTAAAACATGAATGCGTGCACTGTATCCGGATGCGTCCACGGACACGATATGGGAGCCGGTCATCCAACCTTGTCCCTCAAATAGTTATACCGAATCATACTTGTGACTTCGTAGCAAATTCAGTTTTTTATAGTGGAAATCAGGGTGGGCCTTTCTACGGAAAAAAAGTTCAGCATACCGATTTAGGACCTGATCATATTTTGAGCAAGCATGATGGTTCAGGCTTAATACAAATCATTATATGTATCCGTACCCGAGACTTGTAGCAAAGTTTGGTATCATTCAACGGAAATTCTGATTTTGTTGAGGTATCAATTTTGTGCCAGAGGACACGAACTATAATGAGCAGTGACTGAAAAAATGACAGCGACCCGTGTAGATCACAATGCTTTCTTTCACCTGATTGTATGATACAAGAAGAAAGCAGCCACAACTAAAGTACAATCGTCAACTAAACTTGTGCCGCTCATCCATCGACAAATACAGGTGCCTTTTCAGTTTCAGCTGCCGAGAAGACTGATCAAAATCTAAAGAGGAAGCAAAAACAGAGGGGAAAACAGAGCTACCGGGCGGAAGCAGAGGCAGTGTTGAGGGCGAGGGAGGGATTGATGAACTGCCACGCTAGCTAATCTCACTTGCTAGTACCTGCCTAGAGCCGTAGTGATGGTGGTGGTTGGGTAGTGGTGGTGATCCATGGCAGTAGGTTCTTGGACTTGGAGGCGCCCCGTGTAGACGTCGTCACCGACCTTGTTGTGCCACGCGGGAACGCCCGGAAGCTTTGGCGTCCCGACGTCGGCCTTGTGCTGCGTGTAGGCGGCGTAACCGCCAGGGCGGCCACCAGCACCGTCATGATAGGCCTTGTGCTCAGCCTCGTCGACTGCGGTTGGCGGCCTGTTGTGGTAGGCTGCCTTCTGATCGGCGCCGGCGTAGTGGTCGTTCCTGTTGTTGTTGCCTCCGCGGCCTTGGCGGTGGCCGCCGGCTTCGTTGCTGTTGGACCGCTCGCCGCCGTAGTCGTCCCTCCCGCCGCCGCCGAAGCATGAGCTGAACTCGAAGCACATATCCTATTTTTTATTTTATTTTGGATTTGCACTCGGTGCACGGAGGAGAAGGCTTAGCTGGCTGGATTACTGGAGTAGTGGGTGGTGGTGGAATGGATGCTCCGGAATGACAATGTGGTACGGGTATATATACCTGACGAGCGAGCTGGTGTCGCACGACGGAGATGCGACTCCGGTTCACACTTGATGCGACTCCCACGCCCAGTTGTTGGCTTGCACGGTGGTGGGCTGGTCGGGGCCGTGCTCCCTCAACCAAAGTCGAAGTCATCCGGGAATCGGAGGGAGGAGAGAGCCGACCTGAGCGTTTCGGCAGCGTATAGGGTGGTGGCCTGCGAGAGCGACGCCTCGTGGCGGGCGTGCCGCGCCGCGGACAGCATCGGACAATTCCGGAGGCGGGCCAAACCGGCCAAGATGCCTTGGGCAGTACTGTTTTGGGTTTGGCAATGCACGGCTGCAGGGCGGCTCGTCTTGTTGGGGTTCTGTCCTCGGCCTCCAACGTTTACCGATGCTCCCTCCCTCCAGGCCTCCAACGTTCATAATTCGCTGTTGAGATACGATCCCTCCAGTCCTCTCTGCTCTGCCAGGTCTTGTCATCCCAGACAACCTATGTAAGCAACTGGGGCGGAGTGGGGGGCAATTTTTTTTATTTTTTTTGATAAAGGATGGATTTTAATTAACTCAAAATAAAGCATTAAGGGGATACAAATATGTTGAGCACACACCCGACATGTGCATAGTTAAGATGCACATAGCCAACACCGACTAACACACATAAAAACATGTTGACAAATAGCAAAATCATGTAAGACCAAAGCCATGCCTAAGCGACGAGCCTAGGCCTCCCTCACCATGCTAGTCTCGTGGATCGTTTGGAATGAAAGAAATGCACGGGTGTTCCGCCACAAGAGTGCTCCACCGAGACCATCCTACTTGCCGCCATCGTCGAAGAGGCCAAGCTCTGGATAGCCGCGGGAGCAAAGAAACTAGAGAATATTTTTCAGGGCGAGTAATTTTCATGCCGAAATTGTGTGGAGATGTTGTAAACCTCTAAACTCTATTCTCCTCTTATTTAATAGATGAGGCAAATCTTATGCCTCCGTTTCGAAGAAAAAAAACCATGCCTAAGCGAGGAAAATAGAAAAAAAATGAATTTATCAAATCCATGATCGACTAGTACCGACTAATCCAGATCAGTTAATACTCTGCTTAACTCGCTCACATCCTTGTAATCTTCTGGAGAATATTCCGTTTCCCCAAATAATTGATCAGTTCGGTGGACTGGGTCAGGACAACTACTTCCTCCGTCCCAAAATTCTTGTCTTCAATTTGTCAAAATACGGATGTATCTAGTTACGTTTTAGTGTTAGATACTTTCCTATTTAGACAAATCTAAGACAAGAATTTTGGGACGGAGGGAGTACTTGTGATGAAGGACCGAAAGATAGCGTGACTACACTTGTTTCCATAATTTGAACGTGCATTTTCATGGTAGACTGTCGACCTGAACTTGGACTACTGTCTAAGTTTCAGGTACTGCTCTCCAGTTGTCATTGTCAATCCTTACCATACATCTTTCCTGTTTAATTTTTGTTTGTGATTTACTTTCTGGTTTACTTAAATCTGTAAGTAACTGAGGTCATTCCTCCCAATTTTCTAATTTTTCCATCACTCATGTTTTTGATTTTTTTCCTTTACTTCCATCATTTAAACCTCCATCAGGAAAGTAATGTCATCAACCTTCAAGAAAAATAACAAATATGACATATGCGAAACATCTAACTCACTTGCCAGGAAATAGAAAAAAAACCCACATCAAATGGATAATTACCTAACCATTGCTGCCACATTCTGTATGTCACTGCCTTTATTCTCCTACACGCATGACGGAATCTGCTGCCCTCTCTCCTGTTCTCACTAGATAGGGCCAAATGATTGATCAGCCACTCAACCATACACTTAAACAAGAAGAAACCAAAAGGGAGGGTATATTCTTGGTAGAAAGCTGAACCAGCATTGGACCGGGTACAAATTGAAGGGTGTCACAAAGGCTTGGCATGGATATGCACCAAAAAGTTAATTAGTACTCAATCTGTGATGGTGATTGTCCACCGAAAACCCTAATTGCCGGAGATTGATGCCACATGTTATGGATTATATAGTACCAAGTAGTCAATTGCTGTTTTCTGGAGCAAAATCTTGATCGGTAATCATATGTAAATAAGACCATGTCCCTCGAGATCGAACATTTGGATTTTTCATGATGGAGATTTCTTTCTATATTCCGTGCAAGAGGAATTAGATCAAACTTCGCATAGTGATTGCTTGGGGAAAATTAGAATTAAACTGTTATGTTTTGCAAAAGAGTAGGCGTTCCTTCTTTTAAATTATGTTGTGCTTTTCGATTTGTCTTCACTTATTTAATTACACATACTTCTGCAGTTATTCTCAAAGAGTATTGTTAAGCCCCAACGTAAAGCAGAAAGTACACACACTTTTGTGGAAATGTATATCATCTAATTAAAGGTCATATTGAAAATTCTCAATATATTACAATGATTTGTACACACACTTGTTGGATCACTGTTAATCTGTACCTAATATTAAAGGACGATGCATTTCTCCAATTTTTTGGTCCGTCCACCTATCCTAAGCTGCCCATAAAGTTGACATAAATTATCCACCATGCCACCCGTAAGTGAAAAAAACCTATTAAAGGTCAGTGCATTTCTCCATTTTTTGGTCCGTCCACCTACCTTTAGCTGCCCATAAAGTTGAAATAAATTACCCATCATGACATCCATAAGTGAAAAAACTTTTCGTTACTTGTTTCTCTAAAAAAATCACCAGTCATTGCAAATGCCCTAAACTTGAAATAAATTACTAATCATGCGACCCGTAAGTGAAAAAAAATCTTCTTTAATTGTTCCTCGTCAGTTATTGAAATTGCCCCTAAAGTTGTAGTAAGTTACCCACCCAGCCACCCGCAAGTGGAAAATATTGTTCGTTAATTGTTTCCCTACATTTTTTTCTCTGTCGTTGAAACTGCCTCTAAAGTTGACGTAAATTACCCACCTCGCCACGCATAAAAGTGAAAAAAATGAGCGCTCCTCTGAATTATTCATACGTCATAGGACCCTGCAGTTTTCATCTATCGTGAGACTGACCTTTTCTTTTCCTTCTCAAAACAACTACACGCATCAAGGATCAAGTCCAATATCGATCCATTGTGAGCATGTTAGAATGCATGTGGCTTGCGTACACATGCACGCCAGTTGGTGCACAAATATTCAAATACATGTATATACATGAAGTGTGAATATTTGGAACTTGATTTGAAGACCACGATTTTATTATCTCGTTGCAACACATGAGCCTTTTTGCTACTGTAATTAAAGTACACGTGTTTTTCTATAAAGGAGAATCGCTAGTTGGATATGGACAATCACTGTTCTGATGGGATATGTATGTTTCATTATATCGAAGATCACTTCTGCAAGCACATATGACCAAATGAAAATGACTTTTACGAGAGAACTCGTCTAATTAAACACTTGTGTACATACTATAAAAAATGATTATATTTGCTTTATTGGCACAAGAGCTCCTGGGGTAATATTCTTATGTCTTTGAAAGAAGTTCTATTACTCCCTCCAACCCATATTACTTGTGGCTCAAATGGTTGTATCTAGCACCGAACGATTTTTTAACCTGACGTTCCTTTTTTGTTTGTTGGTGCATGACCTTGATCTGAAATCCTATGGAAGTAGGATCTCAATCATAGTTTGTTGGTTTTTTATTTCTCAGTCTTGAAGCTATGGACTCCGGTCATCAGTATATGTTCTGAGAGAGTGTGCGCATTTATGTTGTACTCAATGTTAATAAAAGAAGAAAGGTGAAACTAAGAACACACACTCCATGTTATTTTTGTTGGCTCTCATCCTTGGACAATGTTGAAATGTCACAGTGTAACCACTTGGGAAGACCCAGTGTTTATGACTATTTCTTTACTATGGTCTTGCATTCTCACGTTGACAATCAACAATGTCACAGGTTACAAGTTCGTTCATTTCCTTCTTCTTGGAGTAGAACACATGTCAATATTATATGTCTAGCTTTACATAATTATATTATAAATTAGCATTCAAGTCATGTTCAGTTTAGCCTATTAGATCAATAAGAATACATGGTCTACATAGAAGGAGAGAACGATAACAAACTTGTTTGTGCTTGTCTGATATATTGATCTACATACTTGTGAGAAACTTACAAAAAAGGCTCATCTAGCTTGTTTGATTATGTTCATGAAGTGAGCAGTAGTTTGTCTAGACTATATATTCAATAGAAATCGTCTACTCGAACCACGACTATATTTGCAACCAAATAAAATTCGCATAGATTGTAATTTAAAATTGTCACAAATAGATTAAAGGAAAGGAGCCGATACATCTACTGATTTCCAATGTAAGGGCATCTCCAACGTCGATCCTTAAACCACCGGCAAAAGGCCGGACCGCGCGGTCCAGACTTGTTATGCCATACGACGCGGGCCTGTATCGGTCCGCCGAATGATCTGGATGTACTTTTTCCTGCAAACCGGTGATAAAGTAGGGGGATTTGGGGGCGTCCGGATAGCTGCCACGCCCACTCCTGACTACGTTGACCCACCAAAAAAAACTACTCGCCCCTCACATGCTTTCCATTGAACGCCATTGCACCTTGCGGTGCCGCATTCATGCCGGCCCAGAGCATCGGTGGCCGTCATTGATGCCGCGATTTGACCGGATGGGAGGGCGGCGCTGACGTATGTGACCTCTCGGGCGACACCACTTCAATGCGGACACCACGTCCCGAGAAACCAAGTCGGGGTGCAGCGCCGTACTGAACAAACCTAGCAATCTGTTGTGCTTGAGCAAACCTAGATCTCTTTTCTCCTACCACATTGGAGACCGTTTTAACAAGAGTTGTCCACTGAGGGTAGATATCATCAGCTAGGTAGTATGCTTTGTTGTATTGGTGGCCACTGATCTCAAAGTTGACCTATGAACATCGGAGAACACTGAAGCATGTTGATGTCATTGTGAGAGTTGGGTATGCCGAAAAAAGAGTGCCAAATCCAGAGTTCTTGCGTACCCGCAACTTCAAATACGAGGTTGTAACCTTTGACATGCCCCCTATATTGCCCCTCCAAGCAGATGGGCATTTCTTCCACTTTAAGTGCATACAATATATGCTACTAATCATCCCCAAAACTCCCCCTCTTTGAACTTCAAATATCAAAAACAGAAGTTGCATGTCTTATATTCGCACTAATAACTCATTATTATTTTTGTATAGCTTATCGTTATGTAATCTAAATTTTTCCAAAGATAGCCTTTTTTGGTTATACTGGTGTTTTTCTCGATTGTGGTATAGAAGTATGGTTGATAATATTGCTCTTCTTAATTTTTGTCGGGTAAATAACAGTACAAAGCTTCACATGGAAACAATTCAAAAAAAACTTCACATGGAAACAATACATTGACCTTATTACCAAGCGAGGAGTTAATTATAGAGTATAGCTAAATTTTGTGGTGGTATAGTACAATATAATTAGTGAAATTGCACCCTTAGAAGGGTCGCCTAGCAACTCAATGGGAAACATACTATTTTCTTTTAATAGTTCATAGAAAACAAGCACTACTAATTTCTCGCTTACTGAATTTTTATTACAGTATAGTCACTAGCTGACGTATAAATGTCTTGCCTAGTCTCTTCCATCAGACCGATCTTTTGGTTACATTGGCTAGTGCATGCACTTCTACAGGGTATCAGATCCACGAGGTCTTGAGTTTAAGACCCGCCTGACGCAATTAAATTGCAGCCACTTTCAATCGACGTTTAAGGCTGAGGGAGCCACACGTGAGGGGAGTATTGACGTATGAATGTATTACCTAGTCTATTTCATCAGATCGGTCTTTTGATTGCATTGGCTACTGCATGCACTTCTACACGCAAGAAAGCTAACAAGTAACAAAGTTTGGTGACCCTGCCACATGATATTCATTTTTGGCATGAGGACATGTTTATGTTGCTCATCCTACAACCATCATTGATTATGGAGACTTCCCCGTGCCTCATAGTCTTATCAAAAAGGAAATCCATTTGGCTTCTCAAAATAGTATGTTAGGAAGATTAGAAGAACCGATCTAAATCTCTACCTTCAAGTACCATGTGGAGGCTTTGATGACATGTAGGTTGATCGTATGTGCAGCCCTAGCGAGAGGGGGTTTAGGTGTAGGTGTGTGCTGTGAAGGGGAGGAGGCGAGGAATGGGATCTAGGGTTAGAACATCACTTTATATGATCGATGGGCAGAAAATCTGGTGGGTTAGATTATTGGGCATGGTATTAGGGCTTTTCCATCACAGAGAAGTTGTTTTCAGAAAAATCGATCCATGGTGTCTACCTATCTATAGTACATACACATAATTAAAAAGTGAAAAAGCACTACTCATATTTATCTACCAT
This sequence comes from Secale cereale, assembly GCA_902687465.1. Taxonomy (NCBI): domain Eukaryota; kingdom Viridiplantae; phylum Streptophyta; class Magnoliopsida; order Poales; family Poaceae; genus Secale; species Secale cereale. The sequence continues at coordinate 41,385,789 of LR738711.1, forward strand.
AAATGAATTAAAAAAACCCTTTGAAAATCTCAATTAATGGATATCTTATCACTACCAATTTTAGTCATCCTCAATGATGCACCATCAACAATAATCAATTATGCAGCAGTGGACTTTCACAAAATATGCGAGCTTAGACACCATGATTGACATGTTTTTGGCCTTCCAACTTGCCAACAATCTGACTTTTTCACATGACTTTTTTTTTAAATCAATGGCACATGCCTAGAGGACCTAGCCACTATGCTAGCAAAAAGATATTTTTTGCTCGCGAATAGTGATATTTGTGGATGTCCACAGCAAGATCCTGAATGAATCGCGGCGAGATGCTTAAGCTTACTTGGGATGATTTTGTCTAGTTTTGTGGAATCGAGCAAACTTTGCTAATGATGCATCGTGTACTTTGCCTACCAGACTATAACTTTCATTCATCCTCATGTTTTCAATGGCAGTATTCCGGTTATCTGAACTATCAATCAATCCACTGGACTTAGTCATGAGTCAGCAAGTGACATGAGAAAGTGAGAAAAAATATCAGTGACATGATGCAATGTAAAAATAACTAAAAATAGAAAAAATATTAATGAATGGAAAGGATTGGTCTCGGGCTGTTACACCGAACACCACCACTTCGCTCTTGTCGAAGTTGATATTAAGACCGGACATGGAGTCGAAGCACAGTAGGAGGAACCTGAGGTTAATGATATCAAGATCCGAACCCTCGACCATACACTACTAGGAAAAGGGCTATAGATGGAATTGATACTAATGGCGCACCGGACAAGCAGTGCACAATTAGTATATAGTAATGGCGCACCAGCAACAGATACGCCATTAGAGTTCGAACTACTAATGGCGCACGAGGTCCAAAGTGCGCCATTAGTATCAAGAAGTTTTTTTTGAACTAGCGCGCCTGTCCAAACATACTAATGACGCATCCAGACAAAGTGCACCATTACTAGTTGTAACTAGTAATGGCGCACCAGCAGTAAAGTGCGCCATTAATGCTCTCTTTTTTATGATACTTTTTATTCTTTTTTTACTTTTTTATAAAAAAAATATTACTGTTATGATTTAAACAAGTTTGAACATATTTAAACACAAATAAGTGTCAAACAACATTTTTTAAAAGCAAAAAAAAAAATTGGGGATGCTGGGAATCAAACCAAGGACCTCCTGGTGGGTATGCAGAGTGCTGACCAGTCGGGCTAGTGTGGGGATTCTATTAGGTAGTGGGTTATGTGAAAGATATAGCTTTCTCACAATACTAATGGCGCACCTGGGGGCCGTGCGCCATTAGAGTCCACATACTTATGGCGCACATAGCAGAAGTGCGCCATTAGTAATCCCACATACATACGGCCGCATCCTCCTCTCTCTCCCTCTCGCCAGATCTCCCCCCTGTCTCCCCGACGCTTCTCTCTCCCTCACCGCCGACGCCCTCGCCCCCCTCTCCTCGACGCCGCCGCCCCCGACGCCGCCGCCCCACGCC
>LR738711.1:41395558-41406316 GCA_902687465.1 Secale cereale
CTTCATTCTCTCCACCTCCTCTCCTCTCGGGTCCCTCCTCTTTTTCACCTCATTTCCACCATATATTCATTCAAATTAAGTGGTTAAATTACCTTGTTTTGATAGGTAAGTAAGGGGGGAAGCTATATTTATGTTGTTCTCCATACAACAATGTGCACATGCACTTTTTATGGCCTAGCTAGATCTATGTATGTTTGTGGTGTTGCATATGTTTGTTGTGTTGCACATGTGTTTGTGTTTGGAGGTGTACCGGTATTTTAAATGCGATAGTTGCCAATATTTTCCCGGAATGTTGATTCATTTCCGTTTCGGTGAGAATTTTGGCATTAAGCATTCATTTTTGTCCTATTTTTAGGGAAAGTCATGGCAAATTTTTTCTTGGTTCTAAAATATCGTTTTGCTCTACCCCGCAGGCGACCATGGTGCGCACGATGACCGAAGGCATCGTGAATAGGTTTTTGAGGTCCGCGAAGGCCGAGATGCTTCAAAAGAACGAGACGGAGATAAGATGTCCGTGTCGAAGATGCAAGCTGAAGAGCCTTATTGCGGACCCGGATTCCGGGCAGGTGCGGGACCACCTGCTCTTGCGTGCTTTCATGGATGGCTATCGGTGGCAAGGTGATGAAGATGACTACGAAGTCGTCCATGGGGGCCGGGCAAGAAATGAGGAAGGGCAGCAAGACAACCACCGCGGCTCGGGCGGGCGAGAAGACGAAGAATCCCCAGGAGATGATCACGACGGTGATGCTGTACATAGTGATCATGTAGAAGATGCAGGACATGATGATGAGGAAGATGCCGGAGCAGACGACGGGCATGATCATGAAGATGATGATGCCGGCGGAGCAGATGACGCTGAACCATCGATGGGCTGGGTGCAGGACCCTCATATTCAAGAGCTGCTTCTCAAGCAGACCGATAACGCAAGAGCTGCCGCCCGAGAGAAAGCCAAGATGGATCAACTTGAGTTAGACGCGGTTACTCCATTGTATGAAGGATGCAGGCCCGAGGATACCCGCCTGAAAGTAACGCTCATGGCTCTGGAGATGAAGGTAAAACACAAAATGACCGACGCATGCTTCGACGAGAACATGTCATTCTGGCACGAACGTCTTCCCAAGGGGAACAAGTGCCCCACCAGTTTGGAGGAGGCGAAGAAAATCGTGTGTCCTCTGGATTTACCGCACGTGAAATACCATGTGTGCATGAACAATTGCATCATTTATCGGGACGAGCACGCGGAGTCTACCATATGTCTGGTGTGCGGCGTCACTCGATACAAGAAGAGGAAGAAAGCTCCTCGAAAAGTGGTGTGGTACTTTCCGATCACTCCTCGTCTGCAGCGGTATTTCGCGGACCCTAAGGTAGCAAAGCTCCTGCGTTGGCACGCGGATAGGGAGGAGAAGAAGCGAGAAGATGACGCAAATGATCCGGAGATAGATAAAAAAGACAAGATGCTGAGTCACCCTAAGGATGCGAGCCAGTGGCAAGCGTTGAACTTCGAAGACCTAGAATTTGGGAACGATCCAAGGAACATCGTGTTGGGCGCGAGCACCGATGGAGTCAATCCGTTTGGCAGCCAGAGAAGCACACATAGCACCTGGCCTGTGTTTGTGTGGATGTACAACCTTCCCCCCTGGTTGTGCATGAAGAGGAAATACATTCACATGAGTATGCTAATTGAAGGACCGAAACAACCAGGGAACGACATCAATCTGTATCTGGGGCTGCTGAAAGAGGAGCTAGACACGCTGTGGAAAACGCCAGCCAATACGTGGGACGCCGCAAAGAAAGAATATTTCCCTATGAGAGCCGCGCTGCTCACGACGGTGCACGACTATCTCGGTTACGGATATGTCGCGCGGCAGGTGGTCCACGGATTTTCTGGATGCGTCAGGTGCATGTATGACACAACGTATCGCCAGCTAGATAGAGATCCTGGGTCTTCGAAAACCGTATTCATGGGATATCGAAGGTGGCTTCGCGACGATGACCTGTGGAGAAAACGCAAGAATCTGTTCGATGGTGAAACCGAACCCCGAGGACGCCCGCGTACGAGGAGCGGCGAGGAAATAGACGAGCTGTTGAAAAATTGGAAAGATTGCCCACTGCCGGGAAGATCCACCGTGTGCCTCACAGCCTTGATGTAATGCATATCACGAAGAACGTGTGCGAGAGTCTTCTTGGTACCGTGCTCAACATGCCAGAGAGGACCAAAGATGGGCCGAAAGCAAAGGCAGACTTGAAATCAATGGGCATCAGGCAGGTGCTTCACGCTATATATGATGATCATGATGATGATGAGGCGAAGCAGGACACGGAAAGTCGTCGCAAAGGCAAAAAGGCCAAGAAGACCGGAAATGACTACCCTCCCGCGTGCTTCACTCTAAGTTAGGAAGAGATCGAGCAGTTTTTCACCTGCCTCGTAGGAGTACAACTTCCTTACGGTTACGCGGGGAAGATAAGTAGATACCTAGACCGGGCGAAGCTGAAGTTCAGCGGGATGAAGTCTCACGACTGTCACGTGCTGATGACGCAGATACTTCCAGTTGCAATCCGTGGTATCATGGACGCGCACGTCCGTGAAACCCTATTTGGCCTATGCAACTTTTTTGATGTCATCTCTCGGAAGTCTGTTGGCGTGAGGCAACTCAGAAGGCTACAGGAAGAGATCGTGGTGATACTATGCGAGCTTGAGATGTACTTCCCGCCCGCATTCTTCGACGTTATGGTGCATCTGCTGGTCCATATCGTGGACGATATCATCCAACTCGGGCCGACGTTCCTGCACAGCATGATGCCGTTCGAAAGGATGAATGGTGTCATCAAAGGATACGTTCGCAACATGTCACGTCCAGAGGGAAGCATAGCCAGGGGCTTTCTGACCGAAGAGTGCATCTCCTACTGCACGAATTATCTAGGCATTGAGAACCCCGTCCAAAGTGAACAGTGCTTCCCTCACGAAGATGAGCAAGGCCCTGTCTACTTGGAAAACCAATGTGAAGAGAATGATCGAGAAAGGTGAGAGTTATGAGAAGATCAAGGAGAAACATCATTCGATCACCGAAGATGACTACAACGACTTCAAGATCAATTGCTCGAGCACCGCACACTCCGAATCAAGTCAGTGGGGGAAAGAAATGCGGGAGCTCAACTTAGGCGAACACACACTCGGTCCCGACGGTTACAGAGTGGCGGAGCCTATATGGGACAAGGAGGAGGCGGACCGTGCCGAGCAAGGCCTACCGCCCCTCTTCGATAAATACGGTGACAAGCAGACCAGGAACTTTATCAGGGCCCGGTACAAGAAGGACCCGAAAACAAAGGAGCTGACCACGGATCCGAAGACCAGGGCGCTTGAGGCTGTTCTGGTAAGGAATACACCCCCGCGTAATTAGCTCCATATGGTTGCATTCTAATTAATGAAGCCAAATTTCTAAATGATTCACATTCCTTCCGTAGGCGACTGAAATCAGTAGCGCGGGGTCGACTAAGAGCAGCCCTTGGGACACGACTCTAAATAGGGCGTTGAATGTAATGAAGAACAAGGATAAGCTCGAGAAGCCGACGTCAGCTGGTCGTGTGGCCGGCAAAGGCTTGTCGACAAAATGGTCATCATACTATAACGCTGGTGGGCGAAAGGAGAAAATGACCAGCTCGAAAAGCCAGGCGCGCGAGGTTCAAGAACTCAAGGCACAGGTGGCATGGATTCCAGAGATTGTCCAAGAGCAAGTGCAATAACAGCTCGGAGCGACGATCACCGCCATTGTGCCTAGCTTGATCGAGGGGTTGCAGGCGTGGATTGCGGGCGGCCAACAGGGGCCGCCCCCGATTCCCAGCTTCACGGCCAGCAACTCGCAGAACGCGATGGCGGGGCCATTGGTGTCTCCGGCGGAGGCGGCATTGGTGTCTCCGACACCGGCACGGGAGCTTAATGCACCCGTCTGTACGCCGGCCGGCACCTCTGCAGCAAGCGGCCCCTACGTCAACTGCACGCCCGCCGTTGGCGGTGCCTCGACATTAGCCGAGCTCGACGTCATCATCACGGTAACTAATTAAGCCTCTCTCGGCCGAGGACTTCATCTCCTTGCCTTTGACTGGGCATCCCTGACGCCCTACATGTTTTCGCAGGGCGCCGCCGACGTTCCGTGCACTCTCCTGCACTTCGTGAACAACGAGTTGGTCAATGTCGCCAAGGGCAAAATCGTTCAACCGGGCCAGCCCTTGTTCCACGGTACCCAGATGCCACCCAACTTGTTTAGGGTTCAACTGGTTCGGGTGCTGCCAGGCTTCGACGAGGTGTTACCTCCGATTCGACCCGTCGGGGCCGACGATGATGACGTCATGACCCTCAGCGCCTGCCTGAGCTGGCCCCTGCTTTGGCCGAAGAGCCAGATTCGTTTGGGGGCGGGGGAAACCACCCCAAAGACAACACCTCCAGTCGTGCTGGCGCCAAGTCTTCCCCATGGCAAGTCCGCCGCAACGGTGCCGGACATCCCTATGCCACTGGATCCAAACATGCATATGGCACAGGATCAGAACGACGACGACGACGATACATTTGCCAACGTCGATCAATACTTTGCCGATCATGGGTACGGTGACGACTTCATGGGGCCTCCTTCTCAAGAACCCAACCCAACAAAAGACATGCACGATCAAGCCGGTACCGCGGTGAAGCCAAGTTGCAACATGCGTCGTCTGCCGTTCAGCTCTCAGGAGACGCCTCCAGCTGCCGACTTCACCGAGCCTCAGATAGGCGTGGTGCGAAATATGATCAGCCCCAACACACTAAAGAAGGCAGTCTCTGAGCAGAACTCGGTCCCAATTCAAGAGATCAAGAAGAAGGCACGCAAAAGAAAAACTAACAAGGGTGCGAGCTAGCCGGTACCGAGTACGATCCGTGCTCAGGACGGGCCACCTTCACCTGAGGATGTAATGAGGAGGGTGCATGTGGCGGGTAGGCCGATGCTACCGACAAATATGCTCGATGCTGCAACCGGTGCCATGCGGAGTCTGCATGACAGTGTTCTTTCTTTGGAGAAGCGGCGTCTCAGAGAGAAGGATGTGGCATACCCGGTTTTCGCGGCCAAGGTGCCGGAGGGCAAGGGCTTTGTGGATAACTCCATCGGGGGTACGATCGTCCTGCGGTTTAATGACATCCACGCTATGTTGAACCTTCTTCCGCTGCCCTACACCTTCGTTCGGCTATTTTCGCTGAGTATGGAGATGCGGATCATTCGCGACAAGACCTCGGACATCGTGATAGTCGACCCCTTATACATGCGTGCCAAGTTCTTGGGCAGCGCTGGGGATCGGCAATCGCGAGTTCTTACCTCGAAGGCGTCATTCTGGCAAACCGAGATAAGGATAACTTCCTCGTGCCTTACTTTCCCGAGTAAGTCCTCCGCCTCAACTGCCCCGTAACATATGAATTCTTAGATTTCGATCGTTCTTCTTTTAACATTCCGTGTTTTCTGCAGTGACACACAGTGCACGCTCATCCTACTAAGCCCCAAATATTCCATGGCCACGTATTTCGACCCGGACCGTCAGTCGGCTGTAGACTACACAAATGTCAAGAAGGTTCTTGATGATGTTCTCCCCGGCTACGCCAAATCTGGAGGCACCTTCACCAGGACAACTCGTAAGTACGGCAAGCATGTGTTCTCCCACAACACGACGTTCTGCTGCGTCAAGCAGCCGCCTGGCGGTCAGAAGGGTGCCTACTACGCCATCCATCACATGCGAGCGATCGTACGGGACCATCATCAACTTCTGCTACCGAGTAAGCTCAAAGATTGGGCCGCGCGCGTGTCGGCAATCCAGGACGCGGACATCAGACAAGATTTCTTTCGCATCCAGTCGGAGTTTGCGGAAATCATCCATCAAGATGTCCTTCGTACCTCGGGGCAGTTCTACCCCAGAAATCAACCGTCGAACAGTGACATCGACACAATGCTACAAATGCACGCTGACAACGCCCGTGATTTCATGACTCCCACGATAGACGACGGCTTCATCCACGCTCCGGTGCATTGAGTCGAGTCGAAAGCAGTGATGCTGTGTCTAGTTCTGAAACATCGATTGGCTCATGTTGTAATTGAACTTTAATGAACTTGTAGTATGTCTCTTTGGTTTCGAGAGTCGTTCAACTTAGATGTAATCAATGCTATTAATGTCTTGCTTTTCTCTTTCGATCGTTCCGTTGCATACTTATATATTGCTTATGAATTGTCTGTGAATTGGTACTAACGTTTCGTTTGGCTAGTGCATATATAGCGATGCCGTCGTATGTCGTGTACAAGGGTAAGGTTCCCAGAGTCTACGACGACTGGGAGGAGTGTCGGAGACAGGTTCACCGATTCAGCGGTAACAGTTACAAAGGGTACACCACTAGGGCCAAGGCCGAATCTAGATACGCCCGCTATCTAGCGGGAGAGGGGAGGGAGCGTTGGAGGAACCGGATGAAGACGAGTTTCATCGTGATGATGCTCATCGTGATGACCGCAGCTCTCTTCTATGTGATGGTAGTTTAGATGATCGATATCGACTTGTAATGTGAAGACAAACTCGCTACTCGCGATCTCGAGACTTGTAATATATTGTTCTATCTTTGTTCGGTCTTTTCAATTCGGAGACTAATATGATGAATTGTATTCGGAGACTAATATGATGAATTGTATTCAGAGACTAATTTTCTATTGTATTCGATGAATTTGTTGTTGATGTGTGCTGTCTATATTCTGTGCAATTATACATTTTGTAATATGTGCAAAAAAAAGTAAAATAATATTAAAAAAAACCTAATATTCATACTAATGGCGCATCACAACACAGTGCGCCATTAGTATGCCAAAGCATACTAATAACACATTATCAGCCAGTGTGCCATTACTATGCGGACATTACTAATGGCGCATCCTGCCTGTGTGCGCCATTAGTATGCCAAAGCACCTGGGTACACATGGCCCCTGGGAGGCATACTAATGGCGCACTACTGTGCACACTAATGGCGCATCTGCGGTGCGCCATTAGTATACCAGATACTAATGGCGCACCTCTGGTAATGGCGTGCTAGTAATGGCGCACCCCTAATGCGCCATTAATGGCCAAATTAGATGCACCATTAGTAGGCCTTTTCCTTGTAGTGATTGCTTTATATGATGGGGATTACTAGTGGGTTATGTAGGGCAGTGGGCTTGTGGGTTCTATACAGGATAGTGTTCGGTACAGTACATGGTCTTTGTCACCATGTAAATAACATACCTGCTTGAGACCTACATTTGTGACAAGTGCGGACGAAAGGGCGGCCGAGGTCAATCCCTCGCCGCAATTGACCAAGGGGGAGCGATCCCCATGGTGACTGAAGACGGGGGGCCCAAACAATCCGGGCCCCCGCCAAACACTGTTCCGGAATCCAGTGTAGCTCCGGAATCAAGAGACCAGCCCCCCGTAATGGGGGAGTGAGCAACTGCTCCTGCGGCGCCTGCCGTCAATCCAGAGGCGCCGAACACTCTGGAGGGAGCACTGCAAAGGGTTTCCATCGTAGAGGAACACCGCACTCTGATGAGTGCGGTCATGAAGAAAATTCAATCTGTCATAGGCGGACTGAACGAAGCCTTCAACAGCCTACTAATAGGCTTTGAGGTATGCAATATAATGTTATTTAAAGAGAACCTATATATACTAGCAAATATGCCCGTGCGTTGCAACGGGAAAAAAGCTATTAGATTACGAGATAAGGGACTTTTAAAAAGTCATTTAAAAAATAAAAATGTGATGGTCTCATCACGACTTGATTTTCTAACGCGTCATAACAAAAAAAATGTCGGTGAGCAAACTGCATTGATGGACACTACTTGAGCTAGACTGATGAGTGAGTGCCTCGCCTTGACCTAGCGTAGCGGTGTTTATAATAATCAGTAATGTGGTACCAAAAAAAATATAGCTGTGTATGAAGGCAAAATAGAAATTTAGTCATTTTTATATAGCTTATAAAAATTAACCCATGGAAAGTTGTGTCAATTTTTGAGGGCTCTGCGTTGTACAAGACATGAAAAACTTTTTTTAACCCAAATCGAGGGACTGAGTACAATCATGGAGCGACCCCTACAGATCTCCTGCGACGGTTCGTTATGTTCACTATTTATGGATCTGTTTTAATTTTTGTGAACATATTCTAAAGTTTAATGGACATTTTTTAAATTCCGTTTTTTAATACTCGATATTTAAAAAAATCATGAACATTTTTTATTTCCTGAAAATTTATTTGAAATCGTGACAGTTTTTTATAATACGTGAACAATTTTTTGAAATCATGATCATTTTATGATTTTCCGAATGTTTTTTTAATTCACAAACTCTTTATAATTTTTCAAGGCTTTTTTTGAAATATTGTTCTTCTTGAAATCACGAATAAATTTAAAGAAGAAAAAACTAAAACAGAAATGAGAACGTGAAAGGCAAAAAATGAAATAGGAAACAGGGGCGTTGCAACCTGCAAAAGGGCCGGCCCATTACCGTGTGCGGGAGGAGTAGGCGCGCTTGCTAGAGAAAAAAAGGAGAGTTAAAAAGTGGGCGGGCTGAGGATCGAAACGTGGTCTCTCTGTGAATCTTTGTATTATATTAGGGGATCTCGGCATATATAAACCAGAACCAACAATGCGATGTGTGAACCCTTTTTTGCCACTAACGGGTGGCATTCGTGGGTATTGCCAACTTCGAGGTTATTTTTTATGACGTACGGACAGAAACTCATTTCTCTTTATTATTAGGTAAAGATATATAGACAGGACAGTAGCCCCTGATGCTTCGATTCTGGACAGAATCATACGAAGTATTCATGTTATAGCATTTGATAAAGCTGAACTATGCACTTTGTGTTTTGAACAGGCTTTCTTAGTGGTGGCAACTACCCAAGTCGCAGAAATTTCCGAGTTAAATCGGAAGCTTAAAATAGCCGATGAAGATCTCGACCGCGTCAACAAGCTGTTTGATGAAACGCATGGTTTGCGGGTTTTGGAAATCTAAATTTTAACATACTATATGTGTGAACGCTAGCTAACTATTGTTATGCGTTCTCGTGAAACAGCTGATGCACATACGGTCGAGGCTCTGAAGGGCGAGCTTGCAACGGCCAAGGAAGAGGCCAGAGCGAGCAAAGCAGCCACTGATAAAGCGACTGCCGACCTGGAGGCCGAGAAGGCCCTGCGTCAACAACACGAGGCTCGGGAGACCGAAGTCGAGGTCGAGCTGCAAGATGCAATTCGCAAATGCGATGCATTGGAGCACGCGAATTCAGACCAAGCGTCCGAACTCGCTGCGGCAGTTAATGTTGCCAAGGAGGCGCGGACTGAATCGCGCAGTGCTCGGGAGGAGATAAAACAAGCGCGTCAAATAGCAGCTGGTATGGTTTTTCTCTTGCAAAGCATCTTTGGAAGTTAGAGGTATCTTCGGCTGACACGATTGTGGAGTTCTCTAGGCGTGTTTGCGGATCTCCCGAGGAGCATCACCGACACCGCCCAATACTTCCGAGCTTAGGAGGGGAACATCCCGGAGAAGCTGTTTTGGTTGCAGTTCCTTGCGCCAAACCATCCGGTGCCCCTCGATGACCAGATGAAGCAGCTAGTGGAGCTGCACAACATGACGGGTACAACCATGAAGGACTTGATAGTTCAGCTATGGCCCGCTGATCCAATCCCAAGTAGCTACATCGGATTGGTGAAGAAGCTCGTCGAAGCGAGTCCGTGGGCCGACGGTATTAAGCGCTCGGCCTGCATAGAGGGTGCTCGGATGGCCTTTGCCCGAGTGAAGGTGCATTGAGCGAAGATGAGGGCCATAGAGATAGTCACTGCTGGCCCTCCAGAAGGTAAGGACCACCGCAAGCCGGAAAGGAACTTTGACGACGTCCTAGAAGGAGCCCGCCTTGTAGAGGGCCAGTGCTCAAAGGATATATTCTTTGAGTAATTATATTCGGGTTGTAAGGACTAAGCCTGTGTGCCGATGTATATAAATTTTGCGCTTCTATATTTATGAGCGACTGTTTCCTCCTGTGCCGCTGTTTATTAAATATGAAAGTTTCCAGTCGTCGGCTTCAGCCCCTTTGTAAATATTACAGGGGTGTTCGGTTAATACGCATGAGCACTCTTTATCCAACGTCTTGATCCGTATAGGAGGTGTATGCGGAGCGAACCAGGCAATCCGACTATGCAACTTTATCGCTTTCACTTAGCCATAGGAGCGTGACTAGTGGGGCTAAGTACTAGCCTCTGGTGCGTACAAGGCTTTTCGAACTATAGTGTCTGTTTGACGTGGCTGGGCGAAGACCAGCCCCTCGTATAACACGGAGTGGATCACTATCGATGGTAGTATAACACTAGGTCACCGGATCGCTTGACCGGCTCTCGCCTCATCATGACAGTCTGTTTTCGGCTTTCTTTACTGAGGTACTTAACCGGACGAACCAGAAGTACAATCGCAGTAGTTCTCTGATACGTCCAAAACGTATCTATAATTTCTGCGTGCTCCATGCCACTTTTGGGTGATATTGCTATGATATTCATACACTTCCATACACTTTTGATCATATTTGGACTAACCTACTAATCCAGTGCACCCCGGTGCCAGTTTCTGTTTTTGGCTGATTTTGTATTTCAGGTTTTCACGTTACGAGAAATGTCAGGAAAAATCCAGAAAAATTATATAAAAAATCAGCATTCCGGAACCTACCCTGCGCCCGAAGTATAGCCGGGGGGG
>LR738711.1:41406446-41437642 GCA_902687465.1 Secale cereale
CCTGAAGCCCGTCTGGTGCCCCCCTTTGGCATATATTTAGAGCGTCCCTCGAAACCCTCGGAACGGGAAATCTTTTTCACGATCTCATCTCTGTTCCACCGCAGCCGCCGCTTCCAAGATCGGGAGCACCAGGAGAACTCTTCCCGGCATCCTGCCGGAGGGGAGAATCACCACCGGGAGCTTCTCCACCACCATGGACGCCTCCCGGATGAGTTGTGAGTAGTCTCCCTTGCACCATGAGTCCATGAACAGTAGCTATGTGATGTTCTCCTCCCGTTCTTGTGCTTCATAATTAGTCCTCGTGAGCTGCCCTACATGATCGAGGCACATATGTAATCCTTATGCTGTTGCTATGATGAGTTTGCTGGGATCCGATGGATTATGAGATTATGTTCAGATTGTGATTGAGTAATATATTTGATCTACCTCTTTTATATTTATGTTCATAAGTCATTCTTGCATGTTCTCCGTTGTTATTTATTGCTTTGGCCAAGTGATACGTAGTGACTCCAAGAGGGAACGTTATGCTTGATTGTGGGTTCATGCCCCTCGATGACTAGCTTGAGTGACAGAAACATGAGTCTAGGGGATATGCTGTTGCCACAAGGGGGAAAACAACGGTGCTTGTGCCCGCGGGTGCAAGGATTGTTTACTTTACGCAAAGTTCTTTTAATGCAGTTGTCTGTTGCATTGAGTTTACACTATGGGTGGGGCTCGCAACTTAATACCAGCGAGATGTTCTGGATAGATATCTCAAGGTGGATGATTAGTAGTAGATATTAATGGATTTCGGTCTACTTACTTTGGCGTACCGCCCATGCTTTGAACCTCAACCTTTCTTGCAATGTAGTCAGCATTGGTTTGCGTTCGTGGTCCTGTCAATTGCCCAACTGTAATTCGTTTACCTCACATAGCTGTTTTATCGTCTTTTGGGAGAGAGACATCACTAGTGAACATCATGAGACTCCGGTCCATATTACCATCATTGATCACATCCGCTATTTACTTTTCGCTATTATTTACTATTGCAAAACATTATCTATCACTACTATCAATTGCTTTTAATCCTTTGTGAACTACAAGGCCGGAGGGATTGACAACCTCTCTGTACTCATTGGGAGCAAAGTTATTTGTATCTGTGTACAGGTCCACGTTGATTGCTAATATCTGGCGCCGTTAGCAGTTGACACCTACTTGTTGAACCTAGGAGTCTCTGGGGATTCGATCCTTGGCATCTTTGCTAAGGGAAAACACTTCCACAACACTGCATCTTTCACCTTCCACTTGGGGTAACCAACAAGGGGTTAGAGGCCCATCAAGGAGTATTTTCTGGCGCCGTTGCCGGGGACTCCACTCTTCAGGATAGGGGAGTTGCATGCTATCTTTTACCTTTGCTTTTTAGTCTTGTTAGTTTACCTTTCAGTTTTGCTTTAGTACCTTTTTATCGAAAATCACAAAAATATTTATCTTGCTTGCTTGCTACTATGGGTTCCACCAAAAACACTAGATGGGAGGAGTACACCCCTTCTTCCATTACACCAATCACCACTGTCGGGATCTACAAAAGTAATAAACCTTGTGATTATGTTAGTCTTGACGGAGGGTTATGCCCATGGCATGGTCTTCCAGGAAAAGAGTATGAGCCTAAGTTTAAAATTGCTCCTAAGCTTCCCCAAACTTGGGAAGATGTTCAAACTCTTATAATAGAGAGCGATTCAAACAAAGAGGATGACACTACAATTTTTCCCAATACTGATAAAATTAATTTTGATAATTGTAGTATCTCAGAAGTTGTCACCTTTCTACAAGGAATGGCCAAAGATCCCCACACTAGCACGCTTAATCTTGCCTTCACAGAGCATGTCACTAATGCTCTCATCAAAGCTAGGGAGGAAAAACTTAGAATAGAAGCCTCCATACCTAGAAAGCTAGAAGATGGTTGGGATCCTATGATTAAAATTAAGATAAACAACTTCTCATGCTATGCTTCATGTGATATTGTAGCTAGTACTTCCATTATGCCCAAAAGACTATATGATATGCTTAAATTGAAACCTTTTGATTCTTGTTCTTTTCGTGTTCGTCTCGTTGATTCTTCCATAAAGAAACCTTTGGGGAGGATCGACGATGTTCTTATCGTTGTTAATGATAATTATGTTCCCGTTGATTTCACTATTATGGATATTGAATGTGATCCTTCATGTCCAATTATTTTGGGACGTCCCTTTTTGCGCACCGTTGGTGCTATCATTGACATGAAAGAGGGTAATATAAAATTTCAGTTTCCTCTCAAGAAAGGGATGGAACACTTCCCTCGAAAGAAGATCAAGTTACCTTTTGAGTCCGTTGTACGGGCTAGCTATTCTTTTACTCTTGATAAAACTTGATCTCTATGCATTATGCCTAGCTTAAAGGCATAAAAGAAAACGCTTTTGGGAGGCAGCCCACATGAATAAATTTTTATATTTTGCTTTTGTTGTGTCTTGATGTTGTTTACTACAGTAGCATCATCATTGTATCTTTGCTTTTCATATTTGTGCCAAGTATAGCCTCTGATTGCTAGAAAGTTCAAAAGTTGTGAGGTGCTGTCCAGGAAACAGATTCTGTCCTTGGATAGAAAAATTCGTATAAAATCACCAGATCATCTTTTTGGTCTGATTTTTTTTGACAGCGTTCCCTATATAATTTTCTTTCGTGCGTCTGTTCTGAGTTTTTTTATTTGAGTTGCAGAAGTACCCCGAACAAATCAATTACTACCTGCTGTTCTGTTTTTCACAGATTCTGTCCTGTTTTGCCTTTCCTTCAGTTTGCAAACCAAGAGCTTGCTTTGTCTTTGCAAAAACCTTTTGGCAATCTTGAGAAACAGTAGAACTTCAAGAATATCTTTATTTCCAGCAAGGAACAATTATTTTATTAAGGGTACTAACCTCGCTAATCAGATTATGATGAGTTATGTATGAAGGGAGTTTTCAAGTGTGCGAGGGAAGATGATAAAAAGATTCAGGAGTGTCAAGCGCTCAAGCTTGGGGATGCCCCCGTGCACCCCCAAGAAATATTCAAGGAGACTCAAGCGTCTAAGCTTGGGGATGCCCCCGTGCATCCCCTTCTCCATCAACATTATCAGTTCGTCTTTCGTTCCGCTATATTTTTATCACTTCATGTGTTATGTGCTATGCTTGGAGCGTCTTGCTTTTAGTTTTCTTTTTAGTTTTTCATAACGAGTCGGAACTCAGCATTCCTTTATGTGGGAGAGAAACACGCTCCACTTCTACCTAGAACATAACATAGAATTTTCATGTCTATCTTTGCTGTGTGTGTTCTTGGTCTTTTAATAGCTACTATCATGTTCAGCTCTTAGTATTCATGCTTATCTTTTCAAAGAGCTTTTGTTTAGTTGGTTGCTTGAACTCTCTTTAATTACCATGCTCACCTTATTAAGAGAGTTTGCTTCCGTTGCATTGGTTAATATGTCTATGATAAAGATGCTACGTGCATAATGGTGCTTAGTAGTTCAGGTTTTCTTATGGTTAGTCTCAAATAGCTGGGGGATCCCCAATGTATTATTGGAGTACCAACATGATTTGTTTGCCTATGATGTGGTGTGGTTTAGTAATATCTTCCTTCGAGAATTTATTTTGATTGACTTGGCGTATGCTCACGCATATTTAAGACTATAAAGAAAGTCTGTCAAGCCTTGATGATCTTTTATTTCTGAGTAGCGATATAACTACCATGCCTGATTCAATGTTGCTTTGTCGCTCTGCATGATTATGACCGTCATTGCTCTCTTAGTTGGTCGCTCTCATTCTTTTGCTAACCTCCACCTGTACTAAGCAGACTAACTTTGCAATATATAGCTCATGGGAAAGTAGCTTAAAAACTATTGTGGTAAAGAATATGTTGCCTATGTATTTTATTTCTTATAAGTTGCTTGCTGAGCGGTAACCATGTTTCTGGGGACACCATCAACTGTTACACTTTTGTTGAATATCATGTGACTTGCTAAGCATGTTCGTCTTGTCCGAAGTAAGGGTGATTTGCCGTGGGTTGAATGAGTATGCATATTGTTAGAGAAGAACATTGGGCCGCCAACCAAAGCCATGTATCATGGTGGAAGTTTTAGCTTGGACATTAATCCTCAATCTCTTATGAGAATATGCTTATGCATTAAAGAGGAGTCCATCATCTATTTTCTATGTTGTCCCGGTATGGATGTCCTCAAGTTGAGATCTATCAAAAACGAGAAATCAAATGCGATTTATCTCCTTGGACCTTTGTACAGGTGGCATAGAGGTACCCCTTTGTGACACTTGGTTGAAACATATGTAATGCAATGATAACCCATCGAAATCCGAGCTAATTAGGACAAGGTGCGAGCACTATTGGTATTCGATGCATGAGGCTTGCAACTTATAGGATGTCTTATGCATGACAGATATGAAGTACTACTACCGTTGACAAAATTGCTTCTATGTTTTCAAAATAAAAAGCTCTAGCACATAACCATTCTTTTACTTTTATGTTGAGTCTCCACCTTCTTTTAAAAGCACCAACTACTGAGAGCATGATTGTCATTCTAAGTGTAATGTGCATTGTCCCAAAGTAGCATTTTCTTTTGCATGATTGTGATATCGGTTATTTTGAAATCATTGTATCTAGTCATCACTTAAACCTTGAAGGTGCCCCTGCATTTATGTTTTGCATCACTAAAGGGGGCAAGCTAGATATCACTTTATCATATTTGCACATCATGTTCATTGCAAATCTTTTTGATGTTTCAGTTTCATATTGTAAAACTTTCAGTCCTTTGTGATTTTCTCATGAGGCAACTTAATTACTATAGAATCATTGTCTCAGTAAGCTTTTGTCATATGACTATAAAAAGTCCTATATGGTTAATAGCATGTCACCACAGAAATTATTCTTGTTATCATTTACCTACTCGAGGACGAGCATGAATTAAGCTTGGGGATGTTGATACGTCCAAAACGTATCTATAATTTCTGCTTGCTCCATGCCACTTTTGGGTGATATTGCTATGATATTCATACACTTCCATACACTTTTGATCATATTTGGACTAACCTACTAATCCAGTGCACCCCGGTGCCAGTTTCTGTTTTCGGCTGATTTTGTATTTCAGGTTTTCACGTTACGAGAACTGTCAGGAAAAATCCAGAAAAATTATATAAAAAATTAGCGTTCCGGAACCTACCCTGCGCCCGAAGTACAGCCGGGGGGGGGGCACCAGGGCTCCAGGCGCCCTGGCGGCGCGCCACCCCCCCTGGGCCGCGCCGGGGGGCGCCTGGGCCCCCCGAAGCCCGTCTGGTGCCCCCCTTTGGCATATATTTAGAGCGTCCCTCGAAACCCTCGTAACGGGAACTCTTTTTCACGATCTCATCTCTGTTCCGCCGCCGCCGCCGCCGCTTCCAAGATCGGGAGCACCAGGAGAACTCTTCCCGGCATCCTGCCGGAGGGGAGGATCACCACCGGGAGCTTCTCCACCACCATGGACGCCTCCCGGATGAGTTGTGAGTAGTCTCCCTTGGACCATGAGTCCATGACCAGTAGCTATGTGATGTTCTCCTTCCGTTCTTGTGCTTCACTAATTAGTCCTCGTGAGCTGCCCTACATGATCGAGGCACATATGTAATCCTTATGCTTTTGCTATGATGAGTTTGCTGGGATCCGATGGATTATGAGATTATGTTCAGATTGTGATTGAGTAATATATTTGATCTACCTCTTTTATATTTATGTTCATAAGTAATTCTTGCATGTTCTCCGTTGTTATTTATTGCTTTGGCCAAGTGATACGTAGTGACTCCAAGAGGGAACGTTATGCTTGATTGTGGGTTCATGCCCCTCGATGACTAGCTTGAGTGACAGAAACATGAGTCTAGGGGATGTGCTGTTGCCACAAGGGGGAAAACAACGGTGCTTGTGCCCGCGGGTTCAAGGATTGTTTACTTTACGCAAAGTTCTTTTAATGCAGTTGTCTGTTGCATTGAGTTTACACTATGGGTGGGGCTCGCAACTTAATACCAGCGAGATGTTCTGGATAGATATCTCAAGGTGGATGATTAGTAGTAGATATCGATGGATTTCGGTCTACTTACTTTGGCGTACCGCCCATGCTTTGAACCTCAACCTTTCTTGCAATGTAGTCAGCATTGGTTTGCGTTCGTGGTCCTGTCAATTGCCCAGCTGTAATTCGTTTACCTCACATAGCTGTTTTATCGTCTTTTGGGAGAGAGACATCACTAGTGAACATCATGGGACTCCGGTCCATATTACCATCATTGATCACATCCGCTATTTACTTTTCGCTATTATTTACTATTGCAAAACATTATCTATCACTACTATCATTTGCTTTTAATCCTTTGTGAATTACAAGGCCGGAGGGATTGACAACCTCTCTGTACTCGTTGGGAGCAAAGTTATTTGTATCTGTATGCAGGATCACGTTGATTGCTAATATATGGCGCCGTTAGCAGTTGACACCTACTTGTTGAACGTAGGAGTCTCTGGGGATTCGATCCTTGGCATCTTTGCTAAGGGAAAACACTTCCACAACACTGCATCTTTCACCTTCCACTTGGGGTAACCAACGAGGGGTTAGAGGCCCATCATTCTCCCTTTAATACATTAGCCGAACAAAGCGGAATGTAAGGTGGCAAGCACAGGAGCCGGGCAACCCAACTATAGACCAAAGACATGATTCGGACTTTTTTGGACGCCGAACAGTTCCCTATTGGTGTTCAGACTTTTTTGGAGGCGTGCCAGGCTGGGTACAACCCCTGGTGTTAAGTCCAGGTATTAAGGCATGTGCGGTGATCTGACTTGGGGGTAGAGAATACAGTTGGTAAAAATAGAAAAACTCCAAGCGAATTGGAACCAACTTCTTCTTTTATATCCCGTATAATACGGCGAGCCGTGAGGTTACAGATAACACCGATAACAGCCTCGAGCATTTGACATGCCAAAAAGTAAAAGAGAGAAAGAGAAAAAAAGGTTTACACAGAGCCTGGATCTAAAAAAAGAAATTTCAACACGTGACCCCACTGCACGTCTGCGTCTTTTTCTCCTTGGAAATATGCGCTTGAGAAGGGGAATTAAAATGGCCGCCTGTAAAAATTAAAAAGAAAGAAAAAAAGGCAAGATTCGATAAAAGAATATCCTGTACGGTCGTAAACAATGTAGGTTCTTCTGAAAAAGAAGATGTATTTTAGAGTCTGAATAGGGTCATGCCGAACTATGGACTATTTAGATGTTGTGTGCCTCTAGCGCCACTCAAGGTATTTCAACGACATAATTATGTACGTGAGGTACGTATGCTACCACCTTATGGGGCATTCGACATGGGCGCAACTGCTAATCGAGCTCAAATTCCTCTGAGCTGCCGCATTGTAGTGCGGACCGGACACATTTAGCCGTGTTTGTGGTCTTGACGACTGATGAACTATTCGGCCTGAATAAGACGCTTTCTTTGAACCTCAGTCGATAGGGCCGCAGTGGCTTCCTCCGTGCGGAGGGAGCGCTCCATGTTTCCATTGACTGTGATGACACCGTGTGGTCCAGACATTTTGAGCTCTAAGTAAACATAATGTGGTACTGCATTAAAGCGAGCGAATGCCGTTCTTCCGATTAGTGCGTGATAGACACTTCGAAAATTAGCATGCACGCACCAAAGACTTACTTAGAAAACAAGAAACTGCCTAATTTAGTCATGCATGTATGTGCAAAACACTAGAAAAATCCTATAATAATTGGCACGTTCAATACATATTAGTAGTATTGCTAACATAAATTTTAAACGGATTTAGGTGTGCGTATAGTAGATATTCCCACTTTCTGCCTCCGCTATGCGTATAAGAAAAAAATAGTTTCTCCTTGTACTATACCTTGTAGTTTATAGGATATATATACCGACTAATTGTGTAAGGATAATACATATTTTTGGTATCATTCATCCTGTATCACACATTTGTTGATACATCTCTATCGGGTATGCTCTATAGATATTCATATCTATATGAACGTAATGTATTTTCTATCGAGGTATTTAGTTTACATATCTGTATCCACTTATAGAAAGGTTGTGTCATTTATGGGTATATACCAATTAATTTCACATAAAGGTATTTACAAAAATATCATGAGTATGCACTTTTATTTTTCCAAACTTGAGTATACACTTACAAATATATCGGACTACGTTTATAGGTATCTAATACCTAGAATAAATCATAGGGTATATACATGCATGAAAATTATTTGGAATAAATTGTAGGATATATACGGTTGTCTGTATCTAATACCTAGAAAATAAATCATAAGGTATATACGTGCATGCAAATTATTTGAAATAAATTATAGGGTATATACATTTGTATGTATCTAATACATAGAATAATTCATAGGGTATATACGTCCATTCAAATTACTTGGACTAAATTGTAGCGTATATATGTTTGTAGGTATCTAAAAATACCTAGAATAAATTGCATGGGTATTTTACAGTTGTAGGTATAAGTTCTAGTACCAAGAATAAATCATGTGAGAATTAATCTACAATGCGTGAATCAATCTACAATCAATGGTCATGGAGGATACAAATGCATGCATGCATGCAGAAAAGGAAAGCAAATTATTTGGAAGGTTAGTAGCGATTATTTATAAGAGGAAATGCATTAGCGGGTTTGGACCCGATCAAGGTCCCCAGGTACCTAGGTGCCCCAGATAATTAAATATCACTTGAAGCGCCATTCCATATTCGTGACACCGTGTGGCCGCTTACACCGCCTCATGTGACTGATGAGTAGCCGGTCTTATGGTGGCTCCATGAAATGATGCGTGTAAAGTTGAGACGTGGCCTAAGACTTTGCGGATGCACCTATGTGTGTTATCTTCCACGCTAAAAGATAGGAGGAATAAAAGACCACTCTACAAGGACACCGATCCAAAGCATCTAACCGCCGCATCCTCTAGGCCATGCATAACCGAATCTATTGTTTATGATGTAATCTTCATCATGCTATTTCTAATAGTTTTATTTGCTGTTTTACATTTTATTAGTCTAACCAACCTATTAATAAAGTGTCAGAAATGATAGTTACGTGCGTTATGTTTATATCATTTTTTGGTATTGCTTATCTCTACGTAATATACAAATTTGCCAAAGATTGCCTTTTCTCGCTATGAATTCCTATGTTTTTCATAATCTTCATATGAGAAGTATGATTATTAATACTATTTTTCTTATTTTCAATCAAAAAAGCAACACCATAAAAGTTCATGAGGAAACAACCTATTGACTACATTACTAAGGAAGGTTGAGTAGGTAATATTGCTTGAATTTTGTAGCGGTAGAGTAGGGTACAATAAGTGAATTGGCACGCCTAGAAGAGTCACCCACCATCCGTGGCTAGGCAATATACTAGTCTAAATAGTTCACAAAATACAAGCTATACTAATTTTGCACTTGGTAATTTTCTAAAGTATAATCATTAGCCGAAAAAGAGGACACGTGCGGTGTCAGCCACCGAAAAGCTTCAAGTAACCTAGTTTTGTGACCATATCACATGATATTGGTTCTTCGCATGTGGTCATTTTAATATTGGCCATCCTTTATGCATCGTTGATGATGAAGACTTCCCTGTGCCTCCTAGTCCTATGAAAATAAATATATGGTATTTTGCGGAGCTTCGAAAAATACTAGGTTATGATCGATCCATTGGGAAGGTTAGTAGACCCGATTTGGATATTGACCTCCAAGTAGCATATGCCGGCTTTTGATGAGATCTAGTCTTGGGACATTGTTTATATGACGGGGACGAACTCGTGGGTTATATAGAGGGCAGTGTTGGGTACCATACACGACCTTTCTATGTAAATAAGTTACCCGTTTAAAAAATCTCCCTTTGTGGTGAGTCCCACCAATAACTATTTTGACCATAAGTAAATAATGAACCATCAATGGGAGACTATGTTGTGGTAGTGAACTTCCACATAACTACTGAACTTAGGGCATGGTGGGTTGGTAGTCATACTTCACCACACTTCTCTTACTAAGTTGCAGCATGCCACGAAAAGTGTGGTGAACAAATTGGTCGCCACAAGGGCGTGTTTGATTCGTAGGCACACATTTGCTAAACTTTGTCATAGGTATGAAACCTTCTTATGGCTATTGTTTGTTTCACTGCAACAACTTTTTCAGCAGTGTGTCCCACATGTCACACACATGTAAAAAAAATCAAATCTTGCCATACTTTTTCCAATTATTGTCATACTTTATCAACAACTTTCTGATGGTAGCTAATCCTAGCCGAAACTTGGTCCATCTCAAATTGTCATGAGGCTGCTTAGAGCTTGTATGTGACAATTTGGCTCACTGTGGGTAGCTGTCTAAGTGCATCTCCAATGCGGACCCCCGAAAACAAACATGGTATTTATCAGTGCACTATATTCGGATGCGTCCACAGAGATGATGTGGGAGCAGTCCACAGACACGATATGGGAGACGACCATCCAACCTTGTCCCTCAAATAGGCAGAAATTTTTGATAAGAGGGGGCAGGCCATGCGAACCTAGAGGACAAATTACATGAGATAAGAGGAGATGTGCTCCAACTGACGGTGGCCAAACAGATCCTCGCATGTTGTCCAGAGTCCTGCAAAGCTCCCCCAAGTTTGGTTTCCGGTTTGGGGGAAAATGAACAAGCGGACTGGTTCGCAGATGTTTAGGGGGACATTAGATGTCCAAAAATGTCCGAACAGTGTGGCTTGAACCTTTACCGTCTCTTTGAGGCATTTTTCAATTCAAAGGTCCTTAGATGAGGTGCTAAGTGCATTAAATAGATTAGCAACTCAAGTCTCCAATGCATAAGTGCTTAATTTATTGTAGCTAATCTAGCTATATTTAATGATTTAGCACCTAAACTCTTCCATGCATTCGTGAGCTTTCTTCATTTAAGTGTTTTGCCTAGGTTGGCATGCTTGGCGTTGGTTCTTCCCGGGGTCACCAAACTGTTTTCTCCTTCTTAATTACTATGCCATGCCCTTGTTTGTGCTTATGTAGCATGCTTAGCACTTATACACCATGGAGCACTGAGAAGGGCCTAAGGGACTGCGTTGGAGATGCCCTAAGGGCATTATTTATGGAAGCTACACCTTGATACTGCCCAACTCCCAACGATCCATCACCGGACCATACTTCATTTCTTTTTTTGGTTCTCTCTTACTTTTTCAGTGTGTCTTCACACAAGCATCGCAACTCGCCCTTTCACTTCTGGATGAGGCAGCGGCCTATTATACAAGAGCTCATTTAACTCTGATATCATTTACTTTTTCTCTCTTTCTTCCACATAGGCACATGTCCAAACTGTAGCATAATACATGCGTTAACTAAGCAAACTCAGCTAGCTCTATTTTCCGATGCTCCATGGCTTTTTTAGGAGTATTTGGGTTATGCGTACCCAGTCATGACTCGTGGCATGAGTAATAATCAGTGCTCACACTTTCTTCATTTGCATATTCTTTCCCGCGAAGACCGTGACACATCTGACCATTCTTATATTTACTTGACACTAGAATTAATTCACAACTCCTATCTTAATAAGGATTTATATCAACCTCTAAGAGTATATGGTACAATAAGTGAATTGGCACCTTTATAAAGGTCACCTACCAACCATTGCCAAACGATATACTAGTTTCTATACATATTTTAATAAAAGACAATATACTATTTTTCACTTCATTTTTTTAGGAATAATCGTTGGCCAAAAAAAATAAGACACATGGGGTGGCAACAACTGAAAGGCTCCATGTAGCCAAGTTTTGTGACGTTGCCACATGATAACATGTTTTTGTTGCTCATGCTTTCTTTGTCATCGATGCTCTAGAGTTCCCCGTGATTCCTATTCCTATGAAAAAAGAAATCCATTTTGGCATTCGTTGAAATTTTTTAAATGCTATGTCTAGATTGATCCAAAGGGAAGATGATAGAGAGCTGATCTAGATTTCGACCTCTAAGTACCATACGACAACTTTGGAGGAGATGTTGGATGCTGGTGTATGGGGCCCTGTCAGGTGGAATTTTCGTATTTAGGTGTGTGCCAGGTGGGGGGAGGGGTAGGTCATTTGAGTGGGTGGATGAGATCTGGTGTTAGAGCATTGCTTTATATGATGGGGAAGACTGGTGGGTTATATAGAGGGCAGTGGGCTTGTGGGTTATATAGAGGATAGTGTTCGGTACAGTACATGGTCTTTGCCACAAGAGAAGTTGCATGTAAATAACATACCTGTTTGAGACCTACGTTTGTGGCATGTCCTATCACTATCTATTTTGACCATCTATTGGCAGTAAACCAATAATAACAAACTATTTTGTTTTAGTGAAATGGTTGACTAGTTTTTGCCTTACAAGTTCTAGCTTAATGGCTATCCAGATTTTCACATGAAATTTTTGAAATATTATGGGGCAAGGATGCATAGGGACAGTCACCCACCTCGCGTTCATGCTGCATGAAGTTCTCTCTCGGTTGGTTGCCGAAGATGATGTGCTCTCTCCATCCAAATATATATGATCTAATATGTTTTTCGAAGTTGCCGGATAGAGCAACAATATGAACGTGCATGTTACAAAAAGCACGGAGTCAAATTCATATGTTTAAGGAGTTTACGATATAATTTGTATATCATACATCTCATATATTATAATCTTATCAACGATCGAAGGTAACCTCGAAAATCTCATTGTGCCTATATATTTGAATGGCGAGAGTATGAAACAAGATCTAGTTCGAATAGTCATGAGGCTACTTGGAGCTCACCTAGGACGGTTTTGGCTGACCTCGGATGGCCGTGTAATAATTGAGCAAACTCGGCTAGTGACGGCTCTGTTTTCCAATGCTTCGTGGTTTTGAGGGGAATATTTTAGGTATGTGATTAATCACTCAATTCATTGGACTTAGTCATGACTCGTGACATAAGATTCTGCATTCAAAAAAAGATTTTAGGGCATCTAGTACGGCAACCCGCAAAAAATCCTCCCCCATCCATCAGCGGACACGGATGTGGGAGGACGCCATCAAACCGTAGCCGCGTACATTTTCACAACAACTCGAACCAACCTGACAAAACTCGTGCATACATGGATGGATTTCATATTAACATGACGGATTTCCTATAAAAATGCCAGATTTTCATATAAATACAACGGATCTCAGTACATTTACATTAACTATGCGGTGCTTGTCCGGTTCTGGAGGTATAATAATAACTAATCTAAATGGCCGCCCGCGGATCCCTTTATCTTCCTCATGTCCGGCAGCCCGATCATAGGAAAGGCAGGAGCCCCAAAGGTATATGCTTCAGCGCAAAGGACGACTCGCTTCCCCACAGCTCATCGGAGTGGAACCCCCGGCTGATCCTTCAACGAGAGGGGACAACAACGCCTCCGCTTCTGTGGAGCCCATGTGGGATCGACATAGGACCTCACAAGAGAAGAATTGAGAAGACACCACATGAGTACGCAGTCGTCATCGCGGCGGTGGACCTCATGGGACCCAAGCGACAGCGACCTCCCATGTTCTACTTTTCCTCGATGATGGCGGTGGACGCGAAGGCGCTAGCCACCGACTCATCGTTTTCCGCGCACCCAGCTTCGGTCTCGGCCTGGATGGCATGGTCAAAGGGATGGGAGGCGCGGTCGTAGACACGGGGGGAGGGGGGCGTGGTATGATGTGCCATCGTCGATGGCAGTGGTGACGCCCGTGCTGCAATGCTCCCTGTTGTGCCGGTGTGGAGCAACTTGGGGCTGAAGCGACAAGTTGCTAAACCACGCGCTGGCTTGGGGCGGCAACTTGTTCCGTCGGGACAGGCGCGGTGAGCTGTCTCGCTCGTATCCGGCTGGCTTGTATGTTGGAGAACTGATCTTCAGAAGCCATCAGAAGTGTTGTGAACGAGGAGATGGGGGAGCGGCGGATGATGCGATTCTTGCGGGCAACTGGCGGCGGGCGGGACACGCGTAGGATGGGAGGGGGGGTTGATTGGCCAGGACGGTCCGAAGCGGGATTGGGATCAACCCGGACTCCTGCAAACCTACCCCTCTTTTGCCTTCGGTTCGCGGGAGAAATTGCGTCCAAAGCGCCCCGTGGACGGTTATAGGTCGGCGTTGGATGACTTCCGCGGTCCGGACAACGCGGTCCGAACAAATGCAGGAGGTTTGAGGGTCGGCGTTGGAGATGCCCTTAGTGCAACCATTTTCTTCATTTGCATATGCTTTTCAAGGAACACCATGCCACATCTTAATATATATTTTTTACTTAAAATCTTTCCCTAATAATAATAAAGCACGGATTGCTTTTGGTCGTCCGTCATAAAATTTCCTTTCCAAATTGCCCTTAATTACCTAATATGCCACCTATAAGTGAAGAAAATAATTCATTTTTATTTTCAGAAACGCTTTTAGATTTGGTTCTTATTCACTGATACACTCACATGTCTCAACCAGTCAGGCTCTTCTACACGCAAGACCGCGGTTTGATACCTTCTTTTTTAGACGATCGTGGTTCGATACCTTTTTTTAGACAACCGCGGTTCGTTACCTTTTTTTTTGAGACAATTAGCGGAGCTTTTTATTAAGGCGTCACTAGCTGAGCCGGGACGAAAGAAAGGGTTCCGGGGTGACCTAACCAAACATGGCGGCCCTCCCCTAACATCAAAGCATGCTTCGCTAAATTGTGATCCTCCACATTGGAGCTCCTAAACTCATGAACAAAATTACACAAAGAAAAACTACTAGAGTGCGCTATTATTTCATGTATAATGGCCCCATACTCCGAGCCACTCTTCTGCTTAATGCTGTCGATAACCTCCCTGCAATCTGAGGCTACGTGGATGGAATGAAGCTGAAGATCCTTTGAAAGTGCCATTGCCTCCCTCACCGCCATTGCTTCTAGGGTGGTAGGGTTAATGATTGATCTAAAACCCATCGTTGATGCCCCTTGAAAGAGGCCATCGGCGTCCCTTGCTATAGCGGCGACTGCACCCACCCCGCGCCTCTCTGCTACTGCTGCGTCAACATTGAGTTTTGACATATTGGCCGGGGGCTTCAACCAGTGTCTTGGTCTGATCGCCTGTCCATTAGACCTCGGCGTAACCTCCTTGTTAAGATTCTGCCATTCGCTCATGTATCGCTGTATAAACATATGAGTAGACATAAGAGATTGGTGAATATCCTCATAGACGACCTTCCTTTTGGCGCTCCAGACTGCCCATAACGATATGGACATCTGTGTGAACTGATTCTGGTTTAAGGCTTCATTAAGGGCAAACAACCATTCTCTTGGATCATCACTCGTGAATTGGCACATCTTCTGAACCATCTCCTCATCTGAGAGGGCCCAAATACATCGGGCGTGAGTGCAATCTATCATCGTATGTCTCCACGAATCTGTCACTCCGCAAAGTTTGCAAGCTGCGGACACATCCATGTGTCTGTGATGGAGCACATCGGCCGTTGGGATAGAGCTTCTTGCCAGACGCCATAAGAACAACTTGATCTTTGGTGGTAGCTTAACCTTCCATAGCGACGACCACATATTGCTTTCATGTCCAGCTCGTGATGAACCTTCCTCCTCATCGATCCACGACTCTCTCTCCATCTTTGTTTTCACAATCAGACGATACGCTGAAACGAACAGAGAAAACTCCCTTCTTCTCCATACTCCATACCCAAAAGTCATCGATATCTCTGGTGCATATAGGTATACTGAGTATAGCTTCAGCATCAATTGGTATGAACACCGATCGGACAAGTGGCTCGTTCCAAGTAGCTGTTGCAGTGGAGATGAGTTCCGAGACCATCCTCGGCGGTGTTGGAATCCTTGAGGTGATAGGTCTCAACAACCCCTGTCTTGGTAGCCAGTTATGGCTCCAGATATTGGTGGTTCTTCCATTCCCGATTCTGCGTATGATTCCGAGTTTTAGCATGTCCCGTCCATCCAAGACAGCTCTCCAAATCTGCGACGGCCTCCCTCCCAATTCCGCTTCCAGTAAAGAGGTCTCCGGGAAGTAGGATGCTTTCAGGATTCTAGCACTCAGGGATTCCGGCTCGGTTAACACTCTCCAAGCTTGTCTCGCAAGCAAAGCTAGGTTGAAAATCTCCATATCTCTAAATCCAAGACCTCCCAAGTATTTTGGCTTCGTCATTACGTCCCAGGCCACCCAACTGGGTTTCCTCTTTCCAGCCTTACTCCCCCACCAGAATTGGCGAATGATGGAAGTGATGTTCTCACAGAGTCCCCGAGGAAGCCTGAAGCATGCCATGGAATAGACCGGCAAGGCTTGTGCTACAGCCTTAATGAGTACCTCTTTGCCCGCGGCTGATAGGAGTTTTTGCATCCAACCTTTCACCTTCTCCCAAACTCTGTCCCGAAGATACCTGAAGGTGCCCATCTTGGATTGCCCCACATCTGTTGGCATACCCAGATAACGATCACTCAAAGATTCATTCTGGATGTTAAGAGTGCCTTTTATGCTATCCCTCAATTGTTGAGGACACCCCTTACTGAAAAAGATAGAAGATTTGTTGTGGTTTATCCGCTGTCCAGAAGCATTGCAGTAAGTTTCCAGTACGTTGGATACCTCAGCTGCCCCCTCTTGACTTGAATAGCAACAGGCTATCATCGGCGAAAAGAAGGTGATTAACAGCCGGAGCTGTCGGAGCCACCTTGATCCCATTGAGTGCCGATGAACGAGAACTGGTTTTTAAAAGGCACGAAAGGCCCTCTGCTGCAATCAAGAAGAGGTAGGGGGAGATCGGATATCCCTGTCTGATGCCACGAGTAGGAATAAAATTTTCAAGCCTCTCTCCATTGAACTGAACTGAGAACGAAACAGAGCTGATCATCCCCATCACTATGTCCACCCACTGTTGTTTGAAACCCAATTTTGACATAATCGCTTGTAGATAGGACCACTCAAGCCTGTCGTATGCTTTCATCATGTCTAACTTCACCGCACAGTAGCTATTAGATTTCGCCTTGCTACGCTTCATAAAATGTAAGCATTCATATGCACAGATGATGTTGTCCGTTATTAACCTCCCTGGAACGAAAGCCGACTGCTCCTCTGAGATTATGTCTGGCAGAATCACTTTCAGCCTCTTTGAGACAACCTTGGATGCTATTTTGTAGATGACATTACATAAACTAATGGGGCGGAACTGAGTTAGAAGAGTTGGGTTTATCACCTTGGGGATGAGAACCAATACCGTATCATTCACACACTTGGCACTTTCCTCTCCGCGAACAATACTCAGAACTGCCTTAGTGACCTCCTCCCCGCATAAATCCCAGTGTCGTTGATAAAATTGTGCAGGAAAACCATTCGGCCCTGGCGATTTGGTGGGGAACATCTGGAAAAGCGCTATTTTCACTTCATCATTTGTGCATGGTGCCATTAGCTGCTCGTTCATTGCTGCAGTAACCTTTACAGGAACATGTTGTAGAACTTGATCGATGCCAGTGACGCCTTCCGATGTATACAGGTTCTTGTAGAACTCAACCACCATTCTTTTCAACTCCGCTTGGTAATGTATCAGGACGCCTAGAGAATTGGCCAAAGCTTTGATCATGTTCTTTTTCCTCCGCAAGCTAGCTCTCATATGAAAAAATCTAGTATTTCTGTCGCCCGTGGCTAACCACTCTATCCTTGAACGCTGCCTCCACATTAGCTCCTCCTGGTGATACAGCTCAATTAATTTTTCACTGATTTTTAGTTCAACATGCGACGGTCCCACCCTGGAAGGCTCTTCGCGCAGACGTTGCAACTCAGCATTCAAGTGTTTAATCTCTTTACGAACAGATCCAAAAGTCTCCCTATTCCAGCGCCCCAAACTGTTTGATATAGCAGTCAACTTCTCCCTGAGGCCCTCCATGGTTACCGTCGGCTGCTCCTGATTCCATTGTTGGTTAATGTTCTCGCGCCATGATTCATGGGACTCCCACATAACCTCATATCTGAATGGAGGTTTTGCCGCCGGTCGGTCTTGATCACCCGTCAGGCTGAGGAGGATTGGGCAATGATCAGATCCTGCAGCTGTCAAGTGTTTGAGACTGGCTTCCGGGTACCGAGCACTCAGTTCGGCTGAGACCAGAGCCCGGTCCAACCTAACCTTTGTGTAACTCCCGCCCCTTACTTTCTTTTCAACGTCCAGAAGTTGCCCTCATAGCCCAAATCCATCATCATGCAGACATCAACAGCGTCCCTAAAACCTTGAATTTGTGCGTTGCTCCGTTCTCCAATTCCTACATGTTCCTCTGGTCGTAACACCTCATTGAAATCTCCGATACAGACCCATGGTAGATCACTCAACATGGCAATCCCCTTCATAGTGTCCCATTTTTGATACCTCAGTTCAGTTCGCGCCTCTCCATAGAAACATGTAGTACGCCACTTATCATAACCAGGGACATCCACCGAACAGTCAATGTGATACCCCGAATACCCCAGAAACTCAACTTTTATTGGATTGTTCCAGAAAAGGCCAAGGCCTCCACTACGGCCTTGGCTACTAACAGCAAATGAATTATCAAAACCAAGAGTATTTGCTAGACCTTCTACCCGAGCTCTATCTAGCTGTGTTTCAACAATACAAAGGAGGGTAGGGACAAATTTCCGCGCTAGCTCGCGGAGTTCTCGGACTGTCGCGGGTTTGCCTACACCGCGACAGTTCCAGCACAGGACACTCATTGAGCCCGGCGGTACTCCTCCCGGGAGCCCGCCGATGTTGCTTCTGAATCACTTCCTGTCTTCTTTATCATACTCTTTGATATCCTCTTCTCGCCGACAGTCTCCATCCTAGCACGCTTCGGCTCTTGCTTCGGGGGCGGGCTGATTGGTGTTTGAGGTGTCGGGAGAGCTTTTAACTCACCTCCCTTCAGATTTGACTTGAAACCCCCCTGGATGGTAGCTATCGCATCTGTGACCTGGCCCCTTTTCCTGTTGCCTTCGCCATCAACCATTTGTTCATCCATGTCAGGGTTTTTCCAAGTATGTTGTTCTTTCTCCTTGCTCTTCTCCTTGCTTCCTTTCATGTTACCACCCGGTCCTTGTCCCGCACCCCTGAACCAATCAGCTTTGAGATTCTTAAAAACGAGCGCTGACGGAGGATGAACCCCGTCTCCGTGTTCCTTGTGCAGGTGGCCGAGCCTCCCACACACCGCACACCAGTTAGGCAGTCGTTCGTACTTAACACGAAAAATCATCCTTTTCTCGCCCACCTTGAGCGATACTGCATTTTTGAGAGGTTTCCCCACATCAATCTTAACTTGCACCCTGTAAAAGTTGCCTTCAAAGTCATGCGAGGCTGGTTCGGCATAGACAAAAGTCCCTAGCTTTCTGGCCAAAGATGGTATCTGGGATACATAGCCCTCTGGAAAATCATGTATCTGGGCCCAAATTTCCAAGAGATCAAGCTTGATCGACGATGGCTTTGAGAAACCATCATATGGTGCTACCAACACTGCATCCGCTCAGAACGCCCAAGGTCCGTCCCACATTACTCGTTCCCAGTCGCCCAAGCATGAGAATTGAAGTGTATACAAGTTGTCTTCAAGGGGACGGATATTGACTCTCTGCGCCAGATTCCAAGCCGCGCACATATTCTTGAAGAACCAATACTGGCTATACTGTTTCTCGGTGTTTACCTTGGCCACTGCCATCCAGCGAGTAGCTTCCGGCGGCAGAGATTGCTTGTCCACCACCACATCATCCAGATCGTCCTCTGAGAGACCCAGCTCCTTCATCATCGCCTCCAGATCGTCCTGATCACCCGACCCAGAAGCTTCAGCCGCCATTGTTTTTGTTCTCTAGCCCGAAGATGAGATCTAATCGGGCTGTTTTTGTTCGTTACCTAAGCGACCGTTTGTTTTTGTTCGTTACCTAGTTCCGCTCTTTTGTCTCCCCTTTTCTTTTACGCGCCTCTTACTTCGTGTGTGCAGTAATGGGCCGGCCCATGTGTCGGTCTTCACACCCCTGCTATTTATTATTTCATTTTTTGCTTTTTTCCTTTACCATTTCTGTATTTGTTTTTCCTTCTTTAAATTAGCTTGGGTTTTCCAAAAAATCCAAATTTCACAAGTTGCGAGTTTTGGAAAAATATATCAAG
The DNA here is from genome assembly GCA_902687465.1 of Secale cereale. Lineage (NCBI taxonomy): Eukaryota > Viridiplantae > Streptophyta > Magnoliopsida > Poales > Poaceae > Secale > Secale cereale. The sequence goes on from LR738711.1 coordinate 41,426,628, forward strand.
AAATCATAAAAATTTCATGATTTCCAAAACTATTCGCATTTTTTCAAAAATCATGATTTAAAAAAAATAGAGAAATAAAATATTCATGATTTCGAAAAAGTTATTGTGTATTAAAATATATTCGAGAATTTGGTAAAAAAATGTCAATGATTTTTTTAAATGTTCACAAAAAATAAAACAGATACGTAAATAACGAACAAAACAAACGGTCGCTTACGTAGAGGTTTTATTATAGGATCTGAAGATGTCGTTTTATGATTTTATTTAGTCCATCATGCGTCGGATAAGAAAAAGATTTCCGTGTTTTGTCAACACTGAGCCCCGTAAAATTGACACAAGTTCCAATGAATTTGTTTTTGTAAGTTATATGAAAATGACTAAATGTTTAGTTTGCCTCTATACACAACTATCATTATTCTGGTGCTACAGTTTTTACTGGTTATGGACACACCGTTACGCTAAATTAAGGCGAGACACATCATTCATCAGTCTAGCTCAGACATGCTCCGTCAATGCAATTTTCTCAGCCAAATAGTATTTAGTTGTGGCGCCTTACGAAACCAAGTCGTTATGAGACCATCACATTTTCAATTTTTAAAATAATATTTTAAAAATCCATTCAGACATAGTTTGTGAAATGATATTTTAATATTCTTTATCCCATCCTGGCATTTGCTTCAAAGTTTCAGACTTTTTTTTATCTCTACCACATCTGCATAATCTATTTGTATTTTTCTCGTTGCAACGCACGGGCATATTTGCTAGTTGTTTTTAAATCAGACAACTCTTATCATTTTTTTTATTTCAACCACAATGGAGACATGACATCATCAACTTCGAGGAAAAATGAAAATATGACGTCAGAAATACATGGGTCAGGAAATATAAGAAAGAAAGCACATTGTTATACTGATTCATACTCGACACTTCATAGAAAATTATGTTTTCTTTATTGGAAAATCAGGGTGAACCTTTCAACGAAAAAAATTCAGCATACCGATTTAGGACCGCATCATATTTTGAGCAAGTATGATGATTCAGGCTTAATACAACTCGTTATATGTATTGGTACACGAGACTTGTAGCTGGAGATTCTGATTTAGTTACACGAAATTTTGGTATCATTCAACGGAAATTATGATTTAGTTGAGGTGTCAATTTTCTGCCAGAAGACATCAACTATAATGAGCAGTGACTGAAAAAATGACAGCGACCCAAGAAGAAAGCAGAAATGGGGACTCATTTGAGATCTCAGAATGATTTCTTTCATCTGATTGTATGATACAAGAAGAAAGCAGCCACAACTAAAGTATAATCACCAGCTAAACTTGTGCCTTCTGAGTTTCAGCAGCTGAGAAGACAGAGGAAAACCAGAGGAGGGAATAAAACAGAGCTACCAGGCAGAAGCAGAGGCGAGGGAGGGATGCCACGCTAGCTAATCTCACTTGCTAGTACCTGCCTAGAGCCGTAGTGATGGTGGTGGTTGGGTAGTGGTGGTGATCCATGGCAGCAGGTTCTTGGACTTGGAGGCTCCCCGTGTAGGCGTCGTCGCCGACCTTGTTGTGCCACGCGGGAACGCCGGGAAGATTTGGCGTCCCGACGTCGGCCTTGTGCTGCGTGTAGGCGGCGTAACCGCCAGGGTGGCCACCAGCGCCGTCATGATAGGCCTTGTGCCCGGCCTCATCGACTGCGGTAGGCGGCCTGTTGTGGTAGGCTGCCTTCTGATCGGCGCCGGCGTAGTGGTTGTTCCTGTTGTTGTTCCCTCCGCGGCCTTGGCGGCGGCGGCCGGCTTCGTTGTTGTTGGACCGCTCGCCGCCGTAGTCGTCCCTTCTGCCGCCGCCGAAGCACGAGCCGAACTCGAAGCACATTATTTTTGTGGGATTAGCACTGCACCGAGGAGGAGACTTAACTAGCTGAATCACTAGACTAGGCATTGTGGTGGAATTGATGCTCCGGAATGGCAGTGTGGTACGGGTATATATACGAGACGAGCGAGCTCGTGTCGCACGACGCAGATGTGACTCCGGTTCACACTTGATGCGACTCCCACCGTCCCTAGCCCAGTTGCAGCTGCTCTGGTCCAGATGGATGAATGGATCAGGTTTCGGCTTGGGCACAGTGGTGGGGTGGTCGGGGTTTCTTCCCCAGCCCAAGTCGTCCGGAAATCAGAGGGAGGAGATAGCCGAGCTGAGCGCTTGGGGAGCGGATAGAGTGGTGGTCTGGGAGAGCGACGCCTCGTGGCGGGCGGTGCCGCGCCGCGGACAGCATCGGACGATTCCGGAGGCAGGCCACGATGCGTAGCTCGTCTTGTTGGGGTTCTGTCCTCGGCCTGCTGCCTTTGCGGACGACAAGACGGACTGTTGCCGATGTTTCCCCATCCATCCAGGCCTCCGACGTTCGTTCATTGATCCATTCCTAAGTCACTGTTAGAACACGTTTTTTTTTCTGAGAAGACGAGAAAAGTCCACATTACATCCTTCAACTAACCACACGGTTTGATAATCAGCTCTCAACTTTGCACCCTGAACTAATCACGCGGTTAAAAAATCAACCCTTCATCCGGTTTTGACTCATTTCAGTGGTTTCGACCGCATTGACGGGTGACTCGGCAGTGTCATATCACCCTTTGACCCCTCTTTACATGTGGGACCCACTTACAGGAAAAAAGATCATCATGCTCTCTCATCTTACTGTTGGAAATACCCCTAGACGACCAGCTGTACCAACGTGTGAATCTCACATAGAGTAGCTCTCTTTCTCTCTGTATAACTACCAGTGCATGTTGCATGAGCTTATATATGAGTTGATTACGGAGGTTGTTAGCGTAGTGGCTGTTGGAAATACGCCCTCAGGATCGATCACATAAAATTATACGAACACGCACATAAAAAACTGATAGCCAAAGGACCCTTGTCGTGCCCTCTTTTCTTCCTCTTTATTTCTTTTTCTCCTTTTCTGTGTGTTACAAAACTCACGCCATGGCTGTGCATATATATATGCATCAACAGCCGACCTAACGGAACCCAAACCTACTCGTAATAGATTGCACACCACGTTACATATTCAGAGATGTATCACTACTTGGAAAGTAAATTGACAGAACCTGCACTTTTCTATTCTCTAATACACACGTAGGCTACTCTTTCCAAAACTAATCACCCGGCCACCTGATCACGCTTAGACATAACTCGTCGTAACCGGAGGACTCTCCTAATCAAACTTACCATATGTTTGGATTATTCCAACAATCACCTCCTAATTTAAACATATCACACTTTACATGAGAAGACAAGCAGACGACTATCTCTTTATCTTGTCACGGCGGTTGCCTCCACTGAAGCAATGTACTAGACCACAATTTCTCTTTTTCACAAGGATGGCCAGCACTTCATCACCATCTTTTATTTTCATGCCGACTTGTAGACTAGAACCAACGATTACTCGGACTATCAACCACGCTGTCACATCTTAGCGTGCTACATGCAGACTAAACGCATAGTCTCATGCAGGAACTCAACTTAACTGGTGCACGTCCATCTCCACGTTGATCTTCATCTTCCATCGATCGCTCGCACACGGGGAGACACATCTCCTCACCCGTCACATCTTCTCAGTGTCGCCGATGCCACATCTTATCAAACGACATCTCCTATCCAGCGGCAACACAACTAGCCATATACGTGCAACTCATCTCCACTGTATATGAACTCGCTGGAACTCCGCGACCACGAACGGAAACGCAAGGCACAATTTCCTTTTTCCATCCTCTTTCGGTCCCAATTCTCCTCCGCATCACACACCTGAGATCTTGGACGCACCTTGCAAGAACTCATGTGCACACCTTGATGACGGCTCGCAACTTCGCCATCTCCAGCTTGCACCCTCCAACGATGATCTCGATGATTTCCTTGGTGTCGCAACTTTGGCACGTCCATAACCATCTACTATCACCAACACCTTGTCGACGACAGCCCTGTCGCCCTCCTACAGGTTATTCCGTCGAATGATGATCACCCGTCACCTCGCTTGCGACAGCGTCATCGCCACCTCCTCGTCGTCACTCCACCGAATGACAATCAGCCCGACCCTTCACGTCGTTGCACCACACCCAACGACTATATCGGCCACTCCTCGTTGTCGCTACACCAGCACCCACTTCTCCTTTTCGCCTCATCATGCAGCGACTTCATGGCCCGCCCCGAGGCGCTAATAGGTCGCCACCCCGGGGCAAACACAACTTCACTCCAACCTTGCTCTGATACGAATTGTTGGAAATACGCCCTCAGGATCGATCACATAAAATTGCACGAACACGCAAATGAAAAATTGATAGCCAAAGGGCCCTTGTCGTGCCCTCTTTTCTTCCTCTTTATTTCCTTTTCTTCTTTTCTGTGTGTTACAAAACTCACGCCATGGCTGTGCATATATATATGCATCAACAGCCGACCTAACGGAACCCAAACCTACTCGTAATAGATTGCACACCACGTTACATACTCGGAGATGTATCACTACTTGGAAAGTAAATTGACAGAACATGCACTTTTCTATTCTCTAATACACACGTAGGCTACTCTTTCCAAAACTAATCACCCGGCTACCTGATCACGCTTAGACATAACTCATCGTAACCGGAGGACTCTCCTAATCAAACTTACCATATGTTTGGATTATTCCAACAGTGGCCGCACCTACGTGCTCCTCTTCTCAGTATATTCCTAGTTACACTTCCTCTCGCTGTGTTGACTACACTGCTCACTAGTCCCGCCGCCACGCTCCTTCGAACCGCCCGGCCCGACCTCCAACATTCTTTCTCCTCGTGCTACAGCCTGCCCGTCTCCATGTGCCACCGCTCGACCCCATCCTCATCACCCGGATCCAGATTTTTTTTCAAAACTGTGCCTAAATTTATACAAAATTTGAAAACTGTTAGTCTGTTAGAGAAAAAAATCGAAAATATGACCCCGTCGGCCTTAACTGGGCCGACCAGCCAGCCGTCGGCCTCGGCTGGGCCGACCAGGGGCCCGTCGGCCTTGCCCTGGCCGACCAGTGGCCCGTCGGCCTCGCCCTGGCCGACCAGGGGCCCGTCGGCCTCGCCCTGGCCGACCAGTGCCCGTCGGCCTGGCCCTGGCCGACCGGTGCCACCTTCTCAATAACAAGTCACTCGACCACATAGGCACATACTACTGATCAGTCTCCGCCGGCCCGGTCGGCTATCAAGTACCAACTCGCTGCTCTCTACTCCCCGTGGATGGCGACCCATCCGAAGTCGAGGTGCGTGGCCGCGGCGGTGAGGGCGCACACGACGCGAGCCACGCCCAGGGAGACGGGCCCCTGCTCGCCCAGGAGCCTGTCGGCGACGGCGTCGAGGGCGAGGAAGATGCAGACGGCGTTGAGGCCGAGGGCGAGCAGCAGCCCCCCGCGGATCAGCAGCCTCTTCCAGCGGGCGATGCGCATGATCCTCCCTCCGCTGGCGGTCAGCGCTGCCATGGCGACGGCGAGGACCAGCCACGCGGCCAGCAAGGTGGGGGCGTAGAGCCGCCGCCGGGCGGCGTCGCGCTCGCCCCCGCCGGTCGCCAGGATGAGGGTCGCCGGGAGCAGCCACAGGAGCGGCTTGCGGGCCGAGTCGCGGAAGGCCATGGCGGGCGAAGCTAGCTAGCTAGCTGGTGCGAGGCTATCCTCTCTACTTTCGCTCGCTCTGTCAACTTCGACCTACGCAACGCAAGCTGGGAACCAAGTGTAGGCTCTGTGTTGTTGCTGGGTACTGTGAGCATGCAGACGGTAGGGTAGATTTATAGTAGCCCAAGCCACAGCGGTGGGTCAATTTATCTTGTGCCATTGCGCTTGTCTTGTGGCAGCTGGCAGCAAGGAGATGAACGATCGACGGGCACCGGTCGGCCAGGGCCAGGCCGACGGGCACTGGTCGGCCAGGGCGAGGCCGACGGGCCCCTGGTCGGCCAGGGCGAGGCCGACGGGCCACTGGTCGGCCAGGGCGAGGCCGACGGGCCCCTGGTCGGCCCAGCCGAGGCCGACGGCTGGCTGGTCGGCCCAGTTAAGGCCGACGGGGTCATATTTTCGATTTTTTCTCTAACAGACTAACAGTTTTCAAATTTTGTATAAATTTAGGCACAGTTTTGAAAAAAAATCCCGGATCCAGGTGTGAAACGAGGAGAAGATAGATTGGATCGACACACCTAAACCGGTGGTCTTAGGATCAATATATAGGGCACCTCTAGGGCTGCCGCTAGGGTTTACAAGAGATAGGTACAGGTTGTTAGGAGAGATAACTACAACCCTATACAAGATAACTATACAGTTTAACATTCCCCCTCAATCTGAACTCCCTATACAAAGGTTCAGATTGCGCCTATTTGCAACAAATGGCACCTCTGCAAGAGGCTTTGTGAATATGTCTGCAACTTGCTCCTTGGAAGATATAAATCGAACATCAAGTCCCTTGGCTGCAACTCGTTCACGAACAAAGTGGAAATCCACTTCTATGTGCTTGGTTCTGGCATGAAATACCGGATTTGCAGATAGATAGGTAGCTCCTAGGTTGTCACACCATAAAACAGGAGGTCGAGACATGAAGACCCCGAGTTCACCAAGGACTGACTGTATCCAGATTATCTCAGCTGTTCCATTCGCAAGCGCCTTATATTCAGACTCAGTGCTAGACCTGGATACCGTGGCTTGCTTCCTTGAACTCCAAGAGACAAGATTAGGTCCAAGAAAGACTGCAAAGCCACCTGTGGACCGTCGATCATCACTGCATCTAGCCCAGTCTGCATCTGAAAAACAACTTAGAAGCATTGAGGGTGTCTTTCGAATAGAGAGACCCATACTGTGAGTATGCTTCAATTATCGTAAAATCCTTTTGGCCGCTGAGTAATGTGCGGTGGTAGGTGAATGAAGGAACTGACACACACGATTGACTGCAAACGATATGTCTGGCCTCGTGAGTGTTAGATACTGAAGAGCTCCCACTAGGCTACGATACTTGGTGCTGTCATCCTGAGAAAGTGGTGATCCACTGTCCTTGCTGATTTTCTCACTGGAGGACATGGGCGTGGTGGAAATATTACAATTTTCCATGTTAGCTCGTTGGAGAATATCGCTGATATACTTCTGTTGAGACAGAATGATTCCCCCTGGAGATGACTGCACATGTACTCCAAGGAAATAATGTAAGGGGCCTAGATCCTTGAGAGCAAAAGAGGTCTGAAGATAGGCAAGTAACTTGGTAGTAGCAATGGGAGAGGAGCTGGCCACGATGATGTCGTCTACATATACAAGCATGAAGATAGTAACACCACTTCGATTGTAGACAAAGAGTGACGTGTCAGCCTTGGAAGCTAGAAAACCAAGTTGTTGGAGCCTAGAACTCAGCCGAGAATACCATGCCCGAGGAGCCTGTTTAAGTCCATAGAGAGCCTTGCGAAGTTTGCACAGATGATGAGGAGCTGAGGGATTCACAAAACCAGGAGGCTGGCGCATTTAAACCTCTTCTTGGAGAATGCCATGAAGAAAGGCATTTTGAACATCCAACTGTCGCAGACACCAGCCACGAGAGACTGCAATGGAGAGAACCAGCCGTACTGTGACAGGTTTGACGACAGGGCTGAATGTATCATCATAATCCAAGCCATAACGTTGTTTGAACCCCTTTGCTACCAGACGTGCCTTGTAGCGATCCACTGTCCCATCAGATTTGTGCTTTATCTTCAACACCCACTTGCAATCAATTATGTTAGCATGAGGTGGAGGAGGCACCAGCGTCCAGGTGCCATTCTGACGCAGGGCATCGAGCTCAAGTTGCATGGCTAGACGCCACTCTGGGGACAAGACCGCCTCGCGATGATCAACTGGCTCCCTCAGGGCCAAGAACGCACGGCGGGACGGATTGTACGTGATTGTACCATCCGTGCGATGCAGCACTTTGCGAGTGTTGCCACGTGTGCGTGTCGTCATAGCACGGGTGGAGCAGTGGATCCAGGCGCCGCAGAAGATCCGAGCAGCGCACGTGGGGACGGGCGCGCAGGCGAATCCCCCTGGGATCCCGCGCCGGGGGGAAAGAGGCGGGGCCTCCAGATCCATCTGGGATCCAGTGCCGCTGGTGGCAGCAACGGCTCGAGGAGAGGCCACCCGCTTAGGGGTGGACCCCGCCACCGCGGGGGACGAGGGCGCCCATGCAGAAGACGACGCGGGCGTCGACGCAGGCGCAGGAGTGGGCCCCTCCACCACGGGGGACGCGCGCGCCCATGCAGAGGGCGTTGCGGGCGACAATGTAGACGCGGGAGCGGGCCCCGCCACCGCGGGGGATGTGTGCTCCCATGCAGAGAACGACGCGGGTGGCGCCCCAGTCCGCCCGCCCGCTGGCGACGCGCGAGTGGTTGGTGGCGGAGAAAGCGACCGAGCGTGGTCGCCCGGTGCCGCGTCGCTGTCCCCAGGCAGCACGTGATCCGAGGCTGATCCTGTATCGGATCCCGAGGCCGAATCTTCCTAGGGAGCTGGAGAGGTGATATTCTGTGCCGAGTCGGATCCTTCATCCAGATTAGTTCGCGAAACAGACGTGCCATAGATCATGTGGTCATGTGGAAATAAGAGAATAGCATGTTCAGCGACTCGAGGTGGAGTTGGAGAGGTTTGTGTATTAGCAAAGGGAAAAACTTGCTCGTCAAAAACAACATCACGTGAAATGTAGATACGAGCTGTGGGTACGTGAAGGCATTTATAGCCTTTGTGACGAATGCTCACTACAAGAAATATGTCAACTTATGACCTTTTGTTAGTGACCCTGGAAGAATTGGTCATAGATCTATGACCATTTCAGACCAATTGGTCAAAAGCTGTTCGGGGGCTCCAAACCCTAAACTATAACGACCATTTTGGTCAGAAAGGTCATAATTTCCTTACACGAAATGGTCACAAAGCAGATAGCACAGGTTCGCTACCTTATTTCTAGCTGTTCATGACCAATATAGATGGTCATAACCTTTAAAATTGTGGTGGGTTGCTACGACTAGGCGCCACCTCATCAGTTTTGCCTATGTGTCATGTCCATGTGGCAGTTTTTGCTCTAGGTTGTGAAGCAACCTATATTTCTGTCATTCCTAAAATTCCCCAAAAAATCTCATAAATTCTTTGGGTCATATCTTCGTCAAATATGTAAAAAACCTTCCTTGCCTAGTTCAAAAATATTCATTTTCCTATTCTGTTCAAAAAAACACTTTGTGAAGGAAGTACCACTTTAGCATGTCCAAATGGTATCCATTTTCTACAGTGCTTTCCTATGCCCAAATAACTATCCTCCACCAAATGCCAGCTCAATCCATTCATTATTTTGAGCCCATCTTCAACATTCGTATTTATGTCCAGTGTGGTACTTTGCAAAGCAAGTACCACCTAGACTCCTCCTTTTGAGCTGAAAATTTGTGAAGACGGTCTTCTTAGTAACTGATCATCCTCAACCAAAACTCACGCCCATTAGCCATGTGCATTTTCCGTACTGCTAATCAAACACTTGGCTGTTAATTCATGTTTGAGCATCGATCGGCCTCCTCGTGAGAATCTTATGTTGTAATTTTCTTCCTAGCACCTACCTGGGGAGTGGCCAACCCACTAGACATGCCTAGGCCGCCCAGAACACATGGCAACGCCACAGTCACGCGGTGACCACGCAACGGGCATGCAAGTTTACGCGCTCTAGAGTTGGGGCCCTTGACCACCGCCCAAACCTCGACGTATCACCACCAAACCATGTATTTATGATTAAATAGGTACTTATGTACCTAGAAATGATTTTTGGAAAAAATAAATAGCAAACTATGAGGCAGCCGCAGTTCAAATTTGACCCGCTTCCAGCTGAATCGACGGAAATTTGTCTTTTTCACGAGAGGTGGATCAAAACTTTTTACACCCAACCATTTTGTCAATTGTGCATTAAATATGTCCTAGTATTTTAGAAAATTGATTTGGTCAAATTTTGCAACAATTATTTGGGAGGTCCTTCACAAAAAAACCTCCCTTTGGGCACTCGAAAAATAGAAAATGAATTTTTCGTCCAAAGAAAATGAAAACTTCCTTAGGCAACATTGTTTGCCATTCCAAGATACACCCTTGTTCACAATATGAGATCATTTGAACAAACTATGCCATGAATGTGGCCATAGGGTTGATCATTTGGCTTGAAAGCCATGAATCTTCACGCATGATAGCTCATTTCTGAGAACACTTTTTAATAGAATTGCCGTATTACAAGTTTATTATTTTTCCTGGTAACTTGGTCATATATAATGACACAATGCGAAGTTTTTCCAACTTTTTGAATTTTTTTGAATTTTTTATGCCCGTTTCAAAATGCGGTCAAAACGGCGGGAATGACCGTTCCTAGCTAGTGGTTGAATCTTGGTATTTTTTTGGTGTTTCTCTGATTAAATAGATACTTATGTACCTAGAAATGATTTTTGTAAAAAATAAAGAGCAAACTACAAGGCAGCTACAGTTCAAATTTGATCCACTTCCAGCTGAATCGGCCGAAATTTGTCTTTTTCACGAGAGGTGGATCAAAACTTTTTTCACACAACCAGTTTATCAATCGTGCATTAAATATGGGCTAGTATTTTAGAAAATTGATTTGGTACAATTTTGCAACAAATATATGGTAGGTCCTTCACAAAAAAACTCATTTTGGGCATTTGGAAAATGATTAAAAATAGCTAGAAAGATCAGAAATGCATACAAATTGGTACTTATCCATAATATGTGGTCTAACTCTAGTGAAAATTTGTATGGTGCCCTTTTGCAAAATATTTTTGGTAGCTACTTCACAAAATCCCTTAGATATTTTTAGTACTTAGATACTTTTTTACATCACTGGTTTTCCGAACCAATCAGGACTCTTCCCCCGGATCGATGACATGGCGCCCATCCATCCATCCATCCATCTCACCATCCCACATCCATCCATCCATCTATCTACAGCAAAAAAAAAGAAAAGAAAACCCCCACCGCAG
>LR738711.1:41437678-41464386 GCA_902687465.1 Secale cereale
GACCCGCAGCCCAAACCCTAACCCCTCTCCCCTCTCCCTCCACGACCTCCTCCTCGCCTCCATCGCCGCCGCCACCGCCGCCATCTACGGCGGCCGATCCCGCCGTGACCTCCCACCCACGCCATCCCTCCTTCCCCTCACCGTTTCTCCCTACCCTCCACCCTCTGCTCCCTACCTCGATCCCCCAGATCCAATCGACCGTCCCTTTCCTCCGGTCACCATGGCGGGGCGCGCGGCGGTGCGGAGCTGCGTGCAGACGGCGCTCAAGGCGGCCAGCAACGGCGGCGCGCTCCCCGTGGTGGATCTGGCGCCGTTCTTCGCCATGGAGGACGCCGAAGACGCGGGAGCGCGCGCCCGGGCCACCGAGGCCGTGCGCGCGGCGTGCCAGGCCACCGGGTTCTTCCGCGCGGTGAACCACGGCGTTCCGCACGAGCTCATGGCGCGCGCTCTCGATCTGTCGGCGGCGTTCTTCGCGCTCCCGGACGAGGAGAAGGCCAAGGTGCGGCCCGCCGAGGGCGCCTCCGCCTTGCCGCTCCCGGTGGGGTACGGGCGGCAGCCCGCGCACTCCGCGGACAAGAACGAGTACCTGCTCCTCTTCAACCCCGAGCCGGCCGGATTCAGGTTACTTCTTTCTTACTCTGCTTCAAGACCTCCTCCTTCAGGTAACATGACATCACTGGACTTGTTGCTTTGTTCATGAAGTTGGTCTTAGAGAAATTATTGTTTAGATTCTGCAATCATAAGCATCACTTGTAGTCTGGTCTTAGACAAATTATTGTTTGAGTTAAGTTCACCAAACAATACTTAAAAATTTCAGGAATCAATGATGCCGACCTCCTTGCAAAGCTGTGCTAGGAATCAATGATGACAGTAAACTCTAGTTTCTTGCATGGTTCTAGATTAATTGTTCTGTTCTGTTCGAGATTAATTGCACTCCTCATGGTTCCGTTCGCGGCCGAGCTGGGTGCAGCGCGGGGGTTGCTCGTGCTCGGCATAGAGCCGGAGGGCTTTCATGCGGGTTCCGGCCGATTTTTAAGTTTCCACCGAGAACTGGGCGGGTCCTTTCGCATGACGTTACTCGTTTGATTTTGACCATGGGGAGTGATCTGAGGCACTGCTGCACTGGTGCGGATTGCAGTGGGTAGTGACTGAGATGCTGCTATTATAGTGTTTTCCATTTTGTTGAGAACAATGGGCATTCATGTTAGTAGTATTCATTCACAAATCATTGGATTTGATGCCATGGCTGTTAGGGATTGGTACCTGTAGAAAGAAGTAGTCCTTGTGGATCTGTCTTTCTCAAGTAGTACTAGCCTGCATATGTGTTGGTTTGATTTCGAGCCTGTAGCATGAACTCATTGTACTCCACCATGTAAGGCTAGTTCAGACTTGAGGCTGAACCCTTCTCTGTGTAGTATGATTATGAGGAAACATATGGCAATAATGCTAAAACTTTTCACATTGACTAGTTCGTGCCTTTTGTTTTCAAATGGAACCCAGTATAGAGTTCGGACGCTGATTTAACTAGTTGAAACCTGCCCATTATTAACTAACCTCTGTTTCTTGATGGTGTCTATCTCCACATGATATAAAATGTGTCAATATTAATATTGCACTGGTCCTTGTTGCTCTGTTGGCGTTAGTTACCTTCTTGTCACATACTCCTTCCATCCCACAATATAAGACGTTTGTGCGTGGCTTATGGTCAGATGTTTACTGTTGAGGTGCCAAGTTGTTTTGCCCTGCTTATGGTGGTTCTGTTTGATTGTGCGTGCTTGTGCTTAATGTTCTACTTCTGACTGGTTCTAGGATCTGTGAGTCGTGAGTTCCCGTCTGCAGTCTCTGGCATATATGTTTTGCCGTACATGTTTTTGTTCAGGTTTATTGGATCTAACCTATGCCTGCTGTTTTATTGGCTTCACTATTACAGTATCTGATTATTAAACCCATCGACTTTGCATCTATAAGGTCATTTCATTTGTTAAGCTTGATGTGGTTCTGTGTAGACTTGTCCATACACAGAATGAGTTATATGGAGTAGTGTAGGATGTTTTTGTTTCTCTTGACCATCTTGTTGATGTTATCTTCATACACTACAATGTACTTTCTGGTTAACTAAGTGTCTACATGTTTTTTGCACCTGTCTTGTCATGTTGCTTGTTCGAGCTAACGTATGTTATTTCTGCTACAACCATGGCATCCACCGGGCCGCCTCCACAGACTGCGAGCGGTTCCTGGAGCGGCCGGTCATCACGCTGGAGGCACTACTCATGGCCCTCTCCCTCGCGGGGCTCGCGGGATCCCTCTGCCGCGTCTTCGTCGTCTCCTCCTTCGTCGTCACCAACCACGACGCCGGCTCTGTCGTCTCCCTGATGATGGCATCCCTGCTACTGTGGCAGCAAGAAGGAGGGGTGGTGGAGGCCTTGCAGGTGCAGGATCCCGACGGTGGCTGATGCCTTCTTCGTGCCCTTCTTCTCCTTGCTCAGCTTCAACTTGCACTGAGGCCGACCTCCTCCTTCAGGTAACAGACGCTCCTCCACGCCGTGGAACTCATCAAAGTGCCCCCCTTCTCTGTTCCATTTGCCCAAAACATGAACTCGTTTGATTTTGTCCATGGGGAGTGATCTGAGGCACTGCTGCACTGGTGCGGATTGCAGTCGATAGTGACTGAGATGCTGCTATTATAGTTTTTTCTGTGTTAAACCTAGGACTACTGTTCTTTGTTTATCTGCATTGTTTCTGAGGTAGATAGGTATATGTCTGACTCCATTTCCTGTCAAAATCTGTTGTTCCACCAATAGTTTTTGCACAACACTTCTTGTATCAAGTTTTGATATAAATCTCTCATGCAGGTGTATGGAAGCACGAGAAGAGTGATGGCCATGAAGACTATGGTCTCCTTGTTAGCGAGCCAGCCAGGAAATATGCCACAGTCAAAGAGCTCGATAGCCCTGTTACTTTGAAGGATGGGACAGCTGTCCTGCAGTTCAAAGTGAGGCTTCAGAATGGCCTCGAGTGTGGAGGTTCGTTCGCCGCTCCCGCTCCAGCAAATTTAGTTGATTCTCTGATGGAGCGCTAAGTTGGAACATTAGTTTTATGATCTAAAACTGCATGTCGTTCCTGTGATGATGAAGGTGGGCCGAGTCTAAAACTGCTTGTCGTTCCTGTGATGATGAAGGTGGGCGGAGTGATCTGCTTTGGGTTTCAGTTCCAAACCATCTTCTTATTTTACCATCCTGTAAAACAAAGCATTTTCACTTACAGAAATATTTCTATGTGTCCGACTCAACAGAAATATTTAGGTTTCAGTAAGATGAATGTGATGCTTAATTAGGAGCTTTTGAGCTCCAACCTTTCCATACTAAGACCATAAACTTAGTAGTAGTTGTAATGATGAATATGCATATTAAGAACTACTCATGCATGGAAGTATACAAGATACCATTGTTTTCACTGTTTTATCAACATGCCTTTGCTGAATCTTCGGTTTATATGTGTAAACTATACATTGTCAGCTACTGTGTACTTTTTAGTTATTGAACGAACTCATACTAGTTAGTGTTGGCCATATGCAAGTAAACTAGATACCCACAAGACTTAACAATTTTCCAAAGCTATAGTGATACATTCTGTACTACACTAAATGTGTGATAATAGGAGTGTCCTTGTCCTGTGCCTATACTGCATTTTGACTCATATGTTTCTGCCTTTGATCTAGCTCTAAATGTGTGGTGTTACCTCTCTTGACAGGAGCTCCGGGCTGAAGAAATTTGAAGAAGCTTGAAGCCCGACAAAGTAAAGAGTAGCGAGTTAGTAGTGCTAGTTATGTTGTACAGTGGCTAGCATATCTGGTTGTATGAACACTATTGTAAATGGTTGTATGAACACTATTGTAAATACTGTAATCTCGTATGTTGTACAGTAGTCAGCATATTTGGTGCTAATATTGGCTATCATTTTAACAGTTTAGTATGTTCTCATGCCATTTGAAATATTTTTCATTTGTTTATTGTGAAAGTGTGAAAAATAGAAAGATGACCAGTGGGACAAACGAAAAGGCCAAGGCCCAAAAAGTATATGGAATGTAAAAAGACAGAGGCCCAAAACAGAAATGGACTATAAAAGAGTTGAGGGCAAAAAAATGGACTATTAAAGGCAATGGCCAAGAAAAAAATCGCTGAATTGCTGGGCTAGGCCCATGTAGCTAGTAAAAAATAACAGGAAAAATATACATAAAGGCTGAATTGTTGGGCTCGGCCCATGTAAAACACCTAATCGGACCGGGTTGAATCTTATCAGTGACCTTTTCAATTGGTCGCAATTTTGCCACGTCAGATTGCCACGTCGAATCCGACGTGGCCTGGGCAGACATCCAATGACCAAAACAAAAGGTCATTGGTTCAACGACCTTTTGTTTTGGTCAAAAACGTCTACGACTTTCTCACAGAGAAGGTCGCTATAGTCAGTTTATGACGGCCAGCTTTTGACCTTATGTTTTTGGTCACAAAAAGGTCACAAATTTCAGTGACCAATAGTGGTGGTCACAAGTTGACATATTTCTTGTAGTGGCTGTATCCAACAAACACACACTGTGGAGATCTAAACGCAAGTTTCTGAGTGTTGTAGGGGCGTAAGTTGGGCCAGCATGCACACCCAAACGTACGAAGAGAGACGTAGTCTGGTTTAGTGGAAAACAATTTTTCCATGGGGCTAAGATTGCCAATAACACGACTAGGTAGTCTGTTGATGAGATAGCATGCAGACAGGTATGCTTCATCCCAAAAACGGAGTGGCATAGACGCATGCGATAATAGGGAAAGACCCATGTCAACAATGTGATGATGCTTCCTTTCGGCCGAGCCATTTTGTT
The DNA here is from genome assembly GCA_902687465.1 of Secale cereale. Classification (NCBI taxonomy): domain Eukaryota; kingdom Viridiplantae; phylum Streptophyta; class Magnoliopsida; order Poales; family Poaceae; genus Secale; species Secale cereale. The sequence goes on from LR738711.1 coordinate 41,442,549, forward strand.
GGTGTGTGTGTGGACAAGAAACATGATGGGCAATGCCAAGTTGCCGAAAAAAGGTGTTGCTAAGTTTTTCGTATTCCCCACCCCAGTCTGATTGAACACACAAGATTTTGCGAGACATGAGGCGTTCAACATGGGCAAGAAAATCACGAAAAACGTCAAACACATCACTCTTTTTCTTGAGAAGATAAATCCACACAAATTTACTATAATCATCAATAAATGAAACATAGTACTGGAACCCGCCAGAAGAGGTTTTGGCAGGTCCCCACACATCTGAAAAAATTAAGTTCCAAAGGAAACGAGGAAACACTCGAGGATCTAGGGAAAGGTAGCTGATGTGCTTTGCCTTGTTGACAAGCATTACACACTTGGGACAAAGCCCGACTTGACGATGCTAATTTATTTGACGCCAGAACATGCTGAACCACTTGTGTGGACGGGTGACCAAGCCTAGCATGCCAATCCTCAACAGAGAGCCTGACTGAAGACAAGGCATGAGAGCGTGAAGGTCGAATGGGGTAAAGCCCATTTTCACATCTGCCTTGAAGAAGAACCTTCTTGGTTGTCAAATCCTTCATAAGAAAATGAGTAGGATAATATTTTAGATAAGCATGATTATCAGTGGCAAGGCGATTGACAGAGAGAAGGTTTTTGTCAGCATTAGGGACATGTAGTATGTTGCGAAGTTTGAGATTGGCAGAGGGTGTAGGAAGAAGGGCATGACCACGATGAGCTATGGACAAACCTGATACGTCGACAGTGTGGATGCGATCCCTCCCAGGGTACTTCTCCCGGACGGTGAGGCGGTCCAGGTCGGACGTGATGTGATCAGTTGCCCCCGTGTCGGTGAACCAGGTAGGGTCACCGAGGATGGATGGTGGTGAAGCGGCGGCTAGACCCGCCATCTTGGAGTGCTGAGGTTGAAAGGCGTGGTTGTAGCGTTGAGAACATTCCCAGGCGTAGTCCCCGGGGCCTCGGCAGAGTTGCCACTGCAAGCGCGTGTCCCCGCCGCCACCGTGGTCACCACGTTCACCACCACGGTTGTTGTTCTGGTGCTGGCGATTCCCACCACCACCACCACCGCGGTAGCCGCCACGGTTGTTGTTGTTGTAGTTACCACGGTCACCGGAGTTGCCGCGACCCTTGCCGCGGTAGTTGCCTTTGCCGCGGTTGTTGGTGTTGCCGTTGTTGTCGCGGGCGACGTAGTTGACGGAGGAACCACCCGTATGGAGCTGAAGGCGGGCCGCGTGGTACTCGCGGCGGCGTTCGAAGGAGATGGCATGGGAGTAGAGTTCTCCCAATGTCATCACGTCGATGCGGGTAGTGATGGCAGTGATGAGGGGCTCGTAGTCGCTGTCGAGTCCGGTGATGAATGCGGTGATGATGTCCTCCTCGCGCATGGGGCGGCCCGCAGCTGCGAGCTGATCGGCGTTGGAGCGGATCTTGGCGAAGTAGTCCACCATGGAGAGGTTGCCCTTGCAGAAGTTCATCATGTCCATCTTGATCTCCACGACGCTGGCGCGACAGTGGGTGACGTACATCTCCTCGAGATGCGCCCAGATGGCACAGGAGGTGTCGAAGAGGTGAACCTGCTGGAGCACGTCGTCGGTGAGCGAAGCAAGAAGATAGCTAAGGACGATCTGATCCTGACAGAACCAGGTAGCATACTCCGGAATAGGAGCTCGTACCCCCTTGTCATCAGGAGGGAGGAGACGAGGGGGAGTAGGGGTGGTGCCGTCGACATAGCCGGTGACGCCGGCGATGCGAAGGGGAGGGAGGATCTGTGCTTTCCAGAGAAGGAAATTGGAGGAGGTAAGCTTGGCGGTGATGAGGCTAGCAGAGGGTTGGGGTACAGCGGAAGATGGCGGTGCTTGGAGGGCCGTCGGCATGGGGAGAGAAGCCAGGGCAGAAGAGGTCATGGCGCTAGAGGAAGGAGAACCCATCGTGCTGTTACGCGGGATGGCCTGATACCATGTGAAACGAGGAGAAGATAGATTGGATCGACACACCTAAAACAGTGGTCTTAGGATCAATATATAGGGCGCCTCTAGGGCTGCCTCTAGGGTTTACAAGAGATAAGTACAAGTTGTTAGGAGAGATAACTACAACCCTATACAAGATAACTATACAGTTTAACATCAGAGTGAGCGCCGCCGCCACATCACTGCTGGCTGAGAACGCGCTATAGGCACTGCCGTCCTTCCGACGCCGAACGGGAGGGACATCTCATCGGCGGGCGCCATCGCTGCCATCGAGGTCTTCGGCGAGGAGTGCTTCCGGGCACGTCTTCATCCCGTCCTAGACCACTCGAGCCCTTGACACCTTGCCGGAGAGCTCACTACCGGTGTGCTCTTCTGTTGAGAAGAAGGGGAAGGCCGGGGTCAATGAGGTCATGAGGGACCAACCGGTGAGAGGAATCGATTCATAGATCAGCAGGGGTTCGGTGTCGTACTGTCGTCGTTCATCCGGCTGTGGCGACGACTTGTGGCAGAAGAAAAAAGGCGACGACGCGCGGTTGCGTAGCCGCACCAGTTCCTTGAATTGGAGCGGCCCATGGAGATTGAGCACCTCTAGGAGCCAGAGGGAGGGTCCAGGAGAGCACAGAAGGCCGTATGTCGGTCTCCAGCGGTGGAATGTGTCGAGGAAGTCAGGGGCGGCGACGCGAGTGGGGTAGGGCGGGGCTCCTACTAGACTGTAGGGACATGACACTAGGCGGGTTGATGCAGCGCCGCTGGTTGGTCGCCGACGATGGATGTAGTCAGGGGCGGCGGGGCTGTTAGACAAAACGGCGGCGACTGATTTGTAGAGCTCGGCTCAGAAATCAACGAGAGAACTACGCATAGAACAATCCTACCAATTTTGTTTTACATGGGCCGATGATTTGGCACTGCCTAGTCACCAGTCAATGCGGTCGAAACCACTGAAATGAGTCAAAACCGGATGGAAGGTTGATGTTTGAACTAGGTGGTTAGTTAGAGGTGTAGAAGATCGTCAAAAAAAAAGAGTTAGAGGTGTAGAATGACCGGTTTTGTACATGAGCGTTGGATATCAAACTGTGTGGTCAGATTAGGGTTCTAATGTGGACTTCTCTTAAACGACACTAAAGACTTAACATTTTCATTGATTAAGAAAAGAATGAGAATTGCGCCGTTAATTGACGAAAAACCAGGCCAAAACCAATACAACGCAACCCACATGACATGGGTACCACCGACCAGCCTTGCCACCTACATGGAACACAGCTGCAAAGAAGAAAGACATCCGCAAAGGAGTCGCAATAGTCATCGTCATCATCGGTTGCCCCCGGAACGGGCGACTCGGACTTCATTGTGGAGCTCCATCATTGAAGCCAACCCGCAAACAGCTGCATAGAAGCCGCGATGACAAATGCCAATAGAAGGCCACATGCGCGAGCTACTAACAACTCCTACTATTTTTTAACACCGGGTGGAATTTGATGCTAGAATTGGTCGTCACCCAAGTCTTGTCATCGCAAACAACCGATGTAGACAACTGGGATGGAGTGTGTGTGTGGGGGGGGGGGGTAAATGCTCCCTCCAGGGTTTGTTCTGTGAGCCGCAGGCGTCGAAGTCCGAACTCGCCCAAACACCCCCTCTCTTTCGTGCCGTTTTGTGGAATTTCAGACATCCAGACCGATTAGGACAAATTTGGTGACTGTCGTTGGATGAAAAAAAAAAGAACTGTCCGATACGGGCATTTGCAGGGATTTGGTTAGCTGTGTTGAAGATGCCAAACATACTCCAATAATCAATTTTTCGGTGCTTACTCTTCCAGCCCACGTAGCGCAATGTCACCCCGCCAACCACAACACCGGTGGGAGTTGTCGACCGGGTCGTGGAGGTGGCCAGCGGTCCCATTCTTGTCGGATAACTTACACAATTTTCTGCATAGAAAACTCATTTGAAGCACAAATTTAGTCTAATTCATTGGACTTTGCAAACCATAAAATTTTCTTCAAATTTAGCTTTTTGGGTCTGTTAGAGATGCTACAAGAGGTGAGAATGAAGGGAGAAGACACTATCTGGGCATTTTAATTCTTCAGGTACTTCCGGTCGTGCCGCAGCAGGTAGCATAAGGGTGAGCTTACAAGTGATTTTAACCTGGTCAGCTATTGTTTCACGGACGGCAGGATACTGACTATTGATGGGGCTCATTCCGTGTTTAAGATACCCTCTGATTTGCCGGAACGTATGCTTATGGATTAAGATAGGGTTCCAATGGCATTCTGCCATATATTTTCCCAGGCAGACCGACTAACAAGTTTCCAAATGAAGATAGGGATTTTGGTCAGATTTTCATTGCCAGCAAGGCAAGCACAAGCCTAATTTTGGTGGACAAAATAGCTAGTCACGAGTAATCCAGCTCAGTTAACACTCTGATTGACACGTTGTCCTTGTAATCTTTGGGAGAATATTTTGGTTCCCCAAATAATTGATCAATTCGGTAGACTGGGTCATGACAACGACTTGCGATGAGGGATATAAATATAGTGTGACTACACTTGGCTCCATAATTTGAACTTGCTTTTTCATGGAAGACCGTTGACCTGAACTTGCACTGCTCTCCAATTGCGATTAGTAGAAGGCCCGTGTGTTGCTACGGGCTACAATGCATATAGATGAATTAGACAAATGGTTAAGGTTGTCTTCAAGGTCGAAGCTTATTTCTCCCTCATACGTCCGGACGTGACAAGCACACAACGGGCTCCCCAAAATTCAACCATCTGGACAATGCGGGTCCCCCAAATCCAGCTCATGTATGAGGAAGAAATGTGATTGTTCTGACAATCCGCGATGTTATCTCCAACACACGGTCCCAACACAAAAACCACACCCCACGACGCATCCTTCCCTTTTTCGGCCGGACACTCCCCTTCCTACTCGGTTTTCCGCCATAGCAGGACATTTCTTGCAAGAAGCCCGTGTATTGCATGGGGCATACATATTCAAATGGTTCAACATAATCTTACCTGAAATAGGTAATTGTTTGTGTGTCGCAACAAGCCTAGTGGGTGAACATTAACCCCCCCCCCCCTCTCTCCCAACATTAAAGTGGAGTATGCCATTGCCATGCTACATCAATCCTTAAATGTACACATCAATAGACCGTAACTCACACTAATTTCTACTCATTCACACTAATCCATTAATCGAGTCCGTTGCACTTGAATGATGTACGTTCTTTCATTTTTCACTATGTGATACAAGCGTAGTTATAAAGTTAAACCAATTCATTCCTCTATGCTAAATTCCATTACGATGCACATCCACAACCTTCTCACGTGAAAACATACTCCCTCCGTCCCAAAAAAAGTGACTCAACTTTGTACTAAAGTTAGTACAAAGTTGGGTCATTTTTGCGTCACTTATTTTGGGACGGAGGGAGTATTATATTAGTACAAATGCTTACACACCATAATTATAAGTTAATATAACCACATGTTAAAATATTGAATATCCCTCATTGTACACATTTTCCTTATAGGAGATTCACATCCCCTATTTCACTTATTTTGAGAAATCGCTCTTTAATCTTAAGCAGAAATAGCTTTGTTTCTACTCCCCCAGTTCGTAAATACAAGTCTTTTTCGAGATTTCACTAAGGGACTACATATAAAGCAAAATGAGTGAATATACACTCTAAAATACGTCTATATACATCCTTGTATAGTTTGTATTGAAATCTTTGAAAAGACTTAAATTTTGGAACATAAGTAGTAGCTTAGTGTGGGTACTGTCCCATGGATTGGCCGCCTGTACTCGGCACCAAAAACCTACATTTGCCAATCGAATCCACAATGCTTCCATTTGGCTGAATGATATAATTTCATGGTATTAGTTTAATCTAACTCCTGAAAAGAACAATTCCTAATCATGTAGTTCGGCTTCTAGGTCACAGAACTTGGACGCCATTTACAAAAAAACCTGGACTATTGCGTTTGTTCTTATGAAAAAAACATAACAGCACATGCAATCCTTGACAAAGGCATTTCCTTCTTTATTCATCTCACAAAATGAACACTCACAGGGAAGCACAAATGAAAAAGGAAAATCCTTTTACACACAATATGACCAGGCTTCAATCATACGCTCACATCATAATTTCAAAACTAAAAGTACGTTAATATAAACAAGCAATCTACTGACGTCTCCTTATTGCACCTTTCACATCCCACTCATCATACCTACTATATTCCTCAATTTCAGTTCCTAAACGTTAATAGATGTTTGGATTACCAGTAACACCTAACAGGGGCCACTCATCCGGCACCAATTTTAGTATCTTGCGGATCAGCAGAGACGGAACAATCATTCAGTGAGCATATGCAGACAAATGGATGATACTGCTATTTTCTGTAGCCTACAAGATAACTAAAACAAAGAACTGCAAGTTTCTTATACCACTTTGAAGTTAAACCAACACAACTTGCTCCATTAATAGGAAAATTCCCAGTTGTCACAGAAGAAGTAGAAACAAAAATAAGTACTTACTTCCGCGATATATTTTAATAGATCACTTATGTCATTAGCTATGTTTAGCTTTTAACTTCACACATAAAGAATAGGATAAGCGGCCCTCAACTATATAAGATCATAGGCTATACAATTAGGTAATAAAGGAACAAGTCCATAAATTTATCCATCCATAATGTTTCCAAATTTTACCCAAATTAGGAGCATTTTCTAAGATTGGTACTACTCCTAAGGTAAACCAGAAGAGTGATGGCAAAATAAGAAACACAATAGGTGTACATTCAGAACAACAGTTCTTTGATCAATGGCAAAATTATATCAGAGATAAGAAAGATCAATGTACAATTATATATATATATGCATAGGCATGATAATCTCTTGTGTCTCAACATCACTACCGTCCAGTAGGGACCAACAAAATAAAGTGTTAACCATCTATTTCATACAATCAGCATCTGAATAGTGAGGAGAGACCAACGAGCACCGGCTGCTAGAAGATTGAGGGAGGACATCTTACCATCCATTGAAAGTTTATTCTAGGTTCAGACATAACCTCCGCGACAGCAGCTCCTACTCTTGTGGCCTAGGGGATGGATTCCACTCTGGGGCGACCATGACATTGACTCCGCAGCTGGCTTCGGCTCTGGAAGCGGCCACAATTGTTGCCTTCGGCTGAGACCTACTCCCTCCTACAAAAATGGGGCTCTATGGCCCCATCTCGCCTCAATCCTTACCGGGTACATCCAGTTTCACTCATGACCGAGTGATAATCCTCATATTTTGGCAAGCCTAAGAGTTGTGGTGTAGTTTTCAAGTTTCCTTTGTCCATATGGAATAGAAGAAAATGAATCATAGAGCGATATAAAAATGTAGCTCTTTCACCATTGTACAGAAAAATATAGCAGTTTCACAAATACAAGCATATTGTCCTTTTATGTCCAACCAAGTAAAGCAATTTACAATCAGTAAGCGAATCTAAGGTGCAAACGGATAAATGGTTAGGATCTTGAAATAAAAAAAAAAACTACCTCAGTAAAGCTTACACATACACAACTGCGGATCTTCTCCCACTATTCTCCTTATATACAACAATAATCTGTAACACATCAGACTCTCCAAAATTGAGATCTCTTAAACATAAACTGATGTTCTTCAGTGCCAACGCCACTTCTGCTTAGCCTTGAATATAGTACAGTGATGTTCTAATAACCATAAAACCAAGTTGTGTGTTCACTTTACCTTTCCCTATTGTACTGTAACTTGCTGAGGAAAGAAATAACCCCCATTGAGATGCATATATGTAGCTCATATTACTTCGAGTGTCCATTGAAAGATATCACGAATTGTGGTCCAGTGGTTGAATATGAGAACTCGGTGACCATTATTTGCTGAAGAAAGTTCAAGCTCTGCTAGGGCCAGAACACAAAGCAGAAATTGAGGTAAATCATAAATTGTTAATACAATACATTTAAGTTTGAACATGCATCGACAGTAGACATTTGAGTAAAATAAGAACAGTCTATGTGTTTTACTGCTATTCTTCTAGCTAATTCAAAGACATGTTCGTTTTCAATAGGGATGCCACGGGCCTATCACACCATTTCTACCAGCACTTGCTAGCTATATATATTGGAAGTGCACTTAAAATTTCATACAAAGCTGTTTTCCTTACCTAGATGCTCCACGATTTATTTATTTTGTTTTGAGAAATCAGAAGTTTTATTTTTTTTGTTTGTCAATCGTAATCCTTTCACAGCAGCAAGAAACTACTGGATGAACTAATGAAGTCGTCTCTTTCAGCATTCTAACAACCATCAGGTCTGTGCCGCATGATAACATACCAACACGCAGTAATACAAAGAGGACCCATGGACGCAGTAATACATTTTTCGGTGCCTACTCTTCCAGCCCAATGTCACCCCACCAACCACAACATCGGTGGGAGTGGTCGACCAGGTTGCGGAGGTGGCCAGCGGTCCCATTCTTGTCGGATAACTTACACAATTTTCTGCACCGAAAACTCATTTGAAGCACAAATTTAGACTAATTCATTGGACTTTGCAAACCATAAAATTTTCTTCAAATTTAGCTTTTTGGGTCTGTTAGAGGTACTTCAAGAGGTGAGAATGAAGGGAGAAGACACTATCTGGGCATTTTAATTCTTCAGGTACTTCCGGTCGTGCCACACCAGGTAGCATCAGGGTGAGCTTACAAGTGATTTTAACCTGGTCAGCTATTATTTCACGGGCGGCAGGATACTGACTATTAATGGGGCTCATTTTGTGTTTAAGATACCCTCTGATTTACCGCAACGTATGCTTATGGATTAAGATAGGTTTCCAATGGCGTTCTGCCATATAGTTTCCCACGCAGACCGACTAACAAGTTTCCAAATGAAGATATGGATTTTGGTCAGATTTTCATTGCCAGCAAGGCAAGTACAAGCCTAATTTTGGTGGACAAAATATGGCTAGTCACGAGTAATCCAGCTCAGTTAACACTCCGATTGACACGTTGTCCTTGTAATCTTTGGGAGAATATTTTGGGTCCCCAAATAATTGATCAATTCGGTAGACTGGGTCATGACAACGACTTGTGATGAGGGATATAAATATAGTGTCCCTACACTTGGCTCCATAATTTGAACGTGCTTTTTCAGGGAAGACTGTTGACCTGAACTTGCACTGCTCTCCAATTGTGATTGTCACGCCTTACCATACATCTTTCTGGTTTAACTTTTTTGCTATGTTCTTTCTGGTTTACTTAAATATGTAAGGAACTAAGATCATTGCCCCCAATCTTCTATTTTTTCCATCAAATTTTTTTAGTTTTTCTCTTTACTTACATAATTTAAACCTCCATCAGGAAAGTGATGTCATCAACCTCCGAGAAAAACAACAAATATAAAATCAGAAACATCCGACTCACTTACCAGGAAATAGAAAAAACCAACATCAAATGGATAATCACTGCATTACGTACGCCACCGCCTTTATTCTCGTACACGCATGGTGGAATCTGCTGCCAAATGATTGATCATCCACTCGACCATACGCTTAAATAAGAAAAAACCAAAAGGGAGGTTACATTCTTGGTAGAAATCATGAACCAGAATTGGACTCGGGACAAATTGAAGGGTGCCACATTGGATGGGTATGCACCGAAAAGTTATCTATAACTCAATCCGTGAAGGTGATCGTCCACTGAAAGTCATAATTGCTGGAGATTGATGCCAGTTGTTATGGATTATATACCATGAAGTGGTCAATTTCTGTTTTCTTGCGCAAGATCTTGATCGGTATAGTTTTTTGTGTGATCCGCGGGAGTCGAAGTCGGAAGTGTCCCAAACACCCCCTTTGATTGGTGCCGTTTAGTGGAATTTCGGACATCTAGACCAATTAGGAAAATTTTGGTGACTGTCCTTGGATCCAAAAAAATGAACAATCCAATACAGGCATTTGGGGGGGGGGGGGATTTGGCGAGCTATGTTGAATATGCCAAATATACTCCAATAATCCACTTTCCGGTGCCTACTCTTCCAGCCCACATAGCGCAATTTCACCCTACGAACCACAACACCGGTGGGAGTGGTCGACGGGGTTGCGGAGGTGGCCAGCGGTCCCATTCTTGTCGGATATCTTACACAATTTTTTGCATAGAAAACTCATTTGAAGCACAAATTGATACTAATTCATTGGACTTTACAAACCATAAAAATTTCTTCAAATATATTTGTTTGGGTCTGTTAGAGATGCTACAAGAGCTGAGAATGAAGGAAGAAGACACCATCTGGGCATTTTATTCAGGTACTTCTGGTCGTGCCACAACAGGAAGCATCACGGTGAGCTTACAACTGATTTAAACATGATCCAGTATTGTTTCGTGCACGGCAGGATACTAACTATTGCTGGGGCTCACTCCTTGTTTAAGATACCCTCTGATTTGTCGGAATGTATGAGTATGGATTACGATAGGTTTCCAATGCCATTCTGCCATATATTTTCCTATGCAGATCGACTAACAAGTTTCCAAATGAAGACAGGGATTTTGGTCATAATTTTCATTTTCGGCAAGGCAAGCACAAGCCTAATTGTGGTGGACAAAACCGGGCAAGTTATGAGTAATCCAACTCTGTTAACACTCTGATTGCCTCATTCATATCCTTGTAATCTTCTAGAGAATATTTTGGTTCCCCAAATAATTGATCAAATCGGTGGACTGGGTCATGACAACGACTTGTGATGAGGGGGAAGAAATATAGTGTGACTACACTTGGCTCCATAATTTGAAGCTACTGGTCTCCAATTGTCATTGTCACACCTTACCATACATGTTTTTGGTTTAAATGTTTTGCGATGTTCTTTCTGGTTTACTTAAATCTGTAAGGAACTAAGATCATTGCCCCCAATCTTCTAGTTTTTCCATCAATTTTGTTTTTGAGTTTTTCCCTTCACTTACATCATTTAAACCTCCATCAGGAAAGTGATGTCATAAACCTCCAAGAAGAACAACAAATATGAGATCAGAAACATCTGAAACACTTGTCAAGAAATAGAAAAAACCAACATCAAATGGATAATCATTGTATTATGTATGCCACTGCCTTTATTCCAAATGATTGATTAGCCACTCAACCATACGCTTAAACAAGAAAAAAACAAAAGGGAGGGTACATTTTTGGTAGAAGGCATGAACCAGAATTGGATTGGGGACAAATTGATGGGTCCCACAAAGGATGGGCATGGGTATGCACCGAAAAGTTAATTATAACTCAATCTGTGTAGGTGTTTGTCCATCGAAAGTCCTAATTGCTGGAGATTGATGCCACTTGTTATGGGTTATATAGCATCAAGTGGTTAATTTCTTTTTACTTGCACAAGATCTTGATCGGTAATCATATGTAAATAAGACCATGTCCCTAGAGATCGAACATTTAGATTTTTCATGATGGAGATTGTTTGTATATTCCATGCAAGAGGACTAGATAAAACTTTGCATACTGATTGCCTGGGGAAAATTAGAATTTAATTGTTATGTTCTGCAAAAGAGTATGCGTTCCTTCTTTTAAATAGTGTAGTGATTTTCGATTTGTCTTCAATTATTTAATTACACATAATTCTGTGGTTAATCTCAAAGAGTATTTTTTTGAGAAACAACATAAAGCATATAGTACACACACTTTGTGGAAATGTATATCACCTAATTAAAGATCATACTGGAAATTCTCAATATATTACGATGGTTTGTATCTAAAAAGCTTGTGAGAACCACTTGTTGGATCATTGTTAATATAATTAAAGTACACATGTTTTCTATAAAGGAGAATCGCTAGTTGGATACGGATGATCATTGTTCGGATGGGGTATGTATAATTCATTCTATCTGCTATCACTTCAGCATGCACACATGATCAAATGAAAACAACTTTAACGTGAGAACTCATCTAATTCAACACATTGTTATTGCCTTATTGGCACAACAGCTCACATGATAAATTCTTTATGTCTTTGAAAGTAGCTCTACTACTCCCTCCGACCCATATTACTTGCCGCTCAAATGGATGTGTCTAGCAGTGAATAATTTTTTTAAACCCCAAAGTTTCTTTCGGTTTGTTGTGGTGCATGATCTCGATCAGAGTTTATTGGTTTTTGGTTTCTCAGTCTTGAACCTCTGGGACTCCGGCCTTCAGTATATATTTTGAGCCAGTGCATGTGTTTATGTTGTACTTAATGTTAATAAAACAATAAAAGTGAAAATAAGAACACACACTGCATGTTATTTCTGTTGGATTCATTGTTGCACACTGCTGAAATGTCATAGTGTAACCAGTTGGGAAGAACCAGTATTTAGACTATTATTACTTTCCTATGGACTAGCATTCTCACGCTGACAATCAACACTGTCACATGTTATAAGTTTTTTCATTTCCTTCTTCTTGTAATAGAAAACATGTCAATAGTATATGTCTACCTTTGCATATTTATATTATAAATTAGCATTCAAGTCATGTTCTGTTTAGCCTATTAGATCAATAGGAATACATGATCTACATAGAATGAGAGAATAATAACTATGTTGTTTGTGTTAGTGTTATATATTGATCTAAATACTTCTGACAAACTTACAAAAAACTTCTCTTCTTGCTTGTTTGCTTTTGTTGATGAAATGAGCGGTAATCTGCCTAGACTATATTTTCAATAGATATCGTCTAAGCCAACCATAGTTTTCTCCCTCTATTAACTAGAGGGGTAAACATTATTAAATCATCAGATATGATTTCATTCACGCACGAACAAATCTAATGAGACCATCACTTCCAAATCAAATCATAAATATGTCATTTGTCCTTTTGTAGCACTACAATTATAATTTACTCATTTATCCTTTTGCCCATAGCTATACATGGGTCCAACAACTGCTATGTGATAAAAATAACAAGCACACCATAGTAAGCGAATTGATAGACACACACCATGAAATGTAGACAGTGGGAGAGCCGTTTCCGGACGAGTGACGTGACTAATATTCAAGTGTGAAGATTTCCCTTTGTCCCTCCACTTCTCTAGCTTCTACTCTCATATCAGACTCACTGGCTCACAAAATACGTCCCAAATGATAGACCTCATACACCAATATGCGTTGCAAATCTAGATGGGTTATAATCTTTTTGATTGATGACCACAAGTATAGTAGTTTGGAGCTTAAAACAGTGATGCATTTTCTTTCTTGATTCTAGACTTAAAGAGTTGCAGGCATCAGGAACGATGCATTCAAAACTCGTAGACTTGGTGTTAGTAAGTTTGCTAAACCTAGGCAAGACATAGTTATGATTAGTCCCGCATGAGAGAAATGTTCAATTTTCCTTTGTGAACGCTAGACTACATAATGGAGTCTTGTTTCAACTTGCATTGAAGAGTGTTAGTAGTGTTTAGATCTCCCCTGGTGTGGGACGTGACTGGCTCATAAGATCGAGAGCCGAGAGATCAACTGCATCGCGCCGTACTGGCTCAAAAATATATAATGACAAGTCTCTACATTCAAAGACGTACACAATGCAAACATGTGAAGTTGAAAACATACATCGTTGTGAAAAAGGAACACAAACATGGTACTACTTAAAGTGCCACCGGCCGACCGCGTGTGGTGCGACACCGTGTGGAGGCTTACACCATCTCATGTGACTTCATTGTGAATACCTTCATGGGTGTGGCTAGCCGATCATGATTGTGGTTGTGTGGAGATGTGCAATCTGGAGCTAGCCACACCGTATGTCTCGACACTGCATGTATGTGCATTATTTTCACTGCAAAAACATAGGAGGAATAAAAGAATACAATATAAGGACATCAATCAAAGGCATGTCACTGCCACATACTCTAGGCCATGCATGCAAATATGTCCTAAGAGAATCTACAATTTATGAAGTAATATTCATCATGCTATTTCTTATAGTTTTTACCCATTGTGCAATAGTTTGTGGACCAACCTATTAATAAAGCGTCAAAAAGACTAGTAGCATGTCTTATAATTAAGTCGAGAACTCATAATTTTTTTGTATAGAATATCATTATGTAATTTATAGATTTGCTAAAGGTTGTGTTTTCTCGCTTTGAATACCTATGTTTTTGTGATCATAATATGATAAGTATGGTTGATAATAATATTTTTCTTATTTTCAATAGGTAAAGCAATGATAAAAAAATTCATGAGGAAACAACATATTGACATAATTAGTAAAGGTGTAATTAAGAAAACAATAGTGCCTAATTTTTTTATCAGTATAATATAGAGTACGACAATATATCAATTCTCCTCCCGAAATATGAAATGGATGATTTCTTTGCTTCGAATCTCCGAAAGTTGAACGTTTTCTATTTCATCCGTGTATCATGCAGAGTGGGATTATCAGTTCCGGCATAAGTTGCCAAGTGCTAGTGGGGTGGGTGCTTCAGATTCCAATTGCACATGGGACACTGCTTCGAATCTACAATGTTGTTCAAAGGTGCAAATATTCATATCGAGATCCCTTCTTGGCACATTCCTAGTAGAGCGATCCTAGTGGACATGCATTTGAAAGTGGGGGCTCAATGTGCACTTTGCAACGCTGATGCTAACACTATAAGACACCTTCTATTTCATTGCTTTGTGACCATGGAACTATGAGCCTTATTAGGACTTGATGATGTTATTAGGATATCATATCTTGTGGACCAAGGTAGTGAAGCTATACCAGAATACCTGCTAAGTATTCTAGATAACGCAATCTTGGAATAGGCCATTCAAGTATCAAATAAATTGTAGTGACAACAACTGGTACTTATGGTGGGAACGCATGAAATTCTATGATGGTGAATAATGTCATTAAAAATCTCTAGCGTGTTTAGCTATGAAAGCTCTTGCTGCAATTTTGTATCTTGAAGACTACGGTTAGAATTAGGGCTTGGATAATGATTATGTGAAGTTTTAATGTGTATGCCACTTTCAATTTAGACTTGTTGCAAGGAGCAGCTAGTGCAATATTAAAGGATTCAAATGGAAAATTTATCGCAACAACTAATGAGAATATTTTGATTTTTCTGATGGTTTCACAGTAGAGGCCATAACACGCAGGTTTGCATTGGCATGAACTTGACACATATGATTGGTAGTAGTAAAACTGAGATCAATTGGACAATATTATGTGGTTTCAACGGAGCAAGAGGGGCACTTATCATCAGCAACTAAAGAACACATGTTTGTCTTGAACTTGGCACACACGGTTGGTAGCAATAAAATTGAGATCAACTCGGATAATATGGATGTGTTTTGAATGATGCAAGAGGGGCACTCATCATTAGCAAATAATCATGTTTTTATGATTCTTTTTCTATGTCCCTAGAGTTCACCCATGTCATATATGAACAATGTATTTGGAAATGTAATACTATAGCACATGAGTTAGCTACCTTGGATATGTTCTTTCCTCCTAATACTTGCCTAGGTTTGCCTGGACGTTTGTAATTCATATGTGTGTAAATGATGCAACCATTCTGGTAAATCAATAGACTAGGTTTGAAGTGTCACAATATAGAACAAAATTCATGAGGAAACAATCAGAATGTGAATTTCCATTCCTACAAGAGTCTCCTACAAACTGTTCCCAGCCAATCTTGTAATTTCTCTTAACAATTCATGAAAGTCGAGTTATACTAACTATGTGTTTGCTCAGTTTTCTTAAGAATCATCGGTAGACGAAAAACAAGACATGTGGGATCTCACTCGCAGAAAGGTAACAAGTAACCAAGTTTGGTGGGTACACCACATAATATTTATTACTCCCATGAGGAAATGTTAATGTTTCTCATTCTATATACATCATGACCGAGAAGTTGAGGGGACATGGTGGTGGGTAGCGAATGTGACACTTCATGGCGGTGGGTGCTGCGTAGTGGCGTATTCGATAATCAATTATGAAGGCATCAAAGAGTCATGGGAGGTATCTTTTTGGTTTGGCAATCTGGTAGATGGTGTTGGTGCGCCTATTGCCTTCTGGACAGCAAGCTTGACTACGGGTGATACTCTCATCATGCTCATATGCTCATGGACTATCGAAACACATTTTCTTAAATATGGACATAGTATGGTTCTGACGTTGGTCGTCTACCAAGGCATGTCTTCCGAAACATACCTGCTAAGCAATTAGAATGGCTACTAGAAAATCCTTTCAAAATACAAACAACGCACAATTACGATCTGAAACACAGTTTGGATGCCGATATTGTCTTTTATAAGGGAGTAGAATGGATGAAGGTCAAGACATAGATTTAAAATGCGCTTCTCTGCCATAGTGTTCTTGACCATAATTAGTCTTAGTATCTTTGGAAAAATTAAACTAGTCTACCTCTCTCCTTGTTACAATAGTGAGTATACATTGATGGATAAGATTGCCCACAAACCCATGCAGGTGGCATTTGAACTTTATTTATAATGCCTTTGCCTTTGTACTTGCAACATTTATAGCTCATCGGGTATCGTTAGGTCATGGAAACAACAAAGCAGGTATATGGATCCATGAGATAGCTGATATTATGTACCATGTGCGAACTACTATCTCAATTGTTATTATTAGGCCCTATGTACACACCCCTTCCCCCTTTCATATCTCCACATATCACACAAATGCACTTGCAAACACAAGGTCAGTAGTTGTACTCTAGTGTGTATAATGATACTTCCAAATTAATTTATATCACTTCAAATCTTCCCGATTCATCAACCAAAAGTTGTAGTCTCATAGTTGGAAATGTCGAGATGGAATTCCTTCTTGGGATCTCACGTGTAGGAGTTGGAGGCATCAGAAAGTAAGCGAGGACATTTTGAAACTATGACTCGTGAGACACACAAAAACACAAGTCTTCCAACCCCAGTTCCTATTGTTTAGGCCCCGATCGATTAGGTGTGTCCAACTACTAATGCACGCCTTCTGCGCATCTAACCTATGCTCGGCTCATCACTTTAAGATTTGGCCCCCAGAGATGGTGGCATTATCTAGTGCATCAGGATTGTGCTTCACATGGTTAACTGTGTGAATAGAGGTATTGGAGCCCAGTACAATAAAATATCTCACACGTGGGGTGGTTTGCTCCTAGCGGAATGCCTCGTAGGAGGCACTTCCACGACATAATCGATTAATTCTTGAGGCTGCCAAGTGGGTTTGGACAGCCTTGGGATGATTGGTGCATCCCATTTGAGGTGTTTCCTAGTCCTATTCCGTTGTCAACATCTGGACGAAGTGAGAACTGGCAATATGCTCCATCCCTCCATGTTCACAATCCTCTACCCCACACCAATTCCCCGAGCATGTCTTTTGTTAGACAATTATATTTTTATGTTGAAACAGGTTTTCACACCGCTTGACAGATAAAACAAACACCATGTTCATATAACAAGTTCAAAATGATAGAATACGTAGAAATTGATGCTGTCTCTCCGCATTCGAAGATGTACAAACCCGAACTCACGGAGTTTAAAACATACGCCATTATAGAAAAACAAAAAAACATGGAACCACTTGAATACATGTTTGTGCATTATCATTCACGCGAAAGGCATAAGTGGATTTGAATGCTACACTGTAAATTCATCAACCCAAAACAGGTCGCCATTATCTCCTCTAGGCCACAAATTTCCAATCTAAACATATCTATAATTTATGAATCTATTATGCTATTTTTTATAGTTTTGTATTTTATTGGACCAACAAATTAATAAATGTCAGAAAGGCCAGCTCCATGAATTATATTTACACTAATAACTCTTTATTATTTTGCATAGTTTGTCATAATGTAATTTAAATTTTTGCCAAAGATTGCATTTCCTGGCTTTAAATACTGGTCTTTTCGTAATCATTGAATAAGAAGTGTGGTTGATAACACTCTTCGTCTCATCTTCAATCGGGAAAACCACAGTAGAAATATTCACGAGGAAACAACACATTGATATTATTACGAACGGATGAATTAATTAAAGAGTATTTCTTGGACTCCTTAGCGGTTGAGTAAGGTACAGTTAGTGAATTGTCACGCCAGGAAGGGCCGCCTACCAACCGTTGTCAGGCAACATACTAATTTCCTCTAATATTATAAAAAAAAAAGACAAATGATACTAATTATTTACTTGATAACCTGTTTTTTAGAATAGTCATTAGCCATAAATAGACATGTAGTTTGTCCGCTACAAAGCCAGCAAGTAATCAACTTTGGTGACCCTGCCACATGCTATTTATTTTTCGCATGTGGACATGTTTGTATTGCTCATGACTTAACCATCGTTGATGACGCAGACTTCCCGGTGCCTCCTAGTCCTATGAAAAACATCTATTTGAGATTCTCGAAATAGTATGTTATGATTGATCCACCTGGAAGATCAGAAGAACTGTAGATTTCGACCTTCAAGTAGCATACAACAACTTTGGACGAGATGTTGGGTGGTGGTGTGTGTAGCCCTGTCGGGAGGGGTATTTAGGTGTAGGTGAGTGCTGGTGGTAGGCCGCCTATGGCGCCAATTTGTTGTCAGGGGCGCGCCGTCGAAGGCGCTCCAATGGTTTCCTCTGAAGTCGCGGCCGTGCTCCTCCTTGCGATTGGGGCGCTCGCCGCCATAGTCACCCGTCCTGCCGCCACCCAAACACGAGGCGAACTCGAAGCAGATTCTGTGGTGGCTGAGCTGGTGACTAGACTATCTGGATTGCCACCTGCCAGTGGAGGTGAGGAGAGGCAACTGGCTACTGGACTAGCGTCGTTGTTGATGCTCCGGAATGACAGTGGAGTGGGTATATATGGTGGGCCGAGACCAGCCCGTCTTGTTTCGCGACGTGTATGTCATGCCTAGGAAAAAGCCAGTAATTCACTTCACACTTCATAGTTCACACCCTTAGAGAGCCCAGAGCTTGGAGGATAGGGTGGTGGTCTGCAAGAGCGACAACTCGTGGCAGCATCGATCGATCCATTTTGGAGGTAGGAAAAGATGCCACACGCGGTCTGATTGGGGCGTCTCACCTGTGATCGTGTCCCGGGCATGTTGCCTTGCGCACGGCAGGGCTGACTATTAGTGATACTCCCTCCATGTTCAGCGATCCTGGAACACCATTTCTTCTAGACAGATGGAACTTGGTTCTATAGTTGCTCATCTGCCCAGTCTTGTCAATTGTCATGGCATACAACCGGGGTAAGAGCATCTCTAGGAAAACTCACCCCGCGTCGTCTCATCCGAGGCAACACAGGCGGAAACATATGTCGCCCCGCCGGGCCGCCCTCCCGCCTCACGCCCTCCCCTCGCCGTCGCCGGAGGAGGCTGCCGGGCTTAGCCCGGGCGGCGGACGGCGGCGGCATGGTCATCTTGCTCTTGTCTAGCCACGGGAGCTAGGGTTGGGGAAAGCTCAATCCCCTTTTCATGGCGCCACGGATCTAGGTGGGTCGGCTGCTCCCTCGGAGGCCAACTGGGCTTTCCCCAGCAGATCTTCTCCAGCGTGGCAGCTTTCGAACAGTGGCTCTCGCGGGTGCCAGCCACGACAGCTTCGTCGGCAGGTCCTGGTCTTCAGGCCCGCCGCTCCTGTCCGGCAAGTAGGGGCGGGTGCGCCCCTCCCTACTTTGTGGGCGTGTCCTCGCGCGGGCCAACTGTGCGCTGGCCTTGGTGGCCCTTGGTGGCGCTGCGATGGCGGGATTCCAGATTTGTTCGGTTCTGGCTTTTCGGTGTTTGGACGGTGGGGAGGTGTGCAGCTTGGTGGCTCTCCGGTGCTTCCGGTGATGTGGCTCTTTGAGAGGTGGGTGGGCCAGCGGTGGTGCTGTGCATGGGGGTGTTGGTTATGTTGAATTGCTCTGGGCGAAAGCTTGCCCGGTCTTGTCGGTCGGTGGCTTCGGTGTCTATGGGCATCGAGTAACATCCTTGGAGGCGTGGTTGTGGAGCCCTACATCTTCCTACACCCTCAGATTTGCTCTTCGGGTGAAAGCCTAAGACACGGCAGGGTCGGGAAACAGCGTCGACATCTTCGTTCCCTCTTTCGAACGTCGCCCTGAAGAGCTCCGGGTCCCGTTTGCACCCTCCATGGATGGATGATCGCGGCTTTGCGATCGGTAGGTGCCCGTCCAACAATTCATATGTTTACACGGCTTCCTGTTTGTGGCAACGATGGCGGTTTCGGGTGGGTCAGGTTTGCTGATGGTTCTTGGTAGTCGGTCTCTTCCAGCGTGTTCAAGGAGTCCATGGTGAAGTCGGAGTCGCCCTTGCAGAAGTGTGATGACGATGACGCCGGGCTGCAACCTCGAGGACACTTTTCTCTTCGGCAACGTGTGTGCGTTCTTGTGTGAGTAGCGAAGTCGCCCTATGTGCCTTGTTTTGTGGGCATGATGTGATGGTTTTCGCCCGGTTTTTCATTAATTAACCGCACAATTCTCTTTGACCTTTTTTAATGAATCGGATCCTAAGGGACCACGTTCCAAAAGAAAAGAGCATCTCTAGCAAATCCCTCAAAGCATAACCCGTCAAAACACGTTTAAAGGGCCCTTTATATCATTTTTACAATGCGAAACTGGGCCGAAAAGAACAGATACCGTATTATGAATTGTATCCGAAATGATACAGCAAGCAACCGTACCGCTCCGGCCAAACCCTGTTGGAAATATGACCTAGAGACAATAATAAAATGGTTATTATTATATTTCCTTGTTCATGATAATTGTCTATTGTTCATGCTTTAATTGTATTATCCGGAAACAGTGATACATGTGTGAATACATAGACCACATCGTATCCCTAGTAAGCCTCTAGTTGACTAGCTCGTTGATCAACAGATGGTTACGGTTTCCTGACCATGGACATTGGATGTCATTGATAACGAGGTCACACCATTAGGAGAATGATGTGATGGACAAGACCCAATCCTAAGCCTAGCACAAGATCATGTAGTTCGTATGCTAAAGCTTTTCCAATGTCAAGTATCCTTTCCCTAGACCATGAGGTTGTGCAACTCCCGGATACCGTAGGAATACTTTGGGTGTGCCAAACGTCACAACATAACTGGGTGGCTATAAAGGTACACTACGGGTATCTCCGAAAGCATCTGTTGGGTTGGCACGAACCGAGACAGGGATTTGTCACTCCGTATGACGGAGAGGTATCTCTGGGCCCACTCGATAATACATCATCGTAATGAGCTCAATGTGACTAAGGGGTTAGTCACGGGATGATGTGTTACGGAACGACTAAAGAGACTTTTCATAACGAGATTGAACAAGGTATCGGTATAACGACGATCGAAACTCGAACAAGTACTATAACGATAGACAAAGGGAATTACGTACGGGATTGATTGAATCCTCGACATCGTAGTTCATCCGATGAGATCATCGAGGAGCATGTGGGAGTCAACATGGGTATCCAGATCCCGCTGTTGGTTATTGATCGGAGAGTCGTCTCGGTCATGTCTGCGTGTCTCCCGAACCCGTAGGGTCTACACACTTAAGGTTCGGTGACGCTAGGGTTGTAGAGATATTAGTATGCGCTAACCCGAAAGTTGTTCGGAGTCCCG
This sequence comes from Secale cereale, assembly GCA_902687465.1. Taxonomy (NCBI): domain Eukaryota; kingdom Viridiplantae; phylum Streptophyta; class Magnoliopsida; order Poales; family Poaceae; genus Secale; species Secale cereale. The sequence continues at coordinate 41,464,104 of LR738711.1, forward strand.
GATGAGATCCCGGAAGTCAAGAGGAGCTCCGGAATGGTCCGGAGGTAAAGATTTGTATATAAGAAGTCCAGTTTCGGCCACCGGGAAAGTTTCGGGGGTCACCGGTATTGTACTGGGACCACCGGAAGGGTCCCGGGGGTCCACCGGGTGGGGCCACCTATCCCGGAGGGCCCCATGGGCTGAAGTGGTAAGGGAACCAGCCCATGGTGGGCTGGTGCGCCCCCATGGGCCTCCCCCTGCGCCTAGGGTTGGAAACCCTAGGGGTGGGGGGCGCCCCACCAAA
>LR738711.1:41465899-41504789 GCA_902687465.1 Secale cereale
CACCCTATCCCCTGGCGCCTACCTCTCCCCCCGTAACACTTCTCCCTCTCGCTGAGCTTGGCGAAGCCCTGCCGAGATCCCCGCTGCTTCCACCACCACGCCGTCGCGCTGCTGGATCTCCATCAACCTCTCCCCCCCTTGCTGGATCAAGAAGGATGAGACGTCTCTCCCAACCGTACTTATGTTGAACGCGGAGGTGTCGTCCGTTCGGCGCTCGGTCATCGGTGATTTGGATCACGACGAGTACGACTCCATCAACCCCGTTCTCTTGAACGCTTCCGCGCGCTCCCGATCTACAAGGGTATGTAGATGCACTCCCCTCTCCCTCATTGCTAGATGACACCATATATTGATCTTGGTAATGCGTAGAAAATTTTAAAATTCTGCTAGGTTCCCCAACAAACCCGTCCCGTTTCGGCCGCGTCGCGCCTCGGCCATGACCGCCCCAGCCACGCCATGGCCCCGCCCGTCCATCTCCGGCCATGCATGCCCTGGCCCGGTTGCGCCTGCCCCCGTCGCACTTCGCTCCGGCAATGCCGGCCCAGGGCACGCCTAACACCACCGTGGTCCGCTCCACCCCAGCCATGCCAGCCCGTGTCGCACCCACCCCGGCCATGCCTCTCCCGCCCTTCTCCGGCGCTGCCCTGCCTTGGTTCGGGTCGACTGTAGGCTGCTCCACCCCTCCCGTGGCCGGCCTCGCCTTGCTGGTGAAGGTCGAGCCGTCGACAATTTGGACCGCGAGCGATATATTCCGGCATGCGGCGACCTTTTCTGATGTGTGGCGACGGATTACGGCGACTTTCAGGTTGATTCTGGCCAGTTTCGTGGCGGTACATAAGCTCCGACGAGGTTTGACAATTTACGGGTAGAACTGTATACTGTCTTCCAAACTGTACATATAAAGTCCTCGCGCATGGATTCTCGGTGCCCCTTTAGAATTTTATGGGTCGATCATACTTTCCGAGATCTACTAGGGACCATTTTTTTCCGTCAAACTGTAATTGCCTTATTTTTTATGGGTTTGACCGTGCTAATGGATCTGCTAGAGGTGCTCCAAGCAATCAGAATGGCCGTGCAAACAATGCATCACTCATGACTCAAAACAAATTTTGGGTTCTCAATTGCTCAACCCAGAGTCGCCCCTCTTCTGATGACACAGGGGACCCTAGTCACACGCAGACACTTTCCTCTCCCCCCCCTCGTCCTGCCGTCATCAGGGCATCATTGCCACTGTTGGAGGTGTCACCGGGTTTGCTGCCTCAACCCTTCCCGCTGTCCACCTTTGCAGCTTCCGGTCTAGATATATGACATCAGATGATGGATGAATCTTTTGCATCGTCTTCCCTTCCCACAGGATCTCTTTTTAAGCGGGACATCGGCAACAAAGACTTGTGAAAGATGGCGGGTGTGGTGTCGGGATTTCTATGACAACGATGGCGGGGCGAGCGATAGTAGCGTGTGCCGTCGATTGATGCACGAGGAAAAAACCTGGGCACTCCAAGGAATTTGGATGTATTTTGACATTTCTATAAGGGCATTTTTGTAAGTGAATGTATTTACTAATTGTATGGCCGTTAGTGATCTGAACACTTTAATATTAGTTTACAAGGAGTACAAATTTGAAAGGGTCCAAGTGCTGACAAATTAGGCAAGAGATGCTTTATGTGCCTTACCCATGTTTCCTTTATCCATACTTGCGAGCTATCGATTGCGACGAGTCATGCCATGCGGTGCCGCGGCAGGTAGCATCCTTGGACTATTTGAGTTTGGGGCAATAATGTTTGTCCGATCGGTTGTTGTGCCTTGTTGTGGCCAGCTATGGTGTCGTGGACTGCAAAAGACTGGCAGTTAGCGATGCTACATCCATGTTCATGATACCTACTAACTTGGGGGGGGGGGGGCATAGTTTTCAGGACAAGAAGAATTCAGTCAAGGCATTTGTTCTGCCAACTACACGCTAGGCAGACAAACTAACAAGGTTTACTGTGAAGATAGATATTTCGCTAGAATTTTTCAAGGCAAGCCAAGCACAGTCCAGATCCTAAAATGTAATGATTTAGTGTGTGGCATGCCGATCTACCATGTGTGCATTGCTATGGGGAATATTTTGATTCTCACAACAATCAATGAGTTCCGTGGATTCGGTCACGAGTCATGAGATGTGTGTCTACACTTGCTTTATTAGTTTGAAAATGCTGACCATTGACCTGACTGGAACTAGAGTCTGAGTATAAGTCACGGTCACTGTTGCTAAAGAATGTGCTTAACTTTCATTATTTTAACCTTCAAGGAGGAAAATGATATCATCAACCGCCAAGAAAATGAACAAATTTGACATCAGAACCATATGAGCCACTCGCAAGGATATAGAAAAGAAAGCTCATCATTTGTCACGTGGGCTTATTGAATTGCATTACTCAATATATATGGAGAAACAAATGAATAATCAATTGCCATTTGCTTCTGCACTCCCTATGCTATTACCTTTATTGTCCTACACAAGCCTGGTGGAATCTGCTGCCTGCCCTCCTCTTCTAATTGGCTTTTGCAAAATGATTGTTCAGGCACATCACAATATGCTTCAACAAGAAGAAACCAAAGGGAGGGAACTTTCTTAAGTATAAAAGAGGAAGTCAGAATTGGATTGGGGACAAATTGTTGGGTGCCACCAAGGATGGGCGTGGATGAGAACCAAAAAGTTAGTTAGATCTCAGTCTGTGGAGGTGATTGTCCACCGAAAGTACTAATTATTGTAGACTGATGCCACCCATTTTGTAGTATCAAGTGGTTAATTTCTAGTTTGCGCTCGACCAAGATCATGATCGGTAATCCTATGTAAATAAGAGCATATGTTGTGGATATTGTACCATTGCATTTTCCATTATGGAGATTTCTTTTGCATATTCCATGCAGCATGAATTGGATCGATTTTTGGGCAGGGATCGCCTGTGCCGAACAAGAAAAGGCTGGAGTAATATTCTGCAAAAGAGAAGTTGTCCCTTATTTTAAAATAGTGTAGTGCTTTCCGAGCTCTTCTTAAGTTAGTTTATTTCACAAAATTTTGCAGTTATTCTCAAAAAGTATTTTAAGCACCAACATCAAGCACACTTTGTTGATATGTATCAGCTTGTGACCACTAATAAAATTATGGAACCACTAGTAGGATACGGATGATCACTGTTCTTATAGAGGATCTACTGATGTTATGATAGTTTGTAATAAAAAGTTATGTCATAGACCCGTACATCTCCAAGCTCACATGCCAAAGCAAAATAACTTCTTTACAAAAAGCACCGATCAAATTAAACACTCATGTACATGCTCTAAGAACGATCATTATCGGCACAAGTGTTCACAGGATATATATTGTTCGGTTGCTGAATAAAGCTTGATCATCAGTCCTAGCAATCTCCAAGTTCCTTTATGTTTTTCTCGCGCAAGATCTTGATCTTAAATCCTATGAAAATAGGATCATTTCCCTGGAGATCTAGCAATTGGATTTCTTATGATGGAGATTTCTCTTGTATATTATACACAAAAGAATATGGATCAAACTCTTGTTAGTGATTGCCAAGTTAGCCACGCCAAACTAGGGACAGTTGTAAAATCCTGAAAAATAGAAGTTGTTTCTTCAACATAGCTAGTGCCTTTTTAGCCTTTTCCCATTTAATTATACTTGAGTAGTAAATGTATAATGCTATACATCATGAGGGCAACCGCGGCCTGCTATTCCAAGCTGAGAAGAAGAGATCGACACGGATTGAAGATCTTAGTTGTTGAGCTAGAGGGACAGGCACTAGAGCACTGAAATATCTGCTTCACACCCAGTAGGGCTACTGCAACCTGCTTTGTGATTTTGCGTTATGTTGGTCTTGCTGAAAAGCATTCCTTGGAGTTGTTAAATCCACTTCCGTCGCACACACACCGGAGAAAGTACACGCTTTGGTGTGTGTACTTTAGCTTGAGCAAAGCGATCTTCGCTTCTTAGGCAGAATTGCACGGAGAGTCCCAATGTGTGTGTTTAGCCAGCAACCAATAATGCCATTTTAGGAAGCATGACTAATAGTTTAACAGCAGTAAAAGCAACTAGACTACGGGCGATATTCACATTACACTTTCTCCAGAAATCAGTAAGGTAAGTTTTTACCGTCTGTTTAACTTTCAATATGCTTTGGTTCCTCTAAACACGGGACATGTGGCTGAAGGAATAAGTTGGAAGAAAGTTGATTAACTTTACTAATAGTGTTTTAGTGGACAAACACTGATATATGTATACAAAAATGAAAATGCTATAGAAAACATGATTCATGGACAGATCCGCACTTCCCTTTTTTGAGAACCAAAATCGTGGCTGTAAACAAGATAGAGTTGCGTAAAGCAAACAGAAAAAGATAGGGAGGGAGAATTAGCAGTTGGTATGTTAGTATGCGGATCCAGTGCTCGCTGTTAAATACTTGGTAACTGATCACTATTGAAAAAAAAGCAACCTACTCCATAGACGATTTTAGCAGTTGGTATGTTAGTATGCGGATCCAGTGCAAAATGGTGCTGTGTTCTGTTCTAAGCAGTAGATGAGCTGCTAACCAGAATAGAACATTCTTGTCAAGTGAGAAGAGTGTGAATTAAAGAAGTCAGAGAAGCCACATGCACATAGGGAAAACAGAGACGGAGACCCATCTTTAGATCAGGCAATGCTGTCTTTCACTTGAATGTATGATACAAGGCGAAAGCAGCTGCAGCTGAATTAGAAGCAACTACATCTACACCAAACAAACAGACTGGTAAAAGTAAAACCATCTGCCAACAAAAGTTTCCTGAAAAATCATGGAGGCTCTTTGTCAAAATCTACAGCCTCCTGTTCCTCTCACACGTCGACCGCAGAGGCGCATCCGGTGACGGCAGGGACGATCGTGACCTCTCCATCGCCGATGCTGCTGGCTGCCCTGTCCTTCCTCGCCCTTCGATGGTGCTCCTTGGTACGGTTGGTGACGTTCGATCCACCGTCGTCGGCGGAGATGAGCGCGGCGAGGATGGCAACATCTTCAATGGGAGCTCTGACGACATTGAGGAACGAGCGGCTACTAAATTGGCCCAGGTCTGGAAGCCCAATCCATGGCAAAGCCACCACTTCACATCCTGCCTGGCAGCGTGGAGTGAGAGTTTTACCTTCCTCATTTCATATACTTAATATGCTATTGTAGTTATCCAATTTGTGCGATTTTGCTAGTGTAGCTATACTACTTCCTCGGTTTGTATCTCAATTTAGGAATTAGGGTTCGAAGCTTAGTTTAGTAATTAGGGTTTCTAGTTAAGTTTAGGAATTAGTGGTTATAGTCCAAGTAAGGAACTTTATGTTAACATAATAACTTTGATCAACTGAATTTACTGTTAAGTGAATATGAGTTTAATTATGGATAACCGGATTTGGTGTTAACTGAGCTTAGTTGTGTTAAATGAGTATTCTATGAACTGAATGAATTGTTGATAATTGAATTTAGTGTTAGGTGAGCTAAATTGGCTGAACTTAGTGTTAACTGAGATCAATTGACTGAATGATATTTACTATTAACTGAATTGACTGAACTGAATGAATGATATTTACTGTTATGTGACACTGTTTACTGAACTTGCAGTTTGGATGATGATGAACCATGGGATATGAGGTTTTAGTTCCAAGGCTGTGATAATCTGGAAAAGACCTTATGTGAATCAGATATCACATATATCAACATGTTAGCTATCATTGGGATAGAGGGATATGATCAAAAGGATTCAATGTACTATGTGAAGAAAGAGGGTGTAGGAATGGCATGCATGCAGCTAATCAAATCTGAGGAAGATGTAGAAGAAATATTGTTATTGTATAGGGAGCGCACTAGTCGGGGTTTAATGCCGCTCATTATCAGACCCTTGGCTCTTTCGACTTGACCATTTGTTCGAGAATGGTATACATAAGCATAGTCAAGTTTAATACCTAACTTTGAGCACCAATTTTTTACCTCGTCAGCTGTGAAATTGGAGCCATTATCTGTGATAATACTATGCGGGACACCATAACGGTGTACTACGGCGAATATAAAATTTATCACAGGCCCTGCTTCAGCTATTTTTACGGGATTGGCTTCTATCCATTTAGTGAATTTATCTACCATCACCAGTAAGTATTTCCTTTTATGACTTCCACCTTTAAGGGGTCCGACCATATCGAGCCCCCAGACCACAAAAGGCCAAGTAATGGGGATTGTTCTAGAGCGGTGGGAGGCATGTGACTTTGATTTGCAAAGAGCTGCCAGCCAACGTAGTGTTGGACTAAGGTTTGGGCATCTGCTCGGGTAGTGGGCCAGTAAAAGCTAGCGCGAAAAGCTTTGCCGACGGGCGCCCGTGTTGCGGCATGGTGACCGCCCATTCCAGCGTGTATGTCAGTGAGAATTTGCCTTCCCTCCTTTTTGGAGATGCACCTTTCTAGAATACCAGTTGTGCTTTTCTTATATAGTTCACCTTCGTGAACTTTGTAGGCTTTAGAACGCCGGACTATGCGGCGGGCCTCATTTTGATCATCGGGGAGTTCATGCCTTTTAAGGTAAGCTAGGAAGGACTCTGTCCAGGGGGCTATAATAGCCATGATTTCATGAGCCGAAGGAGTTATCTCTATATTTGGGTCTCCAATGACGTAATGATTGAGTTCGACGGGGTGTGTGTTTGGATCCGAATTGGTATCGCTGCTCGCGTCCTGCCATGCTACTGATGGCTTAAATAGCCTTTCCACAAATGTGTTCAGTGGGACGGGGTCACGCTTAGCGCCCATACGAGCAAGTACGTCAGTGGCCTGATTATTATCCCGGGCTACAAGATGGAATTCCAACCCCTCAAATCGAGCTGACATTTTTAATATAGCGATGCGATAAGCTGCCATTTTTTAATCCTTCGCGTCAATGTCTCCGTTAATTTGGGAGATAGCGAGGTTTGAGTCTCCGCGTATCTCGAGGCGTTGTATGCCCATGGATACAGTGAGGCGGAGACCGTGTAATAGGGCCTCATATTTGGCCGCATTGTTCGAGTCCGTGTACATAATTTGTAGAACTTACCGGACTTTATACCCAATAGGAGATATCAATATTACGCCGGCCCCTAATCCGGGTAACAGTTTAGAACCGTCGAAGTACATTGTCCAGTGGGAGTATGAGCCATACTCTTTAGGGAGTTCGGCTTCGGTCCATTCTGCGACAAAGTCGGCCAACACCTGGGATTTTATAGTCCAGCATGGCTTATAGGATATTTCAAACGATAAAAGCTCGATTGCCCATTTGGCAATGCGTCTCGTGGCGTATTTATTGTTGATAATATCGTTGAGTGGTACCTCGGATGCCACTATAATCAAACAATCTTGAAAGTAGCCTGCCAGTGGGAGTTTCCGAGATGACATGAAGACCGCATAGGGAATTTTCCGATAGTGGGGGTACCGTGATTTGCACGGTGTTAGAACCTCGGTTACATAGTATACATGTTTTTGAACGGGGAATTTATGTCCCTCTTCGGCTCGATCGACAACGAGCACGGCACTCACTACCTGGTGAGTAGCTGATATATACAACAGCACCGGTTCGCCAACACCGGGGGCGGCTAGGATTGGGTTGCTCTCTAGTAGAGCTTTTATTTCTTCCGATCCAGCTGTGGCCGCATTCGTCCATTCGAAGTTGTCAGTGCCTTGTAGCAATCTATAGAGTGGCAATTCTTTTTCTCCTAATCTGGAGATGAAGCGGCTTAAGGCCGTTACGCATCCTGCTAGTTTTTGCACTTGCTTGAGATTGGTTGGTATTTCGAGTTCTGACAAGGCCTAGATTTTGGCAGGGTTAGCTTCGATTCCTCTATGGGATACGATGAACCCTAATAGCTTTTCGGCTGGAACGCCGAATACACATTTTCCCGGATTGAGCTTTATGTCGTATTCTCGGAGGTTGGCAAACGTAAGGCGGAGATCCTCCACCAAAGTCTCGACGTGTTTAGTTTTTAGAACTACATCGTCAACATATGCCTCCACTGTTTTGCCAATTTGCTTTTCTAAGCTTGTTTGAATCATGCGTTGATATGTGGCGCCAGCGTTTCTAAGTCCAAAGGGCATAGTGTTGAAACAGAAAGGGCCGTACGGGGTGATAAATGCCGTTGCGGCCTAATCGGATTCCTTCATCTTTATCTGATGGTATCCGGAATAAGCATTAAGGAAACACAGCGAGTCATGTCCGGCCGTTGAATTGATAATTTGATCAATGCGGGGTACAGGAAAGGGATCCTTTGGGCAGGCCTTATTCAGGCTGTGAAGTCGATGCAGAGGTGCCATGATTTCTCCTTCTTCGGTAGCATGACCAGGTTGGCTAGCCAATCCGGATGTTTAATTTCTCTGATGAATCCAGCTTCTAATAGCTTGGCTAGCTCTTCTCCCATTGCTTGTCTTTTGGGTTCGGAAAATCGTCGCAATGACTGCTTGACTGGTTTAAACCCTTTGATAATATTGAGGCTGTGTTCGGCCAGCCTGTGTGGAATTCCCGGCATATCTGAAGGGTGCCAGGCGAATATATCCCAATTTTCCCGAAGGAAGGTGCGTAACGCGCTGTCCACCGCTGGATCCAGCTCTGCCCCGATGGATGCTGTCTTATTAGGGTCCGTTGGGTGCACTTGAAATTTGATGATTTCATCAGTTGGCTTGAAGGAGGTAGACTTCGATGTTTTGGCGAGGATCACGTCGTCCTTATCGACCTTTGATCGTAGGGTATTTAATTCTTCGGCCACGAGGGCTTCGGATAGTGCCTCTAAGGCTAAGGATGTGATACGTCCAAAACGTATCTATAATTTCTGCTTGCTCCTTGCCTCTTTTGTGTGATATTGCTATGATATTTATGCACTTACATACACTTTTGATCATATTTGGACTAACCTATTAACTCAGTGCACCCCAGTGCCAGTTTCTGTTTTTTGCTGTTTTTGTATTTCAGGTTTTCCCATCACGTAAACTGCCAGAAAAATCCCGGAAAAATTATATAAAAAATCAGCGTTCCGGAAGCTTACTTGCGGCCAAAGTAGGGCCGAAGGGGGGCCACCAGGGCTCCAGCTTCCCTGGTGGCGCGGCCCCCCTCCTGGCCGCGCCGGGGGGGCGCCTGGGCCCCCCAGGTCTCCGCTGATGCCCCCCTTTGGCATATATTTACACCGCGTACCGAAACCCTCGAGGACGGAACCCTTTTTCGCGATCTCATCTCTGTTCCGCCGCCGCCGCGCTTCCAAGATCGGGAGCACCAGGAGAACTCTTCCCGGCACCCTGCCGGAGGGGAGGATCACCACCGGGAGCCTCTCCACCACCATGGACGCCTCCCGGATGAGTTGTGAGTAGTCTCCCTTGGACCATGGGTCCATGACCAGTAGCTATGTGATGTTCTCCTCCCCTCTTTGTTCTTCACTAATTAGACCTCGTGAGCTGCCCTACATGATCGAGGCACATATGTAATCCTTATGCTGTTGCTATGTTGAGTTTGCTGGGATCCGATGGATTGTGAGATTATGTGCAGATTGTGTGTGAGTAATATATTTGATTTACCTATTTTATATTTATGTTCTTGAGTAATTCTTGCATGTTCTCCGTTGCTGTTTATTGCTTTGGCCAAGTAGTAGGTAGTAACTCCAAGAGGGAACGTTATGCTTGATTGTGGGTTCATGCCCCTCGATGACTAGTTTGAGTGACAGAAACATGAGTCTAGGGGATGTGCTGTTGCCACAAGGAGGAAAACAACGGTGCTTGTACTCGCGGGTGCAAGGATTGTTTACTTTACGCAAAGTTCTTTTAATGCAGTTGTCTGTTGCTTTGAGTTTACACTATGGGTGGGACTCGCAACTTAATACCAGCGAGATGTTCTGGATAGATATCTCAAGGTGGATGATTAGTAGTAGATGCAGATGGATTTCGGTCTACTTACCTTGGCGTACCGCCCATGCTTTTGAGCCTCAACCTTTCTTGCAGCATAGTTAGCATTGGTTTGCGAACATAATTCTGTCAATTGCCCAGCTGTAATTCGTTTACCTCACATAGCTGTTTTATCGTCTTTTGGGAGAGAGACATCACTAGTGAACATCATGGGACCCCGGTCCATATTACCATCATTGATCACATCCGCTATTTACTTTCTGCTTTTACTTACTAGTTGCAATTATACCTTATCACTATTATCTCTTGCGATTGATCCTTTGTAAACGACAAGGCCGAAGGAATTGACAACCTCTCCGTACTCGTTGGGAGCAAAGTTATTTGTATCTGTGTGCAGGTCCAGTTAATTGCTAAGTATCTGGCGCTATTAGCAGTTGACACCTTCTTGTTGAACCTTGGAGTCTCAGGGGAATTCGATCCTTGGTATCTTTGCCAAGGGAAAACTACCGCTACACTGCATCTCAAACCTTCCACTTGGGGTAACCAACGAGGGGCGAGAAGCCATCAGGATGCCGTCTTGTTTTCGGCGCGGAGTGCTCTATCTGGATCACTTGTTAATTGGATCACTCCATTGGGCCCTGGCATTTTAAGCTTCATGTACCCGTAGTGGGGTATAGCTGAAAGCGTGAGAAAGCGTTCCGTCCTAGAAGGGCGTGGTATCCGCTATGAAAGGGAACAATGTGGAAGGGTAGTTCCTCCGATCTGTAGTTGTCGGGTGTGCCGAATACTACGTCGAGCTTAATGCTTCCCGAACACCGGGCTTCGCGGCTTGGTATAATTCCTCTAAAGATTGTGTTGGTATACTCAATGCTAGATTTCTTGACCTGCATTTTTGCGAGCATCTCCTCATATATGAGGTTTAGTCCGCTTCCTCCGTCCATAATTAGTTTAGTGAGGCGGAAGCCGTCCACTATTGGATCTAGTACAAGAGCTGCTGATGCTCGGATCGGTCAGACTCGAGGTGCGTCATCGGCAGAAAAACTGATTGCCGTGTCGCTCCATGGGCTTGCAGAGCTAGTTTGGTAAACCTCGGGAAGTTCGCGATTGGCTCTCTTGCGGCGGTTATTTGAAGAGAACGTCTCGAAGACGATGAAAACATCGACGTCCCTCTCCCTTGATACGGTAGTGGCATTAATTGCCGTACCGCTCTTTGCTACCTGCAGGAGTACCCAGCATGCTCTAAGGTAATGGTTAGGGGCATTGTCCGGGGTTGTGTGTATTTGGCAAGGTGTGTCGAGTAGTTGGTCCAGTACAGACCTGTACCATAAAAATGTTTATTTTTCTTGCCAATTGGTATGTTATCGGATGACCTGCTTGTTGGGGAACGTTGCATGGGAAACAAAAATTTTCCTACCGTTCATCAAGATCAATCTAGTAGATGCAACTACGAGGGGGGAGTGTGATCTACGTACCCTTGTAGATCGCTAAGCGGAAGCGTTATGAACGCGGATGATGGAGTCGTACTCGTCGCGATTCAGATCGCCGAAGACCTAGCACCGAAGCAACGGTGCCTCCGCGTTCTTCACACGTACGGCTCGGGGACGTCTCCTCCTTCTTGATCCAGCAAGGGGTGGAGGAGAGGTTGATGGAGAACCGGCAGCACGACGGCGTGGTGGTGGTGGTGGAGAAGAACTCCAGCAGGGCTTCGCCTAAGCACCGCGGGAGAAGAAGATGTAACGGGAGAGGGAGGGCAGCACCGAGGCACAAACTGTGTTGGCTGCCCTCCCTTTGCCCCACTATATATAGGGGGGGTGGAGAGGTGAGGGCGCCCTAGGGTTTCCCCCCTAGGGGCCGGCGGCCAGGGCAAGGGGAGGGGGCGGCGGCCAGGGCAGGGGGGCGGCCAGGCCCTAGGGTTTCCCCCCCTAGGTGCCTTGCCCCCCAAGGCCAAGGGGTGCGGCCAGCCCTAGGGGGTCCCACCCCCTTAGCCGCATGAGGAGAGGGCCCAGGGGGGGCGCACAGCCCCCTGAGGGCTGTGGTGTTCCCCCTTGTGGCCCACTAGGCCCAGAACCACTTCCGGACCCCCCGAAAACCCTTCCGGTACTCCGCCGATTTCCCGATGCTCCCCGGAACACTTCCGGTACTCCGAAACCTTTCATCCTATATATCAATCTTCGTCTCCGGACCATTCCGGAGACCCTCGTCTTGTCCGGGATCTCATCCGGGACTCCGAACAACCTTCGGTAACCATACACATTTCTCACTAACAACCCTAGCGTCACCGAACGTTAAGTGTGTAGACCCTGCGGGTTCGGAAACCATGTAGACATGACCGAGACACTCCCAGGTCAATAACCAATAGCGGGATCTGGATACCCATATTGGTTCCTACATGTTTCTCGATGATCTCATCGGATGAACCACGATGTCAAGGATTCAGGCAATCCCGTATACAGTTCCCTTTGTCTCGTCGGTATGTTACTTGCCCGAGATTCGATCGTCGGTATCTCTATACCTAGTTCAATCTCGTTACCGGCAAGTCTCTTTACTCGTTACCGTAATACATAATCCCATGACCAACTACTTAGTCACTTTTGAGCTCATTGAGATGACGTATTACCGAGTGGGCCCGGAGATACCTCTCCGTCACACGGAGTGACAAATCCCAGTCTTGATCCATGTCAACTCAACAGACACCCTCGGAGATACCTGTAGAGCACCTTTATAGTCACCCAGTTACGTTGTGACGTTTGGTACACACAAAGCACTCCTACGGTGTCAGTGAGTTACATGATCTCATGGTCATAGGAACTTATACTTGACATGCAGAAAAACTATAGCGATAACTGTCACGATCAAAAGCTATGTTAACGTTTGGGTCTCGTCCATCACATCATTCTCCTAATGATGTGATCCCGTTATCAAATGACAACTCATGTCTATGACCTGGAAACCGCGGTCATCTTTGATCAACAAGCTAGTCCTGTAGAGGCTCACTAGGGACACAAAATCTGTCTATTCATCCACACGTGTATCTGAGTTTCCAATCAATACAGTTATAGCATGGATAATAAACGATTATCATGAATAAGGAAATATAATAATAACTCTTTTATTATTGCCTCTAGGGCATATTTCCAACAGTCTCCCACTTGCACTAGAGTCAATAATCTAGCATTACAAGGTAATGAATCTAACACCCATAGAGTCTTGGTGTTGATCGTGCTTAGCCCGTGGAAGAGGCTTAGTCAACGGATCTGCAACATTCAAATCCGTGTGTACTTTGCAAATGTTTATGTCCTCCTCCTTGACCGAATCGCGGATGGAATTGAAGCGTCGCTTTATGTGTCTGGTCCTCTTGTGAAACCTTGGTTCCTTGGCTAGAGCAATGGCACCAGTGTTGTCACCGAACAGAGTCATTGGGTTCAGTGCACTAGGCACAACTCCAAGATCTGTCATGAACTCCTTCATCCAGACACCTTCCTTTGCCGCCTCCGAGGCAGCTATATACTCCGCTTCACATGTAGAATCAGCTACCACGCTCTGCTTGGAACTGCACCAGCTTACCGCTCCCCCGTTGAGAATATATACGTATCCGGTTTGTGACTTAGAGTCATCCGGATCTGTGTCAAAGCTTGCATCGACGTAACCCTTTACGACGAGCTCTTGATCACCTCCATAAACGAGAAACATATCCTTAGTCCTTTTCAGGTACTTTAGGATATTCTTGACCGCTGTCCAGTGATCCATACCAGGATTACTCTGAAACCTTCCGGCCATACTTATGGCAAGGCTGACATCTGGTCTTGTGCACAGCATTGCATACATGATAGAGCCTATGGCTGAAGCATAGGGGACGACACTCATCTTTTCTCTGTCATCCGCAGTCACTGGGCATTGTACCTTGCAATACCGGCAAGAACCCCTTCTTGGATTGATCCATTTTGAACTTCTTCAAAACTTTATCAAGGTATGTGCTTTGTGAAAGTCCTATCAAGCGTCTTGATCTATCTCTATAGATCTTGATGCCCAATATGAAAGCAGCTTCACCGAGATCTTTCATCGAAAAACTCTTGTTCAAATACCCCTTCACGCTATCCAAAAATTCTATATTGTTTCCAATCAGCAATATGTCATCCACATATAATATTAGAAACGCTATAGAGCTCCCACTCACTTTCTTGTAAATACAAGCTTCATTGTAAACTTGTATAAACCCAAACGCTTTGATCACCTCATCAAAGCGAAGATTCCAACTCCGAGATGCTTGCACCAGCCCATAAATGGAACGCTGGAGCTTGCATACTTTGTCAGCATTCTCTGGATCGACAAAACCTTCTGGTTGCATCATATACAACTCTTCCTTAAGAAAACCGTTGAGGAACGCTGTTTTGACATCCATCTGCCAAATTTCATAATCGAAATATGCAGCTATTGCTAACATGATTCGGACGGATTTAAGCATCGCTACGGGTGAGAAAGTCTCATCGTAGTCAATCCCTTGAACTTGTGAAAAACCCTTTGCCACAAGTCGAGCTTTATACACGGTGACATTACCGTCAGCGTCCGTCTTCCTCTTAAAAATCCATTTATTCTGAATGGCCTTCCGCCCTTCAGGTAATACTTCCAAAGTCCATACTTTGTTTTCATACATGGATCCCATCTCGGATTTCATGGCCTCTAACCATTTGTCGGAATCTGGGCCCACCATCGCTTCTCCATAGCTCGTAGGTTCACCGTTGTCCAACAACATGACCTCCAAGACAGGGTTACCATACCACTCAGGTGCAGTGCGTACCCTTGTCGACCTACGAGGTTCGGTAGTAACTTGATCGGAAGTTTCTTGATCATCATCATTGGCTTCCTCTTCAACCTCTGTAGGCTCCACAAAAACATCTTTCTGTGCTGCGCTACTTTCTGGTTGAAGCAGAGGTTCAATAACCTCATCAAGTTCTACCTTCCTCCCACTCAATTCTTTCGAGAGAAACTCTTTCTCGAGGAAGGACCCGTTCTTAGCGACAAACACTTTGCCCTCGGATCTGAGATAGAAGGTGTACCCAACTGTTTCTTTTGGGTATCCTATGAAGACACATTTGTCAGCTTTGGGTTCGAGCTTTTCTGGCTGAAGCCTTTTGACATAAGCATCGCAACCCCAAACCTTGAGAAAAGACAACTTAGGTTTCTTACCAAACCACAGTTCATACGGTGTTGTCTCAACGGACTTAGATGGAGCCCTATTTAAAGTGAATGCAGCTGTCTCTAACGCATATCCCCAAAACGATAGTGGCAAGTCGGCAAGAGACATCATAGAACGTACCATATCTAATAGGGTTCGATTACGACGTTCGGACACACCATTACGCTGTGGTGTTCCAGGTGGTGTCAACTGTGAAACAATTCCACATTTTCTTAAGTGATCACCAAACTCATAACTCAGATATTCTCCCCCTCGATCAGATCGTAGGAATTTGATCTTCTTGTTACGATGATTTTCAACTTCACTCTGAAATTGCTTGAACTTTTCAAAAGTTTCAGACTTATGCTTCATTAAGTAAATATACCCATATCTACTTAAGTCGTCAGTGAAGGTGAGAAAATAACGATATCCACCGCGCGCCGTTACACTCATCGGACCGCACACATCAGTATGTATGATTTCCAATAAGTCACTTGCCCGTTCCATTGTCCCTGAATACGGGGTCCTTGTCATCTTGCCCATGAGGCACGGCTCGCACGTGTCAAGTGATTCAAAATCAAGAGACTCCAAAAGTCCATCAGTATGGAGCTTCCTCATGCGTTTCACGCCGATATGACCGAGACGGCAGTGCCACAAGAAAGTGGTATTATCATTATCTACTCTACATCTTTTGGCATCAATGTTATGAACATGTGTATCATCACTATCGAGATTCAATAAGAATAAACCCCTAACTTCGGGTGCATGACCATAAAAGATATTACTCATATAAATAGAACAACCATTATTCTCTGACTTAAATGAGTAACCGTCTCGCAATAAACAAGATCCAGATATAATGTTCATGCTTAACGCAGGCACTAAATAACAATTATTCAGGTTCATAACTAATCCCGATGGTAATCGAAGAGCGAGCGTGCCGACGGCGATCACATCAACCTTGGAACCGTTTCCCACGCGCATCGTCACTTCGTCCTTCGCCAGCCTCCGTTTATTCCGCAGTTCCTGTTTAGAGTTGCAAATGTGAGCAACCGAACCGGTATCAAATACCCAGGCACTACAACGAGAGTTGGTAAGGTACACATCAATAACATGTATATCACATATACCTTTGTTGTTGTTGGCCCCCTTCTTGTCCGCCAGATACTTGGGGCAGTTCCGCTTCCAGTGGCCATTCCCCTTGAAATAGAAACACTCAGTCTCTGGCTTGGGCCCAGCCTTGGGTTTCTTCACTGGATTGGCAACTGCTTTGCCACCCTTCTTAGAGTTACCCTTCTTGCCCTTGCCATTCTTCTTGAAACTGGTGGTCTTATTGACCATGAACACTTGATACTCCTTCTGGATGTCTGCCTCAGCGACTTTCAGCATCGAGAACAGCTCGGCGATGGTTTTATTCATCCCTTGCATGTTGTACTGCTGGACGAAGCTCTTGTAGCTTGGAGGGAGTGACTGGAGAATTCTGTCAATGATAGCCTCATCCGGGAACACAAGTCCCAGATCAGCTATGCGGGTATAGTACCCAGACATCTTCAGTAAGTGCTCACTGACAGACGAATTCTCCTCCATCTTGCAAGCGAAGAATTTATCGGTGGTCTCATACCTCTCGATCTTAGCATTCTTCTCAAAGATGAACTTCAACTCCGTGTACATCTCATATGCACCATGACGTTCAAAACGCCTTTGAAGTCCTCCTTCCAAGCCGTACAACATGGCACATTGCACTATCGAATAGTCATCCGAACGCGTCTGCCAAACGTTCATAACGTCCGCAGAGGCTCCAGGAGCGGGGGGGGTCACCTAGCGGTGCATTTAGGACATAAACCTTTTGGGCAGCTGTGAGGATGATCCTCAGATTGCGGAGCCAGTCCACAAAGTTGCTCCCATCATCTTTCAGTTTAGCTTTCTCTAGGAACGCATTAAAATTCAGGGGAACTCCTGCGCGAGCCATCCGCAACATAAGATTTGCAAAGACAATTTTTAGACTATTGTTCATGATAAGTGAGTTATTACCTAATCAAATTAATTATAACTCCCACTCAAATTGACATCCCTCTGGTCATTCGAGCGTGACATGATCCAAATTCACCAACCCAAGTCCGATCATCACGTGAGATGAGGTGGTGTCAATGGTGAACATCAACATGTTGATCATATCTACTATATGACTCATGCTCGACCTTTAGGTCCTCCGTGTTCCGAGGCCATGTCTGTACATGCTAGGCTCGTCAAGTCTAACCCGAGTGTTCTGCATGTGCAAAACTGGCTTGCACCCGTTGTATGCGAACGTAGAGTCTATCACACCCGATCATCACGTGGTGCTTCGAAACGACGAACCTTCGCAACGGCGCACACTCGGGGGGAACACAATTTTATCTTGAAATTTTAGTGAAGGATCATCTTATAATGCTACCGTCGTCCTAAGCAAAATAAGATGCATAAAAGGATTAACATCACATGCAAATCATAAGTGACATGATATGGCCATCAACTCGTGCTTTTGATCTCCATCTCCAAAGCACCGGCATGATCTCCATCGTCACCGGCGCCACACCATGATCTCCATCATCATGATCTCCATCATCGTGTTGCCATCGGGGTTGTCGTGCGCCCACCATGCTCTTACTACTATTGCTACCGTTTAGCGATAAAGTAAAGCATTACAAAGCGCTTAATGATTGACACGCAGGTCATACAAAAATTAAAGACAACCCTATGGCTCCTGCCGGTTGCCGTATGCATCGACATGCAAGTCGATATTAACTATTACAACATGATCATCTCATACATCAAATATATTTCATCATGTCATTGGCCATATCATATCATATCACATACATACCCTGCAAAAACAAGTTAGACGTCCTCTAATTTGTTGTTGCATGTTTTACGTGGCTGCTATGGGTATCTAGCAAGAACGCTTCTTACCTACGCAAAACCACAACGGTGATATTCAAGTTGCTATTTAACCTTCTACAAGGACCGCCTTGTTCTATTCCGATTCAACTAAGATAGGAGAGACAGACACCCGCCAGCCATCTTATGCAACAAAAGTCACATGTCTGTCGATGGAACCGGTCTCATGTACGTGGACATGTAAAGTTGGTCCGGGCCGCTTCATCCTATAATACCGCTGAATCAAGAAAGACTAAGGAGGGCAGCAATTTAAACATCAACGCCACAAACCCTTTTGTGTTCTACTCGAGAAAGCATCTACGCAAGATCCTAGCTCTGATACCACTGTTGGGGAACGTTGCATGGGAAACAAAAATTTTCCTACCGTTCATCAAGATCAATCTAGTAGATGCAACTACGAGGGGGGAGTGTGATCTACGTACCCTTGTAGATCGCTAAGCGGAAGCGTTATGAACGCGGATGATGGAGTCGTACTCGTCGCGATTCAGATCGCCGAAGACCTAGCACCGAAGCAACGGTGCCTCCGCGTTCTTCACACGTACGGCTCGGGGACGTCTCCTCCTTCTTGATCCAGCAAGGGGTGGAGGAGAGGTTGATGGAGAACCGGGAGCACGACGGCGTGGTGGTGGTGGTGGAGAAGAACTCCAGCAGGGCTTCGCCTAAGCACCGCGGGAGAAGAAGATGTAACGGGAGAGGGAGGGCAGCACCGAGGCACAAACTGTGTTGGCTGCCCTCCCTTTGCCCCACTATATATAGGGGGGGTGGAGAGGTGAGGGCGCCCTAGGGTTTCCCCCCTAGGGGCCGGCGGCCAGGGCAAGGGGAGGGGGCGGCGGCCAGGGCAGGGGGGGCGGCCAGGCCCTAGGGTTTCCCCCCCTAGGTGCCTTGCCCCCCAAGGCCAAGGGGTGCGGCCAGCCCTAGGGGGTCCCACCCCCTTAGCCGCATGAGGAGAGGGCCCAGGGGGGGCGCACAGCCCCCTGAGGGCTGTGGTGTTCCCCCTTGTGGCCCACTAGGCCCAGAACCACTTCCGGACCCCCCGAAAACCCTTCCGGTACTCCGCCGATTTCCCGATGCTCCCCGGAACACTTCCGGTACTCCGAAACCTTTCATCCTATATATCAATCTTCGTCTCCGGACCATTCCGGAGACCCTCGTCTTGTCCGGGATCTCATCCGGGACTCCGAACAACCTTCGGAAACCATACACATTTCTCACTAACAACCCTAGCGTCACCGAACGTTAAGTGTGTAGACCCTGCGGGTTCGGAAACCATGTAGACATGACCGAGACACTCCCAGGTCAATAACCAATAGCGGGATCTGGATACCCATATTGGTTCCTACATGTTTCTCGATGATCTCATCGGATGAACCACGATGTCAAGGATTCAGGCAATCCCGTATACAGTTCCCTTTGTCTCGTCGGTATGTTACTTGCCCGAGATTCGATCGTCGGTATCTCTATACCTAGTTCAATCTCGTTACCGGCAAGTCTCTTTACTCGTTACCGTAATACATAATCCCGTGACCAACTACTTAGTCACTTTTGAGCTCATTGAGATGACGTATTACCGAGTGGGCCCGGAGATACCTCTCCGTCACACGGAGTGACAAATCCCAGTCTTGATCCATGTCAACTCAACAGACACCCTCGGAGATACCTGTAGAGCACCTTTATAGTCACCCAGTTACGTTGTGACGTTTGGTACACACAAAGCACTCCTACGGTGTCAGTGAGTTACATGATCTCATGGTCATAGGAACTCATACTTGACATGCAGAAAAACTATAGCGATAACTGTCACGATCAAAAGCTATGTTAACGTTTGGGTCTCGTCCATCACATCATTCTCCTAATGATGTGATCCCGTTATCAAATGACAACTCATGTCTATGACCTGGAAACCGCGGTCATCTTTGATCAACGAGCTAGTCCTGTAGAGGCTCACTAGGGACACAAAATCTGTCTATTCATCCACACGTGTATCTGAGTTTCCAATCAATACAGTTATAGCATGGATAATAAACGATTATCATGAATAAGGAAATATAATAATAACTCTTTTATTATTGCCTCTAGGGCATATTTCCAACACTGCTAGGGTATGTCCGTTTAGCCTTGATAATGTACTGTCCAGATGTGAACTATTCTAGAGGTGTATTCTGGGCTTTCCAAGTATTTTCCATTGTGCAATACTTCCGTACTAACTGCGATAATTCTATGAAACTCAGAACACGACGTTGGTTGAGGGCGTTCAAGACTCCCTCGTCCGTGCAATTGCGGTAAAATAGGGAGACCGCTTTGTCGTCGCAGCAGTCCCTGATCTTGTTTTTAACAAGTAGGAATCTGGCCCAGAATTGATTGACCGTTTCCTCGGGCCGCATCTGTATGTTCGCGAGATCATCTATGTTCGGGAGTCCAGATTTACTTGGAGAGTTTTTCCCAGGGTGGGTGGGTGTTGGAAATTTTGAATCCCAACCCAAATTGATAGTCGGGGATTTGACAACCTCCGATGGTGACAATCCGGATTCAACATGATCTAATCATCTTTCGGGACCGGTGTCAGTCCCAGAGCTCAAAGAACATAAAGCGTCTCCCGACCAGGGCGTGTTCGGCTCGATGGGTTTGGAGATCCGAACTGTTACGGTCTCCGTTTGGAGAGTATAAGTCTCTATGGCTCAGAAGGCTGAGTAAATAATATTGCCTGAATTTTGTAGCGGTAGAGTAGGGTACAATAAGGGAATTGGCAGCCCTAGAAGGGTAACCTACCAACCGTGGCTAGGTGATATACTCGTTTCTATAAATAGTTCATAAAATACAAGCTATACTAATTTTGCACTTGCTAATTTTTTAAAGTATAATAATTAGCCGGAAAAGAGGACACATGCGGTGTCGGCCCCTGAATAGCTTCAAGTAAACAAGTTTTGTGACCCTGTCACATGATATTTATTTTTCGCATGAGGACTTTTTAATATTGCCCATGCTTTATACATCATCTCATAAAATAGAGGCTATACTAATTTTGCACTTGCTAATTTTCTAAAGTATAATCGTTAGCCGAAAAAGAGGACACATGCCGTGTCAGCCCCTGAATAGCTTCACGTAAACAAGTTTTGTGACACGTCGCATGATATTTATTTTTCGCCTGAGGACTTTTTAATATTGCCCATGCTTTATACATCATTGATGATGAAGACTTCCTGTGCCACCTAGTCCTATGAAAAACAAATATATTTTGGTATTTGGCGGAGCTTCTTGAAATACTACGTTATGATATATTCACTTCAAAGGTCAAAATAACCGATCTCGATTTTGACCTCCAAGTACAGTATGACGGCTTTTGATGAGATCTAGTGTTGGGAGTTGGGACATTGTTTATATGATGGGGACAGAATCGTGGGTTATATAGAGGGCAGTGTTGGGGTACCGTACATGACCTTTCTATGCAAATAAATTACCCGTTTAAAACCTCCATTTGTGGCGAGTCCTACCAATCACTATTTTGACCGTCCGTATATAATGAACCATCAATGAGAGACTATGTCGTGGTAGTGAACTTCCACATAACTACTGAGCTTTGGGCATGTTTGGTCCGTAGCAAGACTTCACCACACTTCTCTTACTAAGTTGCAGCATGCCACGAAAAGTGTGGTGAAGAAATTGGTCCCCACAAGGGCCTGTTTGGTTCGTAGCCAGACATCTGCTAAACTTTGTCATAGGTGACAATTTCTTATCACTATTGTTTGTTTCTGCAACAGCTTTATCAACAACTTTCTGATGCTAGCTAATCCTAGCCGAAACAAGGTCAAGGTCAAATTGTCATGAGTCTGCTTAGAGCTCGCATAGGACAATTTGGCTCACCTTGGGTAGCTGTCTAAGGGCATCTGCAATGTGAACCCCTAAAACATGAATGGTATTTATGCGTGCACTGTATAGGATGCGTCCACGGGCACGATATGGGAGCCGGCCATCCAACCTTGTCCCTCAAATAGACAGCAAATTCGGACAATAGGGGCAGGACATGCGAACCTAGATGACAAATCACATGGGATGAGAGAAGATGTGGTCCAACTGACAGTGGCCAAGAGGGTCCTCATATGTTGTCCTGGTCTCCTGCAAAGCTCTCCCAAGTTTGGTCCTGGTTTGCGGGGAAACATACATACGGACTGGCCTGTGTATGTTTACGCGACCAAATTGGATGTCAAAACATGTCCGGACCGTGGAGTCCAAACATTTACCGTCTATTTTAGGCTTTTTCCAATACAAAGGTGCTTAGATAAGGTGATAAGTGCATTAAATAGCATAGCAACTCAAGTCATCAATGCATAGGTGCATAATTTTTTATAGCTAAGCTCGATATATTTAATGATTTAACACCAAACTCTTTCATGCATTCGTAAGATCATGGTTAATAGAACAGCCTGTTGTTGGCTGTATGGTAGTGCCAGGTCACATAAAGCCTTGGTAAAAGTAGACTCATATAATAGATTGGCTATAGGTTAACTACTAGACTGGCTATAGCATTAAATGGTTGCATGTGATGGAGGTACAAAGAAGCCAACCGATTGGGAGGGAGGAGGAAACGCCGGCCTAAATCCATCACGCAGGCTGCATGCAAGCTCTTGTTCCTTGGTTATTGTGCTACAGCCCGGCTGCATACATAGCGCCCGCTACATTCTCTCTCATCCCTTCTCTTCCCTCCAGCTCAGATTTTGTTGACGTGGAGCAGCTTGTAGCCAGCTGACAAGGACCTATTATACTTGCTCTAAGCTTTCTTCATTTAAGCGTTTTACCTGGGTTGGCGTGCTTGACATTTGTTCTTCATGGGTCACCAAAGGGCTATTTATCCTCCTTAAGTAATGTGCCATGTCAATTTTTTTTCTTATGTACCATGGTTAGGAACTGTACACCATGAAGCACTCGGAAGGGCCTAAGGGATTGCGTTGGAGATGCCCTAAGCCGGTGATTTATGGAGGCTACACCTTGATACTACCCTGCTCCCAACGACACATCACCGGACCACACTTCATTACCTTTCTTCATCCTCTCTTACTTTTTCGGTGGGCCTTCACACAAGCATCGCAACTCTCCCTCTACTTTTCGATGAGGCAGTGACCTTCTCTACAACAGCTTGTTTGAATCTGATATCATTTACTTTTTCTCTCTTTCTTCCAGATAGTCACCTGTCCACACTGTAGCATAATACATGCCTAACTGAGCAAACTCGGCCAACAATAGCTCTGTTTTCTCATGCTCCATGGTTTTTCGGAAGGATATTTGGGTTATGCGTATCTAGTCATGAGTCGTGGCATGAGTAATAATCAGTGTTCACGCTCTCTTCATTTGCATATTCTTTCCCTCAAAGACCATGACACATCTGACCATTCTTATATTTACTTAACACTGTAGTTATTTCAGACAACTCTTGTCTTAATAAGGGTTTATATGAAGCTCTAGGAAAAATAACAAGTGTGGCGTCAGAAACATATATGCCACTTTCAGGGAATATAGAAAGCACATCCTTGGATAGATTAGTACTCGAGACTTTGTGGCAAATTTTGTTGGTTTAATGGAAATCAGGGTGAACCTTTCTATGAAAAATAACATCATACATATTTAGGAGCTGACGTAAGATTTTAATAATGTTTTCATCGCATCAAAATGATTGATATGTAAAAATGTTTTAATGTCTCGTCCCTACATTGGAAGACGCAAACACTGGAAAAAATGTACACAAACATGGAAACACTTAAAAGTGCCATTTCATAACCGTGTGGCCTCTAGAGAATGCGTGCTAATATGTTCTAACCGAAACTATAATTTATGAAGCAATCTTCATTAGGCTGTTATTTAACTTTTTATTCATTGTTAAATATTTTATCCGACCAACCTATTAATAAAGCGTCTGAAATGCCAGTTGCATGTCTTATGTTTATGGGGACAACTCGTCATATTTTTATATAGATTATTTCTATTAATTTATTTATTTTCCAAAGAATGACTTTCTCACGATTTGAATACCTATATTTTCCATAATCATTGTGTAGGAAGTATGGTTAATAATACTAGTTTTCTTATGTTCAATTGGAAAAGCAGCATTCCAAAAATTCAACAGGAAGCAACATATTAATATAATTACTAAGTGAGGTTATGTCAATTATATTTCCTAAATTTTGTAGCAAGAGAATATGGTATAATAAATGAATAATTGGCACCTTTAGAAAGTTCACCTACCCACCATGGCCCAACAATATACTAGTTTCTATAAATAGTTCATAAAAGACGACAAGCTATACTATTTTTTTGTTGCTTTTGAAAGGAACAATTTTTTAGCTGAAAAGACGACACGTGGGGTGCCAGCAACTAAAAGGCTCCATGTAACCAAGTTTTGTGACCTTGGTACATGATATTCATTTTTGGCATGAGGACATGTTTTTGTTGCTCATGCTTTGTTTATCATGGATGCTGCAGAGTTCCCCGTGCTTCAGTCGTATGAAAAAAGAAATCAATTTTGGCATTTGCTGAGCTTTGTTAAATGCTGTGTTTTGATTGATCCACAGGGAAGATGAGAGAGAAGTGGTGTAGATTTCGACCTCCAAGTAGTATACTACAACTTTGGACGAGATGTTGGGTGGTGTGGTGTGGGGCCCTGGCTGGTGGAAGTTTCAGATTTAGGTGTGTGCTAGGTGGGGAAGGGGTAGGTCATAGGAGTGGGTAGATGAGATCTAGTGTTATAGCATTGCTTTATATGATGGGGACGACTATTGGATAGTGTTCAGTATAGTACATGGTCTTTGTCACCATGTAAAGAACATACCTGTTTGAGACCTACATTTGTGGCAAGTCCTATCACTATCTATTTTGAACATCCATCGGCGGTCAGCTAACAATACAAACTATTCTGTTTTAGTGAAATGGTTGACTACTTTTTCCTTACAAGTTCCAACTCACCGGCAATCCAGATTTTCACATCAAAATTTTTAAAAAAAATATATGGGACAATGATGCATCGGGGACAATCACCCACCTAGTTTTCATGTCGCATGGGAGTTCTTTTTCGGTTGGTTGCCAAAGATGATGTACTCTCTCCATCCAAATATATATGACCTAATACGTTTTCGTGGTTGCCGGATAGACCAACAATATAAACATGCATGTTGCAAAAAGCACAGTATCAAAGTCGTATGTTAAAGGAGTTTCCAATATAATTTGTATATCATACATCTCATACATTATAATCTTATCAATGATCAAAGGCAAACTTGAAAAGTGTATGCCTATATATTTGAATGGAGAGAGTATGAAACAAGGTCTAGTTCGAATCATCATGAGGCTGCTTGGAGCTCACCTAAGACGGTTTTGGCACACCTTGGATGGCAGTGTGATAATTGAGTTGTTTGACGATATTTTGTCACATTTTTTTGGGTGCCCACCGTGCATGAACAAAGTGCACAAATACTTTTTTGCTTTCAAGTATTGCACACAATTATAAGAGTTTATGCTTATCAAGATGCATGTGTTGATGGATTAAGCCGGTTGTGTCAAGCAGAAGTGCATGTATGGATGAATATGTTTATTTAATACTCCCACCGTCCCAAAATTCTTATTTTACATTTATCCAAATACGAATGTATCTAGTTACACTTTAGTGTTAGATACATACGTATTTAGAAAAATCTAAGACGAGAATTTTGGGACGGAGGAAGTACAAACCAAGTACATATGCATGCATCACTCCTAAGTAGTAGGCCCACTACTCAGCATCTCCGTGGCCCCCAAGGATTGTGTAAATATGCATGCACGCGTGCATTGGTTTTGCACGGGTGCTACTCCACTCGATCCGGTCCATCAGCAGGCTATGTATACGTGTAGCTGTACAATATTTCGTCAGCGGATGCACTAGGCCTCGGCTAATTTTTTTTAAATAATACATTTTTTTAATTAAATTTCATAAATATGACGCGGCCAAAAGGATTTTCAAAAATAATACACCTTCGGCCCGCAGCAGGCCGACTGGGCCTAGTCGTCCCACAGCTGGCCGACTGGAGTCCAATCGGCTTGCTGCTAGCCGATAAGCCTATCGGCCGCGAGCTCTCCAGCAGTCGGCTTGCAGCTGGCCGACAGGATTCCTATTGGCTAGCTGCTGGCCGATTGCATGCAACTAAACACCTCCCACGTTGTTCACTCCTTCCCGCCATATTTTCCCCCCTTTGCTCTTTTCCGCCATAGGTTTCCGCATAGCTCGTTTCCGCCATATTTTTCCCGTTCTCTACTTGCCTCCCCCTTTGCTCGTTCCCGCCATATTTACCCGCTTTGCTTGTTCCCGCCCTATTTTTCCGCTTTGCTCGTTCCCGCCAAATTTTCCCGCTTTGCTCGTTTTCCCACCATTTTTCCCGCTTTTCTCGTTCCCGCCATTTTTTTTCCACTCTCTAGTTCCCGCCAGTATCTCCCGCTACCGAGTTCCCGCCTTTCTTTGTATTCTGAGTCTATAAAACACCCTCGGCAGTAACATTGGTAAGCATTCAGTTGTAGTATCGTAGTCCCGCCAATATGTCTGGATATCCTTTCGATCGTAGTTTTCACCCTAGTATGTCCAGATGTCTTCTGGATTTAGCCGCCGATTTCAGGGTAGACAACAAGATAGTTCAATTGGAGAAGCTCATCAGTACTGACACCCTACTGAATGAGCTGGCTCACGCACTAAGTAGGTGCGGATGGCCTTCCAGGACCTTTGAGGAGATACGGGAAGAACTTCTGAGGTTGTAGGGGAGATGGAAGAAGCAACAATCGAAGGGTGAATCATACCTTAAGTGTGCAGCCAAACATACTTTTCTATGGACTGAGGAAAGTGAGGATGATGAGGATATCTTCATGGCGCCGCTTACGGGTTCTACATATTCGAAGGGTAAGAGTTCAGGATCGTCAAAGGGCAAAAGTTCTCCATCGTCGAAGAGCAAGAGTTCTGCATCATCGAAGAGCAAGAGTTCTTCATCATCAAAGGGCAAGAGTTTTTCATCGTCGAAAGGCAAGAGTTCTGCATCGATGGAGGATGACGATGATAACTTTATGTAGTTTTTATCCTTTATGTTGTCAGCTAAGTTGTATGTGCCGTTTTATTTAGATGTAGTTATATCTAGTTGTTTGTACTTTCTTGTTGTATGAGCATTATATTCTATCTAAATAGCAGAGACTAAAATAGAGTAGTCATATGTCTCATACATAAATACATTGTCATTTCTCTCATACATAGAATAGATATAAGTCTCATACAGAATTAAATGGTCATGTCTCTACTGATAGGTAGAAGCGTCACTGACGACGTCTGCCCTGTCGCGGAGGCGGATCTTGCGGCGTCGTCCATCCGTACCTATGTATTGGCCTGATGTTACGAGGCGGAATCTCAGACTCATCCTGGTGATACTGTGTATCCTGTGTCGTGCTAGGTGGAGGAGTCGAAAACATGTCTGGCCACTGGATGTGCTGCGACATCTGACCCTGTATGTTGTCCTCATGACGTTGATCACTCCCCCATGTATCATGTGATGCAGACATAGACGCATGATATCCGTAGGCTCCTGAACGATGGAACATTAAGTCATGCAGAATAAGGTCGCCTAAATTAATATTGAGAACAATACACATACCTGTTGGCTGTGACGGCTGCTCTGGCTGAAACACAAAGCTCGACGAGGGACCCTGTTGTCGTGGCTGTGGAGAAAACACAAAGCTCGACGTGGGACCAAAATGGTCTGGGTGCTGCCACGTCGAACTGCCAGGTTGGTCAGGAGGGGGTGCCCTCATGGTCGGCTGATGTGCAAGACGCGGACGTGGCTGATGTCGGTGTGTGGAGTGACGCGGCGGCTGCTGCTGGTGCTGAACAACGTCGCTCCTTCGGGTGCACGTGATAACCTCGTAGACAACCCGAATCTTGTTCTGCATACGTTCCAAGAAGGGCTGTAGCACAGGACGGTGCTGAAGAAGAGGTCCAGACGATAGTGATCGTCCAAAGGTGGTCACGTCGTTGTAGAGTTCGTGTGTCAGGCTAGCCTGCAAATTCTCGCCTTGGTTATTAAGTATGCATGTCAAAAATATGTGACAACTAAATTTAAGAGCAATATGTCTTACCGCGTACTGTCTAGAGCCTGAAGTATCATAGGTCGGGTACATATCCGATGGAGTAGGGTCAGCTATCTCCTCTGGGTGAGAGTACTCAACGATGCGCAACTGTGTTCCGTTCATGTAGCGCCGCAAATAGAGATTGAATTCATTGAGTTCAAAATCATGATTCTGGTGCCATAGATGTGTGTTTGCTGTCTCCCATTCTATAACATACGGCTCTAGTCTAACTAGCCACTCGGCAGTTGTCTTATTCGTGCCCTTCCTTGTCGTCCTAAAATAGTGGTGTATTTTCAACAATTATTATGTGCTTGAAAAGAGTACTATGAAAGATAATGCAACATTGAAAAACTGGTAAATACATGTGGATGTGTTTTGGCACCGGGTTCTCTGTAGGGGGCGGCATCTTTGACTGCAGAAGATCAAATTGCCTCATAACCCTTTGTTGTGCCATCTCCTCGACAAAGACATCGAAGATGATCTTCGATTTTGTCATCCAGTAATCTCGGTCCCTTGTGCATAGCACAGACAAACCACCGGGGTATCTCGCTTGTATGGCTGCTTCCGTGTAGGGCTGCCAGATGACCCCAGTGTACGTATCGAACTGCTCGTTCAATGCCGTGTATGCCTTCCTTGTCTGATCACTAGCAAATCGCCTCTGCAGAAAACAAAAGTTAGTACCCGGTAGCATAGAACTATCTCTTTTGCTAAAAAAGTTGCATTAAACTATACACCAATACATACCTCACGACGCGTCCAACACAGACCGAAAGTGGGCATGTCGATGCCATCATCATCGAACCTGGCGTCTATAGGTTGATTCACAAGTACATCTGGTCGCCCTATAGAGAACCTCTCCCACGACCACAGCTGAAGGAATAGAGGGCATCCAAGAAGGGCTGGCTTTTTCGATGTAAGTTGACAGCCGTTGCACATACCTCGGTACGTAGCCGCTAGGACCGCCGAACCCCAACTCCTCTGTCTGAACTGATCAGCCGTCTGAGCACTCGCTATCTCGAGTGCCATAGGGATGTAGAGCGCGCTAATAGTGGTGACATGGTTCTCTGTGAACATCACCTTGCCGAAAAGCCACAATAAGTAGGCCTCCAGGCTCCGTGTGATCTGTTCCGTAGTCATCGGCGCCGGGAACTTCTGTATCTACAGTAAGCATAAAGAAAGTTTTAGTAAGCCACATGTATTTTCCATAAAACTATGGGCACGATAAGTTGAAGATACTAGATAGGGAATTTTACCTAGAAATTGAGCAACCACTCATACTTAGGTCCGTGATGCTCCCATACTAGATCCGCAACATTCGGATAAATAGCATGAAAACGATGTGTAAGACCTCGCTCCCAATCAGCCGATGCGTCCAACGGTCCTATGGCATGACCTGCCAATGGTAGTCCGAGCAAAAGTGACACATCCTCTAGAGTAGGAGCCATCTCTCCCCGTCGGAAGTGAAACGTGTGGGTCTCTGGCCTCCAATGGTCTACTAAGCAGCTCAACAAGGAGGAGTCGATGGCGAGGCATTTGCAGCCAGGGATAGACTCAACCAGACGCGCGAAAGGTAAAAGGCCGGCCCATTTCAACCTTCATCACAGAACATTACAGTTAGTGTCTCCAATTAATATGCATGTTAGTGTGCAAATTAAAAAGCATGTACCTTTGTTCCCATCCTCGGTGTATCCTCCAGTGCTCACCCACTCGGAGTCTCGCTCAATTGGTCTCAAATAAAAATATATTGTTGAACTTGACCGTGTCCACAATGCATGAATACCGACTGTGTGCGTTACAATATCTAGCCCTAAACTTGCCGCAATCCATTCTTTCAACTGACTGACTGACCATGTTTGAGGCGCGTTCAGTGCCACCTCTATGTGAGTAAATTCACTCAGATCAGCTCCCATCTCAGTTGTCTGGACAGTACCAGTACCGTAGTAAAATATGAACTTCACTACATCAGACATCTTGGCTCAC
This sequence comes from Secale cereale, assembly GCA_902687465.1. Taxonomy (NCBI): domain Eukaryota; kingdom Viridiplantae; phylum Streptophyta; class Magnoliopsida; order Poales; family Poaceae; genus Secale; species Secale cereale. Next base: position 41,496,007 of record LR738711.1, read on the forward strand.
CTAAGTTTTTTCCAACAACGATAGACAAATAATAAGCAACGCTTTCAAATGTCTGCACTACTAAATATTAGACATGTATATATGTACGGACCAACTAAAAATATTCACATACATAAAAATATTCACATACCTAAAAATATTCACGGACCATAAAAATATTCACATACCTAAAAATATTCACGGACCAACTAAAAATATTCATATACCTAAAAATATTCACGGACCAACTACAAATATTCACATACATAAAAAATTTCACATACCTAAAAATATTCACGGACCAACTAAAAATATTCACATACCTAAAAAATACAACCAAACAAGTATGAGAGATAAAATGTGTGTTGGAATATACCCTTGAAGCGTGCAAACGAACGACGAACGGCGGACTTCAATCAACGGAACCGGAGCCGGAAACTCGCCTAGCAATGCCGGAGCTCGACCACCCTCACTGCCTACACCGCAATGCCCAAGCTTCACCACCACCACCGCCACAACCTTCACCAGTGAGCTCAGAAAAAAGCTCCACCAAAATGCTAACCACGAACACCACGAGCTACCCCATGAGTAGATCGAGGTATCCCTTAGCTCCCCTCACTACGTAGAACCCATTCACGATGCCAAATCCGCAAAAAAATGGATGAGTTGGGTGTATAAATTGGAGAATATATGTGTGAGGAGAGGAAGAAAGAAGAACAGAGAAGAGAAGAAGATAAGGACGAGCTGGAGAAAGAAGAAGGGAAGGGGAAAGGGAAAGGAGCCGGCCGCGGTGGGGCCTGCACCCTGTCGGCCTACGGCAAGCCGATCAGTCCGCGGCTGGCCGACAGGGGCGCCCGTGACCCAGCCGCGCCGACAGCGCCCGGGGCGACGTGGCCTGGGCAATAGTCGGCCTGCGCGTGGCCGATTAGCGACCTGTCGGCCCGCAGTTGGCCGATAAGGCTGAGTCGGCCTGCTGCTGGCTGACTAGGCTTAGTCGGCCTGCTGCTGGCCGATTGGGTAATATTTTTGAAATTTCTTTTGGCCGCGTAATATTTATGAAATTTACTAAAGAAAATGTATTATTAAAAAATTTAGCCTAGGCCTCTCTCACAAGGATAAATATCCACAAAGCAGATCAAGGTGAAAATGACGCCCGGAGCTAGGACGCCATGCTAGATAGCATGACGCCCCGGGGTAGGGCGTCATGCTATTTGGCATGGCACCATAGGCCGGGGCGCCATGCTACATGTCGCTACCATGGCGCCCTTGCCCGGGGCGTCATGCTCTCTAGCATGGCGCCCTATCCCCGGACGTCATGCAAAAGGGACCATTTTCGTGAAATATAAGAACCAGTTTTGTTCATATCCACAAAGCAGATCAAGCGAGAAGGAAGGAACGGCCGCCCGAGAGACGCTCGCTTGCCAACAGCCTTGTGGCGGCGCCGCTTCCATCTTATCCTTCTGCTGCTAGCCCTAGCCTCTCCCTATATAAAGTTATCAATCCCTCACGTACGAGGGGAGGGGGAGGGGGGGACGCCCGGCTGCACACACACATCTAGGCATACACGCACGCACACGGCCGCCGTCGGGCCGCACACGCGCACAGGCGGCGGCCACCGCAAGGACGCCCGGCTGCACACACACATCTAGGCATACACGCACGCACACGGCCGCCGTCGGGCCGCACACGCGCACAGGCGGCGGCCACCGCAAGGCTGCGCTGGTCGCCGGGCCGATTTAGGACCTGATCATATTTTGAGCAAGTATAATGGTTCAGGGTTAATACAAATCGTACATGGTGGAAGCTTCTACAAACGTGTGTGATACGTGGAGGGTGGACGCTTAATACAATATGATTTAGGACCTGATCATATTGTAGGGCAATGATACGCGCGGGCGCACCGGCCCAAATTTGGGCCGGTGAGCCCGCAGCCGTGCGATTCAGCCAGCGGGAGCCATCCGACCCCTCCTCCCTTCACGTCATCATCTTCTTTCCTACGCCTTCGTTTCAGATCTCGTTTCGTGAGCGGCATGTCCTTCCCCGGCCACCGCGTGGGTGTGCTCCGGCCTCTCCCCTCGCCGTCGCCACTTGCCGCCATCCAACCGCTCGTCACCGGTCATTTCCTTTTTGCTCCCGGCAGCTCTCGCCCTCCATGGCCACGACGCCATCGCTCACACTCAAAGCGCTGGTGGTCGACGCTCGTCGGGGTCCCTCAGGTCATCATCGTTCACGGTAGTTGGCAGTGGCAGTTGCAGCCCGACAGATTGTGGAGTCAAAAACTCGCCGTGGTCACCATCGTACATGGTGGAAGCTTCTACAAACGCTGGTTGCAACTTTGTCATAGCCGGTTGCAGCTTTCGCCGTTCGTCTGTACCTTCTGTCACTTCTAGTTGCAGCTTTTTTCCTCGCCGTTGGTAGCATTCTCGTGTGCCGTTGGTAGCAATTTGGAGAGCTGCTTGTAGCACGGCGTGATACCGATTGCAGCAAAAATTCCCGGCACCGGCTTGTGCAAAATGTAGCAAGATGAGACACCCATTGTAGCGACATCGGTTGTAGCAAAAAACGCTGGATGACCGTGGCGAACAACTCCTGCGAACTCGGGTTGCAACTCTGACGAACGTGGTTGTAGCTTTTTTGGTGGACGGTTGTAGCTTTTCTGTCCACCGGTTTCAGCTCCCCGTCGTGCTTCCTCCTCTGTCCCTGCCCTCCCGTGTTGTCCTCACCGGAGAAGCCGTGGCGCTCGCCTTAGACGGGACAAGGAGAAAGGCAGAGAGGTCCACGGAGATAGAGAAGGGGGAGAGAAATTGCAGCTAAAGTGTTGCCGGATGTAGCTTTTCCATCGATCGGTTTCAGCTCCCCGGCGTGCTTCCTCCTCTGTCCAAGCCGTGCCGTGTTGTCCTCGCTGGAGAAAGCTGCGATGCTCGCCAGAGGCAGCACAAGGAGAGAGGCAGAGAAATCTACGGAGATGGAGATGGGGAACATAAATCGATAGACGAAGTGTGTGCAGATGAGATGTGTGTGGAGAAGATGATAGGGGAAAGACGACTGGGGCCATTGTGCTGCGTGGCGTCCGCGTGGGCGAGCGACCGGCGTGCGTTCGGCCGGTGCGCCCATTCGTACCCGAGACTTGTAGCAAAGTTTGGTATCATTCAACGGAAATTCTGATTTTGTTGAGGTATCAATTTTGTGCCGGAGGACACGAACTATAATGAGCAGTGACTGAAAAAATGACAGCGACCCGTGTAGATCTCACAATGCTTTCTTTCACCTGATTGTATGATACAAGAAGAAAGCAGCCACAACAAAAGTACAATCATCAACTAAACTTGTGCCGCTCATCCATGGACAAATACGTGGAGGCTCTCACATTCTACTCCAGGTGCCTTTTCAGTTTCAGCAGCTGAGAAGACTGATCAAAATCCAATGACAAAGGAAAAACAGAGGAGAGAAAATAACAGAGCTACCGGGCAGAAGCAGAGGCAGTGTTCAGGGCGAGGGAGGGATTGATGAACTGCCAAGCCTGCTACTCGAACTACCTAGTACCTGCCTAGTGCCGTAGTAGTAGTGGCGGTTGGGTAGTGGTGGTAATCCATGGCAGCAGGTTCTTTGACTTGGAGGCGTTCCGTGTAGGCGTCGTCGCCGACCTTGTTGTGCCACGCGGGAACGCCGGGAAGATTTGGCGTCCCGACGTCGGCCTTGTGCTGCGTGTAGGCGGCGTAACCGCCAGGGCGGCCACCAGGACCGTCATGATAGGCCTTGTGCTCAGCCTCGTCGACTGCGGTTGGCGGCCTGTTGTGGTAGGCTGACTTCTGATCGGCGCCGGCGTAGTGGTCGTTCCTGTTGTTGTTGCCTCCGCGGCCTTGGGCCGCCGGCTTCGTTGCTGTTGGACCGCTCGCCGCCGTAGTCGTCCCTCCTGCCGCCGCCGAAGCATGAGCTGAACTCGAAGCACATATCCTATATTTATTTTTTTGGATTTGCACACCGTGCACGGAGGAGAAGGCTTAGCTGGCTGGATTACTGGAGTAGTGGGTGGTGGTGGAATGGATGCTCCGGAATGACAATGTGGTACGGGTATATATACCTGACGAGCGAGCTAGTGTCGCACGACGGAGATGCGACTCCGGTTCACACTTGATGCGACTCCCACGCCCAGTTGTTGGCTTGCACAGTGGTGGGCTGGTCGGGGCCGTGCTCCCTCATCCCAAGTCGAAGTCATCGGGGAATCGGAGGGAGGAGAGAGCCGACCTGAGCGTTTCGGCAGCGGATAGGGACGCCTCGTGGCGGGCGGTGCCGCGCCGCGTACAGCATCAGACGATTCCGGAGGCGGGCCAAACCGGCCAAGATGCCTTGGGCAGTACTGTTTTGGGTTTGGCAATGCACGGCTGCAGGGTGGCTCGTCTTGTTGGGGTTCTGTCCTCGGCCTGCTGCCTTTGCGGACGATGCTCCCTCCCTCCCGGCCTCCAACGTTCCTAACTCGCTGTTGAGATACGATCCTTTTTAACACGGCAGAATTTGGTGCTAATATCAGTCCTCTCTCCTCTGCCAGGTCTTCTCATCCCAGACAACCTATGTAAGCAACTGGGGCGGAGTGGGGGGCAATTTTTTTTTATAAAGGGTGGATTTTAATTAACTCAAAATGAAGCATTAAGGGGATACAAACACATTGAGCGCACACCCGATCTGTGCATAGTTAAGATGGACATAGCCAACACCGACTCAAACTCACAAAAACACGTTGAAAAATAGCAAAGTCATATAAGACCAAAGCTATGCCTAAGCGAGGAAAATAGAAAAAAAAACTGAATTTATCAAATCCATGATCGACTAGTACCGACTAATCCAGATCAGTTAATACTCTGATTGACTTGCTCACATGCTTGTAATCTTCTGGAGAATATTCCGGTTCCCCAAATAATTGATCAGTTCGGTTGATTGGGTCATGCCAACTACTCCCTTCGTTCTAAAATAGATGACTCAATTTTGTATTAACTTTATACTTTGTACTAACTTTGTAAAGTTAGTACAAAGTTGAGTCATCTATTTTGTAATGAAGGGAGTACTTGTGATGAAGGACCGAAAGATAATGTGACTACACTTGCCTCCATAATTTGAACGTGCATTTTCATGGAAGACTGTCTACCTGAACTTGGACTACTGTCTAAGTTTCAGGTACAGCTCTCCAATTGTCATTGTGAAGCCTTACCATACATCTTTCCGGTTTAATTTTTGTTTGTGATGTACTTTCTGGTTTACTTAAATCTGTAAGTAACTGAAATCATTCCACCCAATTTTCTAATTTTTCCATCACTTTTTTTTCCTTTACTTCCACCATTTAAACTTCCATCATGAAAGTAATGTCATCAACCTCCAAGAAAATCAACAAAAATATGACATGTCCGAAACATCTGACTCACTTGCCAGGAATTAGAAAAAAAAACCCACATCAAATGGATAATCACCTAACCATTGCTGCTACATTCTGTATGTCACTGCCTTTATTCTCCTACACGCATGGCGGAATCTGCTGCCCTCTCTCCTGTTCTCACTAGATAGGGCCAAATGATTGATCAGCCACTCAACCATACACTTAAACAAGAAGAAACCAAAAGGGAGGGTACATTCTTGGTAGAAAGCTGAACCAGAATAGGACTGGGGACAAATTGAAGGGTGCCACAAAGGATTGGCGTTGATATGCACCAAAAAGTTAATTAGAACTCAATCTGTGAAGGTGATTGTCCACCAAAAATCCTAATTGCTGGAGATTGATGCCACTTGTTATGGATTATATAGTACCAAGTGGTTAATTGCTGTTTTCTTGAGCAAAATCTTGATCGGTAATCATATGTAAATAAGACCATGTCCCTCGAGATCGAACATTTGGATTTTTCATGATGGAGATTTCTTTCTATATTCCGTGCAAGAGGAATTAGATCAAACTTCGCATAGTGATTGCCTGGGGAAAATTAGAATTAAACTGTTATGTTTTGCAAAAGAGTAGGTATTCCTTCTTTTAAATTATGTTGTGCTTTTCGATTTGTCTTCGCTTATTTAATTACACATACTTCTGCAGTTATTCTCGAAGAGTATTGTTAAGCCCCAACATAAAGCAGAAAGTACACACACTTTGTGGAAACGTATATCATCTAATTAAAGGTCATATTGAAAATTCTCAATATATTAAAATGATTTGTACACACACTTGTTGGATCACTGTTAATCTGTACCTAATATTAAAGGACAATGCATTTCTCCAATTTTTTGGTCCGTCCACCTATCCTAAGCTGCCCATAAAGTTGACATAAATTATCCATCGTGCCACCCGTAAGTGAAAAAAAACTATTAAAGGTCAGTGCATTTCTCCATTTTTTGGTCCGTCCACCTACCCTTAACTGCCCATAAAGTTGAAATAAATTACCCATCATGACATCCATAAGTGAAAAAACTTTTCGTTACTTCTTTCTCTAAAAAATTCTCCAGTCATTGAAACTGCCCTCAAGTTGAAATAAATTACTAATCATGCGACCCGTAAGTGAAAAAAACTCTTCTTTAATTGTTCCTCATCAGTCATTGAAATTGCCCCTAAAGTTGTAGTAAGTTACCCACCACGCCACCCGCAAGTGGAAAATACTGTTCGCTAATTGTTTCCCTACATTTTTTCTCTGTCATTGAAACTACCTCTAAAGTTGACGTAAATTACCCACCTCGCCACCCATAAAAGTGAAAAAAAAAATGAGCGCTCCTCTGAATTATTCATAGGTCATAGGACCCTGCAGTTTTCATCTATCGTGAGACTGACCTTCTCTTTTCCTTCTCAAAACAATTACACGCATCAAGGATCAAGTCCAATATCGATCCATTGTGAGCATGTTAGAATGCATGTGGCTTGCATCCACATGCACGCCAGTTGGTGCACAAATATTCAAGTACATGTATATACATAAAGTGTGAAATTTGGACTTGATTTGAAGACCACGATTTTATTATATCGTTGCAACACATGAGCCTTTTTGCTAGTGTAATTAAAGTACACATGTTTTTCTATAAAGGAGAATCGCTAGTTGGATATGGACAATCACTGTTCTGATGGGATATGTATGTTTCATTATATCGATGATCACTTCTGCAAGCACATATGACCAGATGAAAATGATTTTTAAGAGAGAACTCATCTAATTAAACACTTGTGTACATACTACAAAAAATGATTATTATTGCTTTATTGGCACAAGAGCTCACGGGGTAATATTTTTATGTCTTTGAAAGAAGCTCTATTACTCCCTCCAACCCATATTACTTGTGGCTCAAATGGTTGTATCTAGCACTGAACGATTTTTTAACCTGAAGTTCATTTTTGTTTGTTGGTGCATGACCATGATCTGAAATCCTATGGAAGTAGGATCTCAATCATAGTTTGTTGGTTTTTTATTTCTCAGTCTTGAAGCTATGGACTCCGATCATCAGTATATGTTCTGAGAGAGTGTGCACATTTATGTTGCACTTAATGTTAATAAAAGAAGAAAGGTGAAACTAAGAACACACACTCCATGTTATTTTAGTTGGCTCTCATCCTTGGACAATGTTGAAATGTCACAGTGTAACCACTTGGGAAGACCCAGTGTTTATGACTATTTCTTTACTATGGTCTTGCATTCTCACGTTGACAATCAACAATGTCACAGGTTACAAGTTTGTTCATTTCCTTCTTCTTGGAGTAGAACACATGTCAATATTATATGTCTAGCTTTGCATAATTATATTATAAATTAGCATTCAAGTCATGTTCAGTTTAGCCTATTAGATCAATAAGAATACATGGTCTACATAGAAGGAGAGAATGATAACAAACTTGTTTGTGCTTGTCTGATATATTGATCTACATACTTGTGAGAAACTTACAAAAAAAGGCTCATCTAGCTTGTTTGATTTTGTTCATGAAGTGAGCGGTAGTTTGACTAGACTATATATTCAATAGCAATCATCTACTCCAACCACGACTATATTTGCAACCAAATAAAATTCGCATAGATTGAAATTTAAAATTGTCACAAATAGATTAAAGGAAAGGGGCTGATACATCTATTGATTTCCAATGTAAGGGCATCTCCAACATCAGTCCTTAAACCGCCGGCAAAAGGCCGGAGCACGCGGTCCAGACTTGCTATGCCATACGACGCGGGCCTGTATCGATCCGCCGAATGATCTGGACGTACATTTTCCTGTAAACCAGAGATAAACTAGGGGGATTTGCGGGCGTCCGGACCGCTGCCACGCCCACTCCTAACTACGCTAGCCCACCAAAAAAAAACTACTCGCCCCTCCCATGCTTTCCATTGAATGCCATTGCACCTTGCGGTGCCGCATTCATGCCGGCCCAGAGCATCAGTGGCCGTCATTGATGTCGTGATTTGACTGGATGGGCGGGAGGTGCTGACGTATGTGACCTCTCGGGCGACACCACTTCAATGCGGACACCACGTCCCGAGAAACCATGTCGGGGTGCAGCGCTGTACAGAACAAACCTAGCAATCTCTTGTGCTTGAGCAAACCTAGATCTCTTTTCTCCTACCAGATTGGAGACCGTTTTCACATGAGTTGTCCACTAAGGGTAGATATCATCAGCTAGGTTGTATGCTTTGTTGTAGTGGTGGCCACTGATCACAAAGTTGACCTATGAACACCGGAGAACACTGAAGCATGTTGATGTCATTGTGAGAGTCGGGCATGCCGAAAAAAGAGTGCCAAATCCAGAGATCTTGCGAACCCGCAACTTCAAATACGAGGTTGTAACCTTTGACATGCCCCCT
>LR738711.1:41512688-41528889 GCA_902687465.1 Secale cereale
GTCCGTCGGCTTGCCTTCGGATTCTTCTCCAGTCTCACCGTCTGCGTCGCTACCATTGTGACTGCGAGGGGATGTTGAGTATAATGTCTATTAGGAAAGAAGAGATAGACTAGGATTTGTTCTGACTTGTCTTGTACTCCAAGTAGATCATTGTACTCCTATATATATGCCCACGAGGCTCAAGCAATACATCAAATATTCCACCAAACCTCTCTCTCCCTTCTAACAGTCATCAACCTCAAGGAAAATTGACAAATATGATGTGAGAAATATATGGGCCAGGAAATATAGAATAGAAAGCATATCGTTATACAGATTCATACTCAAGACTTTGTAGCGAATTCTGTTTTTTTTTAATGGAAATCAGCATACAGATTTAGGACCTGGTCCTATTTCGAGCAAGTATGATGGTTCAGGCTTAATACAAATTGTGGTGGGCTATTGCAAGCAGTAGATGAGATGCCACATCATTATACCGATTTGTAGTTGAGACTTTGTGGCAAATTCTGGTGAAACTCAACGGAAATTCTGGTTTAGTTCAGTCAATTTTCTGCCAGAAGACACCAACTATAATGAGCAGTGAATGGCAGAAATGATAGCGCAGCAAGAAGAAAGCGGAAATGGGGACTCATTTGAGATCTCACAATACTTTCTTTCACTTCATTGTAAGATACTCCTACAAACAGAGGTAAAAGCTTCCTGGAGCCGCTCATCCATCGATAAATACGTGGAAAAACAGAGTGGAGAATAAAACAGAGCTACCGGGCAGAAGCAGAGGCAGTGTTGAGGGCGAGGGAGGGATTGATGAACTGCCACGCTAGCTAACCTTAGTACCTGCCTAGAGCCGTAGTGATGGTCGTGGTTGGGTAGTGATGGTAATCCATGGCAGCAGGTTCTTGGACTTGGAGGCGTCGTTGCCGACCTTGTTGTGCCACGCGGGAACGCCCGGAAGCTTTGGGGCCTCGACGTCGGCCTTGTGCTGCGTGTAGGCGGTGCTTGACAGGCCTTGTGCGCGACCTCCTCGACTGCGGTGGGTGGCCTGTCGTCGACTTCAGTGTCCCACACGGTCCTATTCACATTACTGACGGTCTGCCTACTCTTGTACTCGTTCCAAGCATTAGGTTTTATCTCTAACCAACTTGCTTAAGTTTAGTGAGATCATAAACTCGGCGACTGCCCCTACAAGCTTAACGCACATGCTTAAGTCACGACTATGCTGGACTGGCGAGGGATACTTGACAAACTTGGCGCTGGCTGAAGGGGATAACATTGGACACAAGAGTGGTCAGTGGAGACTGGAGAGACGACTTTGAGCATTTGACCTGGGACATCGTACCTAGACTTGTTCAACTTCAATGCACTAGAGAGACGACTTTGAGCACTTGACCTGGGACATCGTACCTAGACTTGTTCAACTTCAATGGAGTATAGAAGAACGTGATTAGACTAGGTTAATGCCACTCCCACTTGATGCAAGAGTAATCGCAAGTATGCTTGCCACTTTTAGTACTTAAGAGAGAGTAAACCGGCCGCAAAAGAGAGAACAAAGAAGCTACCCGGCAACTTAGGATCTTTGACCATGAAGCTGTCTTCTTCATCCCCGCTCGCACGGACCATGGCGATCCTGGCCATGGTATGCTTCTGCTACTCCATGTTGCCAAGCTCTGCCGGCGACAAAGGTATCACAAATTCGGAACCACATGTCCTTTCCTCAGTTTCCTGAACATTTTGTGTATGTATGATTGTTAATTTGCGACGATTGGCAGTTCGAGAGGAGACTATAGAGGGGCGACGGCTAGGAGGCCGCAAACTAAAGTTTCCTCCTCCGATACTCACAGGTAACCAGCAGGTCCATACGATGCCTCCTACAATCGAAGGTATGTAACCACGCATATTATCCTTCCTAGTAGCATTTTTCAAGTCAATGTTCGTTTTAGCTAGCTAGGGCTACTTGTGTGCATTTACTTTAACAATTTGCGACCGATGGCATCAATGTATATGCAGTTGGTCATCATCCTGGAAAGGGGGAAGTGCCACGAGATGTCCATGGAGGATTGGGGACTATGCCGCAGCTGGGGCTGGGGGTATATGGCGCCGTTGCAAATCACGTGACCGTAGTGCGTCCATAAGGACAATGATCTGCCGCCCACGCTGGCAGCTCCCTTATGTGCACTTAATCCCGTTGCCATTTATTTAGCCTCGTTGGTTCAGTACTTAGAAAAATAAGAAAGCCATGCTGCGTGAGACATGTTCGCGACTTGGCCCCGGTTTTATGTTATTGCATGTAGCGTTGAAGTTGCTGCCCTGCTAGCTACTGGGATGGCACTAGATCTAGCAATCATGGCGGCTTTGTGGAGTGAGTGGCTTTTGGATGGCATGGCAGTAAAGCTTGGTCCAATGCCTAAGCCTTTCTGGAAGACTTTCTGCAACCGAATGGCTCATTTTGAGACCAAATAAATATTGTAGACTGGAGCAACTTGTCTAAAAGAGTGTTTAGATAGAGTGCTGCCGACAAGGGGACAACAACACTAAGATGACCGGAGCTACTGATATCGTATTGTTCGTGACACACTTAATCCGATATCAGAGATTTCCAAGCTAACCCAGTCAACCAATGCACGCGTAGAAAAGGTTGATTTTATTGGGATTATATCTTGCATTGAATCCGTTGGTATTACCACAGGCTTTGGTTGATGCTTTGTGTGTAAGCGTCCACTATACGTGCACCATACCATTTTATGTGATACAGTGAAGGGAGAAAGTATATATCTATTGCAATCTGATGCAAGCATGTGCGCTAAATAAAAATGACTGTCCGAAGAGTTACAACATGTATGGTAGCATATATCCTTGTTAATTAGATGATACTCCGCTGGTTGCTGCGGGAATCGGTTGCAATATATTTCAATGAAATTTGATTATGTGAAATATAAATATTTACATTAATAACACATGAACCAAAATTGAAAATACATATGACTTATTATATTTGTGTGTATATTGGTAAAAAAATATTGATTATGAGGAGAATAATAGAATGAAAAATATTTTCTGATGCCTGGTTGTATGTAGTGGTGGGTCTTTTCTCATGTAAGGTTGCTTGTTGAGGTGGGCATTATCCCATTCATAATTGTATGATAATGTGACATGTTTGCATCTTGTGATAAATATAAATGAGTGGGGATCACTTTCTTAGGTAATAGGATAAGCAGACAATACCAAAGAACTTGCAGATCAATCTATGTTTGATATGCATACAATATTTCATACTCTGACATGTGACCGATTAATACTAGTTCTCTAAAGTAATGTAAAATAGCCTCACGCAGAAAAGATGATTGTTGCCGTCGCAAGAAATGATCAATCTAGCACGTAAAAAAAAATCCAGTGATTCAATGCATCAACTAATTTCCACAGCATTGTGACTCAAGCCTAAAGGAACTATTCCACCAGTATCTAAAACCAAAAATGTGGAGATTGCCACGATATAACCACCAGTATCTAACATCAATTTTATTGTGTCAACAAACACTTAAACAACAGCTTACTGTTCCGCGTATAACATCGATCCACATCATCAAATCGCAATCCTTACATAGATGTGTACTGTGCACCGTAGCACACATATCAAAGCACAGTAGCACTAGGATGCCGCTTCTTAGCAGCTTCCATCTCATTGGTTCTAGCATAGGGGACCGCACACGCCGAGGAAGCTGTCGGTGCACCTGCACTCCATGACAAGGAACTTCTTCACGACAGTGCATCGCTTGCAGACAAGGCCGCACATCTTTACGACATTGTTGCATGCGTAAAGGCCCGAGAAGGAGGGGTTGCAGTTTGTGCAGCATGGCAGCTTGCCCAGATTGATGAACATTCCCATGACCACTGACTACAACGGCCTGAAGGACCATGATCACCATCATCGTGCCGTTCTTCATGGCTAGCTACTTCCAACGATTTATATGTTGTACCGAATCTGCTTCGTAGACGCCTTGTGCTTTTGTTAGCAAAAATGCGCAATGGAACAGTTGCCTGTATATATGGGCCTCAGATCTCGAGACATAGCATTTTTGCAATTCTTGAGATGGAAATGGAACTATTTTTATTGTTTCTCTTGTTTGAATGCTTGTTGGGCAAGTCTATGACTCACAGCCGATGTTTACTGGTCCCTGAGATGGAATTCCAGACGGGGGTGGGTGGGCAGGACATGCGCAGTTTACTGGTCCCTGATGTGGTGAGGTCGTGGGACAGTGCCGCATGCCATATTTACTCGGGATGGATTATATTTTGGTGGGAGTACCTAGAACTCATCTAGATGAGATATAATTTGGTGTCATTCACTTGAAAAACAAGAACAGATACAAACCACGTCATTACACACGCATCTTATAGCATCACATCCAATGTCTATAAAAAATGAATGAGACCAAATTATATCTCATCTAGATGAGTTCTAGCAAAACTGTAAATTTTGGGGTTAATTGACGGCATTGAAGATTTCCAAGGACTGTGAGACTAGGAAAGAAATCAATGACGCCGAACAAGTTTGATGGAAGTTTCCGTTCAGACTTCTGATAGGAAAAGCTCCCCCTAAATAATTGGCATCATGCACACACATCGCCACACACAGAGATTATATATTAATTGTTATCAACAATGCAGAGTAGTAGGTCAATTCATCGTAACCATCATACAAAGAGATATTGAAAATAATTTACCCAACAATTTGAATTACTACCTATATATTGAGAACTTCAAAGGAATGCTTCAGCAAGTATTCCCACAACACAATAACAAACAATACTATGTCAACAATATCAACTCTAAGTGGCATGTAATACACGACAAGAGAATCTACAGGAATGATGAGATATTCAAATCACACATGCCTGTATTGTACGGAGACCACCAACAGTACATATTCAACCACGTACGTTGAGCACAAAATAGAGAACTTCATACATCTCGATATTATATTGTGCCAAGGTACGGTCATCCTTCATTGACTCGCCCTCAAATATAAGGTTCTGCTGGCACAGGGGAATGCCTGCTGAGTAAATAGGCAATTTTCCGATTAATTTAATCCACGAATTAACTACTAGCATGGCATTGACACAAATAATAGCATACTGATATTCAATCATGTGAGCACATACTACGCTAATTGTAGACAGATCTACGTATAACGCTAGCATGCCTAAAATAGAAAACAGTAGGAGCGGGATAAACGAGTTATACCCTCAAGTAGGCCATGCAGAGGCCGCGGCGGCGGTGACGGCAGCAGCGTCCTCAGCTGCCTTCTTGTCGGCTTCGATCTTCTCGGCGGCGGCACGTTCGGCGTCAGTGGCCATGGTGATGACGAGGGCGACGGAGACGTAGAGGAAGTAGACGAACGGCGAGCAGTCGCATAGTCGCTTCCCAAAAACCTATTCGCCCCTCTCCCGTACAGGATCCAGAGAGGCGGGATTTCGGAGACCTGCTCTCCCGTCGACCGTGTACGCGGCGGACGGGATGGAGTCACCGGCGGCAGCAACAGCAAAGGGACGACGGCGGGCGTGGAGGCAGATGCGTTCTGTGTTGCGGCCGCGCATGGAGAGACGTGGGCTGAACCCACGTCCAAGTGGGTAGCCCACGATCCGACGTCTCAGATCGTGGCCCTACCTGTCAAAGACTCTCTGTTCCTGACCGGAAAAAAGAAGCGCATAGGAGTGAGCTCGGCTCGGCTCAATCCCGCGGCGCGTCGTGACGAGGCGTGGCGTGGCGAGGCAAGCGGAGGAGAAGGAGTGCGCGAGGGCCTCATCTCTTCTTAAGCTCCAATAGCATGAGGGAGAGAATTCCTTATAAACCACTCCAACTCTCCTTCCACTTCCGGGGTGGGACTAAACTTCCCACCACTTTGTCATGCCATCTACATGGGCCCTTAGAGATCAAATCTGAAATTGTCATATGGGCTCTAGGCCCATCTCAGATTTCAACAATCCCCCACCAGATCTCGAGGGCCCATTGTGTCCTCTGTTCCAATTACTGTTTCGATATACCAGTGTTTCAGTGAAGACCTGTTAAGGTTGAGCTTCACCTAGAGCAAGTAGCTACACTCCTTCACAACTGAACAATGGACTATGCCTTGAATTGTCAGTTTGGCGTAAAGAAGTTTCACCACATGTCTTACTGATACTTGGGTGTCGAAGGCTGACCCCTCGGGTGGAGCATATAAGTTACACTCCTGGCTTGTTCATGAGCTTACTAGAGATCACCCCAATCTCATAGACTGTGACCAGCAGTCGGGCTCACATAGGTGTGTTCCTCCAAAGATTGCTCTGTAGGATAGCATCTTGCTTATACATATAAGCCTTGGAACACATTAAGACAGTAGTCATCCTCTCATACAGTATTGAGAGTATTGCATCTCCAACGGAGTGGGTTAGTATAGTTACTCTCCTCAGTTCACCACTCGCTTGTTTTCCCAGGTCCTACTTCACGGGATCTCCGATCACATAGGTTGGGTTACCACCATGGCAACTCATGTGGGTCTCATACCCATCTCCCTCGATGCATTATCTATCACAACACGTGATAACCCTTTTATAAAGGGACCTGCCAGATTCTTAGCCGTATGGACATATTCCAACGCTATCACTCCGGAGTTTCTCAATTTTCTGACAGCTTTTAATCTCATTCTTATGTGTTTGTTGGACTTCATGTTGTCCTTTGAACTCTTCACCTTGGTGATGACAGTCTGATTGTCACAGTTCATAAGGATAGTCGGAACTGGTTTATCAACCAATGGCAAGTCCATCAAAAGATCTCGAAGCCATCCCGCTTCGACACCAGATGTGTCTAATGCTGTTAATTCTACTTCCATTGTCGATCTCGTTAAGATCGTTTGCTTGCAAGACTTCCAGGAAACAGCGCCACCTCCAAGAGTAAACATATACCCAGTTGTGGCCTTCATCTCATCAGCATCAGAGATCCAATTCGCATCACTATACCCTTCAAGTACCGACGGGTATCCGGTATAGTGAAGTCCATAGTTCATAGTACCCTTCAGATAACGCATAACTCTTTCAACAGCATGCCAATGTACATCACCCGGTTTTGATACAAACCGAGTCAGTTTGCTCACAGCAAAAGCGATGTCAGGCCTCGTAGCGCTAGCTAGGTACATCAGTGAACCAATGATTTGACAGTATCTCAATTGATCTATAGTCGTGCCTTTGGATTTTCGAATCAACACGCTAGGATCATATGGTGTTTGAGATGGTGTGCAGTCCGAGTATCCAAAACGACTCAACACCTTCTCAACATAATGGGATTGCAAAAGTGTAATCCCACCCTCATTATCTCTCAGTAGCTTGATGTTCAAGATAACATCAGCCACACCAAGGTCTTTCATCTCAAAGTTCTGAGATAGAAACGACTTGACATCCTCAATGACTTTGAGGTTGGTTCCGAATATCAGTATGTCATCAACATACAAGCACAGTATAACTCCTTCGCCCCCACCATGGAGATAGTATACACATTTGTCAGCTTCATTAACAACGAAGCCAACAGATGTCAGTGTTGTATTAAACTTATCATGCCATTGCTTAGGTGCTTGTTTCAGGCCATATAAAGATTTTATCAACCTACACACTTTTCCTTCCTGACCATCTATCACAAAGCCATATGTATGTTGCATGTAGATTTCCTCGTTTAGCTCTCCATTCAGGAAAGCTGTCTTAACATCCATCTGGTGGATGAGAAGACCATGCGAGGCCGCCAACGAGAGTAATACTCGAATGGTGGTCAGTCTGGCCACAGGTGAATAAGTATCAAAGAAATATTTCTCTTCCTTTTGGTCATAGCCCTTGGCCACAAGCCTAGCCTTATACTTTTCAATCGTACCATCGGGCCTAAGCTTCTTTTTGAACACCCACTTACATCCCAATGGTTTGCAACCATAGGGACGCTCAGTAATCTCTCATGTCCCGTTAGCCATGATGGAATCCATCTCGCTACGGACCGCTTCCTTCCAATTGTCAGATTCTGGAGAGGCATACGCTTCTGAAATAGAAGTGGGAGTATCATCCACGAGGTACACGAAGAAATCATCACGAAAGGTCTTTGCAGTCCTTTGTCTCTTTCCCCTACCAAAGGTTTCTTCAACATCCTCCTCAGGATTTTCATCATGTGTTCGTTCATATTATTCCATAGAAATGGCAGGCTCAGGAGTCTCCTCAGATTCCTGTCTAGAAGTGCTTTGCATATCTCTCATAGGAAATATATCCTCGAAGAATGTAGCATCCTTAGACTCCATAATTGTACCAACCTTTTGGTCAGGTACCTCAGATTTCACTATTAGAAATCTATAGCCAACGCTATTTTTAGCGTAGCCCAAATTAACGTAGTCCACGGTCTTCGGTCCAAGCTTGCGCTTTTTGGGGATCGGCACATTGACTTTCGCCAAACAGCCCCAAGTACGCAAGTACGAGAGTGTTGTCCTTCTCTTCGCCCATTTCTCATAGGGAGTGATCTCATTGTCCTTTGTCGGAACTTTATTCAGGACATGACATGCCGTCAATATACACTAGTAGAAAACAGGGCATTGGTCCAGGCCTGTCCAGCCCATGAGCCCCGGTTCAATCTAGAACCGGGTCCAATGGGGGCACTGGACCCAGTTCGTGAGCCGAGGGGGCCGGCCGGGCCACGTGGGCCATTGGTCCCGGTTCGTCTGGACCTTTTGGTCCCGGTTGGAGCGACAAACCGGGACCAATGGCTCTTGCTCCTGGCCCACCACCATTGGTCCCGGTTGGTGATATGAACCGGGACCAAAGGCACCCCTTTAGCCCCGGTTCTTAGCTCCAACCGGGACCAATGAGGTGCCTATATATAACCCCTCACTCAAGAGCAGAGCTCACTGCTCTGTTTTTTTTTTCTGGCCGAGGGGGAGAGGGGTTAGTGGTGCTCTACCTCACCTCCTATGCACACAACGTGTTCGGTGGAATGCCCGAGCCACACTAGTTAAGCTTTTCTCCTCTCGAAGCTCTATTTTCTCCGAGATTTGTCTAGGTTTAGCGGTCCGTCATGTCCCGTCCCCGTCTTCGCCCCCGCCGATCTCGTCACCGGCACCACCGTGGTGAGCCTCTTGTTATGTCCATGCTTTTCTTTCTTTTATTATTGCTTGTTATTATTGCTTTAGATAGATATTTGTATAATTTTCTTACGTTTATTATTGCTTGTTATTATATAGTGCGATGGTTTTGATATCCGCCCACGTGGGCCCTCGTCCTGTCTACGATTCGGATGTGGTATATTATCTTTAATTTATAACTATTTGTTTTAGTGTTTATGATAGTTATGCCGACCAACTGATGGCTTCTCGCCCCTCGTTGGTTACCCCAAATGGAAGGTTGGAGATGCAGTGTAGCGGTAGTTTTCCCTTGGCAAAGATACCAAGGATCGATTTCCCCTGAGACTCCTGGTTTCAACAAGAAGGTGTCAACTGCTAACGGCGCCAGATATTAGCAATCAACGTGGACCTGCACACAGATACAAATAACTTTGCTCCCAACGAGTACAGAGAGGTTGTCAATCCCTCCGGCCTTGTCGTTTACAAAGGATCAAACGCAAGTGATAATAGTGATAGGTATTGCTGCAAATAGTAAGTAAAAGCGGAAAGTAAATAGCGGATGTGATCAGTGATGGTAATATGGACCGGGGTCCCATGATGTTCACTAGTGATGTCTCTCTCCCAAAAGACGATAAAACAACTATGTGAGGTAAACGAATTACAGCTGGGCAATTGACAGAATTATGTGTGCAAACCAATGCTAACTATGTTGCAAAAAGGTAGAGGTTCAAAGCATGGGCGGTACGCCAAGGCAAGTAGACCGAAATCCATCTGCATCTACTACTAATCAGCCACCTTGAGATATCTTTCCAGAACATCTCGCTGGTATTAAGTTGCGAGTCCCACCCATAGTGTAAACTCAAAGCAACAGACAACTGCATTAAAAGAACTTTGCGTAAAGTAAACAATCCTTGCACCCGCGGGCACAAGCACCGTTGTTTTCCCCCTTGTGGCAACAGCACATCCCCTAGACTCATGTTTCTGTCACTCAAGCTAGTCATCGAGGGGCATGAACCCACAATCGAGCATAACGTTCCCTCTTGGAGTCACTACCTACTATTTGGCCAAAGCAATAAATAGCAACGGAGAACATGCAAGAATTACTTACGAACATGAATATAAAAGAGGTAAATCAAATATATTACTCAAACACAATCTGAACATAATCTCACAATCCATCGGATCCCAGCAAACTCAACATAGCAACAGCATAAGGATTACATATGTGCCTCGATCATGTAGGGCAGCTCATGAGGTCTAATTAGTGAAGCACAAGAAGGGGAGGAGAACATCACATAGCTACTGGTCATGGACCCATGGTCCAAGGGAGACTACTCACAACTCATCTGGGAGGCGTCCATGGTGGTGGAGAGGCTCCCGGTGGTGATCCTCCCCTCCGGCAGGGTGCCGGGAAGAGTTCTCCTGGTGCTCCCGATCTTGGAAGCGCGGCGGCGGCGGAACAGAGATGAGATCGCGAAAAAGGGTTCCGTCCTCGAGGGTTTCGGGACGCGTGTTAAATATATGCCAAAGGGGGGCATCAGCGGAGGCCTGGGGGGCCCAGGCACCCCCCCCCCGGCGCGGCCAGGAGGGGGGCCGCGCCACCAGGGCGCCTGGAGCCCTGGTGGCCCCCCTCCGGCCCTACTTCGGCCGTGTGGAAGCTTCCGGAACGCTGATTTTTTATATAATTTTTCCGGGATTTTTCTGGCATTTTACGTGACGGGAAAACCCGAAATACAAAAACAACAGAAAACAGAAACTGGCACTGGGGTGCACTGAGTTAATAGGTTAGTCCAAATATGATCAAGAGTGTATGGAAGTGTATAAATATCATAGCAATATCACCCAAAAGAGGCATGAAGCAAACAGAAATTATAGATACGTTTTGGACGTATCACCAACCTGACATGCATAGATGTTTTATTATGTCTAGGAGGTAGTTGAACCGGAAATTCCAGCCGACCGTCTTGTGGAGAGGTTAAATTTAGTTGAAGAGGAAAACATTTCCTTAAAGAAAAAATTGGAAAAAATGGAGGAGGAGAAGATGGAATTGGAGTTGCATGTTGCGGAAGTCATCGATGATCACAAGATCAAGATGGACCCTATTGTCGAGAGGTTAAATTTAGTTGAAGAAGAAAACAAATTCTTGAAGGAAAAAATAAAAAAAATTGTGGACGAGAAGATGATATTGGAGTTGCATGTTGCGGATGTCGTCGATGATCACAAGATCAAGATGGACGCAATGCGGTTGAAGATTAAAAAGATTAGAAAATATGCCATTCATACCGAGGCTTGGTATCATTATGCCGTTGGATCAATTGTTACCTTGGTTGCGATTATGATCGCATTTGTTTTCGCATTGAAATGTTTTACATAGTTTCGATGTGTATGGAGAGCTATATGTTGTTAGATGAGAACTATATATGTATGTACTTTGGTTTTAATGTGATGATGAACTTTTATCCATTTGGTCACTTAATTATCTATTTATGATGTTCTGTAATGGTTTTTGACACACTTAATTATATGAGTTTCTAAATGCGGCTGAGGCAAACAAGCAGAATGGTTTTATGTGTTGTCCATGCACTAAATGTGTGAATACGATATCTTACTCTAACCGGAAAATCCTTCACTCCCACCTGCTTTACAAGGGTTTCATGCCACACTATAATGTTTGGACGAGGCACAGAGAAATAGGGGTTATGATGGAAGACGGCGAAGAAGAAGAGTACGATGACAACTATGTGCTCCCTGAATACGGTGATGCTGCAATGGGGGGAGCTGGTGAAGATCAAGAGGAACCAGACGATGTGCCCAATGATGCTGCAACGGGTGAAGCTGTTGAAGATCAAGAGGAACCAAATGATGATCTCCGCCGGGTCATTGTCGGTGCAAGGACACAATGCGAAAGTCAAAAGGAGAAGCTGACGTTCGATCGCATGTTAGAGGATCACAAAAAAGGATTGTACCCCAATTGCGAAGATGGCAACACAAAGCTCGGTACTGTACTGGAATTGCTGCAGTGGAAGGCAGAGAATGCTGTGGCTGACAAAGGATTTCAGAAGCTACTGAAAATAATGAAGAAGAAGCTTCCGAAGGATAACGAATTGCCCGACAGTACATACGCAGCAAAGAAGGTCGTATGCCCTCTAGGATTGGAGGTGCAGAAGATACATGCATGCCCTAATGACTGCATCCTCTACCGCGGTGCATACAAGGATCTGAACGCATGCCCGGTATGCGGTGCATTGCGGTATAAGATCAGACGAGATGACCCTGGTGATGTTGATGGCGAGGCCGCCAGGAAGAGGGTTCCTACGAAGGTGATGTGGTATGCTCCTATAATACCACGGTTGAAACGTTTGTTTAGAAACAGAGAGCATGCCAAGTTGATGCGATGGCACAGTGAGGACCGTAAGAAAGACGGGAACTTGAGAGCACCCGCTGACGGGTCGCATTGGAGAAAAATCGAGAGAAAGTACTGGGAGGAGTTTGCAAAGGACCCAAGGAACGTATGGTTTGCTTTAAGCGCGGATGGCATTAATCCTTTCGGGGAGCAGAGCAGCAATCACAGCACCTGGCCCGTGACTCTATGTATGTATAACCTTCCTCCTTGGATGTGCATGAAGCGGAAGTTCATTATGATGCCAGTTCTCATCCAAGGCCCTAAGCAACCCGGCAATGACATTGATGTGTACCTAAGGCCATTAGGTGAAGAACTTTTACAGCTGTGGATTGGAAACGGTGTACGTGCGTGGGATGAGCACAGACAGGAGTAATTTGACCTAAAGGCGTTGTTGTTCGTGACCATCAACGATTGGCCCGCTCTCAGTAACCTTTCAGGACAGACAAACAAAGGATACCACGCATGCACGCACTGTTTAGATGACACTGAAAGTATATACCTGGACAAGTGCAGGAAGAATGTGTACCTGGGCCATCGTCGATTTCTTCCGACCAACCATCAATGTCGAAAGAAAGGCAAGCATTTCAAAGGCGAGGCAGATCACCGGAAGAAGTCCGCCATGCGTACCGGTGATCACGTACTTGCTATGGTCAATAATTTACACGTAATCTTTGGAAAGGGCCCCGGCACACTAGCTGTTCCGAATGACGCTGAGGGACACGCACCCATGTGGAAGAAGAAATCTATATTTTGGGACCTACCCTACTGGAAAGACCTAGAGGTCCGCTCTTCAATCGACGTGATGCACGTGACGAAGAACCTTTGCGTGAACCTGCTAGGCTTCGTGGGCGTGTATGGAAAGACAAAAGATACAGCTGAGGCACGGGAGGACCTGCAACGTTTGCACGAAAAAGACGACATCCCTTCGAAGCAGTATGAAGGTCCTGCGAGCTATGCTCTTACGAAAGAAGAGAAAGAAATCTTCTTCGAATGCCTGCTCAGTATGAAGGTCCCGACTGGCTTCTCGTCGAATATAAAGGGAATAATAAATATGGCAGAGAAAAAGTTCCAAAACCTAAAGTCTCATGACTGCCATGTGATTATGACGCAACTGCTTCCGGTTGCATTGAGGGGGCTTCTACCGGAAAACGTCCGATTAGCCATTGTGAAGCTATGTGCATTCCTCAATGCAATCTCTCAGAAGGTGATCAATCCAGAAATCGTACCAAGGCTAAGGGGTGATGTGGCGCAATGTCTTGTCAGTTTCGAGCTTGTGTTCCCACCATCCTTCTTCAATATCATGACACACGTCCTAGCTCATCTAGTCGATGAGATTGTCATTCTCGGGCCCGTATTTCTACACAATATGTTCCCCTTTGAGAGGTTCATGGGAGTCCTAAAGAAATATGTCCGTAACCGCGCCAGGCCAGAAGGAAGCATTTCCATGGGCCATCAAACAGAGGATGTCATCGGATTTTGTGTTGACTTCATTCCTGGCCTTAATAAGATAGGTCTCCCTAAATCACGGTACGAGGGGGGACTGACTGGAAAAGGCACGCTTGGAAGGGACTCAATAATATGCAGGGACGGATATTCTTGGTCTCAAGCACACTACACAGTTCTACAGAACTCTACATTAGTGACACCGTATGTCGATGAACACAAGAACAGTCTGCGCTCCAAACACCCGGAGCAGTGCGACGACTGGATTACATGTGAACACATCAGGACTTTCAGCAGTTGGTTGGAAACACGTCTCAGAGGTGACAACACTGTTTGTGATGAGTTGTACTTGTTGTACAGGGGACCATCTTCGACTGTATTGATTTACAAAGGATACGAGATAAATGGGAATACATTTTACACGATTGTCCAAGATCAAAAGAGCACCAACCAAAACAGCAGTGTCCGCTTTGATGCAACAACCGAGAGTGGAAAGGACACATATTATGGTTACATAGT
This sequence comes from Secale cereale, assembly GCA_902687465.1. Taxonomy (NCBI): domain Eukaryota; kingdom Viridiplantae; phylum Streptophyta; class Magnoliopsida; order Poales; family Poaceae; genus Secale; species Secale cereale. Next base: position 41,527,166 of record LR738711.1, read on the forward strand.
GGACATATGGGAACTTGACTACGGACATGATTTTAAGGTCCCTTTGTTTAAGTGCAAATGGGTCAATCTGTCAGGAGGCGGGTTACAGGTAGACCCACAGTACGGAATGACAACAGTGGATCTGAAAAATCTTGGATACACTGACGAACCGTTCGTCCTAGCCAATGATGTGGCACAGGTTATCTATGTGAAGGACATGTCTACCAGACCGAGAAAAAGAAAAGATAAGGAAGCGAATACATCATACGATTAGCCAAAGCGCCACATAGTTCTTTCAGGAAAAAGGGACATCCTGGGAGTGGAGGGCAAGACAGACATGTCTGAAGATTATGAAAAGTTTAATGAAATTCCCCCCTTCAAAGTCAAGCCTGACCCAAGCATCCTGATAAACGATGAAGAATATCCATGATTACGATGCAATAAGCAAATGACACAAGCGAAGAAAAAGTGAAGACTTTTTTCGGCAACTATTATGATGATACCATGCCAACTTTGTAACAAACGAGTATGATACCATTGTCCGTTTGTACTATTCAAATTTCAATACTACTTGCACTAACAGAAAGTTTGTAATTGGTTTTACCAGAAAGAATTAAAAACTAAAGCAAAAAACAAAAGAAAATAAATAATGCAGAAAACAAAAAAAACTTGCAAAAAAAATAAAAAATAGCAACAATAAGTATTTCATTGTAAGTAGAAACAAAATAAAATAAATAAAGCAACAAAGAAAACAAATAATTTCAAATTTAAACTATTCAAATTTGAATACTACTTGCACTAACAGAAAGTTTGTAATTGGTTTTACCGGAAAGAATTAAAAAATAAAGCAAAAAACAAAAGAAAATAAATAATGCAGAAAACAAAAAAAAACTTGCAAAAAAATTTAGCAACAATAAGTATTTTGTTATAAGTAGAAACAAAATAAAATAAAATAAAGCAACAAAGAAAATAATGAAAGTTTATAATTTTTGTGACCTAAAAGAAAAAAGAAATCACTAAAAAACTATAAGTATTTAGTTCTAAGTAGAAATGAAAAAAATAAATAGAAAAAAAGAAAAAAAATGCCACCTACTGGGCCAGCACGGCCTGAATACGACTAGAAACCCAACCATGTGCCAGGATTCAGGCCCGCAGCAGGCCCAGTAGGCCCATTGCACTGACGAATTAGGCCCGTAAGCCTGCATTTCAGATGAGTTCGAGAGGAGAGAGGCAGCGCAGCTTATAAACTGGTGTTGGCCTTTCTCAACTAACGAGGTGGGACTAAACATCCCAACGCACCGCGCCAGCACAGGGCTTTGGTCCCGGTTGGTGGCACCAACCGGGACTAAAGGGTGGCATTAGTCCCGGTTCGTGGCACCAACCGGGACCAATGCCCCCCTTTAGCATCCCAAATGGCGGGAAGGAGGGGCCTTTGGTCTGGGTTAGGGGCCAATGCCCCCCTTTTCAGCAGCCCAAAGGGCGGGAAGGAGGGGCCTTTGGTCCCGGTTGGTGGCACCAACCGGGACTAAAGGGGGGCATTGGTCCCGGTTGGAGCCACTAACCGGGACTAATGCCTCTCCTATATAAACTACACTTGCGAAAATTTCGTTCCCTTCTCCTTTTCCCCACCCCCGATGCCTCCTCTCTCCTTCCCCGCCCCCATCGCCCCGGCCGTCGCCCCGTCCCCGTCGCCCCGTCGCGCCGTCACCGTCACCCCCGACGCCGCCCCGTCACCGTCGCGCCGT
>LR738711.1:41529440-41542074 GCA_902687465.1 Secale cereale
ACAAAAGGTGACATGAGGGGGTCTAGGGTTGTGGATCGCCAAGCAGTCGAGGGTCGAGGGGTCGAGAGAGGTTGCCTAGCTAGTATCAAAGTATTGAAGAAATCCATGACTTCATCATTTGCCAGAAGTAACCGGGGCATGTTGGTACGAAGTTATGCAAAGTTGTTCTGGAACAAAGTCCCTGATAGGATAATCCGTCTTTTGTTATGAATTATCCTTTCTGGGACTCCGTTCCAAAACCACTTTGGAGAGCTTCGTACTATCATGCGACTGTTACTTTCGCCTAATGATGAAGTATTGGTTTTGTTGAATCCTTTGACACTAGACAAAAGGTGATATGAGGGGGGTCTAGGGTTGTGGATCGCCGAGCAGTCGAGGGTCATCCTGGGGTCTAGAGTCGAAGCTAGTTCTACGTTTGCCATTATACGATCTTCTGTTTCCTTCGTTTGCTTTACTAGCTAGCTAGCTAGCTAGCGTGTCTAGTCCTCTCTATACGTATGTGTAGTACGTAGCGTCGACCAAGCACGGACATAAGAGAGGACACTTCTCTCTATTAATTAGCTAGCTAACACAATATGAAACACCTAAATTAACCCCCCAAAACCTCCAACCCCCCTCCCCTTTCAAAAAATAAAAATAAAAACCACAGCCACAGAAATGCTGACGCGTGGATGCCTTTTGGTCCCGGTTGGAGCCACCAACCGGGACTAAAGCCCCTCCTGCCTGGGCTCGGCGCACAGTCCACGTGGACACCCATCTGGCCCGGTTCTGGATTGAACCGGGACTAAAGGGTCAGGGCATTAGTACCGACACTTTTGTCCCGGTTCAGGAACCGAGGCTAAAGGCCCAAACGAACCGGGTCTGATGACCCTTTATCTAGTAGTGATAGCCTCCCCCCACCATGCCTTGGATAAACCCGACGTATCTAACATGGCGTTAACCAAATCAGTTAGAGTACGGTTTTTCCGCTCGGCAACCCCGTTTGACTGGGGTGAATAGGGAGGCATCCTCTCATGAATAATGCCATGTTTCGCACAAAAGGAATCAAAGTCACTCGAAAAGTACTCTCCACCACGATCTGACCGGACTCGTTTAATTTGTTTTTCAAGTTGTTTCTCAACTTCTGCCTTATAGATTTTAAAGTAGTGTAGAGCCTCATCTTTAGTATTTAACAGATACACGTAGCAATATCTAGTGGAATCATTTATCAATGTCATGAAGTATTTCTTTCCACCTTTAGTCAACACACCATTCATCTCACAAAGATCAGAATGTATGAGTTCTAATGGTGCCAAGTGTCTCTCCTCCGCGGCCTTGTGAGGCTTGCGAGGTTGCTTAGCTTGCACACATGAAAGGCACTTAGAACCTTTGGCTAAAGTGAAACTCGGGATTAAATCCAACTTAGTTAGCCGCGTCCTAACACCGAAACTAATGTGACAAAGACGTGAATGCCAAACTTCTGATTCATTAACATTCGAATGAATATGGTTCACGACTTTATTACAAAAATCTGCGAGGGAAAGGCGGAACATTCCTCCGCTCTCATAACCATTTCCAACAAAGAGTCCATATTTCGTAACAACTAATTTATTAGACTCGAAAACCAACTTAAACCCTTCTCTACATAGAAGGGAGCCACTAACGAGGTTCTTCTTGATGGCGGGGACATGCTGCACGTTCTTCAGCTGCACGATCCTTCCCGAAGTAAACTTCAGATCGACCGTGCCAACACCATGAACAGAAGCACTCGCGCCATTCCCCATCAATACGGACCCGTGGCCTGTGGCCTGGTAAGAAGTGAACAATGAAATATCAGCACACACATGAACTCCTGCACCTGTGTCCACCCACCAATCGTTGGGCTGAAACACTGAAAAACAGTAAATAAATTACCGTACCCAGATGCACCATTGTCATTGTTGCCCACAATCATGTTGACAGCTTGAGCTTCTTATACTTGTTTGGGCACTTGTTTGCCCAATGTTCAGCCGAACCACAAGTAAAGCAACCCTCATCCTTCTTGTTCTTCTTGAAGGTCTTCTTACCCTTCTTCTTAAAGTCGGTATTGTGTTGGACACCGTTCTTTCTCTTGGGCTTGTGGGAGTTGGAGTTCCTCTGGTTCACCATGTTGGCGACAGAAGTCCCCTCAACCACTTTCCCGTTCGAGTCATTTGCCCTTGAGTTCTGCTCAACACTCAGAAGGCCAATGACATCCTCCACTGAGAATTCACGCCTCTGATGTTTCAGAGTAGTGGCAAAGTTCCTCCAGGAATTAGGGAGCTTAGCGATTATGCAGCCCGCGACAAACTTGCCCGGTAACTCGCACTTGAGAAGCTCAAGCTCCTTAACAATGCATATTAACTCATGAGCCTATTCCAGCACAGGACGGTTTTCAACCATCTTGTAATCGTGGAACTGCTCTATAATATACATCTCACTCCCAACATCGGTGGCCCCGAATTTAGATTCGAGCACCTCCCACAAGTCCTTGGCGACACGCACATGTAAATATGCGTCGATCAGTTTATCTGCGATCACGCTAAGAAGTGCTCCGAGAAATACGACGGTGGCCTCCCTGAATGCCTTCTCCTGTTCAGGAGCAATCGTTCCCGTGGGCACACCGGCGACCCAGAACACGTTCATAGTCGTGAGCCATAAAGTGGTCTTAGTCTGCCAACGCTTAAAATATGTACCGGTAAACTTATTCAGTTTCAGTGCAGCGGCAAAACCACTTGTTGAAAAATTCCTACACATAATAGGTTTTTGGATTGCTGAGTAAATAGGCAATTTTCTGATTAATTTAATCCACGAATTAACTACTAGCATGGCATTGATACAAATAATAGCATACTGATATTCAATCATGTGAGCACATACTACGCTAATTGTAGACATATCTATGTATAACGCTAGCATGCCTAAAATAGAAAATAGTAGGAACGGGATAAACGAGTTATACCCTCCAGTAGGCCATGCAGAGGCCGCGGCGGCGGTGACGGCAGCAGCGTCCTCAGCTGCCTTCTTGTCGGCTTCGATTTTCTCGGCGGCGGCACGTTCGGCGTCGGTGGACATGGTGATGACGAGGGCGACGGAGACGCAGAGGAAGTAGACGAACGGCGAGCAGTCGCGTAGTCGCTTCCCAAAAACATATTCCCCCCTCTCCCGTACAGGATAGAAGCGCATAGGAGTGAGCGTGGCGTGGCGCGGCGAGCGGAGGAGGAGGAGTGCGCGAGGGCCTCATCTCTTCTCAAGCTCCAATAGCATGAGGGAGAGAATCCCTTATAAACCACTCCAACTCTCCTTCCACTTCCGGGGTGGGACTAAACTTCCCACCACTTTGTCATGCCACCTACATGGGCCCTTAGAGATCAAATCTGAAATTGTCATATGGGCTCTAGGCCCATCTCAGATTTCAACAATGCCTTCCATAGCAAAGATCTTCTCCTTTACATTATAGATGGTATCATCGCTCCTCACCTCAAGATTGTAGAATATTTGTCGTAACGTCTTCACGTAGATGGTCATCATGCCTCTCGGACATCGGCTGTGTAGGACGAGGAGGAGGGTGGCGTCGTTGCGGATGTTGAGGTCCACCAGGGTGCTGCTTTCTTCTTCTTCGTCGTCAAGACGTCTGTTGGCGAAGATGAGGCACTGTTGATCCTTGGGAAAACCGTGCCACTTATGAATCTTGGCCTTGACATCATCAACTGTATCTGAGGTCGTGAGTGCAAGGTTCATGACCCTGCCCGTCAGGGTCTCGACCACATGGATCTGCATCTTCTCATGGAGCGGATGGAGGCAGAGGCCAAGAGCGGATCCGTCACGGACGCCGTAGTCGGCCAGCGTGCGGCCATCGTCCAGTTGCTCCCCTTTGAAGGTGAGGTGCTGCTTATCCTGGATCTTGGTCTTGACAAGGCAGATGGTGTCTGATGAATCGACCTTCAGGGAGATCGTCTCGCCGGCGAGAGTGTCCACGAGAATCTGCATCCTGTATTCACCGGACTAGTTTGGCTAGGAAAGCTATATGAAAACCTGCGCTCTCAGGGACACACGAGAGCACCTGGTTGGTTTTCTGGAGGGTGTCGGCCGCTTATATTGATGCAACAAGGGTACGTAGGTAGGTCTGATTCCGATCTGGACTCTCTCAATAACCTGTTCTGATTATTATTACACATCTAAGACACGCTTCGTATACGTACATGCCTTTGCTTTGTAGGCCAAAACGGAGCCCACGTTCCGAGCAGTTCTCAATCTTAAAAGAAAAATCGGAGCAGTTCTCCATCAAACCGCAGGTACACGTCGCCCTAATAATCTTTACCTCTTTACCTAATAATTTAATTAATAAAGTACGAATTGAATCCGTCGGGTTCACCGTCACAATACGCTTCTTCCCGTGATTTTACGCTTTCAGTTTGAATTTAAATTTATGACATATATGTGAGATGGTACTAAAACCGTTTCGTCCACTCGTGAGGTGGTACTAATAAAGTTTTTCTCCCGGCTCAGCTCCAGGCTCACCCGTCGCCGCCTGGGCCTTAGCCCATAAAATCTGGCAGCGGGCCAAACCGGCAAGGACGCCAGCCAATCTAACTGGACGCTAAAAAAGAAAATGAATATCCATTACAATGGAGAATCGAACTTGGATCTCCTCTAAGTCTTTCAGCCACGATAACCAACTGAGATAAACGTGTTACATGATAAATAGTCCCACCTCGTGATTTAAAACATGCTCCGACCGGTTAATATACCAGGCGCCGATGTAATGAATAAACAGACGTGAAAAAATCTTTACCTAATAATAAAGCACAGATTGAATCCGTCGGGTTCACCGTCACAATACGCTTCTTCCCGTGATTTGACGCTTTCAGTTTGAATTTAAATTTATGACATATATGCGAGGTGGTACTAAAACCGTTTCGTTCACTCGTGAGGTGGTACTAATAAAGTTTTTCTCCCGGCTCAGCTCCAGGCTCACCCGTCGCCGCCTGGGCCTTACCCCATAAAATCTGGCAGTGGCCAAACCGGCAAGGACGCCAGCCAATCTAACTAGACGCTAAAAAAGAAATTATGAATATCCATTACAATGGGGAATCGAACTTGGATCTCCTCTAATTCTTTCAGCCACGACAACCAACTGAGATAAACATGTTACATGATAAATAGTCCCACCTCGCGATTTTAAACACACTCCGACCGGTTAATATACCAGGCGCCGAAGTAATGAATAAACAGACGTGAAAAAATCTTTACCTAATAATAAAACACAGATTGAATCCGTCAGGTTCACCGTCACAATACGCTTCTTCCCGTGATTTTACGGTTTCAGTCTGAATTTAAATTTATGACATATATGCGAGGTGGTACTAAAACCGTTTCGTTCACTCGTGAGGTGGTACTAATAAAGTTTTTCTCCCGGCTCAGCTCCAGGCTCACCCGTCGCCGCCTGGGCCTTACCCCATAAAATCTGGCAGCGGGCCAAACCGGCAAGGATGCCAGCCAATCTAACTAGACGCTAAAAAAGAAAATGAATATCCATTACAATGGGGAATCGAACTTGGATCTCCTCTAATTCTTTCAGCCACGACAACCAACTGAGATAAATATGTTACATGATAAATAGTCCCACCTCGCGATTTTAAACACACTCCGACCAGTTAATATACCAGGCGCCGAAGTAATGAATAAACAGACGTGAAAAAAGAGAGCTAATTAAGGGGGATAATTAAAGAAGAAAGGATTGTGTCTAAATAGACGTGGCTAATTCAAAAAGGAAGAATTGTGTGGGCTTGGCAGAATATATAAATGGATGGGATCGTAAGATAAGGAAGGATTATGTGAGGCTAATAATTAAAAGGAAAGATTGTGGTGGGCTCGGCAGAATATTTAAATGGATAAGGTAAGGAATGTTATCCTAATAAATAAAAGGAAGGAGGATTATGTATGTGATCAAGGAATAAGGAAGGATTCAAACGGGTCGGATCCTTCAATAAAAAGGAAGTTTGATTGTCGTTTGAGTATTTATATGAACTTTGCTTTGGAGGGAAAGAAAATAGAAATGCGGATAAAATATTTGACATTTTTATGCTGTATTTGGATATTAATTAGTGAGTTATTTCTTTAAGATCTTAGATTTATGATTGCGCTTGCCCGATTGAAATACCAATTAATACTAGGAGCATTACAGGTCCATGAATTATAAGTTGTGGGGAAGGGAGACTGACGAAGCGGTGTGGACGAAATTAGAAAAATATATATAATTTTCGGCTGAAAGGTACTTTTCGCCCCATGCCAAAATGGCCGAAATTTAGCCGAAATAATATTAATAGTTAAAAGGAAGGAGGATTGTGTGATCAAGAAATAAGGACGGATTCAAACGGGTCGGATCCTTAAAAAGAAAGGATTGTTTAAGGCTACTTAAGTAAGAAGGAAGTTTCATTGTGGTTTGAATATTTATACGAACGAGAAGGATTGTGTAAGGCTACTTAAATAAGAAGGAAGTTTGATTGTCGTTTGAGTATTTATACGAACGTTGCTTGGGAGGGAAAGAAATTACAAATGCGGCTAAAATATTTGACATTTTTATGTTGTATTTGTATATTAATTAATGAGTTATTTTTTTAAGAGCTTACATTTATGATTGCGCTCGCCCGTTTGAAATATCAATTAATACTAGAAGCATTATAGGTCCATGAATTATAAATTGTGGGGAAGGGAAACTCGCGAAGCAGTGTGGCCGAAATTTGACACACACACACACACACACACACATACTCAGTACTTATCATATTTTTCATTATGTTGTATCAGATGTAGCTAATTACGTTCACTTAGTAGCTTTAATTGCAAATTTACGGGGTAAATTCCTATCGTCTTTCCAGGCAGTTCCACCCGAAGGGAACACTTCTCTACGGCCACAAGGTTCTCATTCAAACGCCACTTTGGGCTACACAGAGAACTACACACGCAGAGGTTTCTCCTATAGGATCATTTGCATAAGAACTCGTCCTATAAATTCTTAAATAAAAATACCAAGTGAAACCAAAAAACTACATCATTTCCACAACATAATTTACATATGACTTTCCCTTTCGGGAGGCCCCGAAGGGATTACACAAGCTAAGGAAATTACCTTCTAACTACCTTCTTGAGCCTACAATGCTCTGGATGTTGTGGCTCTTATTGCAGAATACGAACTACTACTACTACTACTACTACTACTACTACTACTACTACTACTACTACTACTACTACTGAGCAAGAGCTTGCTTGCTGGGTTGCATCTCCTTGCTCAATCGGTGGCTGGCTTCTCCGTCTGGTGTTATGTCTCTCTTCGCAGCAAGTGTCTCCTTTTATAGGCGAGAGAGCAGCTCTCTGGATGGCTTCCGCGAGAATGCACCTCTTTATTTAATATGTAGTAGGGATGCATGCGTGTCCCTATAGGCGGTGGATAAGAGCGAGAGATAGTGCCCCGACAAATGTCAATCTTCAGGAATCTGTCAAGTCTTTGCTTTGTTCACGTGGGCGTTGTCTCTCCGTGAATAATTGGCTGGCCTCTATGTACCAGTCTTTGCTCTTCGGCCATACAAATCTTCATGTGATTAGACTTCAGAGTTTCTTCTGCCTTCAAAGAATCCTTGTGCAGTGTATGCGTACATATATGCCAAGGCTGCTTAAATATTCAACTTCTGCAGTGTATGCGTACATACATGCCAAAGCTGCTTAAATATTCATTTATATTTTTTTTGCCAGGGGGTCTTCCCTGCCCATATGATTGATAATACCTTATCAATATTTAAAATATCTATTCTTAGAATTTCTATCAATATTCGGGTCGGGTATAGTCTTCCGCGCCCGAATAATTTTAACTATATATTTAACCGAAATAATAATAGTTAAAAGGAAGGAGGATTGTGTGATGAAGAAATAAGGAAGGATTCAAACGGTTCGGATCCTTAAAAATGAAGGATTGTGTAAGGCTACTTAAATAAGAAGGAAGTTTGATTGTCGTTTGAATATTTGTACGAATGTTGCTTTGGAGAGAAAGAAAATAGAAATGCGGCTAAAATATTTGACATTTTTATGTTGTATTTGCATATTAATTAATAAGTTATTTCTTTAAGAGCTTAGATTTATGATTGTGCTTGCCCGTTTGAAATATCAATTAATACTAGGAGCATTACAAGTCCATGAACTATAAGTTGTGGGGAAGGGAGACTCGCGAAGCGATGTGGCCGAAATTTGATCAAAATAATTTTTTTTTCGGTCGAAAGGTTTCGGTACTTTCAGTCCCAGGCGAAAATGGCCAAAATTTAGTCGAAATCCGTTCTTTTAACCAAAAATCAAAACACAACTTCCGTTGCAACGCACGGGCATTTGTGCTAGTAATTCTTCTATATATAGGTAAATCAATTAATTAAATGGGCCGTGTCGTGCTATCTAGCCGGCCCGTATTTGCTACCCTCGTCGCTGATTCCGGATCAATTCGAATAGCCACTGCCACCCACCGGCTCGCCTTCTGACCCCGTCCCGCCGCCATGTCGGACCAGCTCAGGCGCTGTGACCATCGCCCTTGGGTGCTCACCGACTCAAAATGCCACATCGGCGACCGCGACAACGCGACCATCGCCCACGGCGTCACGAGTCAAGGGTGCGACGTCAAGGAGACCTTCTGATTGGCGCCGGCGTAGTGGTCGTTCCTGTTGTTGTTCCCTCTACGGCCTTGGCGGCGGCCGCCGGCGTCGTTGCAGTTGGACCGCTCGCCGCTGTAGTCGTCCCTCCTGCCGCCGCCGAAGCACGAGCCGAACTCGAAGCACATATCCTTTTTTTTTTGGATTTGCACTCGGTGCACGGAGGAGGAGGAGGAGGAGGAGGAGGAGGAGGAGGCTTAGCTGGCTGGATTACTGGAGTAGTGGCTGGTGGTGGAATGGATGCTCCGGAATGACAATGTGGTACGGGTATACATACCTGACAAGCGAGCTCGTGTCGCACGACGGAGATGCGACTCCGGTTCACAGTTGATGCGACTCGCACCGTCCCTAGCCCAGTTGCTGCTGCTCTGGTCCAGATGGATGAATGGATCAGGTTTCGGCTTGGGCACGGTGGTGGGGTGGTCGGGGTCATGCTCCCCCAACCAAGTCGTCGGGAAATCAGAGGGAGGAGATAGCCGAGCTGAGCGCCTGGGGAGCGGATAGGGTGGTGGTCGGCGAGAGCGACGCCTCGTGGCGGGCGGTGCCGCGCCGCGGACAGCATCGGACGATTCGGGAGGAAGGCCAAAGATGCCGCACTGTTTGGGTTTGGCAATGCGTCGCTCGTCTTGTTGGGGTTCTGTCTTCGGCCTGCTGCCTTTGCGGACGGCAAGATGAATTGTTGCCTCCAGGCCTCCAACGTTCATTGATCCATTCCTAACTCACTGTTACTCCCTCCGTTCCTAAATATTTGTCTTTCTAGGGATTTCAACAAGTGACTACATACGAAGCAAAATGAGTTAATCTACACTCAAAAATATGTCTACATACATCTGTATATTGTAACCATCTGAAATGTCTAGAAAGACAAATATTTAGGAACGGAGGGAGTAGAATACAATATTTTTTTTGGAAACGAGACCAGAAAAGTCCACATTACAACCTTTAACTAACCACAGAGTTTGATAATGGACTCTCAACTTCAAAACCGGTTATCGTACACCTTGAACTAATCACTCGCTTCAAAGATCAACCCTCCATCCGGTTTTGTCTCATTTCAGTGTGTTTGACTGCGTTAACCGGTGACTGGGGAGTGCCATATCACCCTTTGACCCCTCCTTACCCGTGGGACCCACTTATAGGAAAATAATCATCATTCTCTCTCTTCTATCTTTCTATTAGAACTAGCTATTTGCCCGTGCGTAGCAAGGGGGCCATATATATATTTCAGTAGCAAGGGGGTCAATCCTGTATGTCTACTGTCATAGATCAACGTAAAAAATTCTAAGTGAAACTCACGATTTTTAGTAGATATGAAGCACATCTGCATAACGCCACAATTGGCCTTATAGATAAGAGATTCGGTGAGTTTATGGCAGAGATTGATTGATTATTTTGTTTCCATGAGTTTATAACCTTGCCATGCATGAATTAACTGATTACCATAATTGTCATATTTGAGATTTTCATGAGTTTATGGCCTTACCATATGTGAATTCATTGATTATCATAATTACCATATATGGGATACATTGGGGTTTCACGAGCAGACAAAAAAACCAGTATAAGAGAGAAAAATTGGTGGAAGGGGGTGGAAAATCGGTGGGGGCGGGTGCTCTTGTATGTGGAAGTGTGGACGAGAGGTGGGACGACGTAAGAGGGGAGAGGGAACGTTGCGTTTCTTTTAGGTAGTAGAGATAATTACCATATTTTGGATACACTAGATTTTCACGAGCAGACGAAAAAACTAGTATAAGAGAGAAAAACTGGTGGAAGAGGGAGGAAAATCGGTGGGGGCGGGCGTTCTTGTACATGGAGGGGTTGACGAAAGGTAGGACGATGTAAGGGGGGAGAGGGAGCGCTACGTTTCCTTTAGGTAGTAGAGATACCCCTATATGACCAGCTGTACCAATGTGTGAATCTCACGTAGCTCTCTTTCTCTTTGTATAACTACGAGCGCATGGTTGCATGAGCAATTGAGCATATCTATGAGTTGGTTATGGTGGTTGTTAGCGTAGTGGCCGCACCTACGTGCTCCTCTTCTCCGTATATTTGTTACACTCAATAGATGTACAACAGTTTCTCTCCTCCTATTCCTACTTTCACTTCCTCTCGCTGCGTTGACTACTGCTCACTAGCCCCGCCGCCGCGCTCCTTCAAACCACCCGGCCCGACCTCCAACCTTCTCCCACCTCGTGCTACTGCCTGCCTGTCTCCATGTGCCACCCCTCCACCCCATCCTCAGCACTCGGATCCAGGGCGAACGCCACCGCCACACGACTGCTGGCTGAGAACGCGCTATTGGCATTGTCGTCCTTACGACGCCGAATGGGAGGGACATCTCATCGACGGGCGCCATCGCTGCCATCGAGGTCTACGGCGAGGAGGGCTTCCGAACACGCGCGTGACACCTTGCCGGAGAGCTCACTGCTTGTGTGCTCTTCTGTTAAGAAGACGGGGAAGGCCGGGGTCAACGAGGTCACGTTGGACCAACCGGTGAGAGGAATCGATTAATAGATCAGCAGGGGCTCGGTGTCATCGTTCATCCGGCCGTGGCGACGACTTGTGGCAAAAGAAAAAAGGTGATGACGCGCGGTTGCGTAGCCGCACCAGTTCCTTGAATTGGAGCGGCCGATGGAGAGGGAGCACCTCTAGGAGCCAGAGGGAGGGTCCAGGCACTAGTAGAAAATGGGCCTTTTGTTTCGATTCATATTTTTTGAATTTTTTTTCTTCCAATTTTCAGAATTTTGAATTATTTTACAATTTATTCTCTAATCATCCACCCCTCATCGCTGCTCAATTTAATATCTAATCTCTATTCACCCCATCATTCCAAATCATCTAACTTCCCGGTCGGTCACCCATCCTTCCACTGCTCCAGCGTGAGCACGCTTAACTTTCAGGTTCTTTTCCCCCTCGTTTCCAAGTCTGCACTTGTTGTTTTCTTAACAGTAGTAACATGTCAATCCTATTAACCTTCAGGAGTTTAGCTTGAGCATGAAGTCACACATTTAACTGTTTGAGTTTGAAACTATTATTCCTAAAGACAATAATTATTTAGTAACACTAATATTTCTGGAATTAGTAGTTTGACCATAGTTTGACCATACTTTGACCACTGTATGACCAGATTTTACCAAAATTCGAAAAAAAACTGAAATAATTATTTAGTAACACTAATATTTCTTGAATTAGTAGTTTGACCATAGTTTGACCACAGTCTGACCAGATTTGACCAAAATTTAAAAAAAAACTGAAATAATTATTTAGTAACACTAATATTCTTGAATAATTATTTAGTAACAACTAATATTTCTTGAATTAGTAGTTTGACCATAGTTTGACCATACTTTGACCATAGTTTGACCAGATTTGACCAAAATTCAAAAAAACTGAAATAATTATTTAGTAACACTAATATTCTTGAATAATTATTTAGTAACACTAATATTTCTTGAATAAGTAGTTTGACCATAGTCTGGCTACAGTTTGACCGGATTTGACCAAAATTCAAAAAAACTGAAATAATTATTTAGTAACACTAATATTCTTGAATAATTATTTAGTAACACTAATACTTCTTGAATAAGTAGTTTGACCAGATTTAATTAAAATTCAGAAAAACAGAAATTTGAGCATATCTTTTTTTCTTTTTGGAATTTGAGGATTCTAAAAAAATGCAAACAGGCCGCAGGCTGTCGAAATAAGATGCGGATTTTCGTGCTGAACATTTTGATATATTATACGTTTTTTTTCTGACATTGTATGCAAAAGTTATAGTCGTTTTACATTTTCCCTACACTTTTTGCAAAACATGTCCAAATTTAAGTTTTTAAATTTTCCTAACTAGTAGATGTGGTAACATAACTACATCTCGAAGGATTTTAACTTTTGAAGTTTTTATCATTTTCTTTTGCTTTTTACAAAACTGAAAAGGCGATACACCGGGG
>LR738711.1:41545351-41560527 GCA_902687465.1 Secale cereale
TGGATTTGGCGAGCTATGTTGAATATGCCAAATATACTCCAATAATCCACTTTCCGGTGCCTACTCTTCCAGCCCACGTAGCGAATTTCACCTTGCCAACCACAACATCGGTGGGAGTGGTCGACGGAGTCGCGGAGGTGGCCAGCGGTCCCATTCTTGTCGGATAACTTACACAATTTTCTGCCTAGAAAACTCATTTGAAGCACAAATTTATACTAATTCATTGGACTTTAGAAACCATAAAAATTTATTCAAATATATCTTTATGGGTCTGTTAGAGATGCTACAAGAGGTGAGAATGAAGGGAGAAGACACTATATGGGCATTTTATTCAGGTACTTCTGGTCGTGCCACAACAGGTAGCATCAGGGTGAGCTTACAAGTGATTTAAACATCAACTATTGTTTCGCGCACGGCAGGATACTGACTATTGCTGGGGCTCACTCCTTGTTTAAGATACCCTCTGATTTGTCAGAATGTATGTGTATGGATTAAGATAGATTTCCAACGTAGTTCTGCCATATATTTTCCTATGCAGACCGACTAACAAGTTTCCAAATGAAGATATGGATTTTTGTCATAATTTTCATTGCCGGCAAGGCAAGCACAAGCCTAATTGTGGTGGCCAAAATAGGGAAAGTTATGAGTAATCCAACTCAGTTAACACTCTGATTGACTCATTCATATCCTTGTAATCTTCTGGAGAATATTTTGTTTCCCCAAATAATGGATCAAATTGGTGGACTGGGTCATGACAACGACTTGTGATGAGGGGCAGAAATATAGTGTGTCTACACTTGGCTCCATAATTTGAAGGTACTGGTCTCCAATTGTCATTGTCACACCTTACGATACATCTTTCTGGTTTAAATGTTTTGCGATGTTCTTTCTGGTTTACTTAAATCTGCAAGGAACTAAGATCATTGCCCCCAATCTTCTAGTTTTACCATCAATTTTATTTTTGAGTTATTCCCTTTAATTACATCATTTAAACCTCCATCAGGAAAGTGATGTCATAAACCTCCAAGAAGAACAACAAATATGAGATCAAAAATATCCGAAACACTTGTCAGGAAATAGAAAAAACCAACATCAAATGGATAATCACTGTATTATGTATGCCACTGCCTTTATTCCAAATGATTGATTATCCACTCAACCATACGCTTAAACAAGAAGAAAACAAAAGGGATGGTACATTCTTGGTAGAAGGCATGAACCAGAATTGGATTGGGGACAAATTGAAGGGTGCCACAAAGGATGGGCATGGGTATGCATCGAAAAGTTAATTATAACTCAATCCGTGAAGGTGTTTGTCCATCGAAAGTCCTAATTGCTAGAGATGGATGCCACTTGTTATGGATTATATAGCATCAAGTGGTTAATTTCTTGTTACTTGTGCAAGATCTTGATCGGTAATCATATGTAAATAAGACCATGTCCCTAGAGATCGAACATTTAGATTTTTCATGATGGAGATTGTGTGTATATTCCATGCAAGAGGATTAGATCAAACTTTGCATACTGACTGCCCGGGGAAAATTAGAATTGAATTGTTATGTTCTGCAAAAGAGTAGGTGTTCCTTCTTTTAAATAGTGTAGTGATTTTCGATTTGTCTTCAATTATTTAATTACACATACTTCTGCGGTTATTCTCAAAGAGTATTTTTTGAGCCCCAACATAAAACATAAAGTACACACACTTTGTGGAAATGTATATCACCTAATTAAAGATCATACTGAAAATTCTCAATATATTACGATGGTTTGTATCTAAAAAGCTTGTGAGAACCACTTGTTGGATCATTGTTAATATAATTAAAGTACACATGTTTTCTATAAAGGAGAATCGCTAGTTGGATACGGATGATCATTGTTCTGATGGGGTATGTATAATTCATTATATCTATTATCACTTCAGCAAGAACACATGATCAAATGAAAACAACTTTAACGTGAGAACTCATCTAATTAAACATGTGTATACATGCTATAAAAATGATTGTTATTGCCTTATTGGCACAACAGCTCACATGATAAAGTTTTTATGTCTTTGAAAGTAGATCTACTACTCCCTCCGACTCATATTACTTGCCACTCAAATGGATGTGTCTAGCAGTGAATGACGTTTTTAAACCCCGAAGTTTCGTTTGGTTTGTTGGTGCATGATCTCAATTAGAGTTTATTGGTTTTTGGTTTCTCATTCTTGAACCTCCGGGACTCCGGCCTTTATTACATGTTTTGAGCCAGTGCATGTGCTGATGTTGTACTTAATCTTAATAAAACTATAAAAGTGAAAATAAGAACACACATTCCATGTTATTTCTGTTGGATTCATTGTTGCACACTGCTGAAATGTCACAGTGTAACCAGTTGGGAAGAACCTGTATTTAGACTATTATTACTTCAATATGGACTAGCATTCTCACGCTGATAATCAACACTGTCACATGTTACAAGTTTTTTTCATTTCCTTTTTCTTGTAATAGAAAACATGTCAATGGTATATGTTTACCTTTCCATATTTATATTATAAATTAGCATTCAAGTCATGTTCTGTTTAGTCGATTAGATCAATAGGAATACATGATCTACATAGAATGAGAGAATAATAACTATGTTGTTTGTGTTAGTCTGATATATTGATCTACATACTTCTGACAAACTTACAAAAAACTTCTCCTCTTGCTTGTTTGCTTTTGTTGATGAAATGAGCGGTTGTCTGACTAGACTATATTTTCAATAGAAATCGTCTACGCCAACCATAGTTTTCTCCCTCTATTAGCTAGAGGGGTAAACATTATTAAATCATCAGATATGATGTCATTCACGCACGAATAAATCTAATGAGCCCATCACTTCCAAATCAAATCGTAATATGTCATTTGTCCTTTTGTAGTACTACAATTATAATTTACTCATTTATCCTTTTGCCCATAGCTATACACGGGTCCAAGAAAAATAACAAGCACACCATAGTAAGCGAATGGATAGACACACACCATGAAATGTAGACAGTGGGAGAGGCGTTTCCGGACAAGTGACGTGACTAACATTCAAGTGTGAAGATTTCCCTTTGTCCCTCCACTTCTCTAGACTCTACTCTCATATCAGACATACTAGCTCACAAAATACGTCCCAAACGATAGACCTCATACACCAATATGCGTTGCAAATCTAGATCTGTTATAATCTTTTTGATTGATGACCAAAAGTATAGTAGTTTAGAGCTTAAAACAGTGATGCATTTTCATTCTTAATTCTAGACTTAAATAGTGCAGGCATCAGGAACGATGCATTCAAAACTCGTAAAATTGGTCTTAGTAAGTTTTCTAAACCTAGGCAAGATATAGTTATGATTAGTCCCGCATGAGAGAAATGTTCACGTTTTCTTTGTCAATGCTAGACTACATAATGGAGTCTTGTTACAACTTGCATTGAAGAGTGCTAGTAGTGTTTAGATCTCCCCTGGTGTGGGACGTGACTAGATCGTAAGCTTGTGATAGACGAGAGATCGACTGCAGCGCATCGTACTGATCAAACTGCTCTTTTTAGCTATGGTGGAGTCAGGAAAAATTGAATGAGGAGGGCCAGGTGTTGTTAAGCCATGTTGGGAAGGGCCGGTCCACGATAATACACCATTTAAGTTGCACCAACTAATCACGTTTAACATGTATATTAGGCTTAGATCAATGATGTTAGGGTAGGGGCAAGGCCTCTGTTAGCCCATCTGTCTGAGCCACTTGTTGTTTATTTTGTGGTCTTATCAGAAAGAGACATCCTCAAAAATATTTAATGATAAGTCTCTACATTCAAAGATGTACACAATCCAAACATGTGAAGTTCAAAACATACATCGTTGTGAAAAAGGAACACAAACATGGTACTACTTAAAGTGCCACCGGCCGACCGCGTGTGGTGCGACACCGTGTGGAGGCTTACACCATCTCATGTGACTTCATTGTGAATACCTTCGTGGGTGTGGCGAGCCGATCATGATGGTGGTTGCGTGGAGATGTGCAATCTGGATCTAGTCGCACCGTATGTCTCGACACTTCATGTATGTGCATTATTTTCCTTGCAAAAACATAGGAGGAGTAAAAGAATACAATATAGGGACATCAATCAAGGGCATGTAACTGCCACATACTCTAGGCTATGCATGCAAATATGTCCTAAGAGAATCTACAATTTATGAAGTAATATTCATCATGCTATTTCTTATAGTTTTTACCCATTGTGCAATAGTTTTTGGACCAACCTATTAATAAAGCGTCAAAAGGACTAGTAGCATGTCTTATAATTAAGTCGATAACTCATAATTTTTTCGTATATAATATCTCTATGTAATTTATAGATTTGCTAAAGATCATGTTTTCTCGGTTTGAATACCTATGTTTTTGTGATCATGATATGATAAGTATGGTTGATAATAATAGTTTTCTTATTTTCAATCGATAAAGCAATGATACAAAAATTCATGAGGAAACAACATATTGACATAATTAGTAAAGGTGGAATTAAGAAAGCAATAGTGCCTATTTTTTATCAGTATAATATAGAGTACGACAATTTAGCAATTCTCCTCCCAAAATATGAAATGGATGATTTCTTTGCTTCGAATCTCCGAAAGTTGAATGTTTTATAATTCATCAGTGTATCATGCAGAGTGGGATTATCAGTTCAGGCATAAGTTGCCAAGTGCTAGTGGGGTGGGTGCTTCGGATTCCAATTGCACATGGGACACTGCTTCGAATCTACAATGTTGTTCAAAGGTGAAAATATTCATATGGAGATCCCTTGTTGGCACCTAGTGGACATGCATTTGAAAGTGGGGGCTCAATGTGCACTTTGCAACGCTGATGCTAACACTATAAGGCACCTTCTATTTCATTGCTTTGTGACCATGGAACTATGAACCTTATTAGGACTTTATGATTTATTAGGAGATCATATCTTGTGGACCAAGGTAGTGAAGCTATACCAGAATACCTACTAAGCATTCCAGATAACGCGGTCTTGGAATAGGCCATTCAAGTATCACAGAAATTGTAGTGAAAAAAACTGGTACTTATGGTGAGAACGCATGAAATTCTATGATGGTGAATAATGTCATTAAAAATCTCCGGCGTGTTTAGCTATGAAAGCTCTTGCTGCAATTTTGTATCTAGAAGACTATGGTTAGAATTAGGGCCTGGATGAAATGACATAATGATTATGCGAAGTTTTAATGTGGATGCCACTTCTGATTTAGACATGTTACAAGGAGCAGTCGGTGCTATATTAAGGGATTCAAATGGAAAATTTATCGTAACAACTAATGAGAAAATTGTGATTTTTATGACGCTTTCACAGTAGAGGCCATAGAACTCAGGTTTGCATTGGCATGAACTTGACACATATGATTGGTAGTAGTAAAACTGAGATCAACTAGACAATATGATGTGGTTTCAACGCAGCAAGAGGGCCACTTATCGTCAGCAACTAAAGACTTAACACACATGTTTGTCTTGAACTTGGCACACACGGTTGGTAGTAATAAAATTGAGATCAGCTCGGATAATATGGATGAGGTTTGAATGATGCAAGAGTGGCACTCATCATTAGAGAATAATCATGTTTTTATGATTGTTTTTCTATGTCCCTAAAGTTCACCCATGTCATATATGAACAATGTCTTTGGAAATGTAATACTATAGCACATGAGTTAGCTACCTTGGATATGTTCTTCCCTCCTAATACTTGGCTAGATTCGCCCGGACGTTTGTAATTCATATGTGTGTAAATAATGCAGCCATTCTGGTAAATCAATTGAAGAGGTTTGAAGTGTCACAATATAGAACAAAATTCATGAGGAAACAATCAGAATGTGAATTTCCACTTCTACAAGAGTCACCTACAAACTGTTCACAGTAAATATTGTATTTTTTCTTAACAATTCATGAAGGTCGAGTTATACTAGTTATGCGTTTGCTCAATTTTCTTAAGAATCATTGGTAGACGAAAAACAAGACATGTGGGATCTCACTCGCAGAAAGGTAACAAGTAACCTGGTTTGGTGGGTACACCACATAATATTTATTACTCCCACGAGGAAATATTAATGTTTCTCATTCTTTATTCATCATGACCGAGAAGTTGAGGGGACATGGTGGTGGGTAGCGAACGTGACACTTCATGGCGGTGAATGCTGCGTAGCGGCATATTCGATAATCAATTATGAAGGCATCAAAGAGTCATGGGAGGTATCTTTTTGGTTTGGCAATCTGGCAGATGGTGTTGGTGTGCCTATTGCCTTGTGGACAGCAAGCATGACTACGGGTGATAGTCCCATCATGTTCATGGACTATCGAAACACATTTTCTTAAATATGGACATAGTATGGTTCTGACGTTGGTTGTCCACCAAGGCATGTCTTCCCAAACATACCTGCTAAGCAATTAGAATTGCTGCTAGAAAATCCTTTCAAAATACAAACAATGCACAATCACGATATGAAACACAGTTTGGATGCCAATATTGTCTTGTGTAAGGGAGTAGAATGGATGAAGGTCAAGACATAGATTTAAAATATGCTTCTCTGCCATAGTGTTCTTAACCATACTTAGTCTTAGTATCTTTGGAAAAATTAAACTGGACTACCTCTCTCCTTGTTACTATAGTGAGTATACATTGATGGAGAAGATTGCCCACAAACCCATGCAGGTGGCATTTGAACTTTATTTATAATGCCTTTGCCTTTGTACTTGTAACATTTATAGCTCATCGGTTACCGTTAGCATGGAAACAACAAAGCAGGTATATGGATCCATGACATAGCTGATATTATGTACCATGTGTGAACTACTATCTCAATTGTTATTCATAGGCCCTATGTACACACCCCTTCCCCCTTTCAAATCTCCACATGTCACACAAATGCACTTGCAAACACAATGCCAGTAGTTGTAATCTAGTGTGTATAATGATACTTCCAAATTAATTTATATCACTTCAAATCATCTCGATTCATCAACAAAAAGTTGTAGTCTAATAGTTGGAAATGTCGAGATGGAATTCCTTCTTGGGATCTCACGTGTAGGAGTTGGAGGCATCAGAAAATAAGCGAGGACATTTTGAAACTATGACTCGCGAGACACAGAAAAACACCATCCTTCCCACCGCAGTTCCTGTTGTTTAGGTCCTGATCGATTTGGTCTGTCCAACTACTAATTCACGCCTTCTACGAGTCTGACCTATGCTCGGCTCATCACTTTAAGGTTTGGCCCTCAGAGATGGCGGCATTATCTAGTGTGTGAGGGTTGGGCTCCACATGGTTAACTGTGTGAATAGAGGTATCAGAGGCCATTACAATAAAAATGCTCACACGTGGGGTGGTTTGCTCCAAGCGCAATGTCTCTTACTAGGCCCTTACACGACATAATCGATTAATTCTTGAGGCTGTTAAGTGGGTTTGGACAGCCTTGGGATGATTGGTGCATCCCATTGGAGGTGTGTCCTAGGCCTATTGCGTTGTCAACATCTGGATGAAGTGAGCACTGCCAATATGCTCCATCCCTCCATGTTCACAATCCTCTACCTCGCACCAATTCCCCGAGCATGTATTTTTTTAGACAATTACATTTTTACGTTGAAACATGTTTTCAAACTGCTTGATAGATAAAACAAACACCATGTTCACACAACAAGTTCAAAATGGTAGAATACATAGAAATTGATGTCGTCTCTCCGCATTCTAAGATGTACAAAACCCGATCACACAGAGTTCAAAACATACACCATTATAGAAAGACAAAAAAACATGGAACCACTTGGAGGGGTGTAGAGACACCAATAATGTGACTTAATTGTGAACTCCGTCACCGGCCTGGAGAGCCAATCTCACGGTGGACATGTCATGCAGAGCCAGCCGTGCTCTGTGACTATGGACTACATGTTTGTGCATTATCATTCACGCAAAATGCATAAAAGGATTTGAATGCTACAATGTAAATTCATCAACCCAAAACATATCGCCACTACCTCCTCTAGGCCACAAATTTACATTAAAAAAATATCTATAATTTATGAATCTATTATGCTAATTTTTATAGTTATTTTGTTGGACCAATAAATTAATAAATGTCAGAAAGACCAGAAGCGTGTCTTATATTTACACTAATAACTCTCTATTATTTTGCATAGTTTATCATAATGTAATTTAAAATTTTGCAAAAGATTGCCTTTCTTGGCATCAAATACTGGTGTTTTTGTAATCATTGAATAAGAAGTGTGGTTGATAACACTTTTCGTCTCATCTTCAATTGGGAAAACAACAATAGAAATATTCATGAGGAAACAACACATTGATATTATTACTAACAGATGAGTTAATTAAAGAGTATTTCTTGGATTCCTTAGCGATTGAGTATTTCTTGGATTCCTTAGCGGCGTGTTTAGCTATGGAAGCTCTTGCTGTAATTTTGTATCTAGAAGACTATGGTTAGAATTAGAGCCTGGATGAAACGACCTAAAGATTATGTGAAGTTTTAATGTGGATGCCACTTTTGATGTAGACTTGTTACAAGGGGTAGTCGGTGCAATACTGAGGGATTCAAATGGAAAATTTATTGCAACAACTAATGAGAAAATTGTGATTTTATGATGCTTTCACAGTAGAGTCCTTAGCACTCAGGTTTGCATTGGCATGAACTTGGCACATACGATTGGTAGTAATAAAACTGGGATCAACTAGGACAATATGTGTGTGGTTTCAACCCTGCAAGAGGGGTACTTATCACAGCAACTAAGGACTTAACACGCATGTTTGTCTTGAACTTGGCACACACGGTTGGTAGTAATAAAATTGAGATCAACTCGGATAATATGGATGTGGTTTGAATGATGCAAGAGGGGCACTCATCATTAGAAAATAGTCATGTTTTTACGATTATTTTTCTAAGTCCCTATAGTTCACCCATGTCATATATGAACAATGCCTTAGGAAATGTAATAGTATAGCACATGAGTTAGCTACCTTGGATATGTTATTTCCTCCTAATACTTGGCTAGATTTGGCCGGACATTTGTAATTCATATATTTGTTAACGATACAACCATTCTGGTAAATGAAATAAACGATGTTTGAAATGTCAAAAATAGTACAATGTAGAACAAAATTCACGAAGAAACAATCAGAATGTGAATTTCCACTGCTACAAGAGTCACCTACCAACTGTTCCCCGTCAATATAGTAATTTCTCTTAACAATTCATGACAGCCGAGTTATACTAATTTTGCATTTGCTCAATTTTCTTAATAATCATCGGTAGACGAAAAACAAGACGTGTGGGATCTCACTCGCAAAAAGGTAACAAGTAACCAAGTTTGGTGGGTAAAACAAATAATATTTATTACTCCCACGAGGAAATGTTCATGTTGTTCATTCTTTATTCATCATGACCGAGCACTTGAGGGGACATGGTAGTGGGTTGCGAACGTGAGGTTTCATGGCGGGGGGTGCTGCGTATCGGCATATTCGATAATCAATTACAAAAGCATCAAAGATTCCACGGGAGGTATCTTTTTGGTTTGGCAATCTGGCGGATGGTGTTGTTGCGCCTATTGCCTTGTGGACATCAAGCTTGACTACGGGCGATACTCCCATCATGTTCATATGCTCATGGATTGTCGAAAAACAATTTCTTAAATACATACATCGTTTTGTTACGACGTTGGTCGTGTACCAAGCCATGTCTTCCCAAACATACTGCTAAGCGATTAGAATGGCTGCTAGAAAATCCTTTCAAAATGCAAACAACGCACAATCATGATCTGAAACACAGTTTGGATACTGACATTTGATGGCTTCTCGCCCCTCGTTGGTTACCCCAAGTGGAAGGTTTGAGATGCAGTGTAGCGGAAGTTTTCTCTTGGCAAAGATACCAAGGATCGATTTCCCCTGAGACTCCCAGTTTCAACAAGAAGGTGTCAACTGCTAATGGCGCCAGATATTAGCAATCAACGTGGACCTGTACACAGATACAAATAACTTTGCTCCCAACGAGTACAGAGAGGTTGTCAATCCCTCCGGCCTTGTCGTTTACAAAGGATCAAACGCAAGTGATAATAGTGATAGGTATTGCTCCAATAGTAAGTAAAAAAGCGGAAAGTAAATAGCGGATGTGATCAGTGATGGTAATATGGACCGGGGTCCCATGATGTTCACTAGTGATGTCTCTCTCCCAAAAGACGACAAAACAGCTATGTGAGGTAAACGAATTACAGCTGGGCAATTGACAGAATTATGTGCGCAAACCAATGCTAACTATGTTACAAGAAAGGTAGAGGTTCAAAGCATGGGCGGTACGCCAAGGCAAGTAGACCGAAATCCATATGCATCTACTACTAATCATCCACCTTGAGATATCTATCCAGAACATCTCGCTGGTATTAAGTTGCGAGTCCCACCCATAGTGTAAACTCAAAGCAACAGACAACTGCATTAAAAGAACTTCGCGTAAAGTAAACAATCCTTGCACCCGCGGGCACAAGCACCGTTGTTTCCCCCCTTGTGGCAACAGCACATCCCCTAGACTCATGTTTCTGTCACTCAAGCTAGTCATCGAGGGGCATGAACCCACAATCAAGCATAACGTTCCCTCTTGGAGTCACTACCTACTACTTGGCCAAAGCAATAAATAACACTGGAGAACATGCAAGAATTACTTATGAACATAAATATAAAAGAGGTAGATCAAATATATTACTCAAACACAATCTGAACATAATCTCACAATCCATCGGATCCCAGCAAACTCATCATAGCAACAGCATAAGGATTACATATGTGCCTCGATCATGTAGGGCAGCTCACGAGGACTAATTAGTGAAGCACAAGAACGGGAGGAGAACATCACATCGCTACTGGTCATGGACCCATGGTCCAAGGGAGACTACTCACAACTCATCCGGGAGGCGTCCATGGTGGTGGAGAGGCTCCCGGTGGTGATCCTCCCCTCCGGCAGGGTGCCGGGAAGAGTTCTCCTGGTGCTCCCGATCTTGGAAGCGCGGCGGCGGCGGAACAGAGATGAGATCGTGAAAAAGGGTTCCCGTCTCGAGGGTTTCGGGACACGATATAAATATATGCCAAAGGGGGGCATCAGCGGAGGCCTGGGGGGCCCAGGCGCCCACCGGCGCGGCCAGGAGGGGGGCCACGCCACCAGGGCGCCTGGAGCCCTGGTGGCCCCCCTCCGGCTCTACTTCGGGTGCCGGGAAGCTTCTGGAGCGCTGATTTTTTATATAATTTTTCCGGGATTTTTCTGGCAGTTTTCGTAATGGGAAAACCTGAAATACAAAAGCAGCAGAAAACAGAAACTGGCACTGGGGTGCACTGAGTTAATAGTTTAGTCCAAATATGATCAAAAGTGTATGGAAGTGTATAAATATCATAGCAATATCACCCAAAAGAGGCATGGAGTAAGCATAAATTATAGTTACGTTTTGGACGTATCAACGTTGTCTTGTGTAAGGATGTAGAATGGATGAAGCACTAGTAGAAAACAGGGCATTGGTCCAGCCCATTAGCCCCGGTTCAATCTAGAACCGGGACCAATGGGGGTACTGGACCCGGTTCGTTAGCCCAGGGGGCCGGCCGGGCCACGTGGGCCATTGGTCCCGGTTCGTCTGGACCTATTGGTCCCGGTTGGAGCTAAAAACCGGGACCAATGGCTCTTGCTCCTGGCCCACCACTATTAGTCCCGGTTTGTTTTATGAACCGGGACCAAAGGCACCCCTTTAGCCC
Source organism: Secale cereale (assembly GCA_902687465.1). Lineage (NCBI taxonomy): Eukaryota > Viridiplantae > Streptophyta > Magnoliopsida > Poales > Poaceae > Secale > Secale cereale. The sequence goes on from LR738711.1 coordinate 41,557,134, forward strand.
CGGTTTGTAGCACCAACCGGGACCAGTGAGTTGCCTATATAAACCCCCTCACTCAAGAGCAGAGCTCACTGCTCTGGTTTTTTTTCTGGCCGAGGGGGAGAGGGGTTAGTGGTGCTCTAGCTCACCTCCTATGCACACAACATGTTCGGTGGAATGCCCGAGCCACACTAGTTAAGCTTTTCTCCTCTCGAAGCTCTATTTTCTCCGAGATTTGTCTAGGTTTAGCGGTCCGTCACGTCCCGTCCCCGTCTTCGCCGCCGTCGATCGCCCCCGCCGATCTCGTCACCGGCACCACCGTGGTGAGCCTCTTGTTATGTCCATGCTTTTCTTACTTTTATTATTGCTTTAGATAGATATTTGTCTAATTTTCTTACGTTTATTATTGCTTGTTATTATATAGTGCGATGGTTTTGATATCCGCCCACGTGGGCCCTCGTCCGGTCTACGATTCGGATGTGGTATATTATCTTTAATTTATAACTATTTGTTTTATTGCTTATGATAGTTATGCCGACCAACCTGACATGCATAGATGTTTTATTATGTCTAGGAGGTAGTTGAACCGGAAATTCCAACCGACCCTCTTGTGGAGAGGTTAAATTTAGTTGAAGAGGAAAACATTTCGTTAAAGAAAAAATTGGAAAAAATGGAGGAGGAGAAGATGGAATTGGAGTTGCATGTTGCGGAAGTTATCGATGATCACAAGATCAAGATGGAACCTATTGTCGAGAGGTTAAATTTAGTTGAAGAAGAAAACAAATTCTTGAAGGAAAAAATAAAAAAAATTGTGGACGAGAAGATGATATTGGAGTTGCATGTTGCGGATGTCGTCGATGATCACAAGATCAAGATGGATGCAATGCGGTTGAAGATTAAAAAGATTAGAAAATATGCCATTAATACCGAGGCTTGGTATCATTATGCCGTTGGATCAATTGTTACCTTGGTTGCGATTTTGATAGCATTTGTTTTCGCGTTGAAATGTTTTACATAGTTTCGATGTGTATGGAGAGCTATATATGTTGTTAGATGAGAACTATATATGTATGTACTTTGGTTTTAATGTGATGATGAACTTTTATCCATTTGGTCACTTAATTATCTATTTATGATGTTCTGTAATGGTTTTTGACACACTTAATTATATATAAATGCACGCAGATGAACCGCCAATGGATGTACGGTGACAGACACACCTCCGAGTACATTAAGGGCGTGCGTGAGTTTCTAAATGTGGCAGAGGCAAACAAGCAGAATGGTTTTATGTGTTGTCCATGCACTCAATGTGTGAATACGATGTCTTACTCTAACCGAAAAATCCTTCACTCCCACCTGCTTTACAAGGGCTTCATGCCACACTATAATGTTTGGACGAGGCACGGTGAAATAGGGGTTATGATGGAAGACGGCGAAGAAGAAGAGTACGATGACAACTATGTGCCCCCTGAATACGGTGATGCTGCAATGGGGGGAGCTGGTGAAGATCAAGAGGAACCAGACGATGTGCCCAATGATGCTGCAACGGGTGAAGCTGCTGAAGATCAAGAGGAACCAAATGATGATCTTCGCCGGGTCATTGTCGATGCAAGGACACAATGTGAAAGTCAAAAGGAGAAGCTGAAGTTCGATCGCATGTTAGAGGATCACAAAAAAGGGTTGTACCCCAATTGCGAAGATGGCAACACAAAGCTCGGTACCGTACTGGAATTGCTGCAGTGGAAGGCAGAGAATGCTGTGGCTGACAAAGGATTTGAGAAGCTACTGAAAATATTGAAGAAGAAGCTTCCGAAGGATAACGAATTGCCCGACAGTACATACACAGCAAAGAAGGTCGTATGCCCTCTAGGATTGGAGGTGAAGAAGATACATGCATGCCCTAATGACTGCATCCTCTACCGCGGTGCATACAACGATCTGAACGCATGCCCGGTATGCGGTGCATTGCGGTATAAGATCAGACGAGATGACCCTGGTGATGTTGATGGCGAGCCCGCCAGGAAGAGGGTTCCTGCGAAGGTGATGTGGTATGCTCCTATAATACCACGGTTGAAACGTTTGTTTAGAAACAGAGAGCATGCCAAGTTGATGCGATGGCACAGTGAGGACCGTAAGAAAGACGGGAAGTTGAGAGCACCCGCTGACGGGTCGCAATGGAGAAAAATCGAGAGAAAGTACTGGGAGGAGTTTGCAAAGGACGCAAGGAACGTATGGTTTGCTCTAAGCGCGGATGGCATTAATCCTTTCGGGGAGCAGAGCAGCAATCACATAGTTCTTTCAGGAAAAAGGGACATCCTGGGAGTGGAGGGCAAGACAGACATGTCTGAAGATTATGAAAAGTTTCATGAAATTCCTCCCTTCAAAGTCAAGGCTGACCCAAGCATCCTGATAAACGATGAAGATTATCCATGGTTACGGCGCAATAAGCAAATGACACAAGCGAAGAAAAAGTGAAGAGTTATTTCCGCAACTATTATGATGATACCATGCCAACTTTGTAACAAACGAGTATGATACCATTGTCCGTTTGTACTATTCAAATTTCAATACTACTTGCACTAACAAAACAAAACAAAACAAAACAAACTTGAAAAATAAATAGCAACAATAAGTATTTTGTTGTAAGTATAAACAAAATAAAATAAATAAAGCAACAAAGAAAATAAATAAAGAAAGTAAAATAAATAAAGCAACTCTAAATACAACAAAAAACAACTTAGAAATAAACAAAGAAAATAAAATAAATAAAGCAACTCTAAATACAGCAAAAAACAACTTAGAAATAAATAGCAACAATAAGTATTTTGTTGTAATTAAGTATAAACAAAATAAAATAAATAAAGCAACAAAGAAAATAAATAAAGGAAGTAAAATAAATAAAGCAACTCTAAATACAGCAAAAAACAACTTAGAAATAAACAAAGAAAATAAAATAAATAAAGCAACTCTAAATACAGCAAAAAACAACTTAGAAATAAATAAAGCAAAAAAGGAAAAAAAAAATTGGGCGCTGCCCAGTGAGCCTGCAAGGCCTATAGCATAGGATCCACCTGTAATATAAGGCCCAGCAAGCTCACAGGGCAGCGCGCAGAGTTAGGCCCGGAAGCCTGCATTTGAGAGGAGCTCGAGATGGAGGGAGCAGCAGCCCTTATAAACCACTCTCGAGCTCCCTCAGCTAGCGAGGTGGGACTAAACATCCCACCGCACCCGCGCCAGCACAGGGCCTTTGGTCCCGGTTGGTGGCAACAACCGGGACTAAAGGGTGGCATTAGTCCCGGTTGGTGGCTGAAACCGGGACTAATGCACCCCTTTAGCCCCGGTTGCTGCCACCAACCGGGACTAAAGGCCCCACCTTCCCGCCCTTTGGGCTGCTGAAAAGGGACCTTTAGTCCCGGTT
>LR738711.1:41564335-41597990 GCA_902687465.1 Secale cereale
TTTGACACTATAGCTAGACAAAATGTGACATGAGGGGGTCTAGGGTTTGTGGATCGCCGAGCAGTCGGGGGTCGAGGGGTCGAGAGAGGTTGCCTAGCTAGTGTCAAAGTATTGAAAAATTCCATGACTTCATCATTTGCCAGAAGTAACCGGGACATGTTGGTACGAAGTTATGCAAAGATGTTTTGGAACGGAGTTCCTGATAGGTTAATCCGTCTTTTGTTACGGATTATCTTATCTGGGACTCCGTTCCAAAACAACTTTGGAGAGCTTCGTACCATCATTCTACTGTTACTTTGGCCTAATGATGAAGTATTGGTTTTGTTGAATCCTTTGACACTAGCTAGACAAAATGTGACATGAGGGGGTCTAGGGTTTGTGGATCGCCGAGCAGTCGAGGGTTGAAGCTAGTTCTACGTTTGCCATTAATATATCCATCTGTCATGTTTGAATAATAATTGGCATGTTGTAAATATTTGTAGAAACAATGGACGACAACACCCGAGACCTAGCACAAAAAAAGCGATGTTGATGGACATAATCGCAGACGGACAAAATGCCGTCAGGTCGCTTCTCAACGACACCGATGAGCAGGTCGAACAAGAGCTGCGGCTGGAAGATCTAGGCTATGATATTGATGAATTCGGTGACCCAATGCACATGGAAGAAGTAGACCGTGAGGACGGCTCCGGTGACCCAATGCCGGTGCAAGAAGGAGACCATGATGCTGGCTCCGGTGACCGAACCGAGTCCGGCCAGGAGGTATATATATGTTAGTTAAGCATTTGCTGACTAGTTAATTGATTCATTCATTAACTCTCGTCTTTGTTCCTTTTCTAGCCCTCCGGATCGAGCAAATCTTCGGTAAAGAGACGAGGAGCGAAGAAAAAGTTGAGGCCGGATGAAAAGTTTGAGATCTCAGAAATCTCGCGCTCCGGCGAGCCGATTGCACCCATCCGCACAAAGAACGCATTTGTTAATCAGTGCGGGGTTCTGGTTAGGGACAAGATCCCGATCAGCATCCATCAATGGTTAAAGCCGGCTGCAAAAGACGCTCAGGTGACTTATGTCACTGATATGCAAAAAGAAGATCTTTGGACTGAGCTGAAGTCAAACTTCGTCCTACCGCGAGAGGTTGATCCGGCGAAGCCAGTTATAGAGGACTTAATCAAGTCTGCTGCACTTTCGAAGATGGCAGACCAATTCAGGGCATGGAAGAAAAAACTGAATACGTTTGTCAAAGAGAAAACGACTCCAGAATTCGTGGGCATATATGAGAAGATCAAAGATGACTGGCCCGCATTTGTGGCCCATAAGAAGTCGGAAAAGAGTCAGAAGATGTCGGAGACAAACCGGATAAATGCTGCAAAGAAGATGCATCACCATCGCACGGGGTCGGGCGGCTACCTCGTAGCACGGCCTAAGTGGGCCAGGGCTGAGAATGATCTGCTTCAGAAAGGGATCGAACCAGAGACAATGCACTGGCCAGAATGTTGCCGGACTTGGTTCTTCGGGGCTGGCGTATCCTTGGACCCTGTAACAGGGTGGTGCATTTGGACGGACAAGCAATTGGAAACACCACTCAGGAAGATGCGGCAGTATATCAAAGCAGCGCATGCAGGGACGTTCATCCCCGACAGAGAGAACGACGAGCTGACAATGGCCCTCGGGAATCCTGAGCACCCTGGACGGACACGAGGCACGCCAGGCTCCCTTCCGTGGCGTGCTGGGTTTCCGGACGCAGGAGGCTACAAATGCCACGACAGGAGGAAGAAAATGGAGATGACCGAAATCCAGGCGCTGTGGGCCAGAATACAAGCGATAGAGGAACGGGAAGCAGATCGGGAAAGAATTGCCGAAGCTTCCCCCGAAGCTACCCCGCCATCTCAGCGGAGAAGCAGCGTGGCTTCCACCGAGCTGCTTCAGCCAGAGCTTGCCTTGATGGCTACTGCCAGGAATCCTGTGGATGCTATCACGCAGGCACAAAATTGCCACCTTATGGCACAGTGGATGAATCTGAAGGTCAAGGCGGCTGCTGGCTCTGTTTATCATTCTGGACCAGACGACACTTTTCACTGCCGGCCGATTCCAGAAGGATATGCTAGGGTGATGGTCGACGAAATAACGGAGGGATTTGACGAGCTCCAGCTTGACCACCCTACCGGTGAAGGGGAGACTCGGCTGGGTTCTTCACTGAAGACTCCATGCCTATGGCGGAAGGACCTAATCAACATTCTGAACTGGACGCCTCCGCCTCCTCCTCCTCCTCCGACGAGTCAGGGCACTCCGCCTTCTCCACCGCCTCCTCCTCCGGCGAGTGACCATCAGGGCACTCCGGCTCCTTCTCCGGCGAGTGACCATCAGGGCACTCCGGCTCCTTCTCCGGCGCGTGGCGGCACACCGCCTCCTTCGCCGCCGGCGCGTGGCGGCACTCCGCCTCCTTCGCCGCCGGCGCGCCCGAGCAGACAGCCAGCTCCTCCTTCGCCTAATCAGCAAGGGCGGAAGAGACCTGCCGCCGCTCCGGCTGCTCCTGCTCTGGCGCCTAAGCAAGTAAAAAAGACAGCCGCTTCGTCTGGTCCGGCGACGTCTACCAGTACAGCCAGAGGTGGGAGGCGATGCAGATTCGGTCCTTCTCTCACGCCTCTAGAGAAGTTACCGTACGAGAGGTCCGACGAGGAAAACACGAAGATCGTTGAAGGCGAAGTGAAGGACTTTTTTGAAGGGTTGAAAGCACAGAGACATCCACCTCCAGAGGAGAAGATAGATGCGGTGAAAGCAAAGCGCACTCTTGCTGCCCTGAAGCAACCAGCGAAAAGTAAGCCGAAGGGCAACTATGACCGCATTATTCAAAAGACATTTCAAGATGCCAAGCGGTCCGGAAGTACAAAAAGTGGTCAGAGGTTAGCAGAAGGGCGAGCTGGGAAACAAATTGCCCAGCTCGGCGAACAAGCGAACCAATCGTGCCCCCCGCTCAAGGTGTCTAGCGACATGGTCGCTAATGATCCGAGGATGGTGCCCGGTTATACCAATCTTGCAGATTACGCGTCCGACGATGTACACTATGATTTCATGGACGTGCAGATAGAAAGATACGAGTACAAAAAGCCTCTCGTCAAAAATGAAAGATCTCTATCAACGAATATGCGAAGATTGCATGATTGGTACATGAAAATCTGCAGAGAGTCTGGGGGGAGGAATAACTTGTATTTGAGAGTTAAACCGGAGCATGACCTCGTTGGAATTGACCTGTTGCCTATTCCATTTGAGGAGTTCTATCAATTTTTCAATCAATTGGCCCTCGATAAAACAACGATCACCTGCTACTGTCTGTAAGTAGTACTACTTCTGTCATTAAGTCTCTCTATATAGCTGATCTTCATTGCATGTATTTATAATTATCCTCACTATATTATGCAGATTGAAGATCGTCGAATTGAAGAAAAGACAAGTAGGTGATATTGGGTTTATTAACACATACCTCATAGATGCAACCGAGGTTAAATTGCGTCCCGGCGATACCGAGACCAACTTGCTACGATCGTTGGTGGTAAATGAGAACAAAGATATAATACTCTTTCCTTACAACTTCAAGTGAGTGTTAATGTCTTGTGCATATTTGGTTTCCCTTATATATATCAGTCAAGTTTATAGTGATGTAATGATCTCATGCATTCGTGCGCAGCTTCCACTATATTCTCTTAGAGATTAAGCTTGAGAAGGGAATAGTAACTGTCTTCGACTCTAAACGTAAAGATCCCGAGGAGTATGCGGACATGACTCAAATGCTAGCCAGGTAAGTTAAATCGATCAATATTATCCACCATGCATATATATCAGCAACTTCATTTCTGATATCAACTAATTGTTTCCTTTGTCTGGCAGGGCTTGGAAAACATTCATCAAAAAAGCTCCGGGACTGCCGAAGAAGCTACAATTTAGATACCCGAAAGTAAGTACTATATAGTAGCATGTTCCGCGCGCGCATCTCCTATATCTTGATTCAAGCGCTAGCTAGTTTCATCAATACCAATTTGGCATTCTTGCTTGTCAGTTTGATTGAGCTCTATTTCTTGTAAAGTGGTTGTGGCAGGAACCCGGGAATGATTATTGTGGATACTACATTTGCGAGTCCATCCGCCACACGACCTGTGAGCGGGGCTACACTGATGAACAATTTAAAGTGCGTAAGCAATCAATAATATTCACAAATTTATAGCATCATTTCATGTATTGACCCCCTACTTCAAATTAGATGTTTCGGATGCGGGATGAACTCCTAACACCAGATCGTCTGCGAGCAATTCAAGAGGAATTGGCGGCATTCTTCCTTGAACACGTGATCGCTGAAGACGGAGAATACTATGTGGACCCTGCATCCATGTGTTAGGAGATTATTTTTGTAAGAGATAATTATTGTATATATGTGCCCGGTAGTGTCGGATAGATATACGAGAACTTGTTGTTCGACCAATCTCTCGGAGAAGGAGAGGTGGTCGATATTATTACTTCTCTCTGTATGCATATAAATATATGTTGATTATATATACGAGATCTTCTGTTCCTTCGTTTGCTTAGTAGCTAGCAGCTAGCTAGCTAGCTAGCATGACTCTAGTCCATATATATACGTATGTGTAGTATGTAGCGTCGACCAAAAGCACGGACATAAGAGAGAACACTTCTCTCTATTAATTAGCTAGCTAACACAATATATCAAACACCTAAATTAACCCCCAAAACCTAAAACCCCCCCCTCCCCTTTCAAAAAAAAAACAAAAACCACAGCCACAGAAATGCTGACACGTGGATGCCTTTTGGTCCCGGTTGGTACCACCAACCGGGACTAAAGACCCTCCTGCCTGGACTCGGTGCACAGGCCACGTGGACACCCTTTTGCCCCGGTTCTGGATTGAACCGGGACTAAAGGGTCAGAGCATTAGTACCGACCCTCTTGTCCCGGTTCCAGAACCGGGGCTAAAGGCCCAGATGAACCGGGTCTGATCCCCCTTTATCTACTAGTGAAGGTCAAGACATATTTCGAACATACGCTTCTCTGCCATAGTGTTCTTAACAATACTTAGTTTTAGTATCTTTGGAAAAAATAAACTAGTCTACCTCTCTCCTTGTTACAATAGTGAGTGTACATTGATGGAGAAGATTGCCCACAAACCCATGCAGGTGGCATTTGAACTTTATTTATAATGCCTTTGCCTTTGTACTTGCAGCATTTATAGCTCATCAGGTATCGTTAGGTCATGGAAACAACATAGCAGGTATATGGATCCATCAGATAGGTGATATTATGTACCATGTGCGAACTACTATCTCAATTTTCATTAATAGGCCCTATGTACACACCCCTTCCCCCTTTCGAATCTCCACATCTCACACAAATGCACTTGCGAACACAATGTCAGTAGTTTTACTCTAGTGTGTATAATGAGACTTCTAAATTAATTTATATCACTTCAAATCTTCTCGATTCATCAACCAAAAGTTGTAGTCTCATAGTTGGAATTGTCGAGATGGAGTTCCTTCTTGGGATCTCACGTGTAGGAGTTGGAGGCATCAGAAAGTAAGCGAGGACATTTTGAAACTATGTCTCGCGAGACACACACAAACACAAGTCTTCCAACCCCAGTTCTTGTTGTTTAGGCCCCCATCGATTAGGTGTGTCCAACTACAAATGCACGCCTTCTGCGCATCTGACCTATGCTCGGCTCATCACCTTAAGATTTGGCCCCCAGAGATGGCGCCTTTATCTAGTGCGTCAAGATTGTGCTTCTCATGGTTAACTATGTGAATAGAGGTATCGGAGGCCAGTACAATAAAAAATCTCACACGTGGGGTGGTTTTCTCCGAGCAGAATGCCTCGTAGTAGGAACTTCCACGACATAATCGATTAATTCTTGAGGCTGTCAAGTGGGTTTGGACAGCCTTGGGATAATTGGTGCATCCCATTGGAGGTGTTTCCTAGTCCTATTGTGTTGTCAACATCTGGACGAAGTGAGCACTCCCAATATGCTCCATCCCTCCATGTTCACAATCATCTACCCCGCACCAATTCCGCGAGCATGTCTTTTGTTAGACAATTATATTTTTACGTTGAAACAAGTTTTCACACCGCTTGATAGATAAAACAAACACCATGTTCATACAACAAGTTCAAAATGATAGAATACGTAGAAATTGATGCTGTCTCTCCGCATTCGAAGATGTACAAAACCCGAACTCACGGAGTTTAAAACATACGTCATTATAGAAAAACAAAAAAACATGGAACCACTTGAAGGGGTTTAGAGACACCAACAATGTGACTGAATTCTGAACTCGGTTGCCGGCCTGGAGAGCCAATCTCACGTTGGACATGTTTGTGTATTATCATTCACACAAAAGGCATAAGTGGATTTGAATGCTACACTGTAAATTCATCAACCCAAAACATGTCGCCACTACCTCTTCTAGGCCACAAATTTCCATTCTAAACATATCTATAATTTATGAATCTATTATGCTATTTTTTTATAGTTTTGTATTTTATTGGACCAACAAATTAATAAATGTCAGAAAGGCCAGCTGCATGTCTTATATTTACACTAATAACTCTTTATTATTTTGCATAGTTTATCATAATGTAATTTAAAATTTTGCCAAAGATTGCCTTTCCTGACTTTAAATACTAGTGTTTTCGTAATCATTGAATAAGAAGTGTGGTTGATAACACTCTTCGTCTCATCTTCATTGGGGAAAACAATAGTTGAAATATTCATGAGGAAACAACACATTGATATTATTACTAACAGATGAATTAATTAAAGAGTATTTCTTGGACTCCATAGCGGTTGAGTAAAGTACATTTAGTGAATTGTCACGCCAGGAAGGGTCGCCTACCAACCGTTCGACGATGGCCCAGGTACACATTCTTCCTACACTTGTCCAGGTATATACTTTCAGTGTCATCTAAACAGTGCGTGCATGCGTGGTATCCTTTGTTTGTCTTTCCTGAAAGGTTACTGAGAGTGGGCCAATCGTTGATGGTCACGAACAGCAACGCCTTTAGGTCAAATTCCTCATGTCTGTGGGGCCTGTTTGGGGCGCAGCTGGAGATGCTATTATTTCCTTGCGGACGACGAGGCTAAACTCCCTCCTTGTTCATCGATCCTCACGGACTCCTGGAATATGATTTCTACAACACAAATGGAACTTGGTTCTATAATTGATCCCATATCAAGTCTTGTGATGGCAAACAACCAGGGTAAGCAATCGAACTAGCTGTTTAAACAATGCATCGCTCATGAATTAAAACACATTCTGGGTTTTCAACTGCCCAACCTAGTGTCACCTCAATTGTGGATATACTGGGACCCTAGTCACCACAAATGCTAGACTCACGGAGATTCACAGATGTTTTATGGGGCATCCTTCTAAAAAATATCTCTCCCCCTGATTTTCGGGGGGTGCGGGCCCTTCCTCTCCTAATCCGCAATTCTATTGGTCCACCTCAACTAGTCTGTGAACTCCATATTCTATAAGAGGCATCGTTGACATTGTTGGAGGAGTCGTCGGGTTTGTTGGCTCTACCCTCCCCGCCCTCCACCTTTGATGCTTTCGGCATAGATCTGTGACATTATATGATGGCAGAATCTTTGCGTCGTCTTCCCTCCTTAGAGGATCATTTTTTAATCGGGGCATCAGAAAGAGAGACTTATGGAAGAGGGCAGTTGTGGTGTCCGGATTTCTATGACAATGATGGTGGGGTGAGCGATGGTAAGGTGATAGCAGTGGTTGTGCTTGTTGACTCTATAGTGTGTCCGCGGGATTGTTTCTTGTTGTTTGTTGTGGAGAACTTGGACCTGAGATGGAGACCGAGAGGTTGCAACGAATTTTTCTCATGGTGCACCATTGATGGATGCAGGAGGGAAAAACCTCGACACTCCAAGGAACTTGGAGGGCCACGCCACCAATCGAAGTGCGTCACGTCGGCAACCCGACCTCCCATACATTGCTCCATTTCCTATGAATTGCCATCAGCTAGCGGTGCTTCAGATCCAGTCCTCTTCCATGCTTGTGCAGTCGTGTCAATCTGTCACCACCGTTTCTTCCAAGCTAGTCGATGCGACGTCGCCTACTCTCATGTTCTGGTGCTTCACCTCACAACGAAAGCTTGAAGATGAGTAAGTGAATCTTATGTATGTGCATGAGTGCATCATATCGGGGCGGACCTCACCGGTCATGGCCCTGAATCGGGGCGCTTCTTGGGGCGGCAGTCGTCACGGGACCTCGGTCTTAGCGGCGGCAAGGGTTTGTCATTGGGAGAGAAGGGGAGGAGCGAGAGTGAGGCTGCGGTCGGTTAACTTGTTTGTGCCTCTGTCTCACTCGTCGTGAGGAGGTGAGGTGGTGTCTCACTCGTGAGGAGTAGGCTACGCAAGAGGGAGCAAGAATCTGTGGCCCACCTCTTCTACAAGTGTCGATACACGTTATGGCCCTAGGAAATGCTGAAAGTATGGCTATGGTCGTATACCATGGATATTACTACTTTGCCGGGGGAATGATCGATCAAGAATTGATGGACAATAATGTCTAGCGCAATGAGGGTGCATAGGAAAGCTATGGCCTCCCTCACAATGCTTGTTAGCTGGACTATATGCAATGAGAGGAACACAAATCTCTCTCCCCCCTGATTTTCAGGGGGTGCGGGCCCTTCCTCTCCAGGCGGTGCGGGCCCTTCTCACAATATTTATTGTGTGCTTAAGCCAATATTGCAAGCTAGCTTATTTAAGCGGGGCATCGGAAAGAGAGACCTATGGGAAGATGGTAGTTGTGGTGTCCGGATTTCTATGACAGTGATGGTGGGGTGAGCGATGGTAAGGTGATGTGGCAGTGGTTGTGGTTGTTGACTCAATAGTGTGTGCACGGGATTGTTTCTTGTTGTTTGTTGCAGAGAACTTGGACCTGAGATGGAGGCCGAGAGGGTGCAACGAGTTTTCTCATGGTGCACCATTGAGGAACGCAGGAGGAAAAAACATTGGCACTCCGAGGAATTTGGATGTATTTGGCAAATTCTGTGTAAGTGCATCTAGTGCCACCCCTAGTTGGTTTTGGAGTGGGGTCTAACACAGGTAGTAGTCCCTCATTGATTCGGTTTACCTACCAGAGATGACCCCTAAAAATGTATGAAGACATTGACATCAGTGGTGGTATATGAAGATAATCATATTGAAGACTATGACAAGAGAAGACATTGTGTGAAGACCATGGAGAACGAAGACTTAGATGTTTCGTTGTTTCCTTTTCTTCTTTGTTGAGTCATAGGAACCACCGTACTGTTAAGTGGGGTCCAACTGATCTAAGTCAGAGTGACTGAAGTGATGCTCAACCAAATCCTATGTCTTCGAGCGAAGACTATGAGAGCAAATCTTATCTAGAGTTGGATGAGTCAGCCTTACTTGTAGCCCAAGTAATGTTGTTGTGTGAGTGTTTGAAATCTGACCATTGGAACACGTGTCAGTTCCTTAGTGACCCAGGGTCACTTCGGACAAATCAGGTCGGGTTGCCAAGTGGCTATAAATAGCCCACCCCTACACCATAAATTGGTGGCTGCTCAGAGTTATTACACGGCTTTTGTCGTTTGAGAGCAACCCACCTCCGAAGCATTTGAGAGAGAAATCCTTGCGAGGACAAAGCCAAAACACGCAGAGCCAAAGATTGTTAGGCTTCACTGAAGTCTTTCTGTCTGTGTGACCTGAAGACTTATTACACTTGAGGACTGTGTTTCCTCCAGCCGGTTAGGCGTCGCGTTCTGAGCATCCAAGAGTCATTGTGGATCGCCGGTGAACGAAGTCTGTGAAGGTTTGGAAGTCTACCTTGAAGACCTACCAGAGTGATTGGGCGAGGACTAGGTGTCCTTAGCTCAAGGGGAATAAGGTGAAGACGCGGTCTTCTGAGTTAAATCTCAGCCTCCCTAACCGGACGTACAGTTGTCACAGCAACTGGAACTGGTCTAACAAATCACTCTCGTCCCCGAGCTACTGGTTCTATCCTTTCCTTCCCTTTACTCACTGTTCTATGTTTTGAAGTCATTGCATGCTTGCCTTATCTTATTGACTTCACTGAGTATCTACTTGTTGAGATTGGCTTCATTCCTTCTTCCATCATGATCCCTACTGCCTAGCTGCTATTAGTCTTCGTGCTTTCACTTCATTGAATACATGACTATGGCTTGCCTAGTGTAGTCTACTTTCCGCTGCCTAATAATAGGATTGAGTTTACCATTTGTCTTCAAAACTACCATGTATTGAAGCATTTCATAAAAGTCACCTATCCACCCCCCTCTAGTCGATATACTGCACTTTCAATTGGTATCAGAGCAAGGTACTCCCTTGTTCTGTGTGATTCGGTTTAACCACCTGGAGTTTTAGCTATGTCGACTGCAGGGATAATTAAAGTCTCCGTTGCATGCCCCGTCTTCGATGGCACCGAATATCCCTACTGGAAGAACAAGATGCGCATGCACCTTGAAGCCATTGACGTGGACCTCTGGTTTGTCGTCAAGAACGGCGTTCCCAAGACTGGTGAAGGTATCAGCCCTGCTGATGTCAAGAGGCTCGTTCAACTGGATTCAACGGCCAAGAACATCATCTGTGGTCATCTGACCAAAGGACAATATGGTCGTGTAAGTGCTCTGGACACATCAAAGGAAGTTTGGGACTGGCTCTCAAAGGTCAACGAAGGAGTTTCTACCCAGAGAGATCAAAGGATCAGCGTCCTTCGCAATCTCTTCAATCGCTTCAAGAGACATGACAATGAGAATGTCCGGCACACATTCGATCGTATCACTGACATCACAAATGAGCTTCAAGCACTTGGCGCCACGGAGATCACCAAGCATGAAATCATCAAGACTCTCTTGAGATCACTCGACAGCTCATTTGATATCCTTGCCCTGATGATTCAAGAACGCCCTGACTTCAAGACTCTCGATCCGTCTGACATACTTGAGAGGCTCAACACACATGAGTTCCATCTATCTGAGAAACGTGACAGCTATGGTCCCAACTATGGCCGATCCCGCGCCTTAAAGGCAAAGGTTGTTTCTTCATCCGAAGAAGAATCTGACTGCAGTTCTGCTGATCCTGAAGACATTGGAAAGGAGCTTGCTATGCTTGTGAAGAAGTTCCAGAAATTCACAAGGAAGAAAGGCTTCAGAAGGTCTTCACGATCCAGCTCAAGAAATGATGAAGCTTCTCCCCATGACTACAAGAAGAGAACATGTCATAAGTGCAAGAAACCTGGTCACTACATCTCTGAGTGTCCTCAGTGGGACAATGAGAAGAAGGAGAAGAAGAGCAAAGAATATGATTCTGATGACAAGAAAATGAAGAAATACTCAAAGTCTTTTTCCAAGTCTTCATCAAAGTATTCATCACACAAGAAGAATTCATCTGGCAAGGCTCGCGCGTTTGTTGGCAAGGAGATGGATTCTGAGGAAGAGTCTGCTTCTGAAGAGGCGGAGGTGGAGTCGGAGGAGGAGTCTGATTCTGGTGTTGCGAGTCTGGCTCTAGCCACTGCCTATGTGGCCAAGTCAATCTTCAACAGTGAAGACAATGGCCCCGTCCCCAACATTGATGATGAGGACGACGACTCTGCTCCCACCTACTGCTTCATGGCACGCGGTGCCAAGGTAAAATCACGCGATGCTTACTTTCAAACATCTAGTGAAGATGACTCTGATCGTGAATCAAAACCTAGCTACAAAACACTTTCTAAAATTGCCACTGAACTGCAGAAAGCCATGGAACATATTCAAAAACTGTTAGAAAAAAGCGATGACCTGTTGGACGCGGAAATGACCCGTTCTTAGTCCTTAATTGAAGACATAAAAAATCTTCATGTTAAGTAAAAGGAACTTGAAGGTCTTTATGAATCACTCTCAAAAACTCATGAAAAGCTTTCCCATGATTACATTCAAAGGAAACGAGAACTTGAGAACTTGAAAGCGGCTCATGAAGATCTTCAAAAAGAAAATGAGTCACTCCACGCACAACTGATCAGCTCCACTCACGAAGAGTTTGAACCACCATGTCTAAAATGCATTGAGCGTGATAACGCTACATCTGTTGCTGAATGTTCTACTGTTGCCACTGTTGCAATATCTTCAACTACTGATGTGGTAACTAACCCCTCTGCTGAGGATACCACTACTATTGCTGATGAAAATGCTAGGTTGAAGACTTTGCTTGAAACAGGGATGTACAAAAGCCTCAAAAGGCATCAAACTCTATGTGATGTCCTCAAAAAGCAGATACTGAACTGAAACCCTAGGAAAGAGGGTGTTGGGTTCGACAGGAAAATGAATGTTGATGGTTCATACTGGAAGCCTGAGCAGTATCCCAAAACCACATGGGTTGCTACAAAGGAACCTTTAGTGGATCCATCTACCCTATCTGGCTTCACTTGTGCTAATCCTGTTATCATTGATGAATCCTTTGATGCAAACTATAAACTGTTTAAGAATCAAAATGGTGAAGTGTTTGCCAGGTATATTGGTACTAATTGCAGGAACGGGCCACCTATGAAGAAGATCTGGGTGCCCAAAGGTTGTCTTGAGAAACTTCCAGCAAATGCTATCATGACACCTCCTGGGAAGAAGACAAACCCCAGACCAAAGGCTTCATATGGTCCTAAAGCTTCATACAGTCAAAGGACTCACCTGAGTCACCCTAACGCGGATGTTTTGCAGGGAAACCATACTCAGACCTGTGAATATGAGTGTGATTCTTCAAACCGCTATATTCATAAAACAAAGAATTTTTCTGCCTATTCTTATGAGTATTATTCCCCTCCTGCAAGATTATTTGCTAGGGCTCCAAACCAAAATTCTCAGATGCTGCTCTTAGACTCATTGCTTCTAAGCCACCCCTGAAAATGTGGGTGGTTAAGAAGAACTAACTTTCTCTTGCAGGAAAGGTCTCCAGCCGAAAATCAAAGGCTTCTGATGCTATTGCTGGGGACCTAAAACACTTGTAGGGCACAAGATCAAATGCCCAAATGACTTATTGCTCATACTACTTATGAATCACTTGCTAAACATCTTATCAGTCCTAACCTTCATCTGAGCTTTCATAATCCACTTATACGTCAAATGTTTATGCTTCATAATGGCTTGTGGTGAAGCCTATCCTCCTAACTGCATTGTATGGAGTGACACCAAAGTCTTTAGAATGGATTATGGATAGCGGATGCACAAATCATATGACTGGTGATCGGAATCTTCTCATGGACTCAACCTTACGTCCATATAATAAGAGTCACATCACATTTCCTGATACTGGTAAAAGCAAAGTGTTGGGTCTAGGCAGAGTTGCAATCTCAAGAGATTAGCACATGGATAAAGTCATGCTTGTTGAATCTCTTGGCTTCAACTAAATGTCTGTCTCAATGCTTTGTGACTTAAACATGATTGTGATCTTTGGTAAATTTCGTTGCCTTGTACTAATGGAATCTGACAAGTCTTTAGTATTTGAAGGATACAGAAAAGGTGATCTGTATATGGTAGATTTCTCAGCTGGACCGCAGATGGCCGTATGTCTTCTAGCAAAAGCTTCAAAGTGCTGGCTCTGGCATCGGAGGCTAGGACATGCTGGCATGAGGAACTTGCACACTCTTACAAAGAAGAATCATGTCATAGGCATCAAAGAAGTCAAGTTCAAGAAAGATCATCTATGTGGTGCCTCTGAAGCTGGGAAGATGACTAGAGCCAAGCATCCCTCGAAGACAATCATGATGACATCCAAACCCTTCGAGCTGCTTCACATGGACTTATTTTGCCCTACTCACTACTCCACATTCTCTACCACAACCTGTCTCTATGGCTTCGTCATTGTTGATGATTATTCAAGATACACATGGGTGCACATAATACTCTACAAGACTGAAGTGCAAGATGTCTTCAGACGCTTTGCCAACCGTGCCATGAACAACTATGGCATCAAGATCAAGTATATCAGAAGTGACAATGGTACTGAGTTCAAGAACACTGGCCTTGATCTTTATCTGGATACAATGGTAATCACTCATGAATTCTCAGCCCCGTATACACCTCAGCAAAATGGGATCGTTGAGCGCAAGAACAGAACTCTAATTGAGATGGCTCGAACGATGCTCGATGAATACAAGACACCAAGAAGGTTCTGGCCCGAAGCAATTGATATTGCATGCCATATCATCAACCGTGTTTATCTTCACAAGCTTCTGAAGAAACCATCCTATGAACTCCTCACTGGAAAGAAGCCTAACGTAAGTTACTTCAGAGTATTTGGAGCTAAGTATTGGATCAAGGATCCTCATCACAAGTCAAAATTTGCACTGAAAGCACATGAAGGCTTCATGCTCGGATATGGAAAGGACTCACACTCCTACAGAGTATTCAACATCTTTCTCTATAAAACTATTGAAACTGTGGATGTGCGGTTTGATGAGACAAATGGTTCACAAAGAGAGTCCCTACAAAATGTGCTAGATGAGGCTTCACCAATTGAATCTATCAAGCTAATGGGAACCGGTGAGATCATGCCTTCTGAAGCACAACCTGACGAGGAACTCATCATCTCTTCTCCAAATCAACCTGACGACAATGCTCAGCCCGAAGACAAGACTCCTGGCGATGACAATGTACAGAAAGAGAAAAATCTTCGTCCAGCTCATCCTCGTGTTGCAAATGAAGTACAAGTTGACAAGATAATTGACAGCATAAATGCTCCTGGTCCACTTACTCGCTCAAGAGCAACACAACTTCCAAATTTCTGTGGGCACTTTGCTGTCGTCTCAATATCTGAACCCAAGAAAGTGGCTGAAGCTTTTATGGAACCCGAGTGGATTCAAGCAGTGCAAGAAGAGCTTCAACAGTTTGAGCTGAACAATGTGTGGGAACTTGTCAAGTGTCCTGACCCTCGCAAGCACAACATAATAGGCACAAAATTGATCTATCGCAACAAGCAAGATGGGTGATACGTCCAAAACGTATCTATATTTTCTGCTTGCTCCATGCCACTTTTGGGTGATATTGCTATGATATTCATACACTTCCATACAATTTTGATCATATTTGGACTAACATACTAATCCAGTGCACCTCGGTGCCTGTTTCTGTTTTCGGCTGTTTTTGTATTTCAGGTTTTCACGTTACGAGAACTGCCAGGAAAAATCCAGAAAAATTATATAAAAAATCAGCATTCCAGAACCTACCTTGCGCCCGAAGGACAGCCGGGGGGGGGGCACCAGGGCTCCAGGCGCCCTGGCGGCGCCCCCCCCCCCTGGGCCGCGCCGGGGGGGGCGCCTGGGCCCCCCGAGCCCCGTCTGGTGCCCCCCTTCAGCATATATTTAGAGCGTCCTTCGAAACCCTCGGGACAGGAACTCTTTTTTGCGATCTCATCTCTGTTCCGCCGCCGCCGCCGCTTCCAAGATCGGGAGCACCAGGAGAACTCTTCCCGGCACCCTGCCGGAGGGGAGGATCACCATCGGGAGCCTCTCCACCACCATGGACGCCTCCCGGATGAGTTGTGAGTAGTCTCCTTTGGACCATGAGTCCATGACCAGTAGCTATGTGATGTTCTCCTCCCTATCTTGTGCTTCACTAATTAGTCCTCGTGAGCTGCCCTACATGATCGAGGCACATATGTAATCCTTATGTTGTTGCTATGATGAGTTTGCTGGGATCCGATGGATTATGAGATTATGTTCAGATTGTTCTTGAGTAATATATTTGATCTACCTCTTTTATATTTATGTTCATAAGTAATTCTTGCATGTTCTCCGTTGTTATTTATTGCTTTGGCCAAGTAATACGTAGTGACTCCAAGAGGGAACGTTATGCTCGATTGTGGGTTCATGCCCCTCGATGACTAGCTTGAGTGACAGAAACATGAGTCTAGGGGATGTGCTGTTGCCACAAGGGGGAAAACAACGGTGCTTGTGCCCGCGGGTGCAAGGATTGTTTACTTTACGCAAAGTTCTTTTAATGCAGTTGTCTGTTGCATTGAGTTTACACTCTGGGTGGGACTCGCAACTTAATACCAGCGAGATGTTCTGGATAGATATCTCAAGATGGATGATTAGTAGTAGATATTGATGGATTTCGGTCTACTTACTTTTTGCGTACCGCCCATGCTTTGAACCTCAACCTTTCTTGCAATGTAGTCAGCAATTGTTTGCGTTCGTGGTCCTGTCAATTACCCAGCTGTAATTCGTTTACCTCACATAGCTGTTTTATCGTCTTTTGGGAGAGAGACATCACTAGTGAACATCATGAGACTCCGGTCCATATTACCATCATCGATCACATCCGCTATTTACTTTTCGCTATTATTTACTATTGCAAACATTATCTATCACTACTATCATTTGCGTTTAATCCTTTGTGAAGTACAAGGCCGGAGGGATTGACAACCTCTCTGTACTCGTTGGGAGCAAAGTTATTTGTATCTGTGTGCAGGTCCACGTTGATTGCTAATATTTGGCGCCGTTAGCAGTTGACAGCTACTTGTTGAACCTAGGAGTCTCTGGGGATTCGATCCTTGGCATCTTTGCTAGGGGAAAAACTTCCACAACACTGCATCTTGCACCTTCCACTTGGGGTAACCAACGAGGGGTTAGAGGCCCATCAATGAGTTTTTCTGGCGCCGTTGCCGGGGACTCCACTCTTTAGGATAGGGGAGTTGCACGCTATCTTTTACCTTTGCTTTTTAGTCTTGTTAGTTTACCTTTCAGTTTTTGCTTTAGTACCTTTTATCGAAAATCACAAAAATAGTTATCTTGCTTGCTTGCTACTATGGGTTCCACCGAGAACACCAAGTTGTGTGACTTCACTAGTCACAACAATGATGACTTTATCAGCACACCTATCACTACTCCTGCCACTTCAGCACCTTCATATGAAATTAAACCTGCTTTACTGAACTTAGTCATGAAAGATCAATTCTCCGGTGCTGGAGATGATGCTGCTTTACACTTGAACAACTTTGTTGAACTTTGTGATATGCAAAAATACCAAGAAATAGATGGTAATATTGTTAAGCTTAAGCTTTTTCCTTTCTCCTTGAGAGGAGGAGCTAAAATTTGGTTTCAGTCTTTGCCTAGAAATAACATAGATTCATGGGACAAGTACAAAGATGCTTTTATCGGAAAATACTATCCACCTGCTAAAATTATCCAACTTAGAAGTAACATAATGAATTTTAAACAATTGGATAATGAACAAGTTGCCCAAGCTTGGGAACGTATGAAGTCTCTTATCAAGAACTGCCCTACTCATGGTTTGACTACTTGGATGGTTATCCAAACTTTTTATGCAGGCTTGAACTTTACCTCGCGGAACTTGTTAGATTCGGCCGCGGGAGGAACTTTTATGTCAACTACACTTGGTGCTGCCACAAAGCTTCTCGATGAGATGATGACCAACTATTCGCAATGGCACACCGAACGCGCTCCAACAGGTAGGAAGGTAAACTCTGTGGAGGAGATTTCCTCCCTTAATGAAAAAGTTGACTTGATCATGTCTCTACTTTTGAAGCAATCTTCTGTTGATCCTCGTTATGATCCTTTAGATTATGTGATTGCTGATTCTTATAGGAGTAACTTTGGTAGTAATCCTAGACCGTTCCCCTCTAATTCCTATGGTAACAACAATGCTTATCCTAGCACTAAGAACTCCATCCAAAAAGATAGAGATTTGCCTGGCTATGAGAAACTGCTAGAAATAGAGAAGGCCACTAAGAATTACATGCACACCCAATATGAACAAAACAAAACCTTCTCGAGGCAATTAAATGAGCATACTGCTATCTTGCAAGACATTACTGGACGATTAGAGAACATAAATATTGAGATTTCTAACCTCCATACTAGACTCACTATCACTGAGACCCAAGTTTCCAATATGTCCCACACACAAGCCACTTCGATAAACCAAATGGCAGCTAAACCCGAAATGGTTGCATCCCTAAGGGAGGAAGAAGATAGAATTAAGAGCCTTCCTACCCACCACACTGTTGCTACTATCCAAGTTGTTAAGGATGTCCAAACTCTTAGAACCCAATGTACTCCTGGTCCCAGTGGACCTATTAATGGTGATGCTATGACTATAGAAACTACCAAACAAGTGAACCTAAAGGACACCACTACCACGTTACTTGATGCTCGTGACCTTGATTTTGATAATTGCACTCTTACCGAAGTTATTGATTTCCTTCACAAGATGTCTAGAGACCCCCGCACTAGCATGCTTAACCTTGCCTTCACAAAGCATATCACTAATGCTCTCATCAAAGCTAGGGAGGAGAAACTTAGAGTAGAAGCCTCCATACCTCGAAAGCTAGAAGATGGTTGGGATCCTATGATAAAAATTAAATTGAAAGACTTCTCTTGCTATGCATTATGTGATGTTGGAGCTCGTACCTCTGTTATGCCCAAAAGAATATATGATATGCTTAAATTGAAACTTTATGATTCTTGTTCTTTTGGTGTTCGTCTCGTTGATTCTTCCATCAAGAAACCTTTGGGGAGGATCGACGATGTTCTTATCGTTGTTAATGATAATTATGTTCCCGTTGATTTTACTATTATGGATATTGAATGTGATCCTTCATGTCCAATTATTTTGGGACGTCCCTTTTTACGCACCGTTGGTGCTATCATTGACATGAAAGAGGGTAATATAAAATTTCAGTTTCCTCTCAAGAAAGGGATGGAACACTTCCCTCGAAAGAAGATCAAGTTACCTTTTGAGTCCGTTGTACGGGCTAGCTATTCTTTTACTCTTGATAAACTTGATCTCTATGCATTATGCCTAGCTTAAAGGCATAAAAGAAAGCGCTTTTGGGAGGCAGCCCACATGAATAAATTTTTATATTTTGCTTTTGTTGTGTCTTGATGTTGTTTACTACAGTAGCATCATCATTGTATCTTTGCTTTTCATATTTGTGCCAAGTATAACCTCTGATTGCTAGAAAGTTCAAAAGTTGTGAGGTGCTGTCCAGGAAACAGATTCTGTCCTTGGATAGAAAAATTCGTATAAAATCACCAGATCATCCTTTTGGTCTGAATTTTTTCGACAGCGTTCTCTATATAATTGTATTTCGTGCGTCTGTTCTGAGTTTTTTTATTTGAGTTGCAGAAGTGCCCCGAACAAATCAATTACTACCTGCTGTTCTGTTTTTCACAGATTCTGTCCTGTTTTGCCTTTCCTTCGTTTTGCAAACCAAGAGCTTGCTTTTTCTTTGCAAAAACCTTTTGGCAATCTTGAGAAACAGTAGAACTTCAAGAATATCTTTATTTCCACCAAGGTATAATTATTTTATTAAGGGTACTAACCTCGCTAATCAGATTATAATGAGTTATGTATGAAGGGAGTTTTCAAGTGTGCGAGGGAAGATGATAAAAAGATTCAGGAGTGTCAAGCGCTCAAGCTTGGGATGCCCCCGTGCACCCCCAAGAAATATTCAAGGAGACTCAAGCGTCTAAGCTTAGGGATGCCCCCGTGCATCCCCTTCTCCATCAACATTATCAGTTCGTCTTTCGTTTTGCTATATTTTTATCACTTGATGTGTTATGTGCTATGCTTGGAGCGTATTGCTTTTAGTTTTCTTTTTAGTTTTTCATAAAGAGTCGGAACTCAGCTTTCTTTATGTGGGAGAGAAACACGCTCCACTTCTACCTAGAACATAACATAGAATTTTCATGTCTATCTTTGCTGTGTGTGTTCTTCGTCTTTTAAATAGCTACTATCATGCTCTGCTCTTAGTATTCATGCTTATCTTTTCAAAGAGCTTTTGTTTAGTTGTTTGCTTGAACTCTCTTTAATTACCATGCTCACCTTATTAAGAGAGTTTGCTTCCGTTGCATTGGTTAATATGTCTATGATAAAGATGCTACGTGCATAATGGTGCTTAGTAGTTCAGGTTTTCTTATGGTTAGTCTCAAATAGCTAGGGGATTCCCAATGTGTTATTGGAGTACCAACATGATTTGTTTGCCAATGATGTGGTATGGTTTAGTAATATCTTCCTTCGAGAATTTATTTTGATTGACTTGGCGTATGCTCACGCATATTTAAGACTGTAAAGAAAGTCTGTCAAGCCTTGATGATCTTTTATTTCTGAGTAGCGATATAACTACCATGCCTGATTCAATGTTGCTTTGTCGCTCTGCATGATTATGACCGTCATTGCTCTCTTAGTTGGTCGCTCCCAGTCTTTTGCTAACCTCCACCTGTACTAAGCAGACTAACCTTGCAATACATAGCACATGGGAAAGTAGCTTAAAAACTATTGTGGTAAAGAATATGTTGCTTATGTATCTTATTTCTTATAAGTTGCTTGCTGAGCGGTAACCATGTTTCTGGGGACGCCATCAACTGTCACACTTTTGTTGAATATCATGTGAGTTGCTATGCATGTTCGTCTTGTCTGAAGTAAGGGTGATTTGCCATGGGTTGAATGAGTATGCATATTGTTAGAGAAGAACATTGGGCCGCCAACCAAAGCCATGCATCATGGTGGAAGTTTTAGCTTGGACATTAATCCTCAATCTCTTATGAGAATATGCTTATGCATTGAAGAGGAGTCCATTATCTATTTTCTATGTTGTCCCGGTATGGATGTCCTCAAGTTGAGATCTATCAAAAACGAGAAATCAAATGCGATTTATCTCCTTGGACCTTTGTACAGGTGGCATAGAGGTACCCCTTTGTGACACTTGGTTGAAACATATGTAATGCAATGATAACCCATGGAAATCCGAGCTAATTAGGACAAGGTGCGAGCACTATTGGTATTCGATGCATGAGGCTTGCAACCTATAGGATGTCTTATGCATGACACATATGAAGTACTACTACCGTTGACAAAATTGCTTCTATGTTTTCAAAATAAAAGCTCTAGCACATAACCATTCTTTTACTTTTATGTTGAGTCTCCACCTTCTTTTAAAAGCACCAACTACTGAGAGCATGATTGTCATTCTAAGTGTAATGTGCATTGTTCCAAAGTAGCATTGTCTTTTGCATGATTGTGATATCGTTTATTTTGAAATCATTGTATCTAGTCATCACTTAAACCTTGAAGGTGCCCCTGCATTTATGTTTTGCTTCACTAAAGGGGGAAAGCTAGATATCACTTTATCATATTTGCACATCATGTTCATTGCAAATCTTCTTGATGTTTCAATGTCATGTTGTAAAACTTTCAGTCATTTGTGATTTTCTCATGAGGCAACTTAATTACTATAGAATCATTGTCTCAGTAAGCTTTTGTCATATGACTATGAAAAAGTCCTATATGGTTAATAGCATGTCACCACAGAAATTATTCTTGTTATCATTTACCTACTCGAGGACGAGCAGGAATTAAGCTTGGGGATGTTGATACGTCCAAAACGTATCTATAATTTCTGCTTGCTCCATGCCACTTTTGGGTGATATTGCTATGATATTCATACACTTCCATACACTTTTGATCATATTTGGACTAAGCTACTAATCCAGTGCACCCCGGTGCCAGTTTCTGTTTTCGGCTGTTTTTGTATTTCAGGTTTTCACGTTACGAGAACTGCCAGGAAAAATCCAGAAAAATTATATAAAAAATCAGCGTTCCAGAACCTACCTTGCGCCCGAAGGACAGCTGGGGGGGGCCACCAGGGCTCCAGGCGCCCTGGCGGCGCCCCCCTGGGCCGCGCCGGGGGGGCGCCTGGGCCCCCCGAGCCCCGTCTGGTGCCCCCCTTCGGCATATATTTAGAGCGTCCTTCGAAACCCTCGGGACGGGAACTCTTTTTCGCGATCTCGTCTCTGTTCCGCTGCCGCCGCCGCTTCCCAGATCGGGAGCACCAGGAGATCTCTTCCCGGCACCCTGCCGGAGGGGAGGATCACCATCGGGAGCCTCTCCACCACCATGGACGCCTCCCGGATGAGTTGTGAGTAGTCTCCCTTGGACCATGAGTCCATGACCAGTAGCTATGTGATGTTCTCCTCCCGTTCTTGTGCTTCACTAATTAGTCCTCGTGAGCTGCCCTACATAATCGAGGCACATATGTAATCCTTATGTCGTTGCTATGATGAGTTTGCTGGGATCCGATGGATTATGAGATTATGTTCAGATTGTTCTTGAGTAATATATTTGATCTACCTCTTTTATATTTATGTTCATAAGTAATTCTTGCATGTTCTCCGTTGTTATTTATTGCTTTGGCCAAGTAATACGTAGTGACTCCAAGAGGGAACGTTATGCTCGATTGTGGGTTCATGCCCCTCGATGACTAGCTTGAGTGACAGAAACATGAGTCTAGGGGATGTGCTGTTGCCACAAGGGGGAAAACAACGGTGCTTGTGCCCGCGGGTGCAAGGATTGTTTACTTTACGCAAAGTTCTTTTAATGCAGTTGTCTGTTGCATTGAGTTTACACTATGGGTGGGACTCGCAACTTAGTACCAGCGAGATGTTCTGGATAGATATCTCAAGGTGGATGATTAGTAGTAGATATTGATGGATTTCGGTCTACTTACTTTGGCGTACCGCCCATGCTTTGAACCTCAACCTTTCTTGCAATGTAGTCAGCATTGGTTTGCGTTCGTGGTCCTGTCAATTGCCCAGCTGTAATTCGTTTACCTCACATAGCTGTTTTATCGTCTTTTGGGAGAGAGACATCACTAGTGAACATCATGAGACTCCGGTCCATATTACCATCATCGATCACATCCGCTATTTACTTTTCGCTATTATTTACTATTGCAAACATTACCTATCACTACTATCATTTGCGTTTAATCCTTTGTGAACTACAAGGCCGGAGGGATTGACAACCTCTCTGTACTCGTTGGGAGCAAAGTTATTTGTATCTGTGTGCAGGTCCACGTTGATTGCTAATATCTGGCGCCGTTAGCAGTTGACACCTACTTGTTGAACCTAGGAGTTTCTGGGGATTCGATCCTTGGCATCTTTGCTAGGGGAAAAACTTCCACAACACTGCATCTTACACCTTCCACTTGGGGTAACCAACGAGGGGTTAGAGGCCCATCAATGGGCACTGTCAAGTGGTCAGAAACAAAGATCGTCTAGTTGCTCAAGGATACACTCATGTCGAAAGGATTGACTTCGATGAAACATTTGCTCCTGTGGCTAGACTTGAAGCTATTCGTATACTGCTAGACTATGCAAATCATCACAACATACTTCTATATCAAATGGATGTGAAGAGTGCCTTTCTTAATGGAAGGATTGAAGAAGAGGTGTATGCTGCACAACCACCTGGCTTTGAAGATCCAAAACGTCCTGATATGGTATACAAACTCAACAAGGCACTGTATGGCCTCAAACAAGCGCCTTGTGCTTGGTATGACACACTCAAATACTTCCTGAAGATCAAAGGCTTCAAACCTGGATCCCTAGATCCCACACTCTTCATGAAGACATATGATGATGAACTATTTATCTGCCAAATCTATGTGGACCACATTATCTTCGGCTGCACTAACAAAAAATATAGTGATGAGTTTGGTCACATGATGCAAGAGCAATATCAGATGTCCATGATGGGTGAGCTGAAGTTCTTCCTTGGTCTTCAAATTCATCAGCAAAGCAATGGCATCTTCATATCTCAAGAGAAGTACCTTAAAGATTGCCTGAAAAAGTTTGGAATGCAAGACTGCAAAGGGTACTCGACGCCAATGCCTGCTAAACACCATCTGGGTCCCGACGCCAATGGTAAAGAGTTTGATCAACAGGTATACCGCTCCATGATTGGTTCTTTGCTTTATTTATGTGCATCTAGGACAGATATTATGCTTAGTGTTTGCATGTGTGCTCGATATCAAGCGGCACCAAAGGAGTCACATCACTTAGCTGTGAAGCGAATACTTTGATATTTGGCTTACACCCCAACACTAGGATTATTGTATCCAAAGGGCTCAGAGTTTGATCTAGTTGGATTCTCAGATGCTGATTATGCTGGTGACAAAGTTGATCGCAAGTCTACATCAGGCACATGTCACTTTCTAGGACGATCTCTTGTTTGTTGGTCTTCAAAGAAGCAGAATTGTGTATCACTCTCCACTGCTGAATCTGAATACATTGCTGCTGGATCTTGCTGCGCTCAGCTTCTCTGGATGAAGCAAATGCTCAAGAACTATGGCGTCCATCTAAAGCATGTACCACTCTACTGTGATAATGAAAGCGCTATCAAGATTGCCAACAACCCAGTTCAGCACTCGAAGACAAAGCACATTGAAATTCGTCATCACTTTCTCATAGATCATGTCATGAAGGAAGATATTGATATCATACACGTCAACACTGAAGAGCAACTGGCAGATATCTTCACAAAGCCCTTGGATGAGAAAAGGTTTGGCAAGTTGCGGTGTGAGCTAAATATCTTAGAAACCTCAAATGTCCTGTAATCAGGCACACATCCTAACACTTATGCATATTGATGACTTAGATGTGCAACACACGAAGTAAAGTATATCTTCAATCAATGAAGACTTACATTCTAAGTGTGAATACATTAACATGGAGTTTTACTTCGGAGGGCCACGATAATTGTGCGTCGTTTCTGGGTCAAATACTTCCTATACAGTGGGTAACGCCACCACCAAATTCTTGTTTGAAGTGTTTCTCGTGGCGTTACATTTGCAAAGTCTTCGCACTTGGTTTATCTTCATATAGTATATATATATATATATATATATATATATATATATATATATATATATATATATATATATATATATATATATATATATATATATATATATAGTTGTGTTATGTCCTCAACAGCATTCACTTATAGCTATGTCTTCGTAATTGAATCTTTTGAACTAAGTGAATGTGATCGGACCCTAACCTCTCTATGCTTTCTCATCTCACACTCTGTCTGTCCAAATCATATGCATTATGTTGAATCTGTAGAATATCTTCTCTGCATCCTTGTCAGCAGAAGATATGGAGACAAACTTTAAATCTGATTTTAATGCTCCATCCTTTATGCCTGAAACCCGGAGAAGCCGGAACGACCACTCCGACAGTCGTGGTGTACGTGGGATCGTGGGACAACTCCCAATGTGTTACATGACCGCCACGTGTCCCTCGTATGTGAACCGCCAGGGGTACCTGCGTAATTGCATTGTGCTGTCTCCCATGCCTATAAATGCACGTCCCATCACGGTCAAAAGTTCTTCTAGCACCTCTCCACCTCGACCAACCCTAGCGCCTCCGCTAGCCTTCGACGACGCCGGCGACGAAGCGCTTCGCTGCCGCAACCTCGTCGACGCCGTCCTCACGCCAGCCGCGGACATCATCTACTCCGCCGTCGCCGTAGCTGTCCTCCTTCACCAAGTTAGGGCACGGAAGATCGAAAAACTGGGCATCCAACTCCTCTCCGTCTAAGCATTTCATAGTGTGGTAAATAAAACTTTCTTTTACCATCTTCTTGATCCATAGAGATTCTTCACTTTTACCACAAGAGGTTTCTGCCTACACAAATATATAGATCTATCATGTCTGCATCTCATATCTTGCCTAGTACATTCACATATGCTTCAAACATAGTTAGATTCCTCACTTGTACCTATTTGTGGATTCGTACAAATCTGGAACTAACTCTCATCATATGAGTGAATGTCTTCGCGCTATGAGGTCAAAGTCTTCAAAATTGTTTTATCTTCAAAAACTTCTGAGAATGCATATGAACTCTTCCCATTCCCTCGCATCTCTAATGCTGTCACAGGTACATGTCCGTGGGAGAATCCCTTGGTTCTCATAGTTTGTATTCATTTGCAGAATTCTTGCAGCGTAACATACACTCCCCTAAAGACAGTTCCTGTCTGACCAGCAGACCAAAGCATTTGCCAGTTTTGAAGCCATTCAGTTTGAAGCCCTTCAGATTGAAGCCTATGGCTACTGACAAGACCGCTAGAAAGGGTGGCGGACAGCGCCGTGGCAACACCTCCATAGATTTGCCTCCTGATCTCATTGAGATGTACAAAATTGATCCAGAGGAGGATTATAATCAGAGGAAGACTCGAATCCAATGGATTCGAAGATATTGGGCTGAACAGTGGTTCAAGTATAGGTTCGTGTCCCAAGAGTATGCTGAAAAGAACGCCATCAAGCATCCATGGGGAGATATCACCTATAAAAATCTCCCCCCCAAGAATCGTACTGAAGCCATTGCTCAAGGCTTCTATCCTTGCATGGTCAGAGGGCCTCAACCTACTGATGCTGATCCTAGTTCTCTGCTCTGGTGTCGCGACGACAATTTGTTCAAGCGAAATCTTCAATATGCCAAGAACTCAGCCAAAGAGAACAAGAAGCATTGGGGAATAGACTTCAATCCTGGCCCCTCTGCGCCCCGCACTGATGGCACACGCGAAGCTGACCCAAATCTGGTTGGGCCCTTCTACAACTTAGAAGGCCTCATCAGTCACATCAGGGTTCAAGGGGCTGATGTGGATCAACCTGCAGCTGATGCAGATTCTGAAGAAGCGCCTGCAACCCCGAAGCCCAAGAAGAAGAAATCCAAGGCTTCAAAGACCACTCCACCAATTGCTTCTAGAGTGAAGCCTTTGGCCACTGCTCCACCAGCACCAAGTGTGCAGTCTGAGGAGCACTCTTGCATCTCCAAGAGCAGACAGCTGAGGAAAAAGCCCTCGCGCAACCCCAGTCCAGCTCTCACTCCTGACGCTGTTCTGAAGACTGCCAATGAAGCCCTTGATCTCTCGAGCGATGAGGATCTTGGTGACGATGCTCTGGAGCAACTGATCAAGAGCAAGCAAGATGCTGAAATCTTCAATGATTTGCCGCTCTTTGACGTGGAAGTGCTCAACAATTTCATTGATGAATTGTTTGACACCCCCAACTTCAGCTTCGACGATCTTCAACTCCCAGTTAGCCTTAGCGTCTCCTTTCATGGCGCCATTGCTTCGGAGCTAGCTCTGGCTTAGAGAATTGTTGAGCTGAAGCAAAAGATCGATTATGAAAAGGCTCAGTTCAAGAAGAATGTGGACAAGCTCAGCGTACAAGAGATTCAGAACTTCAAAGTTATGATGCATGAGCTCAAGAAAGCCTTTCGCCAGAGACGTGATGAAGCTAAAGGTTCTCGTGAGCGAATCAAGGACTTGGCTGCCAAATGCGTTCAAGCTTTCAATGAAGCTGAAAAGCGCAAGGCCCTTGGGCGTCCTGGCATTGACCCAAGGATGGCTGCCAAGAAAAAGAAGAAGCAACCTGTGCCCGAAGGTGAAGAATCAAGGCAGGAAATGCCTCGCATAGTCTTCCCTGCCAGCATGACTGGCACGAAGCCTAAGGCCACCTCAACTGCTTCATAACTCAAGAAGACAAAGGTGGCTGAAGTAGAAGCTCGCAAGCGCAAGCAAACTACTGATGAAGCTCCACCCACCAAGAAGCGCAAGACAAAGAAGGATAAGGCTGCTGCCAAAGAGCCTATCTTTGTCGAGCCCATATCAGTTGCTCGCCCTGCATCTACCCATAGAGAACGTCGCATGACAGTCCATGAGCCTGCTCCCACAGAGGCTGAAGACATTCCAGCTGTTGACCCCACCGCAGCTGAAGACATTGGTCCTCATGACATTGTTGAAGATGATGAAGTCCTTCCTCAGATCAAGTACAACGTTGAATCTTCGCCACTTCTTACGAACAGCGAACGCATCAGCATTGGTCGTCCATTGACGCCAATTGCACAGGATGACTCGTGGGCCGATCACCCACAGGATACACCAGCCACACCTCAGCCAACTCAAGACACCAGTTCGGTGCTTGAAGATGAAGACTTTGAGGCCCAACAACCTCCATCCCCTCAGGCGTTGCTAGCTTTTCGCAGGCTTCGCAAAGGACCAAGGCCTCAAGTCGTCACCCCAAGTGTTCCAGAAGGAGTAGAGCAACCATTTGTACCTGAGGTTGCTCCTACTGTGAACTCCTCAGAATCTGAAGCCAAAGCGGTTGAAGATATTCCAGCTGCATCAGCCGAAGAAGAACCACCCCAAGGAGAAGAACAACCCCAAGCGGAAGTAGAACGTACTGCTACACCCCCTGTTCTCGAGGAGAACGTGTCCGAACCTCCAGCTCCTGAAGTGGAGGTTACAAATTCAGAGGCTGCCAGCACCAACACTGAAGCCAATGACGTGGTCATGGCTGAAGCTAATGTGACACCTGAAGAGATAGTGGTGCCTAATGTGATGGCGCTTGAAGCAAGTGATGCACCTGAAGCAAATCAGCAGCCTGAAGCCAATGCATCTGCTCCTGTTCCGCCTCCTAGGCCCCATACAATTGAGCAAGCATACAACCAAGATGATCAGCTCATCACTCTCCGGTGGCCCATTCTGACTCCACCACCTACTACTGGACCGCATGCTGCTGGTCCTCAGTTTGATCATCATGTTGAGCACAGGCCTCAAGTCCAGAAGCCTAAGCCAAGACTGCCAAGGTTTCCAGGTATTGCAACCTCTCAAGGGTCATTCAATGCCAATAGCTTCACTGCGCACAACACCTTCTTTGACAGCGCCAAGAACCCATATTCCAAGCCAAGAATATCATCAGATAGGTTTTGGAGCCATCAGCAGCGCAGTTATTACTCAAGAGTACTCTATGATCAAGGGCACATTTTCCCTCATATGCGTCTTGACACTGAAGCTATTGCTGGTCTACCTTGTCTGAAGGAAGCTCTTGATTGCTTTCGTGATGCTGGCCTGCTAAATTTTGTAACTGACAAGGAGCATTGGAATGAAGAGCTGCTTCTGCAATTCTATGCCACTAGTAGAAAACAGGGCAACGGTCCCGGCCAGAAAATCGTATTAGTCCCGGTTCACTCACGAACCGGGACTAATATGAGCATTAGTCCCGGTTCGTGCGGCTAGGGCGACATGCAACCATTAGTCCCGGTTCTAATGGAACCTTTAGTCCCGGTTGAAGCCATAAACCGGGACTAAAGGGTGCGATGGCCTTTAGTCCCGGTTTGTGGCTCGAACCGGGACCAAAGGTCAGACCTTTAGTCCCGGTTGGAGCCACAAACCGGGACTAAAGGGGTTGAGGCTTTAGTCCCGGTCCATGGTTCCAACCGGGACTAAAGGTCAGACCTTTAGTCCCGGTTCGAGCCATGAACCGGTACTAAAGGGGTCCTGAATTTCAAAAAAGTGTAATGAAAACGTAAAACGGCTATAACTTTTGCATACGATGTCGAAAAAAAACATATAATATATCAAAATGTAGGGAAAAAAATTCCGCATCCGATTTCAACGGCCTTTGGCCTATTTCGACATTTTTAGAATCTTCAAATTCCAAAAGGAAAAAAATATGCTCAAATTTCAGTTTTTTTGAATTTTTGGTCAAACTGTGCTCAAACTACTTATTCAAGAAATATTATTGTTACTAAATAATTATTCAAGAATATTAGTGTTTCTAAATAATTATTTTAGTTTTTTTGAATTTTGGTCAAATCTGGTCAAACTGTGGTCAAACTACTTATTCAAGAAATATTAATGTTATTAAATAATTAATGTATTTTACAATAATATTTTTAAATTCAAACAGTGCTTCGTACTCAACTTCAACTCCTCAGGGTTAATAGGATTGACAGCAGAGTATTGTCAGGAAAACAACAAGTGCAGACTTGGAAACTAGGGGGAATAGAACTCGGAAGTTAAGCGTGCTCGGGCTGGAGCAGTGAGAGGATGGGTGACCTGCCGGGAAGTTAGACGATTTGAACTGGGTGATGATGGATGATTAGAGATTAATGGGTGATGATGGGTAGTTAGAGGATGGGGCCGGTTTCAAATAATTCAGATATTTGAAAATCAGAAAAAAAAAATAAAAAAAAAATTCAAAAAAAAATCCTTTAGTCCCGGTTGGTGTTACGAACCGGGACTAAAGGTCGAGCTCCAGAAACCAGCCACGTGGAGCTCCTTTAGTCCCGGTTCGTAAGCAAACCGGGACTAAAGGGGAGGGCTTTAGTACCGACCCCTTAGTCCCGGTTTAAGAACCGGGACTAAAGGCCCCTTACGAACCGGGACTAAAAGCCCGTTTTCTACTAGTGTGCAACCCTCCACATTCGAGGCTACAGCAGGGATCCGAAGACATGGGTCCTTGAGTGGATGACCGGCAATGTCCATCATGAAGCCAAAGCCTTTGATATCATTGAGCTTACTAGCCTGCCCATTCCAGGAGATCTGTATGAACCTTGCTGTAAATTGCACAATGAAGCCTTGGAGAGTATCTTTCAGAAGCGCAAGCCCAACATAAGCCAAATGCTAAGCATGATGAAGCCTCTGCCAAGTGATGCTGAATATCCTAAGGAATTATTTGTTGAAGACCTAGAGTACCTGCCACGCACCATCTATCATATCATCAGGCGTACTCTATGGCCTGTCAAAGGACATTCTTCATCTGCCAAGCTTGAAGGCACCATGAAGACTTTGGTCTTCTATATCTTCAATGGCATCAACTTCAATGCTCAAGATTTCTTCATTAAGCATTTGGCTATGTCTGGCTCAAATCTGCTTGGTCTGAAATTCTATGCCCCATGGATTATGCGCCTCATCAAGCTGCATTCAGCTATCACCTATCAGCCCTCCTCGCAACCATCATATATTCTTGCCTGAGGTTGATATGTCAGCTGAAGCTATATACCAAGAGCCTGCCAAAGAGCATGTTAGTCTTCACAATGCTGATCACCAGAGCTTCACTCAGCAAATTGAAGGAGTTCCAGCAGTCTCACGCATCTATCCTCTGGCTGGCCATACTCGTCTACCTCGACACGCTGAAACCGAAGCTTCTGAGAGCACAATTGCCCAAAGGCCTCAAAAGCTATCTCGTGTTCTGAATAACTGAGAGCTTTTGGTTGCCCTCCATGAGAAACAGGATAAGCATCACTACTGGCAAAGCGTCAGATGCAAAGCCTCTTGGTGGACGTCAATCTCATTCGCAATCTTGCCACCAAGAATGCCTTTGTTGCTCATGAAACCTATCGGAGGTCTTGGAAGAGTTTGACCTTGCTGAGTGCTGAAGCGGATCTTCAAGACGATGGCTTCACAGAGAGATTCAAGTTTGACCACACTCCTCCAAGGAATGATGTTATGCGTCGAACTCCGTCTCTTGAAGATTCTGAATACTCCTCTTCCGCTGCAACAATTGATGCCAGGGTGATAGATGATCAAGATGATGCTACCTCACCTCCTCCTACATCAGCACACATCGACACTGCACCAACTACTTCTGCACCGCCAAACACCAACGTTGACCCTGCATCCTCTCCTGCTCCAACTAGGAACGAGCAGAGGCTCTATGTCTTCAAACCTTTTTGGTCCTTACTGACAAAAGGGGAGAAGCATATGAGTTGATAGTCTTCAAGTGGGTCCATATGGGTGGGTGCTTTATATTTTGCATAGTGATTACAACTCTCGTTTTTGCTACATTTGGTTCTTTGAGTTGTAACACTTAAACTGATGGTCGTCTACTACGTTTTTATGCTACTCTGTAATGCGATGATAAATTCCTCATCTGCTACCTTATATTCCATACTTAGTCATTATTGCAGACGTCCATTTTTCATTATGCATGTCATTATATTCGACATATCAATTGGGCATGATGAATTGTCTTCATAAGTTGAAGAGGATCTCCACAAGTACAACCTGCCATGTGCATTTGCATTCAAAGGCAAATCAACTATATGCACATCTTCACGGGGAGCCTTTTCCTACTTACAAAGACAATAACTTTATCCTTTACAATTTCACATACCTTTATCCCCGTTAAAAACTTCAACCAGTTTGTCATCAATCACCAAAAAGGGGGAGATTCTAAGTGCATCTAGTGCCACCCCTAGTTGGTTTTGGAGTATTGACGACAAACCTGGTTGAGGGACTAATGTGTTTGTGAGAATTGCAGGATAACACAGGTAGTAGTCCCTCATTGATTCGGTTTACCAACCGGAGATGACCCCTAAAAATGTATGAAGACATTGACATCGGTGGTGGTATATGAAGATAATCATATTGAAGACTACGACAAGAGAAGACATCCTGTGAAGACTATGGTGAACGAAGACTTAGATGTTTCGTTGTTTCCTTTTCTTCTTTGTTGAGTCATAGGAACCACCGTACTGTTAAGTGGGGTCCAAGTGATCTAAGTCAGAGTGACTGAAGTGATGCTCAACCAAATCCTATGTCTTCGAGCAAAGACTATGAGAGCAAATCTTATCCAGAGTCAACGAAAAAAATAGCGCGCTACAGAATATAGCGAGCCCCTTCTCAAAATGCTACACAAGTTATAGCGTGCTAATAGCGTGCTATATTTCAAAATAGCGTTTGCAAAAAATGCTAAATATATCCACAAATGAAGTATTTCAGTACCTTAAGACACCATCGTAGAGAGACATAATCTAACCAGATAGGAAGCAGAAATTTAAACTGAATGTCAAACTATAGTCAATCTATTTAACATATAGTAACTATGAAAAATTAGCACCTAGCCTACGTCCATCGTGCAATAACCACAAAATAAACATGTGCTTCCCCATTTTTTAGATTGTTTTCATCATTTGAATGCTATAACGCTACACGCTACAACGCTATAACACCCTGTAGCGCAGTAATTACGTGAATAACGCTATAGCGGCTGAATTTGCTAAAATATAGCGTTTCCTTATGAATACGCTATAACGGCGCTATAGCGTCGTTATAGCGTGCTATTTGTTTCGTTGTCCAGAGTTGGACGAGTCAGCCTTACTTGTAGCCCAAGTAATGTTGCCGTGTGAGTGTTTGAAATCTGACTGTTGGAACACGTGTCAGTTCCTTGGTGACCCAGGGTCACTTCGGACAAATCAGGTCGGGTTGCCCAGTGGCTATAAATAGCCCACCCCCTACACCATAAATTGATGGCTGCTCAGAGTTATTACACGGCTTTTGTCATTTGAGAGCAACCCACCTCCGAAGCATTTGAGAGAGAAGTCCTTGCGAGGACAAAGCCAAAACACCCAGAGCCAAAGAGTGTTAGGCATCACTGAAGTCTTTCTGTCTGTGTGACCTGAAGACTTATTACACTTGAGGAGTGTGTTTCCTCCAGCCGGTTAGGCGTCGCGTTCTGAGCATCCAAGAGTCATTGTGGATCGCCTGTGAACGAAGTCTGTGAAGGTTTGGAAGTCTACCTTGAAGACTTACCAGAGTGATTGGGCGAGGACTAGGTGTCCTTAGCTCAAGGGGAATAAGGTGAAGACGCGGTCTTCTGAGTTAAATCTCAGCCTCCCTAACCAGACGTACAGTTGTCACAGCAACTGGAACTGGTCTAACAAATCACTGTCCTCCCCGATCTACTGGTTCTATCCTTTCCTTCCCTTTACTCACTGTTCTATGTTGTGAAGTCATTGCATGCTTGCCTTATCTGATTGACTTCACTGAGTATCTACTTGTTGATATTGGCTTCATTCGTTCTTCCATCATGATCCCTACTGCCTAGCTGCTATTAGTCTTCGTGCTTTCACTTCATTGAATACATGACTATGGCTTGCCTAGTGTAGTCTAGTTTCCACTGCCTACTAATATGATTGAGTTTATCATTTGTCTTCTAAACTACCATGTATTGAAGCATTTCATAAAAATCCCCTATTCACGCC
>LR738711.1:41598051-41626238 GCA_902687465.1 Secale cereale
CCCCCCCTCTCTAGTCGATATACTGCACTGTCATTCTGTAAAGGCATTTCTGTAAGTGAACGTGTTACTTTTTTTTAGCTGTAAGTGAATGTGTTTACTTGATATATGGCCTTTGGGCGGTCTGCAGAAAAGGTAGGAATTTGAAAGGGGCCAATAGGTGACAAAGTAGGCAAGAAATGCTATGTGTGCTTACCATGTGGCCCTTTCTTCCTACTTACATGGTCTGTGGGAGATCGATTGCGACGAGTCATGCCAGGTGGTGATGCGGCAGGTAGCATCCCCCAAACTATTTGAGTTTGGGGCAATAATGCTTGTCCGATCGGTTGTTGTGCCTTGTTGGGGTCAGCTATTCCGTCATTGATGGCAAATGACTGACTGTTGCGGATGCTCCATCCATGGTCATAATACCTACTGACTTGTCAAAACACAATTTTTCCAGACAAGAGGAATTTAGGAAAGGTATTTGTCGTTCTGCCAAATACTCGCCAGA
Organism: Secale cereale; assembly: GCA_902687465.1. Taxonomy (NCBI): domain Eukaryota; kingdom Viridiplantae; phylum Streptophyta; class Magnoliopsida; order Poales; family Poaceae; genus Secale; species Secale cereale. The sequence continues at coordinate 41,598,542 of LR738711.1, forward strand.
CAGACAGACCAACAAGGTTCACTGTGAAGATAGATATTTTTTACCGAATTTTTTCATGGCAAGTCCAGCACAGTCCAGATCCTAACGATGCTACCGAACCTAAACACGTAATGATTTACTGTGTGACATAATGATTTTCTGTTGTGGCATGTTGATCTACTTTGTGTTCATTGCCCTAGAGGACATCTTGATTCGCACAACAATCAATCAATTCGGTGGACTCGGTCATGAGTCACGATATCTGTGCCTACACTTGATTCATTAGTTTGAAAATGCTGACCATTGACCTGGACTGGCACTAGAGCCCGAGCTTAAGAAATGATCACTGTTACTAAAGAATGTACTTAACTCGGATCATTCCTCTGTCCGTTCTAACTTTCATCATTTTAACCTTCAAGGGGGGAATAATGCAATTAGCCTAGAAAAATATCAACAAAGTGGACATCAAAAACATATGAGCCACTTGCGAGGAAATATAAAAGAAAGCACATCATTTGGCTCGTAGGCTTATTCAAGTGCATTACTTAGTATATATGGAGAAAAATGGATAATCTTCTGCCACATTCCATATGTAGCTGCCTTATTCTCCTAGAAGCCTCGTGGAATCAGCTGATGTCCCTCCTCTTCTCATTGGATATGGCAAAATAATTATTCAAGCAGACCATGATATGCTTAAACAAGAATAAACAAAATTACTAGATCTCATTGTTGGTAAAAAAGGGGAAGCCACAACTGTATTGGGGATAAATTACAAGGTGCCACCAAGGATGAGCATGGATGAGCACCGAAAAGTGATTTAGATCTCAGTCTGAAGGTGATTTTCCACCGAAAGTCGTAATTATTAGCGATTGATGCCATCGTTATGTAGTGCAAGGTGGTTAATTTCTAGTTTGCGCTCGCCCAAGATCTTGATCGGTAATCCTACATAAATAAAGAGCATCCGCTGTTGAGATGGAACAATTGGATTTGTCGTGACGAAGATTTCTTTTGTATATTTCATGCAGCACGAATTGGATCGAATTTTGGGTAGATTCGCCTGTGGCAAACTAGAAAAGGCTGGAGTAATATTCTTCAAAAGAGAAGTTGTCCCGTATTTTAAATAGTCTACTCCTGTCCAAGCTCTTCTTAAGTTAATTTACTTATTACTCAAACTTTAGCAGTTTTTCTCAAAAGTACTTTTAAGCCCCAGGGTAAAGCACACTTTGTTTATATGTACTAAAAAAGCTTGTGACCGCTATTAATATTATGGAACTACTAGTAGGATATGGACGGTCACTGTTCTGATAAGGCATCTACTATAGTTATGATAATTAGTTTGAATTGAAAAGTTATGTCATACACCCGTACTTCTCCAAGCTCACATGCTAAAAGGAAATCATTTCTTTACATAACCACCCGTCTAATTAAGCGTACATGCTCTAAGAACGATTGTTATTGGCACAAGTGTTCACAGGAATTTTTTTTCTTGGTCGCTGAATAAAGCTCGATCGTCAATCCTAGCAATCTACAAGTTCCTTTTTTGTATTTCTCGGGCAAAGATCTTAATCAAAAATCCTGTGAGAATAGGATCATTTCCATGGGAGATCTAGCAACTGGATTTCTTATGATGGAGATTTCTCTTGTATAGTCTACGCACGAGAATATGGATCAAACTCTGGTTAGTGATTGCCCGGGTGGCCAGACCGAACTAGATAAAGTTGTAAAATCCTTAAAAAGCGAAGTTGTTTCTTCAAAATCACTAATGCTTTTCTAGTTGTTTCACAGCTAATTAATTTTACTTGAGGAGTAGAAGTATAACGGTTTACACGGCAACTGCGGCCCACTATTCCAAGCTGTGAAGAAGAGATCGACACAGATTGAAGATCTTAGATGTTGAGTTAGAGGTAAAGGCACTAGAGCACTGAAATATCCACTTTACTAGAGCACTTGCCATTTTGTTGGTTATTAAGCATCCACCATGAGGGCTACCGAAAGCTGCTCTGTGATTCTGTGTTATGCTAATCTTGCTGAAAAACATTCCTTGGTTTTGTTATCTACGCTTCCCTGTGATTCTGTCGCACGCACCAAAAAAAGTTAGATGCTTTGGCGTATGTATTTTAGGTTTAAACAAAGTGGTCTTCACTTGTTAGGTAGAGTTGCACTGAGCATCCCAATGTGTGTGTTTAGCCAGAAGCCACATAATGCCATTTCAGGAAGTATGATTGACATTCTTTAATAGCAGTAAAAACATCTAGACTGTGGGCGATTATTCACCTTTTATTTTTTCCACAAATCAGCAGGGTATGTTCAAGTTAACGCCTTTCTTCCAATATGATTTAGTTCTTCTTAAGAAATGGCCAACTGCAGGGCAAGAGGCGGAAGGAATAAGTTGGAAGAAAGGTGGGTAACTTTCAGAGTGTGGTACTGGACCAGCAAATGTATATTATGCATAGAAAAATAATGTTATGGCATCAATCTTCTAAAAAATCCTAACAGAAATATGATTCTTCGGAAAATATGTACATTAATTTCCTTCTATGAGAACTAAAACTGGGGCTGTTAACGTGATAGATTTGTGGAAAGCAAACTGAAAAGAAAGTAGGGTCCTTTTCGTTTCAAGAACAATTTTTTTTTTTGAAAGATTCCAAGAACAATGATACAGTTATTCATATCTAGAAAATTTGACTGAGCTGCAACCTTCATCTGTCACCTTATTCTCTAATTTGCCGGCAGAAACTATCCGGGGGCATCTGCTTTAACCTCACCTTGCTGGCCAACTTTCAATGCACTCATATGGGTGAGTTTCTCGCGCATTCCATTAGGTAAGACGTTTGTTAAATTATGTCACACCCGTGGTGAAATGCAGTGGGTGAACAGTCTTTCTCTTTCGAGAACTGTCAGTTACGTACTAGTCTATATACGGCTGTAGCAGCTGATATGTTTGCGTAGTATGCTGCTCCAGTGCAAGATCGGACTGAGTTCGGTACCAAACGGTACATGAGCTGCTAACTTGCAAAAAACATTCGTGGCAAGTCAGAAGTATCTGAATTACAGAAGTCAGAGAAGCCAAATGCACATATGGAAAATACAGATGGAGACTCGTATAAAAATTAATCAGGTGCTATGTGATTGCATTATACTCTGTTTAGTTTAAATTTGAACTAAAACTAGGCCAAGAATTATGGAAATCAGAGAAGTGGAGTAATGTACAAACATTGAACTAAAGAAATCAGAGAATCCACATGCACAAATGAATCACCGAACACGCCCGAGCCGAACTGACAGTGTTGGTGTGGTGCGTGATATATATTCGGGGAGATCCGTAGGAAAGGGTTGGGTTTGGTTCGGATCGATCAGACTCATCCAACAGGTCTCACTTTCACAGGTGGTGGGGTGTTGCGTGGATGCTGCAAGGGTCTGCTCTTTGGCCAGTCTCCAGGGTCAACCGTGTGAATCGTGGAGGGAGGGCAGTACCACGGGACGGCAGAAAATCTACCCGAAGGTGCGTGGGACCAAGGATGGACTGTCCGGTCTTGATACTATGTTTTTTTCTCAAGCTTTCAACACGGCGCATCTGGGGCAACAACGATGTTGAACTTGCAGTGGTCTGCTAAATCTGCGGCTAACTAAATTCCTTTATTCGTAAAAACATGCTTTCACCACAATTAAATAAATGGTTTTTCGGATTATGTAAGCTATTAATGATGTTAACGCAACATCAAAATGATACTTTCATAAAAAAATGTTCTACTGTCTCGCCTTTACATTCAACAGACATACGCAATCCAAACTCCAGAAGTTGAAAACATACATCGTTGAAAAAAGAGTACACGGACATGAATGCACTTAAAACGCCACAGCGTAAAGTTCGACCCCCATGTGACAGTGTTGCCAATCTCATGGTGGCTGCATGGCGATGGTGCGGTGTGGAGCATCAATCCAGGGTATTTCACGACCACATCCTCTAGGCCAAGCATGCTATCCGAGCTGAATCTATAGTTTATGAATTAATCTTCATCACTTGCTACCTCTTATAGTTTTTATTCATTCTTTTGTATTCTATTAATACGACCAAACTATTAATAAAGTTTGAGAAAAGCCAGTTGAATATCTTATGTTTATGCCGACAACTCATCATTTTTTGGTATAGTTTATATTGTAATTTCCAAATTTGCCAGAGATTATCTTTTCTCGCTTTGAAATTTGAATATCTATGCTTTTCATAATCATAGTACAAGCAGCATGGTTGATTGTACTATTTTTCTTATTTTCAATAAAAAATGCAGCAGTATACAAATTTAGGAGGAAACAAATATCAACATTATTGCTTAGGGAGGAGATAAGAAAATAGCACTGCCTAATTAAATTTCATAGCGGCACAAAGAGTACAATAAGCCCCTATAATCCACCTAGCAACTGTGGTCAGTTGATGTACTAATTTCTTGTAATAGTTCCTAAAAGATGAGTTGTACTAATTTTTCATTTGCTCATTTTTTTTGAAGAATAATTGTTTGGAGAAACAGGAGACATGTGTGGTGTCAGCTGCACAAAGGGTGCGAGTAACCAAGTTTGGTGGCCTTGCCAGATGATATTTATTTTTCGCACGAGGACACATTGATGTTGCTGATGCTTTGTCTATCCTTGATGCTGCAGACTTCCCCGTGCTTCCTAGTCCTATGAAAAAAAAAACATTTGGCATTTCGTTAAGCTTTTTGACAATACTATGTTTTGACTCATCCACAAAGCAAGATCAGGGAGAACTGATGCAGATTTTGACATCCAAGTAAGTACCATAAGACAACTTTGGACGAGATGTCGGGTAGAAGGTTTAGGTTAATGTGTTTGCCGGGTGGGGGAGGGGAGGTGGATCATGGGAGTGAATGAATGAGATCTAGTGTTAGGATTTTGTTTTATAGGATGGGAATGGACTGCTGGGTTATGTAGAGGCTACTGTTGGGTCTAGTACATTACCATTTCCATAACAGAAGATCCATGTAAAAAGATAGGTGTTTGAAACCTCCGATTGTGGTCCTACCAGTAACTATCTTGACCATCTATCGGCAATGAACCAACGATCACAAACTATTATGTGGTGGTGCACTTCCACGGAACTACCGAGCTTGGACATCATGGTTGCCTAGTTTTGGCCTTGCAAGTTCCAACTCACCGACAATCCGGGTTTTCACATAGGGGACAATCACCCACCTAGCTTTTGTGTGGCAGAATGTTCTTTATCAGTGGCTTCCCAAAGGTAATGGCGGTGGATGAAAGAAACAATGTCAAATTTAAATCATCGTGAGACTGCTTAGAGCTCACCTAGGACGGTTTTGGCTCACCCTGGAGGGACGTGTAATTGAGGAAACTCAGTTGATGATAGCTCTATTTTGCAATGATGTGTGGTTTTTCAGAGGAATATTTCGGTTATACGAACAATAAATCAATTTATTGGACCTAGTCATGACTCATGCCATGAGAATCTGAGATCGAAATTTTTTATCCATTTTCACACTTTATTCATTTGCACATTCTTTCGCATGAAGACCATGACACGTCTACCTTTTTATTATGCTTAAGATTGCAATTAATTCAGACATCTCCTATCTTTATAAGAAGAAAAAAAATCAAGCCTCCGGTGGAGCATGACATCATCGACCTCCAGGAAAAATAACAAGTATAGCCTCAGAAACATATGGGCCAGGTAATTGCGGTGGGTGTACGAATTAAACAACGTGCAGTTCGAATCATCATGAGGCTACTTAGAGCTTACCTGGGACGGTTTTGGCTCACCTTGGATGGTTGTGTAATTGACCAAACACAGCTAATGATAGCTCTGTTTTCCAATGCTCCATATTTTTTCGAATGAATATTGCTGTTACAAGAACAATCATTCAATTCACTGGACCTAGTCAAGACTCGTGCCATGAGAATGTGAGATCGAAAAAAAACAGTGTTCACACATTTTCGTTTGCACTCTTTCCCATGAAGACCATGACACATCTTCCCACTACTCTCTCTGTTCCGCTTCGGTACAACCCCTTCACAAAACGTATAAAGGGTAATATGGACTTTTGGTCAATTATACGTACTCTCGTATGTATACTTTGTATGTTCAGGGACCCATTTCCTATTTGGCGCCCAACCCCGTCCGGCACAGGCTTGGCCCATTTATGTTTTTTATTGTTTCCTCATTTCCCTTTTTACAAAAAATGGGTACATGGGGATTTGATCCCTAAACCGACTGATGCAATACAAACCACGATAGCCAGGAAGGACACCTACTTTTGTGTGTACTAACTGTTTTTTCAGTCTTTGTTACGTGTGAACTTGCAACACTAAAAAGAGGACTGTTATTTTTGTTTCTGTTATCTTTGGCCGATTTTTACTCAGTTTTTTTTTCTGTTTACTTTTTCTATATCTCCTGTTTTTTTTAATGTGTGAACTTTTTACAATTTTCATGGCTATTTCAAATCCGTAAACTTTCGTTCAGTTTTTTGCTAACCTTCTAGTGAATCTTTTTTCTAATTTCTACAGTTTTTTTTACCAAATCAGTGAACTTTTTTCATTTTTTTGCAACTTTTCAGTAAACTACCTTTTCCTTTTGCCTTTTTCTAATTTCTACAGTTTTTTTTACCAAATCAGTGAACTTTTTTCATTTTTTTGCAACTTTTCAGTAAACTACCTTTTCCTTTTTTCTTTTTTAAATAAAAGTTTTAAGTAACTTTTCTAGACTATGATTTTAAGACAGCATTTATTGTTTTTAGTCCATTCTTTTATATTTATTAAATATGTTAAAACCTAAAATAATAGTTTTATGTACATGCTTAAATTATCATTTTACATATTTTCTTCCTTCAAACCTGGATACTGTGTTGAAAAAAAGACTGATAAATGACAGGGTGTATCGCAATTTGCATACTATATGGAAAGTCATTCTAACTTTGCATGGATGTCTACCATGGGCATGACTACGTGTTGAAAAAAGTCCGGGACATTTTAAGGATTTCCAAAAAACACCATGTTCAACGGATGGTGTTCGGGTAGAGGCCAAACGGACCGTTTGAGAGCACGTTGTTTGACGACATCCTTGAAATGGACCCAATTCTTTTACATGGTCTTGTATGACCAATTCAAGACACCGGGCCAACTTGTTTTGGTTTTCGATAAATTTTGCATTTTTTGGAGTTTTCTCGGTCAAAAAAGCATGATAAATTACCGGAGGTGTCGCAACTTGCATACGGCACCAGAATTCGGTCAAACCTGATATGAGTGCCTAAGATGGCTTACCCATCTGCTTGCAAAATTTGCGGTCATTTTAAGGATGTCCAAAAATAGAACATGCTGAAAGGAGTTTGTTCGGAAAAGCCAGAAGGCTCCGTCAGGGCATGTTGTTTTTCGACATCCTTGAAATGTCTCATTTCTTCCATGGCCTTGTATAACTAATTCAAGGCGCCATGCCAAGCCATTTTGGTTTTCGTTAAAATTTGTATTTATTGGAATTTTCTCGGTCAAAAAGGCTAAGAAATGGCCAGATGTGTCGCAACTTGCATACGGGGTTAGAAATCGTTCAAACCTGACATGGATTCCTGGACATAGAGTTTGTGGATTTGAAAACAAAATTTGCGAATTTAATAAAATGTTAATAAATTGAAGAAACAATTTATGAATAAAAAGTAGTTCATGAATTTTTATAAAGAAAATAAAATGAAAAAAGAAAATAGAAAAAAAACAGAAGGAAAACCGGACAAACGAAAACTGAAAAAAATATAACCAAATAGGCTATCGTTGGTTAGTGTTCTATTTGAAGGAGAAAAAGAAGGTAATTAGACATAATAAGAAACTTGGCTAGTTGGTTATCGTGGTTGCACAACAGAGCTGCCCGACAGAAGCAAGAGGAAGGCTTATCAAACCTACTTCAGCATCTAGATCGCACAATGCTTTCGTTCACTTGATTATATCAGACAAGAAGAAAGCCGTCACGACTAAAGTGAAAGCAGTCACGACAAATTCGAGGATGCTCTGTTCAAAACCCACACACCCCCTGGTTCCTGGTGCCTTTCAGCTTCAGCATGCGACAGGCCGATCAAAATCCAAAGAGAGAGGGCAAAAAAAAAAAAAAAAAACAGAGCTACTGGTTCTAACAGCCGCTCATCCATGGCGAAATACGTGGAGGCTCTGATTCCTGGCCTCTGGCTCTCACATACTATTTTTGGTACCTTTTCAGTTTCGGCAGCACAGAAGACTGATCCCTCTCAAAATCCAAAGAGAAAGGAAAAACAAGGAGGAGAAAACAGAGCTTCGGGCAGAAGCAGAGGCAGTGCTAGCTAATCTGACTACCACCTTTCTAGAGCGGTAGTGGCGGTGGTGGTTGGGTAGTGGTGGTAATCCATGACGGGAGGTTCTTGGAGACGCGCCCTGTACTTGCAGGCGTCGTCGCCGACCTTTGTGGGCCACGCGGGAACCTTTGGCGTCTCGATTGCAGCCTTGTGTTGGGTGTAGTCGGCGTAACCGCCGTGGCGGTCACCGTCGCCGACGATGTCAGCCTTCCGCACGCCGTCGTGGTAGGCCTTGTGCCCTGCCTTGTCGACTGCGGGCGGCGGCTGGTTGTGGTAGGCCGTGGTGTTCTCGTTGCGGTGGCGGTTGGACCGCTCGCCGCCGTAGTCGTCAATCCTGCCGCCGCCGAAGCATGAGCTGAACTCGAAGCACATTTTCTTTGGACTCGCTGGCACTACACCGAGGAGGAGGAGGAGGTTTAGCTGGCTGGCTGGCTGGCTGGCTGGCTGGATTAATGGACTAGCGGGTGGTGGCGGATACGTGTATATATACCTGACGAGTTAGTGTCGCACGTCTGGGACACCAGTTCACACATGAGAAGATGGAGAGAGCCGATGGATGAGACGAGGATCGTCCAACTCCAGCTGAAGCGAACCCACGTCGCCGATCGACAAGGGCACGGTGTGGTCGTCGGGCTCGGGTCGTTCTCCCCCAGTCCAAGTCATCGGGGAATCAGAGGGAGGAGAGAGCCGGGCCGACCGCTTTGGCCTTTGGGATTGGATGGTGGCCTCCGAGAGCGACGCCTCGTGGCCGTCGGTGCCGCGCCGCTGACAGCATCGTTCGATTCATGAGGTAGGTGAAGATGCTGCGGGCGGTACACAACTAGGAAAGATGTTTTCATCAACTACAAAAGCATTCATATTTAAAAAAAATATAAATGCCTTTGTAGTTGATGGAAACATCTTCTCTCCTCAAATTCACATCACTGGGTCGACTAAAATTAATCCTAAAAATGCTAAGTCTAAAACTATTGAACACTAGTGGGTTGGGTCCACTGTAAAATAGGGTCTAGTATATTGTAAATGTACACGTATTTATATACACATGTAATTGTATTCTGATCATCTATATATTAAGACGTGAGGCTGGATGTTAGCCACCCACGCAAAACCCTAAACCTATCTTTCAACTTGGTATCAGACGCCTTGGGGCCGCTGCCGCCGCGAGCTTCCCTCCGCGCCGCCGCCGCGATGTCGTCCTCGGCTCTGTCCGTTCATCAAAACGCGGGCGCTCTCATCTCATCCCCGACCGCCACGATCCCTGCCGCGCTCGCCTTTCCGACGATCTCCATTCGCCTCGCCCGCAATAACTTCATGCTATGGTGGGGCATCGCCAGCACCATTCTTGCCGGTGCCAACCTCCATGGACATCTCGATGGCACCTCGGCGGAACCGGACAAAACCCTCGATGTCGTCCAACTCCAGCTGAAGGGAACCCACGTCGCCGATCCACATGGGCACGGTGTGGTCGTCGGCTCGTGCTCCCACAGTCGAAGTCATCGGGGAATCAGAGGAAGGAGAGAACCGAGCCGAGCGCTTTGGCCTTTGGGGATAGGGTGGTAGCCTGCGAGAGCGACGCCTCGTGGCGGGCGGTGCCACGCCGCGGACAGCATCGCTCGATTCCTGAGGCAGGCCAAGATGCCGTGGGCGGTACACAACAACTAGAGATTGATGAACGCCTTTGTAGTTGATGGAAACATCTTCTCTCCTTGAATTCACATCGCCGGATTGCCGAAAGTAAATCTTGAAAATGAAGTCTAAAACTATTAAACCATAATGGGTTGGTTCCACCGCAAGGAATCTAACCACCTAAGCTACGGTCGGTTCGTAAAAGAGTCGTATTTAGCTATGTTATTACTTATTAAACACGATTTGGATATTTACATTTTGAAATACCGAACTGCACATGCCAAACGGTATGTGTATACCTGATGTAACAAAGTTACGCCACACAATAATTTGTAGAATATCAAACTTCCTAGAAAATTTGAATAAGAAAACCAAATTGTTTTGGAGGTGAAAGTACCGAAGGCGTCCGACCTTATGATTTAACGAAATACAATCAAAATTTACGCTAGTTCGAATATGAATTCGGACTAAGCAACCACGCGCTCGACCACAAGCTACGCCATGACCTGGTGGTGCTCCTTTTCATCTGCCCGGAGACGATCCTAACATTAGAAGTCGTGAGATCGACTGTGGTTACTGCGTCGGCGGGGAAATTTGGCTTCAACAGGGGGCCGAAGAGGAAGAGCACGGTTGTGTTGTAGACGCGCGCCACCTACTGTGGAGTGGTAAATGTGCCATGCTGCGCGCACCTTGTGTCTCCGTTATGGATCTCCGCTGTAAACTTGCCTCACGACCAGTGTCAGATACCGTGGTACTTCGGCAGCGGCTACCACATCAGAGACGTGGGTTGGTCAGGAGCTGTGAGGGCTTGGAGCTACAGCTGGGAGGCGGTGACGAAACTTGGGAAGATGACTGTGTTGGCATCGGAGATGATAACGTGGGGCAAGAGGGGCACACACGGTCCATACGGGGAGCATTGGGGGAGGCGTTACCTCAAGCTCGAAGAAGGCGGCAGCGATGGCCCGAATCGATGACGGCAGAGGCTCGAATCTAGGACGACGATTGGGAAAATGGGCGAACAATTGGGTGGGCTAGGGTTTCGGTGCAGTGGTGCCTGGTTTTATAGCGGACGGACCAATTGGACGATGCGTCGGTCGCCACGGCATGAATGTGCGAGGGACCAGTCTCCGCCTTTTATACTAAGAATGGTCTCTTTCACGGTAAAATAAGCCAGAGAGGAAAATTTGGGAGAATTGAAATCTACTTTAAAGGGATGATTGGTTTACGGAACCTTTTAGCTGGATCTTAATCCGCAAACCATAAAGGTTTCTGCAAAGATAGCATTTGCTCATCTGCTGGAGATTAGGTTATAAAGTATGGAGAAGACGCTATCTGGGCAATTTCAAGTGATCTTCCCTCGTCATGTTTAAGTCAGCTACTGCGTCGCGGACGGCGAGAGACTGACCGTTGCCGGGGTACCCACTTATTTGCCGTAACAGAAGTTTCCAATGAAGACAGGTTTTGTACTTTCCAGTGTCATTCTGCCATATATGTCCCCATGCATACGGACTAACAAGTTTCCCAATGAAGATAGACTCCTCTCTTTTTTTTTGGTCAATTTTTTTTTGGCCAGGCACAAACCGAATTCTGGTGGCAGAAACATGGCTAGTTTTAATTAGGTTCAGTTAACATCCTTGTGATCTTCTGGAGAATATCCTCGTTTCCCTAATAATTGATAAGTTCGATGGACTGGGTCATGACATTGACTCGTGATGAGAGACCGAAATTTTGTGTGACTACACTTGGTTCCTTAATTTGAACGTGCCTTTCCATGGAAGACCATTCACCTGTACTGGGACTAGTGTCTAAGTTTTTCAGATAATGCTCTCCGGTGGTCAGTGTCACGCCTTACCATCTTTCCGGTTTACTTCTTTTTTGTGATAATAATATTTCTGGTTTACTTACATCTGTAATTAACTGAGATCATTCCTCCCAGTTTTGTACTCCCTCCATCCCAAAACAAGTGACTCAATTTTGTACTAACTTTATACTAAAACTAGTACAAAGTTGAGTCACTTATTTTGGGACGAAGGGAGTATGTTTTTCCGACGCCATCTTTTTGCTTTTTTTTTTCTTGTTACTTTCATCATTTGGACCTCCATAAGAAAGTGATGTCATAAACTTCCAAGAAAAATAACAAATATGACGTCAGAAACATCTGACACACTTGCCAGAAAATAGAGAACAAAGCACATCAAACGGATACTTCACCTTTTCTTTGTTGTTGCATTCCATGTGCCGCTGGCTTTATTCTCCTACACGCTTGGTGGAATCTGATGCCCTCTCTCCTGTTCTCACTAGATATGCCGAAATGATTGACCATCCGCTCAACTATATACTTAATCAAGAAGAAAACAAAGGGAGGTTACATTCGGTAGAAAGGGGAGAACCAGAATTGGATTGGGAACAAATTGCAGGGCGCCACCATGGATGGGCATGAATATGCTCCGAAAAGTTAATTAGAACTCAATCTATGGAGGCAATTGTCCACCAAAAGTCCTCGTTGTCGGTGATTGATGCCAGTTGTTATGGAATACGTAGTAGAAAATGGTTAATTTCTTGTTTACTCGCCCAAGATCTTGCTCAGTAATCATATGTAAATAAAACCATCTCCCAGCTGGGAGATCGAACATTTGGATTTTGCATGATGGAGATTTCATTTTATATTATATGCAGGTGGAATTGGATCGAACATCGCATGGCGATTGCCCGTGACAAACTAGAATTAAATTGTAATATTTTACAAAACTGAAGTTGTATCTTCTGTAAAATTGTGTGGTACTTTTCATGTTGTTCTTCAGTTAATTAATTAAACATGCTTCTGCCGTTATTTTAAAGGGGTATATTTTAAGCCGGGTCATAAAGCACACAGGCTTTTGTGGAAATGTATATCACCTACTTAAAGGTAATATTGGAAATTCTCTATATTTTACTATTATTTGTAATTAAAAAGAAGTAGTGCACTTTAGAATTAGGGAACAACTAGTTGGATACAGAACGATCACTGTTTCGATGGAATATCTATGTTTCACTATATGATCACTTATGCAAGTGCACATGAGCAAAGGAAACATTTTTTACGTGATTACTCGTCTAATTAAACTGACGTGTAGATCCTCCAAGAATGAGTGTTATTGTCTGATTGGACATATCTTCACAAGATAGACCTTTTGTCTTTGAAAGAAGCTCTATTATTAATCTTAAAATAACCCCAAGTTCCACTTTTGTTTGGGGTGGAATATCTCAATCAAAAATCCTATGAAATCAGGATAAATTCCAAGGGATATCTTTTTGTTTTTGCGAATAAATTTCTCTGACAGACCTAACGAATTGGATTTCTTGTGAATATTTGTTTTGTATATTATGTGAGGGAGAAATTGGATCAAACTTTGCCTAGTGATTGCTCGGGCTGAACTAGGGAAAAGGTGTAATGTTCTGAAATAGAGAAGTCATTTCATTAAAATAGTTAGTGATATTGCCCCACATAGGAAAGTTAGTGGTATTCGAGTTCTTTCCCAGTTAATTAAGTATACATGTTAACCATTATTATTGAGGGGGGGCTTGTTTAATGGCAGCATAGAGTGTACTTTTTAGAAAGTGTATATCACCTAATTAAAGATTGTCAATGGTGAAAAATTGAAATCTTTTATGCTCATAGAGAAAATTCAAAGATGTAGAAAACACTACATCACAACATGGATGCAACAACACATAATCTGCCGGGAGAATGGACTGAAGACGGCGGATAAACTACCAACAGAGAGTTTCTCCCGGCAGATAGAACTGCCACAAGAACGGCTGCCGAGGATTAGTTGTCCCGGCAGATAAACTATTACCGGCAGTATTTCTGCCCTGTCAATTGTATTTGCCGGCAGTTCTGGTTCTCCCAGCAGATTGGTCCTGGCATGGGAACTAGAGTTACTGGCAATAAAACTGCCGGCACAAACATGTTAACCCAGCAGTTAATATGCCATCACATTGATTTCATTAGCAATTTTATTTTGGGCAATAGATCCCTATTTTAGTATACATTCAACATGCTCAGACAATCAGAACAAATCTCACAGATTATACTTCCGTTTCAATGGAAGTTATATATGGGCCTCATCCAAAGTTCATTAGATAAGCACAACAGACCAAATACATATGTTTCAAGAAGATACATGTATGAAACGACAAATGTGGTATCACAAAGGAAAAGGGACGAGCTTCTAGATGTACCACACAACCAAAATGAGCATACATCAGCTTATGTGCTAAAACAACCACCAAAATGAGCAGAAAAAATAGGATGGACGCCTTACAGATCCAGCCAAACCTCCAACACCTTCAACATCTTGTCAAACCTTCAAGAGATGCGTTCAAGGCCTTAGTTATAACTTTTACCCGACATGGATGGCAGCATGATCTTAGAATTGGCCCTCCGGCAATCTAGGCGTCATACAAACTCATTGTCTTGTATTTCGCCTTCTTTTATGTTTTTAGCTTGGATTTGGTTTGGCTGTGTGCTTCTCAGTTATGCAGAGGCCGGGTGTAGCTTAAACTTTTAAGTAATAAAGTGCCCTTTATCGAAAAAAAATTATAATGCTGAGCTGGAAAACATGAAGTGAAATTAGAGATTAGTCCAGAGTGCATCTGCATGCTAAATAATCACTAGTTAAATAAAAGTATGCAACTAATAAAGGCACAATCTAGTTCTTCTATCTATCAGCAAAAAGACCACTCTTATGAGCAGAGGAGGGGCAGCTCAGCATCAGCATCACCACCATTAGCATAGCATGTAGAGGAGGGTTAGCAAAGTAGAGGACAGGAAAAGGAGTAGCATCAGCAGCAACACAACATCAGTCTCCCCATTTACCATTTTAATTGTTTCTTCTTATTCGTGCTTAAAGAAAATGAAGTTTCAAAACAATTTAGGCAATAGCTAGCCGCACATAGAACATCCCCTAACACATGACATAACCAAATTTTCTTCTAATTTCCTAAGTGACATGTGAAGTCCGCAGAACTGAAATTCAGATATGATTCTACAAGCTCAAGTTCATGATTGTTTGATCTAGGTCATTCACTTGTCGTCCATCAACCGATATCAGAACATTTCAAGACCTCGTCACCTCATTATTTCTTCTACCGCTTTTCTCTTTTTCTTCCATCCGCCCATTGCCATTGCATCTTCTAATCAGTCATCCATGTCACTTTCTCCTCCCTGGGTCATTCGTTTGTATGAAGTTATGTACCTTCACACGAGAGCCAGAATAAGAAATTTGCACACAAAGAGCACACATGCTTGTCTTTGCAAAGATAAAAAGAAGTATCGAAAGTACACAAAAATAGGAGATGGTGGCTGCAGCTCACATATAATTTAGACTTGATGTCATATATCTTCCAGACAATGTATATGGCTCAAATATGCAAAACACCTTCAGTTCAATTATTTTCCATCGGCAGCTTTTGAAATCTAAATCATGGAACGACCCTCTGTAACTCTAACAGCCAACGTAAGCTATTTTCTAATATAAGATACTCCCTCCATTTTTTGTATGCAAGGCCACAAACCAATATTACAGGTACCAAGATAAACATTAATGTCGGTTTAAGGCAATGTTGAAAGCTAGCTTTTCTCTTCGTTTGACGTTTCAATTAATGTGCATTTTTCTCTCCAACACACAACAAGTAAACCATCTCACTCCTCATTGGTTGATTAATGCAGCACATGCAAACCAATCTTCTCACCACACATGCATGCAAGGGATATTAATGTTCTTGGTTGCTAGTACGAGGCAAACCCAAAATTTTTGCCTCGATTAATGTTAGTGGCCTTATATAACTGCAAAATGTAATTTTGATAGTGGCCTTGTATACAAAAATAGAGGGAGTATTACAATAACTTTGAGTCCGGTTCTCACTATTGTAGGATTATCTGTTTATATAATTACTACTGTAGGATTATCCACTTACATATAAGTTAATCATTGTCTTTGCAGGATCAGAGGAACAAATTTAGGAAAATGAACTCTCTACAAATTAATTGTTCATGAACAAGCTCCAGACTGAACCAGAAAATAGAACAGGGAAGCAAAGAATAAAGGAAATGCATATCACGTGAACATGGCTCAAACCAGAGTACTAGCCACCGCAACATAGTGCATCAGGCTCAAATAGCACTAGTGCAAAAAGGGCCATTTGTCTCGGTTCGTTAGGGCAATTTGTCCAGGTTGGGGACCGGGACTAAACGGTCGATACAAATACCCTAGACCATTAGTCCCGGTTCTTATACCAACCGTGACAAATGGCCCACCACGTGGCAGTTGTGGCTTGCGCTGACAGGGGGGCCTTTTGTCCCGGTTTGTAGCACCAACCGGGACAAATAAGCTTCCACGCGTCAGCACTTCAGGGGTTAGGGTTTATGTTTTTTTTCTTCTGAGGGGGGGGGGGGTTGTGGGTTTTGTATGGTTAATTTAGGGGTTTCATATATTGTGTTAGCTAGCTAATAGAGAGAAGTGTCCTCTCTTATCTCCGTGCATGCTCATATAACAATGCATCATCATAATTAATAATAAATCATCATCATCGTTGTCATAATAAAAAATTCGTACCCATCATCATCGTCATCTCACAACTTCTACTCGTTGTCATAATAACAAGTCCTGCTCATCATCATCGTCATAGTCATCTAACAAATTCTTAGCACATGATCATAAGTAGCCAGACTTAATTAAGTACACCCTCTCTAAGGTGAAATAGCATAAAATAAGATAGGCCCTGAATCTCCATTATGGAGAATGCAGATTATCATGTCTCCAATTCTTGGCTTTCGCACAATGTCACTTCCATATAGCTGCCAACGACTGACCATACATTTCTTCCAATCTTTGGTTGTCAAGTCTTCATTGGATTTAGAAATCCTGTATGGACAGTTATGTGTAGGATGATGACCTGACGAGTACGGGAATAAGCTCATAACATTGAGGTGATCTTTCTGAAACATCAGATGAGGCACACAATCCGAAGGGATTTTCTGTTGAAAAACATAGTAATAACTTTGTAGTTTGTAATGTAGTTTAGTTTTAGAAGAATTTATGCAAAAGATGATCGGCCACAAATCTTACCATGACATCTCCATGGATGTTACCGTAGCTCAACACGTGCACTAGTGGCACGTATTGACCATAATGTGCAGGAGTTTTAGCATAGGTATTGTAACGCTCAAAATCAGAAAGTAACGAGACAAGATGATTTTTCTTCTGACAAGTTAATTCCGCACCATCAGTATAGTGGGTTCTGTCTACCATCTTCCGTATATTTCTTGAAGAATGGAAATAAGCTGTCTATTATTTTGAAAGACACAACATAAATTACTTAATAAATATGTTTTAGAAACTCACATAGAGGTAGAACTGGAAGCGTATCAACAAGGACCCACATGCCATCGTCATCATCACCAAGGTCAAATGTGACATTGATGTCTACACACGCTTCTACTCTTGTAGACTACGTTGGGCCTCCAAGCGCAGAGGTTTGTAGGACAGCAGCAATTTCCCTCAAGTGGATGACCTAAGGTTTATCGAACTTAGGGAAGTAGAGGTTGAAGATGGTCTCTCTCAAGCAACCCTGCAACTAAGATACAAGAAGTCTCTTGTGTCCCCAACACACCTAATACAACTAGGAGTTGTATAGGCGCACTAGTTCGGCGAAGAGATGGTAAAATATGGATGATAGGAGTGGGAAAGCAAAGTAATATAAATCTGTAATAAAAAGTGCAGCAAGCAAACAAGTGGTAAACGTGAGCACAAATGGTATTGCAATGGTGGAAACAAGGCCTAGGGATCATACTTTCACTAGAGGTAACTCCCAACAACATTAACATAATCGAATCACATGATATTTCCCATAAAACATGCAATGGAGACGCACCCGGAGGTCATTCCTCCGTGGTCAAGAGAGGACGAGAATTATGTAGGGCTACAAAAGCACACCTCAAAGTTCGTAGTTCTCAATCTAAGGATTTCCCAATGTCACCGCGGCCATCCAAAGAGAGTCCCACAATCACCACAACATATCTAAAGAATAGTCAAAGACAAGCACCAAGAGACTCTCAATCTTCAATCAACACACAAGAGAGGAAATCACTCATGAAAATATTTTTCTAATCCATGTCCAATAGACCGCTGTCACCTTGGTCTCGGGGATTATACTAGATAAAGATAAGTGAGTACATCAATCCAATACATAGAGGAAGGGGAAATATCATGGGATCACCCTAGATTAACATAGCCTATGATCACAACGAAGATCACATCATGGGAGAGAGAGATAACCACATAGCTACACGTACGAGCCCTAGGCCCCGGAGAAGACTACTCACACATGGACATGGTGAGGAGGAGATTGATGATGGTGTTGATGGAGAGGTGCAGCCCCGCGAGGAGGAGATGGCCGGCGGCAGCCACGGAGGCGGCGGCGGCCCTAGGGGCAGCGGCTCCTTGGCCCCCTTTCTTCCTTGTGGATGGTGCTGTAATGGTGCTGGTCCTCCCCTCCAAGACGGTGGCTCGGGAGGAGGAAAATTCGTGGCCCTTGGTGAACTAGGTTTTCTCTCTTTATATAGACTCTCGGATTCCCGTCATCAGATTTTGGGCCTCAGTAAAACGGGCTTTACTCGGCCGTTCGGACTCCGATTTGGACAAATTTTATATCCAGAAGCATCGCCTCGAAATTCCCCACAACTTTCGATACTAGACTTTTTCCGTTTGACGTCGTCTTCGGGCTGGAACGTGACCATCTTTAAAAAACATTCTCAGACAGATTTCAGGAAAGTCAGAGTCCAACTCCAATACGACTCCTTTGCGTTTTGGTCAATTTCCAAGTAATTCCTACACAATAAAGTGTAAAACAAGAACATTGTGCACTTTTGCAACCATTAGTAGGTTAGTCCAAATATGATCAAAAAAGTGTATGGAAGTGCATAAATATCATAGCAATATCACACAAAAGAGGCATGGAGCAAGCAGAAATTATAGATACGTTTTGGACGTATCAACATCCCCAAGCTTAATTCCTGCTCGTCCTCGAATAGGTAAATGATAACAAGCATAATTTCTGTGGTGACATGCTATTAACCATATAAGGACCTTTCACAGTCACATGACAAAAGCTTACTGAGACAATGGATCTGTAGTAATTAAGTTGCCTCATGAGAAAATCACAAAGAACTGAAAGTTTTACAATATGATACTGAAACATCAAATATATTTGTAGTGAGCATGGTGTGCAAATATGACAAAGTGATATCTCGCTTGCCCCCTTTAGTGAAGCAAAACATAAATGCAGGGGCACCTCCAAAGTTTAAGTGACGACTAGATACAATGATTTCAGAATAAACGATATCATAATCATGCAAAAGACAATGGTACTTTGGGACAATGCACATTACACTCAGAATGACAATCATGCTCTCAATAGTTGGTGCTTTAAAGAAAGAAGGTGGAGACTCTCGAACCGTGGCTTTTGATGGCAAGGTTGACCCGTGGTCGGAAACAAAAACTAAACATGTACCAGAGCTCTTGGTTGTAAAAACAGAGGTAATAATTATATTTTTAGAATATGCATATTTCATCAATGAATGCTAGCAGATAACTCAATTACTTCTTGAGCTGGACAAGTTTTCGAGGAACGGCTCCCGAATGAGGACGATCACATCCTCTTAATCTCCTTTGTTTATCACTGCTAAAGTCTTCTGATTTCTCATGAACAAAGCGTGAAGGAGGGTTTGCTTGTTGTATTATTTTTGAGCCGGGCGCACTCTTTGGCAGTTCCTTCTCGTATTAGGGGTTTGCACATTAGACATGCAATCCCGGGGTGAAGCTTGTCCAACTTAAAAAGATCATGAATTAACTACTACTTCCTCATGAGCTAAACAGAGGCACAAAAGAGAAATGCTTCTTTTGAATAATTTCGAGATGGTACATGAAAGTATTCGTTAGGAATGGCAGGTAAATACCATGTATAGGAAGGTATGGTGGACTCATATGGCATAACTGGTTTAAAGGATTTTGGATGCACAAGCAGTCAGTCCGCTTAGTACAGGCGAAGGTTAGCAAAAGACTGGGATCGACCAACTAAAAGAGCAATGATGGTCATAATCATGCAGAGCGACAAAGCAACATTGAATCGGGCATGGAAGTTATATCGCTACTCAGAAATTAATGATCATCAAGGCTTGATAGACTTTCTTTACAGTCTTAAATATGCGTGAGCATATGCCAAGTCAATCAAAATAAATTCTTGAAGGAAGATATCACTAAACCATACCACATCATAGGAAAACAAATCATGTTGGTACTCCAATAACACATTGAGAACCCCCCAGCTATTTGAGACTAACCATAAGAAAACATGAACTACTAAGCACCATTATGCACATAGCATTTTTATCACAGACATATCAACCAGTGCAACAGAAGCCAACTCTCTTAACAAGATAAACATGATAACTAAAGAGAGTTCCAGCGACCAACTAAACAAAAGCTCTTCAAAAAGTAAAGCATGAAAACTAAGAGCTAAGCATGACATTAGCTATTGAAAGACCAAGAACATACACAACAAAGATAGACATGAAAATTCTATGTTGTGTTCTAGGTTGAAGTGGAGCGTGTTTCTCTCCCACACAAAGAAAGCTGAGTTCCAACTCGTTATGAAAAGCAAGCAAAACTAAATAAAACTAAAAGGGAAACTAAAAGCAAGACGCTCCAAGCATACCACATAACACATGAAGTAATAAAAGTATAGTGGAACGAAAGACGAACTGATAATGTTGATGGAGAAGGGGATGCACGGGGGCATCCCCAAGCTTAGACGCTTGAGTCTTCTTGAATATTTCTTGGGGGTGCATGGGGGCATCCCCAAGCTTGAGCGTTTGACACTCCTGAATCTTTTTATCATCTTCCCTCGCACACTTGAAAACTCCCTTCATACATAACTCATCATAATCTGATTAGCGAGGTTAGTACCCTTAATAAAATAATTTTTCCTTGCTGGAAATAAGGACATTATTGAAGTTCTACTGTTTCTCAAGATTGCCAAAAGGTTTTTGCGAAGAAAAAGCAAGCTCAAGGTTTGCAAAACGAAGGAAAGGCAAAACAAGACAGAATCTGTGAAAAACAGACCAGCAGGTAGTAAATAATTTTTTCGGGGCACTTCTGCAACTCAAATAAAAAAACTCAGAACAGACGCCCGAAAGACAATTGTATAGAGCACGCTGTCAAAAAAATTCAGACCAGAAAGATGATCTGGTGATTTTATACGAATTTTTCTGTCCAAGGACAGAATCTGTTTCCTGGACAGCACGTCACAACTTTTGAACTTTCTTGCAATCAGAGGCTACACTTGGCACAAAGCTGAAAAGTAAAGATACAATGATGATGCTACTGTAGTAACAAACATCAAGACACAACAAAAGCAAAATAAAATTTTATTCGTTGTGGGCTGCCTCCCAAAAGCGCTTTCTTTTGTGCCTTTAAGCTAGGCGTGAGACTTTAATGATGCTCTCGTAGGAATAAGAGTTGAAGAGCAAAAGAGAGCATCAAGAAGCAAATATCAAACACATTTAAGCCTAACATGCTTCCTATGCATAGGAATATTGCAATAGAATAATTCATTGAAGTACAAAGCAATAAGCATAGGAAGACAAAACAAGTGCAGCTTCAAAAGCTTCAACATAAAGAGAGGGAACTTGATATTATTGCAATATCTATAAGCATATGTTCCCTTTTCATAATAATTTTCAGTGGGATCACGAATAAACTCAACAATATAAGCATCACATAAAGCATTGTTACCATGATCCACATGCAAAAAGGTACTCTTACTCTCCTCATAAGCATAATCTTTCTCATTGGTAATAGTGGGAGTAGGACTATCATAAACAACTTGAACACTATAGATTAATTGTGTATTAGGAAGATGGTGTTCAACAAGGGAGTAATTCCCTCCATGATTATGACAAGTTTCATACAGATAATTTCTCCTTATGTCATAGGTACCTTTATAATCACTATAGATTGGAGTTATAACATCATCATGGTAGAGAAGAGCATTATCATTGCTAGCAACTATATTTGTAAACATGTTGTGTTTATTCTTACTAGCAAAAGAATTATCAATTATCACATCACTAGTGGGTAAAGGATTTGCAATCCTATCATCCCCAAGCTTAGAGCTTTCAATATCATCACTTTCAGAATTGGTACCAAAAAGATTTTCAAGATCATAAGTAGCATTATCATCATTTTCCCAATCACAATAAGTAACATGCATATCATAATCAAAATCATATTCAATAGTACCTACGGACGTATCATCAAGATGATAATTAAGGCAATAAACTTCACCTTCTTCTTTAAACTTACAACCGTTAGGATAAAAGTTGATGGGAGGAATATGCTCAAGCCACGTTGATACCCATTCTTCTTCCTTCTTGCTCCTCTTCCTCCTCCTCTTCTTTTTCTTCTTCTTCACCTTAGGAGGGGGTGGTTGGAGATGAAGTTTCTCCACATATCCTGGTTTATCATTAGAAACAATAGGGGAAACTTGGGAGAAACTCTCTTTTTTATTAGCAGAAATATAAGAGACATTTTTATACTTTGGTAAAATTCCCTCCTTTCTAATCTTACTTATGTAATCATTTTCATGGCAATTAACAACACAATAGAGATGGCAATTTTGCAAAGTGTTTTTTATTCCTATGGCATTAACATCTAGCCATGAAGTCTTTTCTGATAACTCTTCACACATCAAAAATAACATAAGCTCATCATAAAGATCAGAGGTGATCATGTTATCACACAACTGGTTAACAGTTATGTTTTGAAAGTGCATGCATTGAAAATAAAGTGACCCTCTATGCAGCAAAGTTCACAAGTAAAAGGATAAAGGTCACACAATTCTCTAGCAATTTCATTTAAGTCTTTGATCCAAGTGATTGTTCTTTCATGCTTATGTTGCTTACAATACTTCTCTTCTTCAATCATAGGCCTTTCAAAAGGTCTATCCACTCCACAAAAATTAACACGCTTATATAAAACTTCATTTTTAGGAATTGGATCATGCATGTTGCAATCATCATGAACAATTTCATTTTCTTTGCAAATCTCTTTAAAAGGTTCATGATGCTTGACCCAATCCTCCTTAGGCATATTAAGATGTGAAGCAAAAGATTTGAGGAAATCAACAAGGAGTTGAGAATCAAGCCCAAACTTAGCACTAAACTTATTAAAACTTGTAGTTTCAACAAAGGACTTAATGCAATCATACTCATAAACTATACCTGACTCTTTACCTTTGTCGATCTCCCAATCTTCAGTGTTGCGTTGAATTCTTTCAAGGAGTTCCCATTTAGCATCAATCTTTTCGTTTGTGAAAGAACCCATAGAGGAAGCATCGAGCAAATCTTTATCCTGTCGAGAGAGCCTCGCATAGAAATTAGTAATAATCATATCTTTGGGGAGCCCATGGTTAGGACATTTTAGCATTAACATTTTCAGTCTCCCCCAAGCTTGAGCTATGCTCTCTCCGTCATGAGGATATAAATTATAAACATAATTCCTATTCTCATGGACTTCATGAAGAGGATACAACTTGGAGTAAAAGAGAGACTGGATCTCTTCCCAATCCAGCAGGTGAGAGTCATCTAGCAGCCTATACCATTCCAATGCTTTTCCTTTCAGGGACAAGGCAAATAATTTCCTCATGACTCCATCTCCTGCCAAACCTGAAATCTTAAACAACTCACAAAGTTCTGTAAGTTTCAACAAATGAATACTAGGATTGACTGTCCCATCATAGCGATCATTAATAATTATTTCAATTATCCCAAGTGGTATTTTGAACGGGATACATTCAGTAGGTGGAGGAGACTTCTCTACCACGGTTGTGGTAAAGCGGCTTTCCCCAAGCAGCGAATTAAGAGCGCGGTTTTCCATAAACATAACTAGTGAAACTAAAAACAAGAAACGAAAAAGATTTAATTGCAAGATCTAAAGATATACCTTCAAGCACTCGCTTCCCCGGCAACGGCGCCAGAAATAGCTTGATGTCTACACACGCTTCTACTCTTGTAGACTATGTTGGGCCTCCAAGCGCAGAGGTTTGTAGGACAGCAGCAATTTCCCTCAAGTGGATGACCTAAGGTTTATCGAACTCAGGGAAGTAGAGGTTGAAGATGGTCTCTCTCAAGCAACCCTGCAACTAAGATACAAGAAGTCTCTCGTGTCCCCAACACACCTAATACAACTAGGAGTTGTATAGGTCCACTAGTTCGGCGAAGAGATGGTAAAATATGGATGATAGGAGTGGCAAAGCAAAGTAATATAAATCTGTAGTAAAAAGTGCAGCAAGCAAACAAGTGGTAAACGTGAGCACAAATGGTATTGCAATGGTGGAAACAAGGCCTAGGGATCATAATTTCACTAGAGGCAACTCCCAACAACATTAACATAATCGAATCACATGATATTTCCCATAAAACATGCAATGTAGACGCACCCGGAGGTCATTCCTCCGTGGTCAAGAGAGGACGAGAATTATGTAGGGCTACAAAAGCACACCTCAAAGTTCGTAGTTCTCAATCTAAGGATTTCCCAATGTCACCGCGGCCATGCAAAGAGAGTCCCACAATCACCACAACATATCTAAAGGATAGTCAAAGACAAGCACCAAGAGACTCTCAATCTTCAATCAACACACAAGAGAGGAAATCACTCATGAAAATATTTTTCTAATCCATGTCCAATAGATCGCTGCCACCTTGGTCTCGGGGATTATACTAGATAAAGACAAGTGTGTACATCAATCCAATACATAGAGGAAGGGGAAATATCATGGGATCACCCTACATTAACATAGCCTATGATCACAACGAAGATCACATCATGGGAGAGAGAGATAACCACATAGCTACACGTACGAGCCCTCGGCCCCGGAGAAGACTACTCACACATGGACATGGTGAGGAGGAGGTTGATGATGGTGTTGATGGAGAGGTGCAGCCCCGCGAGGAGGAGATGGCCGGCGGCAGCCACGGAGGCGGCGGCCCTTGGGGGCGCGGCGGCGGCGGCGGCCCTAGGGGGCGGCGGCGGCCCTAGGGGGCAGCGTCTCCTTCGCCCCCCTTCTTCCTTGTGGATGGTGCTGTAATGGTGCTGGTCCTCCCCTCCAAGACGGCGGCTCTGGAGGAGGAAAATTCGTGTCCCTTGGTGACCTAGGTTTTCTCTCTTTATATAAACTCTCGTATTCCCGTCATCAGATTTTGGGACTCAGTAAAACGGGCTTTACTCGGCCGTCCGGACTCCGATTTGGACGAATTTTATATCCAGAAGCATCGCCTCGAAATTCCCCACAACTTTCGCAACTAGACTTTTTCCGTTTGACGTCGTCTTCGGGCCGGAACGTGACCATCTTTAAAAAACGTTCTCAAACAGATTTCAGGAAAGTCAGAGTCCTACTCCAATACGACTCCTTTTGCGTTTTTGTCAATTTCCAAGTAATTCCTACACAATAAAGTGTAAAACAAGAACATTGTGCACTTTTGCAACCATTAGTAGGTTAGTCCAAATATGATCAAAAAGTGTATGGAAGTGCATAAATATCATAGCAATATCACACAAAAGAGGCATGGAGCAAGCAGAAATTATAGATACGTTTTGGACGTATCAGACATACATACCCTCCTGAAAATCATATGCCTTGCACAGTGCTCTCCAGTTCGAGCAACCAAAATGGGTTACGCTCTCCGAATTGTATAGCTTTACAAGAAAATTATAATCATGATGGGTCCTGAGATGAATTTGCTTTGTTTCCATACTTTCATGATCTTCGAAATCCAGATGCTCCAAGACATAGCGTCTTGCATGGCATGGGATAAGCTAGTCGAATTGTAAAAGACGAAAATTACACATTAAAAAGAAAGCATAAGTCATGCTTAATTACCAAACAAGACTTGTCGTGTTGCATACTGTCTCATAATCGAAGGCCTCATCGAGCTTAACACTGAAGTATCGATCGTCTACCAGGTGTGGCCTATCGCACTGACCCCGGTCGTCGCCGCACTAGTCGCACGCTGGGATCCTATCGTCATCGTCAGACGACGACATTTCCTACATATTGGTTGAAAATATAAACAAAAACATTTCAAAATATCTTAATTATAGGACTCATATATATAGACATGGAGATTTGGTTGGACTCCAGTTTAAGCATTCAATAAGCAAAACTAAATCATCTCTTGCGTCCGTACATCGTCGAATATTATCACTAATACATCTCGAATAGTATCATACATATAGCATCACTAATTAATTAATAAAGCTAAAACCCTAGCGAACGACGGGTATCGACGCAGGCGATGGACACCCAAAGAGAAGGAACCATCATATGATCATAGCTCCAGTTTGATCCCTGAAGAACCTACCATGTATTGTCGAACCTGCCTGCAACGCAACCATGTAGCGACGGACGTGTTCGTCCTCCTCGCTGACACGGTGACGTACAACCTCCGCGGGGTCCTCAAGCCTCCGCACTGTCACTGGCCCGCGCGCCCGCCACCAAAGAAGCTTAGGGTCAACAACGGGTTGGCTCCTTATCAAGCTGCGCCTACCGGAAGGAAGCATCTCCCAATACCAGCCCGGCGGAGCCCAGTCCCGAACATGACCCCTCTGATCAAGCAGGCCTCCATTGAGTCGACGACGAGGATGCGGGATAGGCATCGTCGACGTCGATGCGGGAATAAGTGTTTGAACTAAAAGAATAAACTAGTTCTATTACTTCAACTGGTTCAACTAATAAGCACTTACTATAAATAAAAATAAACTAGTTCTACTAATTTTACTAAGAATTAGTTCTACAAATAGTTGAACTAAAAGAATAAACTAGTTCTATAAAATTAAACTAGTTTTACTAAGAATAAAAAATAGTTATATTAACTAGTTCAACTAATAAGCACTTACTATAAATAAACTGAACTATAGTTCTTACTAAAAATAAACTAGTTTTACTAAAATTAAACTAGTTCTACTAAAAATAAACTAGTTCTATTAATTCAACTAGTTCAACTAATAAGCACTTACTATAAATAAACTGAACTAGTTCTTACTAAAAATAAACTAGTTTTACTAAAAATAAACTAGTTCTATTAATTCAACTAGTTCAACTACATTCTATCACTAAAACTATAAAAAACTATAAAAACAGAAAATTCATCTAATATTTGTGTATATAACTAAGTAAAAAATTTAAAATTCATCTAACATTTGTATAACTAAAACTAAAATTACAGAGAGGAGGGGATCGGGGGCCGGCGGCGCTCACAGGGCGACGACGTCAGGGCACGGGCGGCGCGGGCACGGGCGGCGCGGGGGCAGACGGCCGGCGGCGAGACGGGGACGGCGACGACGAGGCAGGGCGACGGCGGTGGGGACGGCGACGACGAGGCAGGGCGACGGCGAGGTCGGGACAGAGGCGGCGAAGGCGAGGTCGGGGCAGAGGGGACGACGGCGAGCTCAATCGGTGGGCAGCCTGGCGGCGTTGGCCTGGGAACTGACGATGGCAATATGAAAATCTCCCAAGGGCTGCTTATATAGCAGAAGTATTGGTCCCGTTTCGTGGCACCAACCGGGACCAATTCCCCCCTTTAGTCCCGGTTGGTGCCACCAACCGGGACAAATGACCAGTTTTCAGCAGCCCAGAGGGCGGGAAAAAGAGGCCATTGGTCC
>LR738711.1:41626288-41666279 GCA_902687465.1 Secale cereale
GTGGCACCAACCGGGACTAAAGAGGGGCATTGGTCCCGGTTGGTGCCACGAACCGGTACCAATGCGCCCATTTAGTCCCGGTTCGTGCGACCAACCGGGATCAATGGTCCCGTGTTGCCCGTGGATGGCCAAAAAATTTAGTCCCACCTGCTAGTTGAGAGGGGCTCGTAGTGGTTTATAAGCACCACTGTCGCACCTCTCTTGAGCTCCTCTCCATTGCAGGCTTACGGGCCTAATTTGACACTGCTATGCCTGTGGGCCTACTGGGCCTTCTGCGGGCCTGAATCTTGGCCCACTCTTGGGTTTCTATTCGTATTCGGGCCGTGGTGGCTCATTAGGTGGCGTTTTTTCCCATTTTTTCTTTGCTGCTTTATTTTTGTTTATTTTATTAAAGTTTGTTTATTTTACTTTATTAAAGTTCATTTTGTTTTTACTTATTTATTTTATTTTATTTTTTACTTTTTTATTTATTTTTTTGAACTTATTTGAACTACAAAATACTTACTGTTGCTATTTTTGTTTATTTTATTAAAGTTTGTTTATTTTACTTTATTAAAGTTCATTTTGTTTTTACTTATTTATTTTATTTTATTTTTTACTTTTTTATTTATTTTTTTGAACTTATTTGAACTACAAAAAATTTTTGTGTTCAAAATGCACAATTCAAAGCAACATCATCAATTTTCAACCATTTCTGACTTCATTTGCTATTTTTCATGCATTTACTGATTTTTTGAGCTAAATGACCCTGAAATTGAAAACCATTTCAAATGAACTCTGAAAAGGTTGAAAGTTGGCATGGTATCATCATTTCATCCACATAACATGTGCAAAAAAGTAGAGAGGGTTACAGCAAAAATTGGATGCACTTCGTGTACAAAACAGACAATCTTTGTCGATGTACCAGTATTTCAGACAAGAACTCGTCTGTTACAAAGGGATTTGATTTTTTTAACTTATTTGAACTACAGTCTTTTTCTGTGTTCAATATGCACCTTTCAAAGCAACATCATCAATTTTCAACCATTTCTGACTTCATTGCTATTTTTCATGCATTTACTGATTTTTTGAGCTAAATGACACTGAAATTGAAAAGCATTCCAAATGAACTCTGAAAAGGTTGAAAGTTGGCATGGTATCATCATTTCACCCACATAGCATGTACAAACCAATAGAGAGGGTTACGTCAAAAACTGGATGCACTTTGTGTACAAAACCATTACAGAACATCATGGATAGATAATTGATGAAATTAATATAAGTTCATCATCACATGCCATTAAAAGTACATGCATATCTCTAGAGCATCTAATTAAACCATACATTGCAACTATGTAGAACATTTCAACGCAACAACAAATGCGATCATAATCGCAACCAAGGTAACAATTGATCCAACGGCATAATGATACCAAGCCTTGGTATGAATGGCATATTTTCTAATCTTTCTAATCTTCAAGCGCATGGTATCCATCTTGATCTTGTGATCATCAACGATATCCGCAACATGCAACTCCAATATCATCTTCTCGTCCTCAATTTTTTTTAGTTTTTCCTTCAAGTACTTGTTTTCTTCTTCAACTAAATTTAACCTCTTGACAATAGGGTCCATCTTGATCTTGTGATCATCGAGGACTTCCGCAACATGCAACTCCAATCCCATCTTCTCCTCCTCAGTTTTTTCCAATTTTTTCTTCAAGGAAATGTTTTCCTCTTTGACTAAATTTAACCTCTCCACAAGAGGGTCGGTTGGAATTTTCGGTTCAACTACCTCCTAGACATATAAAAACATCTATGTCAGGTTGGTCGACATAATTGTCGTAAACACTAAAACAAATAGTTATAAATTAAAGATAATATACCACATCCGAATCATAGACAGGACGAGGGCCGACGTGGGCGGATATCAAAACCATCGCACTATATAATAACAAGAAATAATAAACGTAAGAAAATTAGACAAATATCTATCTAAAGCAATAATAACAAGCAACAATAAAAGTAAGAAAAGCATGGCCAGAACAAGAGGCTCATCACGATGGTGCCGATGACGAGATCGGCGGGGGCGATCGACGGCGGTAAAGACGGGGACGGGACGTGACGGACCGCTAAACCTAGACAAATTTCGGAGAAAATGGAGCTTGGAGTTCGAGCTTCGAGAGGAGAAAAGCTTAACTAGTGTGACTCGGGCATTTCATCGAACACCTCATGTACATAGGAGGTGAGCTAGCTAGAGCAACACAGCTCCCCCCGGCCGGCCAGAAAAAAACAGAGCAGAGGAAGTGGTGGGCGAGGGGTTATATATAGGAAACTCATTGGTCCCGGTTCGTCTCAGGAAACGGGTCTAAAGGTCAACCATTTGTCCCGGTTCCAGACACGAACCGGGACCAATGGGTGTGGGCCAGCAGCAAGGCCCATTTGTCCCAGTTCGTGCCGAGAACTGGGACAAATGGTCCTAGACCAACCGGGACAGATGCCCAACGAGGCCCGGCCGGCCCCCTGGCCACACGAAGCGGGACGTATGCCCCCATGGGTCCTGGTTCTTGAGTGAACCGGGAATAATGGGCTGGCCAGGCCCGAACCAAAGCCCTGTTTTCTACTGGTGTAGGGGATCCACCGACTACCGCAGACATCCACGGATCCACCCCTGTAATCTTGGTGCTCCTCAGATCCATAAACATTCTCTGCCCCACATAGCATGACAAAGTGAACTGCGCAAAGCATGAAGCAATGTGCCTCAAAACTGAAGTAATAGATGACGTAACCAAATAGAAGCATGTTATATCACCTGGCTCAAAACTAGAGTAATAAATGATTGATATATTAGTGTTGTATCATAGTTCTTATTGATCAGTTTGGGTATAACAACTAACTTAAAACATCAATTTAAAGTTTCGAACTTGTTGCATCTAAAAATCATGTCATCGCAATAATACAAAGTAAAATAAAATTTCAAACACACACGAAGTAGTCCTAGTCCACTGCTTTATTCCTAGATCCTTCATATTTATGCCGGAGACATTTTCGAACACAGATGACAGATCCACCATGAGCTTGGAACCTTCAGGTCAGTCCGTCACT
Source organism: Secale cereale (assembly GCA_902687465.1). Lineage (NCBI taxonomy): Eukaryota > Viridiplantae > Streptophyta > Magnoliopsida > Poales > Poaceae > Secale > Secale cereale. Next base: position 41,629,370 of record LR738711.1, read on the forward strand.
GGTACTCATTGATGCACAAATCTATGAACTGTAAAAAATCTAGACATGAAGAAAGCCTCTAAAAAAGTACTAACAATTGACATAGTATAGATTGGCATTTGTTTCCATGTGAACAGTTAAGCTGGCATGACCTTGATCAATCAGATTTTCTAACAAATAATTTCTCAGCGGTGTTAACATAGGAATCAAAAGATTGCTATCGATTTATCAGAAGGTTGCTATTTCAAGTAAAAGATGTCGAGAGCATACACATTACACTAAGCTTATCAATTGATGCTGGGTGGTGGGAGGCCCGCGACAGTGGGATGGTTGGGGGCCGCGGTGCTTGCCGACACTGCTGTGGGGTGATTTAGGGCGATGGCGGCAGTGGTCGTTTGGAGGGAGGTCGCCTTTGGTGGGTGGTGGGGGCCGACGGTGGGGCTATGGTGGTGGGGGGCGAAGGCGACAGTGGTTGGGTGCAGGGCGGCCAGCGGCCGACAGCAGTGTACGGCAGTGTTTAAAACGTGGGCGGCCGTTGGCGTTTCCATATGGACAGCAACGCCAACGCCCCTGGCATTTTCATTTCGGCAGCAACACTAGCCAGCTCGGCGTTTCCACCAGGAGCAGCAACGCTAGGTAGCACGGCGTTTTTGTATGGAGCAGAAATGCCACGGTATATGGCGTTGCCTAAAGGGTCAGGTTGTGAAATACTTTCATGGAGAGTTCACTTTGTGCTATAGTTTTCTGACAAGGTCAAAACATTGATTTTGTTCGAGGGCTGGCGCGTCTATAATTTCTTTCGGGCCAAAAACTTCCATTTCTCGCGTGCTTTCTCTCGTCAGCGCGCGCTTAGGCCCGATGTAATTTCGTCTCACGCCGAAGGGGTCCCCGGCAAAAAATGGGCCACGTTTCAGTTGTCCCGGCAGATAATGGGCCCTAAAATGTAGCGGCAATTTATGCGCCCGCCTTGCTTAGGTTATAACGGCAGTTCTTGTACCCCTGTTTACTTCTGCTGGCAGTAACAGATCTCCCGGCAGTTAATTTGCCTTGTTCAGCTATTTCTCCCGGCAGTTAACTGCCCCCAATCAAGTGCTATGGTGTAGTGAAACCCGAACACACCGAGTGAAAAATCATAGAATACAATAAGTTTGATTTTGACCCTCCGCATCCCAAGATGTACAAAACCCAAACACATCAAGTTCAAACCATACGTCTCTAAAGGAAAATAAATAGTACAAAAACATTGGAACACATACAGGGTGTAGCTATGCCACTCATATAACTTCACGTAAGCCCCGTCACGGGCATGGAGAGCCGATCTCATGGTCAACATGTGATGTTAAGCCAGCCGCACTACGTAACTATGGACCACATGTTTGTGCATTATCTTTCACGCAAAAAAACGAGGACTGAATGGCTACACTGTAAGTGCATCAACCCAAAACATGCTGCCACTACCTCCACTAGGCCACCATATATGTTCTAAATATATTTCTAATTTATGAACTTATTATGCTATATTATACTCCCTCCGTCCCATAATGTAAGACGTTTTTTGACACTACACTAGAGTCAAAAAACGTCTTACATTATGGGACGGGGGGAGTAGCTTTTAAGCATTGATTTATATCTTATTGGACCAACATATTAGTAAATGTCAGACAGGACAGTTGTATGCCGAAAAAAGACATGTATGGTGTGCACCTCAAAACCAGGAAGTAACAAAGTTTCATGACCCTCCCACATGATATTCATTTTTCGCATGTGGACATATTTATGTTGCTGCTGCGTTGACAAGTATTGACAATGAAGACTTCCCTGTGCCTCCTAGTCCTCTGAAAAAACATCCATTTGTGCTTCTCGAAAGTTGAAATACTATGTTATGATTGATCCACCGGGAAGATCAGATGTACTGATCTAGATTTCGACCTCCAAGTACCATAAAACGGCTTTGAACGAGATGTTAGGTGGTGGTGTGTGTAGTCGTCGCTGATGTTCTGAAATGGCAGTGGAGTGGGTTTATATGTATACTCTGTCGTGGGAACGATTCCGACAATAGAGAGGCGCTAGTGTAAGGGAGCATGATCTATCGAGATGCATATGGGTGACACGGTGCTTTTAGCGAGTTCGGGCCTCTCACAGTGGACATAACAGCCCTACGTCTCGTGCTCTGGAGAGGCTTTCTTTTATCTGTCATGAACACAGAGTTACATGGTGTATTTTAGAGAGAGGGGAGAACGGATCTCCATGCATAAGCTTAGTCCGTGGACTAGTGGTGAGGGAGAGAGATGAGAGCTAGAGGAGAAGAAATGAGGGTCTGCCTGAACTATGTGGTGTGGGGTGGCTTATATAGAGTGTGCCGCCCCTCACCTCCTATGTTACAAATTATAGATTCAATGCCATAATATCAGCCCACAATGAAACCTCCACTATGAAGATGACGTTTCAACTGCCTTGCCGACTGTTTGGTCTTCGCATATCCGAGTGAGTCATACGGCCGAGTGGTTGCCTGTCATCCAAATGGATGGTATGTCGATGTGTCCGAGTGGATTGTATGTCTGGGTGAGATTTATCTAGACCCACCTGCTATGTGGACCCCATGCTTTACGATATTTTAACCCTTCGTGGGCCTACCTGTTATGTGTATCCCCAACATTAGCCCCCGAATCGGTTGCGATTTTGCAGAACGAGTTTGCAAAAGACACAATTTCGCCCAAGGGATTACGAAAATACTCGGTACCCATCATTGTGCTTTTAGACAACCAAGGTTTGAATAAAATCACAATTGATTCTGGCACTGTGCTTCCTGGCTGATCTAGGGTAAGTACCCGCAGGGAAAAACTTGGTGATATTCGCCCATCTCTCGGAAGAGGTTAACTCGTGATCAGAGTATGGGTGTGTCATTAAATCCGGGCAACAAGATTGACGCATGGACTGCTCTCTCGGAGAGATGCCAGTCTTATCCCGGAGGAACATAAATATGAGTCGGTTCTAGATCCAAAGTTTTGAGTTTCATGCTTCGAGTCCTGCAAGAAGGCTCAAAACAGTTCCACGGAGGAGTGTTAAACTCACCTCTTTTTTTGGTAGTCTACGGGATTCTTACAACTTGTTTGTTTGTTGTTCGTCACACGGACCGGTCAGGCCGTACCGAGTGGAGATTACTCCAGTGGGGGCACGCTGAGCGCACCCACTGGGTGTAGTTCCCGAGACCGCCGTCGATTGCGGGCAGTCGGGGGGGGGGGGTCTGAGAGAACTAAAAATCTTCTTAGGTTGTACTGATCGAACTTGTTCCTCTCTGACTCGAAGGTCGAGTAGTACTTGAGGATCTGGTATTAGTATAGCTTGCTTCTCTTTGACTCGGTAGTCGAGAAGTACTTGAGTGACCTGGAGCAGGTCTTGCATCGAGTAACAGATTGCTGGTAGCCCCCAAGACTCCGACTGATTGCTGGTAGTCGGTTGGAGTCTTTAGGGTTTGTTGTACTTGAATGTTGGTGTTGGACTTGACCAAGCAAAATGTTTCTTTCTGAGTTCTCTTCCAGTGGGGGCATGTTGAGTGCACCCACTGGGTGTAGTCCCAGAGCCTCTATCGGACTTGATGAGTCTGGCAGAGGGCTTAAGTATCATGGTGAACCTTTGTGCATTTGGCACGGCATCTTTTAGTCTAAAACTGAGTCAATCGGATGGATCTTTAGGCGCTTGGCATGGTAAATAAACTCAGCCTGGAGCTGAATCAGTTGGACTGATCTTCGTGCACTTGGCACGGTAAATAAATTCGGCCTTGAAACTATCAACTGTAGAAAAAAGTTGGACACTCCAGAGAGTAATCGTTCCTGTAATACTTCTTACATTGACCGTTAGCTTTTGCTCTTGCCAACCAGATGGTCGGGTTGGGACCGGGTTAGACACGAAGATTAAGCGTTAGGTATTGAGCATATTTTATGAAAAAGTAGAAAGCTGAGTGAGGAACATGCCGACTGACAACGCCCCCATAGGTTTAGCCCCCGAACGAGTTGAGGTTTAGTAGAACGAGTTTACTAAAAACTTGATTTGGCCCGAGCACTGCGGGGGCACTCGGCACCAATCGTCACGCTTTGGTCAACTACGATTTGAACAAAACTTCAACGGATTATGGACTATACGGTTTCTGTTTGCTTGGATTGCGTTGATTGCCGGTAAAACTTTATGGCATTCATATGACTCTCGGAAGAGGTAAACTTGAGTTCCGAGTGTCGAGATGCCATAAAAACCCGAGTGACGAAGATGGCGCGTGGTCTGAATCTCCGGAGAGACGCCACTCTTTATCCGAGGGAAACGCTAGCGCAGGACATCTGTGAGTCCAAGTTTGTGAAACTGACGCCTTGGAGAGTAGAATAAGGGCCAAGTGTATCAATAGACGAGCGTCGTTTCCAAATTTGGGCATGAATGGGGTATTTGTCCGAGTAGACGTGCTTTCTGAATGATTAGGGTATGTTGCCTGCAAGAAAAAACTTGGGGGCACTCGTATGTCTCCTGGAGGAGATAGACTAGTGGTCCGATGTGGACGTGCCATGAAACCCGAGTGGCAAGGCTAGCACATGGACTGACTCTCCAGAGGGAGGCCACTCATTATTCTGGGGGAACACCAGCACATGCCATCTCTGAGTCCAAGTTTGTGAAACTGACGCCTTGGAGCTTAGACGAAGAGCCAAGTATATCCGTAGAGGAGCGTTGTTTTCACCCTATTGCAGCCCTGAAGATGACTCCAGGTAATGATTTGGACGATTGTCCGAGTGGACAGTGCAGGGTAGCCAAGAGGGGATGATGTGTACAACCAAGTGACGACGCGTGGGGCGGTCAAAGTGAAGGCGAAGGGGTGAGAGCCCCTCCGAGATTGGATCTGTCTCTCTGTTCTCTTCTGTCTCGGGTTCCCGTTTTCTGGCCCTTCGCCGTTTCTTAAATTGCCAGAGATCCATAACTTCGATTGTGCTAACAATTTTTTTTTAAAAATTATCTTTCTTGTGCCCGGAGATCCATAATTCTCTGAAGTATTTTATTGCATTTGGACTTGTTTTGATATGGATTTTCTGCGAAACAAAAAACATGCAACAAACTGGAACTGACACTGGGCAGTGGATCAGTAAGTTAGTCCAAATAAATCATATAAATTGTTGCCAAAAGTATGTAAAAGTTGAATAATATTAGCATCGAACAATCAAAACATATAGATATGACATATACGTATCAAGCAACACAAGCTTGCGGCTGAAAGCGACTCGTTGTCTGGGATGTCAGCGAGGCCCAAATGAGACACCCCTTTCAACCGGGCCTTGAACATAACGAAAGGACTCACGGTGGACAAGCGGTCGTCGTATGGATGTGTGCACGCCATCGGAGACGGAGCCACGTGGATGTACTATAACCATGATTGAGCGGAGGAGAGAAGGTTGATACCTCTCCTACATATCTATATTGTTTGATTGTTCCATGTTGTTATATTATCATTCTTGGATGTTTTAAATCTTTTTATAATCATTTTTGGGACTAACCTATTGACATAGTTCCAAGTGCCAGTTGTTGTTTTCTGCTTGTTTTTTACATCGCAGAAAATCAATATCAAACGCTCCAGATGCAGCGAAACTTTACGGGGATTTTTTTGGACCAGAAGGCACCTGTTGGGCCAGAGAAGCACATGGGGGGTGCCCCGAGGGGGCCCGAACTCGCCAGGGCGTGCCTGGGCCCCCAGGCACGACAGGTGGGTTGTGCCTACCTCGGTGGCCTCCCGCACCGCCTCTTGGCTCTATAAATACCTCCTACCTCCAGAAACCCTAGGGGAGTCGATGAAATTTTGTTCCAGCCGCCGCAAGTTCTAGAACCATCAGATCCAATCTATAGCCCTTTTCCGACACTCCGCCGTAGGGGAACACGATCACGGAGGGGTTCATCATACTCATTGGTGCCTCTCCGATGATGCGTGAGTTGTTTGTCACAGACCTACGGGTCCGTAGGCAGTAGCTAGTTGGCTTCTTCTCTCTTTGTATCTTAGTACAACGGTCTCTCATAGATCTATTTGATGTAATGACTTTTTGCGGTGTGTTTGTTGGGATTTGATGAATTGTGAGTTTATGATCTGATTTGCCTTGATTTACTATCGAATCTTGATTATTATAGCCTCGTATTTTTTGGGTTTTGTTTGGCCAACTTGATCTATTTATCTTGCAATGTGAAGAGGTGCTTTGTAATGGGTTTGATCTTGCGGTGTCCTTTCCTAGTGAGAGAAGGGGCAGCAAGGCATGCATGTATTGTTGCTATTAAGGATAAAAAGACGGGGTATATTCCTACATGAATAGATCTTGTCTACATCATGTCATCGTTCTTATTGCATTACTCCGTTTTTCCATGAACTTAATACAGTAGATGCATGCTGGATAGCGGTCGATGTGTGGAGTAATAGTAGTAGACGCAGGCAGGAGTCGGTCTACTAATCTTGGACGTGATGCCTATATACATGATCATTGTCTTGGATATCGTCATAATTATTTGCTTTTCTATCAATTGCCCGACAATAATTTTTCTTCCCGCCGCATGCTATTTTCCGGAGAGAAGCCACTAATGAAATCTACGGCCCACGGGTCTATTTTCCTATCATACACTTTCAGATCTATATTGCTATGTGCCTTTATTTTATTTTTATATCTATATTATTAAAAATCCAAAAATACCTTGCTGCGTTTTATTTGCTTTTATTTGCATCTATCAATCTACTACAATTTTATCCTATCATTACGTCATTATTTGGCATCGCTACCCTAAAGGGATTGACAACCCCTTTAACGCGTCGGGTTGCAAGTGGTTGTTATTTGTGTGCACGTACCGTTTACATAGTGTTGCGTGGTTCTCCTATTAATTTAATAACCTTGGTCTCATCACTGTGGGAAATACCTTACTTGCTTTGCTGCATCCTCCCTTATTCCTTGGGGAAACACCCACGCATCTAAGAGACATGAAAGGCAGTGATGGAAGTTAAATGAAGTGAACATCGACAAGCAGGTTGCAAGTGTGGTCGAGAAGAAAACATTTGCTACCAAAGAAGCGATAGGACCGTAGTTGGTCCGTGAGGTAGTCAACGCGGTGTTAGCTTCTTGCAGAAATGATTTTGTAGCTTCGGTTGATACCTTGATTGCGGCTATTATTGAATGGATGTACCAAAATCCAGATAAAGGGGCAGCAGACTTCCTCCTTCCCAACTATGTCGGGAGACACTCGGAGAACATCGCACTAGCACATACTCATGCAACCGCACCTGCTCCCCCACCTACTCATAGCAGCCCATCCTCCGTCTCTGGCGTCCTCGACAGGGATTCGATTTTGGCCAAGCTCGATGCCCTCACGGTAACTACGTGTCACACCCTCTTCAGCATATATATAATATTTTATCTCCATTGCCTTCGGATGTCTGACATCGCATACATGTCTTCGCATGCTGAGAAAACCTAGTGCACCATATTTTAAATCATCAGTGGCCAGAAGGTGGACATGGGAAAGGAAACAATAGCGAAGCCGAAGCAACATTTGTTTCACAGGTGGCCAATGCCCCCTGGCGTCTTCAAGGTTTGCATGGCCAGTGTCAAAGCTGGCCGTGAGAATTAGACTCCTCTGGTACCACTAGGGGGAGATGAAGACGAGAACCAACCGCGGCTTGACGATTGCATGAATTGGATCCTGTTGTGGCCGATAAGTCTCCTTCATCTAGAGGCGACCGGGAGCATACCAACGACAATGCATCGGCTAGTTTTGAACACCACCCACCTACCCAATTAGCGGTGCCTATCGCCCAGGTGATAGCGGACGATGTGAGGAAGAGGCTCCATTAGTGGCTGATGGCGTCACCCACATCAAAGGAACAATGGATGATGTCATGGATGAGGATGCTGACCCTCTCCGGTTTCTCAATACCGGCGGCTATGACGATGGAGGATTGATGGCTCAAAAGTATGAATCAGGCTATGATTGTGATATGTTGATGCATCATTTGCCAGAGCAAGAACGTCTTAAGGCTGATTGCAAGAAGTCTCTCTTCATGCAATCCTTGCAGGACACGCATCTAGATGCCGCCTCAACCCGGCAACAACAACGTGAGGGTTGTGCAAGGCTGAGCCCGACAACCCTGGGGGCGATGGTTAGGGATGGTACGTTAGGCTCGCTTCTGCTACCTAAGAAGCATATGAAGAGAAGATGAAAGGCCCTACTGGCGCCAAAGCTGCTTCTAACAGCTAGCCGCCTCCGCAGCCTCGGGTTGCAGACCGTCTACCTCTCAAAGCTGTGATGAAATTCCTTGTCCCCGGTTATCCGATCCTACCCGAAGCAGCGCTAGAGGGAATAGACGGCGATCTAAGGAGACTTCATGACGATGTACCGTCGAGAGAGAAAAGTCTTCTCGCCTCGAAAGATCCAGGATACCCGCTCTACGCGGTTAACGTGCCGCAGTAGAGGATGTTGTACATCCACACATTTCTCGCGAATAAGTTCTTCCTTCGATTTGATTACCTCCTCGACATGTTTCACATGAAAAATCTGGATTTTACATTTGTCCGTCTTTATGCTCTGTACATGAACTACATCTTCAGCGTGAGCAAATATGTTTTATCTCAGTAATGGACCCATACTTTATGCATGAGGACTTGTGGGAAGTATGCCCAGAGCGTTGTGAATATGCAACGAATTACATCGCCGACTTCATGGTCGCCAATAAGGACATGGAGACGATTCTCCTGCCTTATCATCCTATGTAAGTCATCCGCAGATATCCTCCGTGACATGAACATCCTTTTGTAAAAAAAAAGTGACATTCCTTTGCACGCATGGAGGCTAATTGGAGGTGTACTTTATTTTGCGCAACCGGGGGGGGGGGGTGGAGGGCGTCCTCATCATTCTTTACCCCCGACACTCCCACGCTCTTTACTTGGACTCATCAAAGAACATAAATAAAAAGGATCACACACACATAAAGTGTGTTCTCGATGATGCTATCATAAGTTACGGCCATCAGGGTGGGCAAGTCAAGGCCAAGAAGACAAAGCTCCATGCGCCGTGTTTCGGCCATAAGACCGAATTATGCGTCATCCAGCAACCGAATGATAGGCTCAGTGATGGATTGTAAGTCATCCACCACATGTTGGAGTACATAAGGGATCAACAAAAATTCCGCATGTCACCTACTTCTGGCGACGCCGACATTCTGCAATGGGCCAAGAGACTTTGAAATGTAGCAGATCATCGACTCCAAGCTGAGTTATATCACATCCAGCGTGAACTTGCCCGAATCGTCATGATCAAGCAGGCCGTCCAATAAATAGGGATGCTCTAGAAAGAAGAGTCAATGTCACGGGTTGATGTTAGAACACGCGTAGCCGCTCAGCGTCTTGACCTGAGCCTTTCAGGGAGCTCAGGTCCTTCCTCCCCGATTTGGACGGATGGCACGACATGTTGGAGTGATTGCGATGCCAATGTGTCCGTTTATATCACTAAGTTTCATCGTGCATAAATTCAAAAAATAGGGATGCTCTACTTTCTATATGATGAAACTTTGAATTTATGCATGAAGAAACTTTGTGATGTAAACCATCCTCCTCAACTAGCGTAGATCACTCTAATTAATTAGTTTGGGTATGATGAACTTTGTTTTTTATGTTTATGATATGTTGCTTTTATTTGCTAACTCTGTATCTTCTTGTTTCTCAACTATAGATTATGTTGCATATTATCGATGAATTCATCATGTGATGATGCAGGTATATATATCATCGGTGGCAAAGAAGTGTTACGCCGTGTACATAGGGAAGGTTCCAGGAGTGTACAACGAGTTGCCAGAGTGTCAGACGCAGGTGTACCGGTTCCCGGGCAGCAACTAGAGAGGGTTTGATAGTAGAGCCAAAGCGAAAGATGGTTACTTGAGGTTCACGGTAGCGCGAGAGAGGGATCGGAACCAGCGCCACAAGAAATACCACATTATCATGCTCTTGCTCATAGTGATCACTCTTCTCTTCGATATCATAGTTTATATATAGATGATGAAACATGTGTATGTGATCGCTCTTCGAGACATGTCACATAACTTGTATCGCTATATCGAGATGATGATGAGAGACGCCATTTGTGTTGGATGATATGATGAGACTATTATGTGTATGATATAATGAGAATATTATATGTTTATGATATGATTACACTATTTTATAAAACATGTAAAAATATAACGCAAATACGCAACAAAAAATATATACAGGTAATGTTAGCAGCAACGTTGGTTAGCCAAAAGTAGCAGTGTGGCGTTATCAGCAGCGCGGGGGTATGGCTAGCCACACGGCTATCTAGCAGTAGAGTTGGGCCAACCCACGCTATTGATAGGGAGGGGTAGCATTAGCACTTTTGACCCACGCTCGCTACTACTACAATTTAGTTGTAGCACCGAAGTAGTAGCATGGGCACCCGGGCTACTACTAGTTTCATAACCCGTGCTACTACTAGGATTTTTCCCTAATAGTGGACCTCTTCATTGCTACTGTATAAAAATTGTATAATGGTGTATAAATGTAAAGAGATGAAATATGCACTGATACTAGTGGCGTGGGAAAAATAGCCACTACTGCTATTTAGTAGTAGCTCTGGTCCAATCAAGCGCTACTGGTAGCTCCACTAGCAGCAGTGCGGGTCAGAAAGTGTGCTACTGCTAAAACTGAAATGCTAGCCTCTAAACCCACAACACTACTAGGGTTTTCCCTAGTAGTGTCACCTGCAGAATGGGCAAGAGTAACCAAGTTTGATGGCCTTGCTTGATGGTATTTGTTGATCGCACAAGTACACATCGATGCTGCCCATTCTTTGTCCATCCTTGATGCTGCACACTTTCCCATGCTTCCTAATCCAATGAAAATAAATTCATTTGGCTTTTCATTGAGCTTTCCGCAAGCACTATGTTTTGGTTCATCCACCAAGCAATGTTAGTGAGATATGATTTAGAATTTGACCTCCAAGTACCATACAACGATTTCGACCTCCAAGTACCATACAACAAATTTGTACAAGATGTTGAGTGTTGGTGTGTGGGGCCATGGAGAGTGGAAGGTTTAGGTTAAGGTGTGTGCCATGAGTGTGTAGGGGGATGGGTCATGGGAGTTGCTGGATGATATCTAGTGTTAGGACATTGTTTTATAGGATGGAGACTCACTGGTGGGTGTTCGATATAGTACATGACCTTTGCTATAAGAGAAGTTCCAAGTAAACAAGATACCTATTTGAAACCTTTTCGTTTGGTTCGAATTAATCACTAACTATTTTGACCATCCATTGGCAATGAAACAACAATGATAGACTATTCCATGCTAGTGCATTTCCATGGGACTGCCGAGCTTAGACATCATTGCTGTCTAGTTTTGGCCATACAAGTTCCAACTCATCGGCAATCCGGATTTTCACATGAAAATTTTGAAAAAAAAATTGGGGCAAGGATTCATAGGAGACAGTCAGCTTTTGTGTCGCAGAAAGTTCATTATCAGTGGATTTCCGAAGGTAATGCCGGTGGATGCACGAAACAAGGTCCGGTTCAAATCTTCATGAGGCTACTGAGAGCTTTCTTGAGAAGGTTTTTACTAACCTTGGATGGTTGTGTAATTGACCAAACTCAACTAACGTTAGCCATGTTTTCCATTTCTATAGGTTTTATCAAAGGAATATTTAGGTTATGCGAACAATCTATTAATTCACTGGACAAAGTCATGACTCGCCCCGAGAATGTGAGACCGGGAAAAATTCAGTGTGCCCATTTTTAGTTAGTGCTATGACTCCTCATGTGTAAAATCACATATAGCAATCAATCTACAAATGCTCTTCTTGAGTATTTATTGAGATGTTTGGTTGTTTCTTAATTCATATGATTACTTCCATGAAACATGGCAACCACCTACTTTTTTAGAAAAATAAACCAGTCTTTGTTTCTTTCTCTTATTGTGATCACATTCATTTCTTTCTCTTTGTTGCATTAGAGTCAGTGCATTCATGGAGAACATGAAATGTATGGGGATGGGACCTTTTGCAGGCTGTAATGTCCTACATGGGGAAAGTCAATGCACGATAACCCTCAAATTAACCCATGCATGTGGCATTTTACATTTTTGTAATGTGCCTGGCCTTCTACTCATATGATCGGTGCCACATGGGTACAACTACTGACAGGTCATGGAAACAATAAGGTAGTCATGATATATTACATTTGGGACCTCCTGTGAATTGCTCAGTTGACGTTAAAACGAGCCCTGCTCACCCCCTTCCGCTCTCAAGTTTCCCATCTTGTCTCGCACAAGTACCCTTCTGAACACAACATCAACAACCGTACTATAATGCATGATAGGTGTTCAGAATGTCTATCACTTTTAGTCATTTTGATTAATCAACCAAAAATAGTCATCTAATTTCAAGAAATGCCAAGCTGGAATTTCTTCCTAGCATGACATATGTAGCAGCCAGAGGCACCGGAAATTAGCAAGAACAGATGTTGATGAAAACTCTCAAGACATGGAAAAACTTGGAACTTGATGAGGACATGTACTAGGTATAGGGTCACAGGCCTAACCTACATATACCCTACCCAAGGAAACAACATGTAAGAAGCCAAGGCCCGAGAGCAAGGCAGCGACTGTGGCATCCGCGGTACGAGTATCACACGGACGCATGATCCAATCGGAAGCATCAGGATCCACTCGACTACCCCATTTAACTCGGGGTACTAAGGTCCACTCGGACATAGAAGGACAAGGGTCACCCCGAAATAGCAATAGACAGGCGATCTGGTCGCCACCATCAAGAGCAATCAATGCATACATTACCTATAGCTGCAAACCCTTTAACTCACCCCTCGGACCCTTGGTTAACTGGGCATTCATGAGCGGCCAGCAGACTCTATATAAGCCGCCCCTCAACCCTAGCACAATGGTTCGCAATCCTTTGTAACATGACATTCCATATAAAATAGCTCCACAAGCACTGAGACATAGGGTCATTACCTCCTCCGTGAGGGGCCCGAACTCGTAAATCCGAGTTTAACAACCATGATGTAGCTAGGCTCTTCCCTCCGATTCATATCCCCATACACTACGGTCAGACTTACTCCCACGACAATTGGCGCCCACCGTGGGGCAGGCGTCTGATACGTCCAAAACGTATCTATAATTTCTGCTTGCTCCATGCCACTTTTGGGTGATATTGCTATGATATTCATACACTTCCATACACTTTTGATCATATTTGGACTAACTTACTAATCCAGTGCACCCCAGTGCCAGTTTCTGTTTTCGGCTATTTTTGTATTTCAGGTTTTCACGTTTCAAGAACTGGCCAGAAAAATCCAAAAAAATTATATAAAAAATCAGCGTTCCGGAAACAACTCTGCGTCCGAAGGGCAGCTTGGGGGGGCCACCAGGGCTCCAGGCGCCCTGGCGGCGCCCCCCCCCTGGGCCGCGCCGGGGGGGGGGGGGGCGCCTGGGCCCCCCGAAGCTCCCCCGGTGCCCTACTTTGGCATATATTTAAAGGGTCCTCCGAAACCCTCAGAATAGGAACTCTTTTCGCGATCTCATCTCTGTTCCGCCGCCGCCGCCGCTTACAAGATCGGGAGCACCAGGAGAACTCTTCCCGGCACCCTGCCGGAGGGGAGGATCACCACCGGGAGCTTCTTGTTGGGGAACGTTGCATGGAAAACAAAAAAATTTTCTCTACGTTCACCAAGATCAATCTAGTAGATGCAACTACGAGGGGAGAGTAGGATCCACATACCCTTGTAGATCGCTAAGCGGAAGCGTTAAGAACGCGGTTGATGGAGTCGTACTCGCCGCGATTCAGATCGCTGAAGATCCAAGCACCGAAGCAACGGTGCCTCCGCGTTCTTCACACGTACGGCTCGGGGACGTCTCCTCCTTCTTGATCCAGCAAGGGGTGGAGGAGAAGTTGATGGAGAACCGGCAGCACGACGGCGTGGTGGTGATGGTGTAGAAGAATTCCAGCAGGGCTTCGCCTAAGCACCGCGGGAGAAGAAGATGTTATGGGAGAGGGAGGGCAGCACCGAGGCACGAACTTGTGTTGGCTGCCCTCCCTTTGCCTCACTATATATAGGGGGGAGGAGAGGGGAGGGGCGCCCTAGGGTTTCCCCTAGGGGCGGCGGCCAGGGCAAGGGGGAAGGGGGCGGCGCCCCCTGGGGTTAGGGTTTCCCCCCCCAGGTGCCTTGCCCCCCAAGGCTAAGGGGGTGCGGCCACCCTAGGGGGGTCCACCTCCCTTGGCGCACAAGGAGAGGGCCCAGGGGGGGGCGCACAGCCCTATGAGGGCTGTTGTGTCCCCCCTTGTGGCCCATTAGGCCCAGAAACACTTCCGGGACCCCCGAAACCCTTTCCGGTACTCCGCCGATTTCCCGATGCTCTCCGGAACACTTCCGGACTCCGAAACCTATCATCCTATATATCAATCTTCGTCTCCGGACCATTCCGGAGACCCTCGTCATGTCCGGGATCTCATCCGGGACTCCGAACAACCTTCGGTAACCATACACTTTTCTCACTAACAACCCTAGCGTCACCGAACCTTAAGTGTGTAGACCCTGCGGGTTCGGAAACCATGTAGACATGACCGAGACACTCCCAGGTCAATAACCAATAGCGGGATCTGGATACCCATATTGGTTCCCACATGTTTCTCGATGATCTCATCGGATGAACCACGATGTCAAGGATTCAGGTAATCCCGTATACAGTTCCCTTTGTCTCGTCGGTATGTTACTTGCCCGAGATTCGATCGTCAGTATCTCTATACCTAGTTCAATCTCGTTACCGGCAAGTCTCTTTACTCGTTACCGTAATACATAATCCCGTGACCAACTACTTAGTCACTTTGAGCTCATTGAGATGACGTATTACCGAGTGGGCCCGGAGATACCTCTCCGTCACACGGAGTGACAAATCCCAGTCTCGATCCATGTCAACTCAACAGACACCCTCGGAGATACCTGTAGAGTACCTTTATAGTCACCCAGTTACGTTGTGACGTTTGGCACACACAAAGCACTCCTACGGTGTCAGTGAGTTACATGATCTCATGGTCATAGGAACTTATACTTGACATGCAGAAAACTATAGCGATAAATGACACGATCAAAAGCTATGTTTGACGTTTGGGTCTCGTCCATCACATCATTCTCCTAATGATGTGATCCCGTTATCAAATGACAACTCATGTCTATGACCTGGAAACCGCGGTCATCTTTGATCAACGAGCTAGTCCTGTAGAGGCTTACTAGGGACACAAAGTCTGTCTATTCATCCACACATGTAATTGAGTTTCCAATCAATACAATTATAGCATGGATAATAAACGATTATCATGAACAAGGAAATATAATAATAACTCTTTTATTATTGCCTCTAGGGCATATTTCCAACAGTCTCCCACTTGCACTAGAGTCAATAATCTAGCATTACAAGGTAATGAATCTAACACCCATAGAGTCTTGGTGTTGATCGTGCTTAGCCCGTGGAAGAGGCTTAGTCAACGGATCTGCAACATTCAAATCCGTGTGTACTTTGCAAATGTTTATGTCCTCCTCCTTGACCGAATCGCGGATGGAATTGAAGCGTCGCTTTATGTGTCTGGTCCTCTTGTGAAACCTTGGTTTCTTGGCTAGAGCAATGGCACCAGTGTTGTCACAGAACAGAGTCATTGGGTTCAGTGCACTAGGCACAACTCCAAGATCTGTCATGAACTCCTTCATCCAGACACCTTCCTTTGCCGCCTCCGAGGCAGCTATATACTCCGCTTCACATGTAGAATCAGCTACCACGCTCTGCTTGGAACTGCACCAGCTTACCGCTCCCCCGTTGAGAATATATACGTATCCGGTTTGAGACTTAGAGTCATCCGGATCAGTGTCAAAGCTTGCATCGACGTAACCCTTTACGACGAGCTCTTGATCACCTCCATAAACGAGAAACATATCCTTAGTCCTTTTCAGGTACTTTAGGATATTCTTGACCGCTGTCCAGTGATCCATACCAGGATTACTTTGAAACCTTCCGGCCATACTTATGGCAAGGCTGACATCTGGTCTCGTGCACAGCATTGCATACATTGCTAACATGATTCGGACGGATTTAAGCATCGCTACGGGTGAGAAAGTCTCATCGTAGTCAATCCCTTGAACTTGTGAAAAACCCTTTGCCACAAGTCGAGCTTTATACACGGTGACATTACCGTCAGCGTCCGTCTTCCTCTTAAAAATCCATTTATTCTGAATGGCCTTCGGCCCTTCAGGTAATACTTCCAAAGTCCATACTTTGTTTTCATACATGGATCCCATCTCGGATTTCATGGCCTCTAACCATTTGTCGGAATCCGGGCCCACCATCGCTTCTCCATAGCTCGTAGGTTCACCGTTGTCTAACAACATGACCTCCAAGACAGGGTTACCGTACCACTCAGGTGCAGTGCGTACCCTTGTCGACCTACGAGGTTCGGTAGTAACTTGATCAGAAGCTTCTTGATCATCATCATTTGCTTCCTCTTCAACCTCTGCAGGCTCCACAAAAACATCTTTTTGTGCTGTGCTACTCTCTGGTTGAAGCAGAGGTTCTATAACCTCATCAAGTTCTACCTTCCTCCCACTCAATTCTTTCGAGAGAAACTCTTTCTCGAGAAAGGACCCGTTCTTAGCGACAAACACTTTGCCCTCGGATCTGAGATAGAAGGTGTACCCAACTGTTTCTTTTGGGTATCCTATGAAGACACATTTGTCCGCTTTGGGTTCGAGCTTTTCTGGCTGAAGCCTTTTGACATAAGCATCGCAACCCCAAATCTTGAGAAAAGACAACTTCGGTTTCTTACCAAACCATAGTTCATACGGTGTTGTCTCAACGGACTTAGATGGAGCCCTATTTAAAGTGAATGCAGCTGTCTCTAACGCATATCCCCAAAACGATAGTGGCAAATCGGCAAGAGACATCATAGAACGTACCATATCTAATAGGGTTCGATTACGACGTTCGGACACACCATTACGCTGTGGTGTTCCAGGTGGCGTCAACTGTGAAATAATTCCACACTTTCTTAAGTGATCACCAAACTCATAACTCAGATATTCTCCCCCTCGATCAGATCGTAGGAACTTGATCTTCTTGTTACGATGATTTTCAACTTCACTCTGAAATTGCTTGAACTTTTCAAAAGTTTCAGACTTGTGCTTCATCAAGTAAATATACCCATATCTACTTAAGTCGTCAGTGAAGGTGAGAAAATAACGATATCCACCGCGCGCCGTTACACTCATCGGACCGCACACATCAGTATGTATGATTTCCAATAAGTCACTTGCCCGTTCCATTGTCCCTGAAAACGGGGTCCTTGTCATCTTGCCCATGAGGCACGGCTCGCACGTGTCAAGTGATTCAAAATCAAGAGACTCCAAAAGTCCATCAGCATGGAGCTTCCTCATGCGTTTCACGCCGATATGACCCAGACGGCAGTGCCACAAGAAAGTGGTATTATCATTATCAACTCTACATCTTTTGGCATCAATGTTATGAACATGTGTATCCTCACTATCGAGATTCAATAAGAATAAACCCCTAACTTCGGGTGCATGACCATAAAAGATATTACTCATATAAATAGAACAACCATTATTCTCTGACTTAAATGAGTAACCGTCTCGCAATAAACAAGATCCGGATATAATGTTCATGCTTAACGCAGGCACTAAATAACAATTATTCAGGTTCATAACTAATCCCGATGGTAATCGAAGAGCGAGCGTGCCGACGGCGATCACATCAACCTTGGAACCATTTCCCACGCGCATCGTCACTTCGTCCTTCGCCAGCCTCCGTTTATTCCGCAGTTCCTGTTTAGAGTTGCAAATGTGAGCAACCGAACCGGTATCAAATACCCAGGCACTACAACGAGAGTTGGTAAGGTACACATCAATAACATGTATATCACATATACCTTTGTTGTTGTTGGCCCCCTTCTTGTCCGCCAGATACTTGGGGCAGTTCCGCTTCCAGTGGCCGTTCCCCTTGCTATAGAAACACTCAGTCTCTGGCTTGGGCCCAGCCTTGGGTTTCTTCACTGGATTAGCAACTGCTTTGCCACCCTTCTTAGAGTTACCCTTCTTGCCCTTGCCATTCTTCTTGAAACTAGTGGTTTTATTGACCATCAACACTTGATACTCCTTCTGGATGTCTGCCTCAGCGACTTTCAGCATCGAAAACAGCTCGGCGATGGTCTTGTTCATCCCTTGCATGTTATACTGCTGCACGAAGCTCTTGTAGCTTGGAGGGAGTGACTGGAGAATTCTGTCAATGATAGCCTCATCCGGGAACACAAGTCCCAGATCAGCTATGCGGGCATAGTACCCAGACATCTTCAGTAAGTGCTCACTGACAGACGAATTCTCCTCCATCTTGCAAGCGAAGAATTTATCGGTGGTCTCATACCTCTCGATCTTAGCATTCTTCTCAAAGATGAACTTCAACTCCTGGTACATCTCATATGCACCATGACGTTCAAAACGCCTTTGAAGTCCTCCTTCCAAGCCGTACAACATGGCACACTGCACTATCGAATAGTCATCCGAACGTGTCTGCCAGACGTTCAAAACGTCTGCAGGGGCTGTAGGATCCGGGGGGTCACCTAGCGGTGCATTTAGGACATAAACCTTTTGGGCAGCTGTGAGGATGATCCTCAGATTGCGGAGCCAGTCCACAAAGTTGCTCCCGTCATCTTTCAGTTTAGCTTTCTCTAGGAACGCATTAAAATTCAGGGGAGCTACTGCGCGAGCCATCTACAACCAAAAATTTGCAAAGACATTTTAGACTATTGTTCATGATAAGTGAGTTATTACCTAATCAAATTATTTATAACTCCCACTCAAATTGACATCCCTCCGGTCATTCGAGCGTGACATGATCCAAATTCACCAACCCAAGTCCGATCATCACGTGAGATGAGGTGGTGTCAATGGTGAACATCAACATGTTGATCATATCTACTATATGACTCATGCTCGACCTTTCGGTCCTCCGTGTTCCGAGGCCATGTCTGTACATGCTAGGCTCGTCAATTCTAACCCGAGTGTTCTGCATGTGCAAAACTGGCTTGCACCCGTTGTATGCGAACGTAGAGTCTATCACACCCGATCATCACGTGGTGCTTCGAAACGACGAACCTTCGCAACGGCGCACACTCGGGGGGAACACAATTTTATCTTGAAATTTTAGTGAAGGATCATCTTATAATGCTACCGTCGTCCTAAGCAAAATAAGATGCATAAAAGGATTAACATCACATGCAAATCATAAGTGACATGATATGGCCATCAACTCGTGCTTTTGATCTCCATCTCCAAAGCACCGGCATGATCTCCATCGTCACCGGCGCCACACCATGATCTCCATCATCGTGTCGCCATCGGGGTTGTCGGCGCCCACCATGCTCTTACTACTATTGCTACCGTTTAGCGATAAAGTAAAGCATTACAAAGCGCTTAATGATTGACACGCAGGTCATACAAAAATTAAAGACAACCCTATGGCTCCAGCCGGTTGCCGTATGCATCGACATGCAAGTCGATATTAACTATTACAACATGATCATCTCATACATCAAATATAATTCATCATGTCATTGGCCATATCATATCACATGCATACCCTGCAAAAACAAGTTAGACGTCCTCTAATTTGTTGTTGCATGTTTTACGTGGCTGCTATGGGTATCTAGCAAGAACGCTTCTTACCTACG
This sequence comes from Secale cereale, assembly GCA_902687465.1. Classification (NCBI taxonomy): domain Eukaryota; kingdom Viridiplantae; phylum Streptophyta; class Magnoliopsida; order Poales; family Poaceae; genus Secale; species Secale cereale. Next base: position 41,649,155 of record LR738711.1, read on the forward strand.
CAAAACCACAACGGTGATATTCAAGTTGCTATTTAACCTTCTACAAGGACCGCCTTGTTCTATTCCGATTCAACTAAGATAGGAGAGACAGACACCCGCCAGCCATCTTATGCAACAAAAGTCACATGTCTGTCGATGGAACCGGTCTCATGTACGTGGACATGTAAAGTTGGTCCGGGCCGCTTCATCCTATAATACCGCTGAATCAAGAAAGACTAAGGAGGGCAGCAATTTAAACATCAACGCCACAAACCCTTTTGTGTTCTACTCGAGAAAGCATCTACGCAAGATCCTAGCTCATGATGCCACTGTTGGGGAACGTTGCATTGAAAACAAAAATTTTTTCTCTACGTTCACCAAGATCAATCTAGTAGATGCAACTACGAGGGGAGAGTAGGATCCACATACCCTTGTAGATCGCTAAGCGGAAGCGTTAAGAACGCGGTTGATGGAGTCGTACTCGCCGCGATTCAGATCGCTGAAGATCCAAGCACCGAAGCAACGGTGCCTCCGCGTTCTTCACACGTACGGCTCGGGGACGTCTCCTCCTTCTTGATCCAGCAAGGGGTGGAGGAGAAGTTGATGGAGAACCGGCAGCACGACGGCGTGGTGGTGATGGTGTAGAAGAATTCCAGCAGGGCTTCGCCTAAGCACCGCGGGAGAAGAAGATGTTATGGGAGAGGGAGGGCAGCACCGAGGCACGAACTTGTGTTGGTTGCCCTCCCTTTGCCTCACTATATATAGGGGGGAGGAGAGGGGAGGGGCGCCCTAGGGTTTCCCCTAGGGGCGGCGGCCAGGGCAAGGGGTAAGGGGGCGGCGCCCCCTGGGGTTAGGGTTCCCCCCCCCCCAGGTGCCTTGCCCCCCAAGGCTAAGGGGGTGCGGCCACCCTAGAGGGGTCCACCTCCCTTGGCGCACAAGGAGAGGGCCCAGGGGGGGCGCACAGCCCTATGAGGGCTGTTGTGTCCCCCCTTGTGGCCCATTAGGCCCAGAAACACTTCCGGGACCCCCGAAACCCTTTCCGGTACTCCGCCGATTTCCCGATGCTCTCCGGAACACTTCCGGACTCCGAAACCTATCATCCTATATATCAATCTTCGTCTCCGGACCATTCCGGAGACCCTCGTCATGTCCGGGATCTCATCCGGGACTCCGAACAACCTTCGGTAACCATACACTTTTCTCACTAACAACCCTAGCGTCACCGAACCTTAAGTGTGTAGACCCTGCGGGTTCGGAAACCATGTAGACATGACCGAGACACTCCCAGGTCAATAACCAATAGCGGGATCTGGATACCCATATTGGTTCCCACATGTTTCTCGATGATCTCATCGGATGAACCACGATGTCAAGGATTCAGGTAATCCCGTATACAGTTCCCTTTGTCTCGTCGGTATGTTACTTGCCCGAGATTCGATCGTCAGTATCTCTATACCTAGTTCAATCTCGTTACCGGCAAGTCTCTTTACTCGTTACCGTAATACATAATCCCGTGACCAACTACTTAGTCACTTTGAGCTCATTGAGATGACGTATTACCGAGTGGGCCCGGAGATACCTCTCCGTCACACGGAGTGACAAATCCCAGTCTCGATCCATGTCAACTCAACAGACACCCTCGGAGATACCTGTAGAGTACCTTTATAGTCACCCAGTTACGTTGTGACGTTTGGCACACACAAAGCACTCCTACGGTGTCAGTGAGTTACATGATCTCATGGTCATAGGAACTTATACTTGACATGCAGAAAACTATAGCGATAACTGACACGATCAAAAGCTATGTTTGACGTTTGGGTCTCGTCCATCACATCATTCTCCTAATGATGTGATCCCGTTATCAAATGACAACTCATGTCTATGACCTGGAAACCGCGGTCATCTTTGATCAACGAGCTAGTCCTGTAGAGGCTTACTAGGGACACAAAGTCTGTCTATTCATCCACACATGTAATTGAGTTTCCAATCAATACAATTATAGCATGGATAATAAACGATTATCATGAACAAGGAAATATAATAATAACTCTTTTATTATTGCCTCTAGGGCATATTTCCAACACTTCTCCACCACCATGGACGCCTCCCGGATGACTCGTGAGTAGTCTCCCTTGGACCATGAGTCCATGACCAGTAGCTATGTGATGTTCTCCTCCCGTTCTTGTGCTTCACTAATTAGTCCTCGTGAGCTGCCCTACATGATCGAGGCACCTATGTAATCCTTATGCTGTTGCTATGTTGAGTTTGTTGGGATCCGATGGATTATGAGATTATGTTCAGATTGATCTTGAGTAATATATTTGATCTACCTCTTTTATATTTTTGTTCATAAGTAATTCTTGCATGTTCTCCGTTGTTATTTATTGCTTTTGGTCGAGTAATAGGTAGTGACTCCAAGAGGGAACGTTATGCTTGATTGTGGGTTCATGCCCCTCGATGACTAGCTTGAGTGACAGAAACATGAGTCTAGGGGATGTGCTGTTGCCACAAGGGGGAAAACAACGGTGCTTGTGCCCGCGGGTGCAAGGATTGTTTACTTTACGCAAAGTTCTTTTAATGCAGTTGTCTGTTGCATTGAGTTTACACTATGGGTGGGACTCGCAACTTAATTCCAGCGAGATGTTCTGGATAGATATCTCAAGGAGGATGATTAGTAGTAGATATTGATGGATTTCGGTCTACTTACTTTGGCGTACCGCCCATGCTTTGAACCTCAACCTTTCTTGCAATGTAGTCAGCATTGGTTTGCGTTCGTGGTCCTGTCAATTGCCCAGCTGTAATTTGTTTACCTCACATAGCTGTTTTATCGTCTTTTGGGAGAGAGACATCACTAGTGAACATCATGAGACTCCGGTCCATATTACCATCATTGATCACATCCGCTATTTACTTTTCACTATTTACTTTCCGTTATTATTTACTATTGCAAAACACTATCTATCACTACTATCATTGCTTTTAATCCTTTGTGAACTACAAGGCCGGAGGGATTGACAACCTCTCTGTACTCGTTAGGAGCAAAGTTATTTGTATCTGTGTGCAGGTCCACGTTGATTGCTACTAATCTGGTGCCGTAGCAATTGACACCTACTTGTTGAACCTAGGAGTCTCTGGGGATTCGATCCTTGGCATCTTTGCTAAGGGAAAACACTTCTACAATACTGCATCTTACACCTTCCACTTGGGGTAACCAACGAGGGGTTCGAGGCCCATCAAGGAGTATTTTCTGGCGCCGTTGCCGGAGACTCCACTCTTCAGGATAGGGGAGTTGCATGCTATCTTTTACCTTTGCTTTTTAGTCTTGTTAGTTTACCTTACGTTTTTGCTTTAGTTCCTTTTATCGAAAATCACAAAAATAGTTATCTTGCTTGCTTGCTACTATGGGTTCCACCGAGAACACCAAGTTGTGTGACTTCACTAGTCACAACAACGATGACTTTATCAGCACACCTATCACTACACCTGCCACTTCAGCACCTTCATATGAAATTAAACCTGCTTTACTGAACTTAGTCATGAGAGAACAATTCTCCGGTGCTGGAGATGATGCTGCTTTACACTTGAACAACTTTGTAGAACTTTGTGATATGCAAAAGTACCAAGAAATAGATGGTAATATTGTTAAGCTTAAGCTTTTTCCTTTTTCCTTGAGAGGAGGAGCTAAAATTTGGTTTCAGCCTTTGCCTAGAAATAGCATAGATTCATGGGACAAGTACAAAGATGCTTTTATTGGAAAATACTATCCACCTGCTAAAATTATCCAACTTAGAAGTAACATAATGAATTTCAAACAATTGGATAATGAACACGTTGCCCAAGCTTGGGAACGTATGAAATCTCTTATCAAGAACTGCCCTACTCACGGTTTGACTACTTGGATGGTTATCCAAACTTTTTATGCAGGCTTGAACTTTACCTCGCGGAACTTGTTAGATTCGGCCGCGGGAGGAACTTTTATGTCAACTACACTTGGTGCTGCCACGAAGCTTCTCGATGAGATGATGACCAACTATTCCCAATGGCACAACGAACGTGCTCCAACAGGTAGGAAGGTAAACTCTGTTGAGGAGATTTCCTCCCTTAATGAAAAAGTTGACTTGATTATGTCTCTACTTTCGAAGCAATCTACTGTTGATCCTCGTGATGTTCCTTTAAATTCTTTGATTGCTCAAGAACAAGTAGATGTGAACTTTATCTCTAGAAACAATTTTAACAACAATGCTTATAGGAGTAATTTTGGTAACAATCTTAGACCGTTTCCCTCTAACTCTTATGGGAACAACAATGCTTATCCTATCACCAAGAACTCCACTACTGAACTAGAGACTATGCTTAGAGATTTCATCACTACCCAAAAAGCCTTTAATAAGAATGTAGAAGAGAAACTACATAAACTAGATGATCTTTCTTTTAAGGTAGACCACTTAGCCAATGAGGTAAAATTGCTAAAAATTGAAACTTCTCCTCTTAAGGAGAGGGAAGTCATCCCTATTAATGCTACTCAAGTGCAAATCAATGAAAATATTAGGATGATGGCTAAACTTAAAGAAAGATGGGCTAGAGAAAGGGAGGAAGAGGAAAGAATTAAGAGCCTTCCTACCCACCACACTGTTGCTACTATCCAAGTTATTGAGGATGTTCACACTCTTAGCACCCAATGTACTCCTGGTCCCAATGGACCTATTAATGGTGATGCTATGACTACAGAAACTACCAAACAATTGAACCTAAAGGACACCACTACCACTTTACTTGATGCTCGTGACCTTGATTTTGATAATTGCACTCTTACCGAAGTTATTGATTTCCTTCACAAGATGTCTAGAGACCCTCGCACTAGCACGCTTAACCTTGCCTTCACAGAGCATATCACTAATGCTCTCATCAAAGCTAGGGAGGAGAAACTTAGACTAGAAGCCTCCATACCAAGAAAGCTAGAAGATGGTTGGGATCCTATGATAAAAATTAATTTGAATGACTTCTCTTGTTATGCATTATGTGATGTTGGTGCTAGTACCTCTGTTATGCCCAAAAGAATATATGATATGCTTAAATTGAAACCTTACGATTCTTGTTCTTTTGGTGTTCGTCTCGTCGATTCTTCCATAAAGAAACCTTTGGGGAGGATCGACGATGTTCTTATTGTTGTCAATGATAATTATGTGCCCGTTGATTTCACTATTATGGATATTGAATGCGATCCTTCATGTCCAATTATTTTGGGACGTCCCTTTTTGCGCACCGTTGGTGCTGTCATTGACATGAAAGAGGGTAATATAAAATTTCAGTTTCCTCTCAAGAAAGGGATGGAACACTTCCCTCGTAAGAAGGTCAAGTTACCTTTTGAGTCCGTTGTACGGGCTAGTTATTCTTTTACTCTTGATAAAACTTGATCTATGCATTATGCCTATCTTAAAGGCATAAAAGAAAGCGATTTTGGGAGGCAGCCCACATGAATAAATTTTTTGCTTTTGTTGTGTCTTGATGTTTTTTACTGCTGTAACATCATCATTGTATCTTTGCTTTTCATATTTGTGCCAAGTATAGCCTCTGATTGCTAGAAAGTTCAAAAGTTGTGAGGTGCTGTCCAGGAAACAGATTATGTCCTTGGATAGAAAAATTCGTATAAAATCACCAGATCATCTTTTTTGTCTGAATTGTTTCGACAGCGTTCTCTATATAATTGTCTTTCATGCGTCTGTTCTGAGTTTTTCTGATTTGAGTTGCAGAAGTATCCCGAACAGATCAATTACTGCCTGTTGTTCTGTTTTTCATAGATTCTGTCCTGCTTTGCCTTACCTTCACTTTGCAAATCAAGAACTTGCTTTTTCTTTGCAAAAACCTTTTGGCAATCTTGAGAAACAGTAGAACTTCAAGAATATCCTTATTTCCAGCAAGGTATAATTATTTTATTAAGGGTACTAACCTCGCTAATCAGATTATGATGAGTTATGTATGAAGGGAGTTTTCAAGTGTGCGAGGGAAGATGATAAAAAGATTCAGGAGTGTCAAGCGCTCAAGCTTGGGGATGCCCCCATGCACCCCCAAGAAATATTCAAGGAGACTCAAGCATCTAAGCTTGGGGATGCCCCCGTGCATCCCCTTCTCCATCAACATTATCAGTTCGTCTTTCGTTTTGCTATATTTTTATCACTTCATGTGTTATGTGCTATGCTTGGAGCGTTTTGCTTTTTGTTTTCTTTTTAGTTTTTCATAACGTGTCGGAACTCAGCATTCCTTTATGTGGGAGAGAAACACGCTCCACCTCTACCTAGAACATAACATAGAATTTTCATGTCTATCTATGTTGTGTGTGTTCCTTGTCTTTTAAAAGCTACTACCATGCTCTGCTCTTAGTATTCATGCCTATCTTTTCAAAGAGCTTTTGTTTAGTTGGTTGCTTGAACTCTCTTTAATTACCATGCTCACCTTATTAAGAGAGTTTGCTTCCGTTGCACTGGTTAATGTGTCTATGATAAAGATGCTACTTGCATGATGGTGCTTAGTAGTTCAGGTTTTCTTATGGTTAATCTCAAATAGCTGGGGGGTTCCCAATGTGTTATTGGAGTACCAACATGGTTTGTTTGCCTATGATGTGGTATGGTTTAGTAATATCTTGCTTCGAGAATTTATTTTGATTGATTTGGCGTATGCTCACGCATATTTAAGACTGTAAAGAAAGTCTGTCAAGCCTTGATGATCTTTTGTTTCTGAGTAGCGATATAACTACCATGCCTGATTCAATATCACTTTGTCGCTCTGCATGATTATGACCGTCATTGCTCTCTTAGTTGGTCGCTCCCAGTCTTTTGCCAACCTCCACCTGTACTAAGCAAACTAACCATGCAATACATAGCTCATGGGAAAGTAGCCTAAAAACTATTGTGGTAAAGAATATGTTGCTTATGTATCTTATTTCTTATAAGTTGCTTGCTGAGCGGTAACCATGTTTCTGGGGACGCCATCAACTGTCACACTTTTGTTGAATATCATGTGAGTTGCTATGCATGTTCGTCTTGTCTGAAGTAAGGGTGATTTACCGTGGGTTGTATGAATATGCATATTGTTAGAGAAGAACATTGGGCCACCAACCAAAGCCATGCATCATGGTGGAAGTTTTAGCTTGGACCTTAATCCTCAATCTCTTATGAGAATATGCTTATGCATTGAAGAGGAGTCCATCATCTATTTTCTATGTTGTCCCGGTATGGATGTCCTCAAGTTGAGATCTATCAAAAATGAGAAATCAAATTCGATTTATCTCCTTGGACCTTTGTACAGGTGGCATAGAGGTACCCCTTTGTGACACTTGGTTGAAACATATGTAATACAATGATAACCCATGGAGATCCGAGCTAATTAAGACAAGGAGCGAGCACTATTGGTATACGATGCATGAGGCTTGCAACTTATAGGATGTCTTATGCATGACACATATGAAGTACTACTACCGTTGACACAATTGCTTCCATGTTTTCAAAATACAAAGCTCTAGCACTTAACCTTTCTTTTACTTTTATGTTAAAGCACCAACTACTGAGAGCATGATTGTCATTCTGAGTGTAATGTGCATTGTCCCAAAGTAGTATTGTCTTTTGCATGATTGTGATATCATTTATTCTGAAATGATTGTATCTAGTCATCACTTAAACCTTGAAGGTGCCCCTGCATTTATGTTTTGCATCACTAAAGGCGGCAAGCTAGATATCACTTTATCATATTTGCACATCATGTTCATTGCAAATCTTTTTGATGTTTCAGTTTCATATTGTAAAACTTTCAGTCATTTGTGATTTTCTCATGAGGCAACTTAATTACTTTAGAATCATTGTCTCAGTAAGCTTTTGTCATATGACTATGAAAAGTCCTATATGGTTAATAGCATGTCACCACGGAAATTATTCTTGTTATCATTTACCTACTCGAGGACGAGCAGGAATTAAGCTTGGGGGTGTTGATACGTCCAAAACGTATCTATAATTTCTGCTTGCTCCATGCCACTTTTGGGTGATATTGCTATGATATTCATACACTTCCATACACTTTTGATCATATTTGGACTAACTTACTAATCCAGTGCACCCCAGTGCCAGTTTCTGTTTTCGGCTGTTTTTGTATTTCAGGTTTTCACGTTTCGAGAACTGCCCAGAAAAATCCAGAAAAATTATATAAAAAATCAGCGTTCCGGAAACAACTCTGCGTCCGAAGCGCAGCCCGGGGGGGGCGCCTGGGCCCCCCGAAGCTCCCCCGGTGCCCTACTTTGGCATATATTTAAAGGGTCCTCCGAAACCCTCAGAATAGGAACTCTTTTCGCGATCCCATCTCTGTTCCGCCGCCGCCGCCGCTTCCAAGATCGGGAGCACCAGGAGAACTCTTCCCAGCACCCTGCCGGAGGGGAGGATCACCACCGGGAGCTTCTCCACCACCATGGACGCCTCCCGGATGACTCGTGAGTAGTCTCCCTTGGACCATGAGTCCATGACCAGTAGCTATGTGATGTTCTCCTCCCGTTCTTGTGCTTCACTAATTAGTCCTCGTGAACTGCCCTACATGATCGAGGCACCTATGTAATCCTTATGCTGTTGCTATGTTGAGTTTGCTGGGATCCGATGGATTATGAGATTATGTTCAGATTGATCTTGAGTAATATATTTGATCTACCTCTTTTATATTTTTGTTCATAAGTAATTCTTGCATGTTCTCCGTTGTTATTTATTGCTTTGGCCGAGTAATAGGTAGTGACTCCAAGAGGGAACGTTATGCTTGATGGTGGGTTCATGCCCCTCGATGACTAGCTTGAGTGACAGAAATATGAGTCTAGGGGATGTGTTGTTGCCATAAGGGGGAAAACAACGGTGCTTGTGCCCGCGGGTGCAAGGATTGTTTACTTTATGCAAAGTTCTTTTAATGCAGTTGTCTGTTGCATTGATTTTACACTATTGGTGGGACTCGCAACTTAATACCAGCGAGATGTTCTGGATAGATATCTCAAGGTGGATGATTAGTAGTAGATATTGATGGATTTCGGTCTACTTACTTTGGCGTACCGCCCATGCTTTGAACCTCAACCTTTCTTGCAATGTAGTCAGCATTGGTTTGCGTTCATGGTCCTGTCAATTGCCCAGCTGTAATTTGTTTACCTCACATAGCTGTTTTATCGTCTTTTGGGAGAGAGACATCACTAGTGAACATCATGAGACTCCGGTCCATATTACCATCATTGATCACATCCGCTATTTACTTTTCACTATTTACTTTCCGTTATTATTTACTATTGCAAAACACTATCTATCACTACTATCATTGCTTTTAATCCTTTGTGAACTACAAGGCCGGAGGGATTGACAACCTCTCTGTACTCGTTGGGAGCAAAGTTATTTTTATCTGTGTGCAGGTCCACGTTGATTGCTACTAATCTGGCGCCGTAGCAATTGACACCTACTTGTTGAACCTAGGAGTCTCTGGGGATTCGATCCTTGGCATCTTTGCTAAGGGAAAACACTTCTACAATACTGCATCTTACACCTTCCACTTGGGGTAACCAACGAGGGGTTCGAGGCCCAGCAGCGTCTAAGCGATTTCTGGCGTGGTTGCGTTTTCAGCAGTTTCATCATGATTTCCGACGGCGGACTGTCCTTTGGTCACGAGATCTGTATCGATGCCCTCGACATAGCTATCGTCCACACTCCCGCCCTCGCTCTCTGCACCCTCGATCAGTTGTTCTCCGTTCGGCACGGGCGAAAGCATCTTTGAAAATAGCTGCCAAATAAAAAAATCACCAGTCAGTCTCAGCAATCCAGTGAAACGTTGAAAGCGAGAAAGGACACTTGGGAATATGTATCTCACCTCCACTGTCAGATGCGATGCATCAAAGGGTAGGATCCGTCTTGACCCATGCGGATTGTCACGGGCCCTAGTGATTCTCATGAGCCACTGGTTTACTGTCTCTTCATTAACGTCCTCCAGGTGAACTAGAGTGGGGCCGTCTGATCCCGAATACAGCAATATGGGGTGATCTCACTCCTGCAGGGGCTGGATCCGTCGACTGAGGAAAAGCTCCAATAGATCAAGACCCGTCACTCCGACTTGGATCAGCCTGACAGTAACATCTACTAAAATCCCCACCTCAATTTTTTTCCTCCTTATCTATTGTGATCGAACGAGGAGCGCCGACCCTTGCATATGTGAAAGGGAGAAGACCAGTCCATAAACCAGCACAGGGGATATCGTTACAATAGAACCAGGTCGACTACCAACCCCTAACGGAGTCGGGAAAGGTCTGGCGTGGAATGCGCCCCTACCTCTCATATGTATTCCCAAGCCACCACACAGCTGGTTCACATGAGTCCTCTGCCCATTTGGATTTGCTTTCTTGATCGACAAAGAGCGACACTTGAAGATGTGTTTGAACAGCCCCCAGTGTGCGGGCAGCCCAGAAATTTTCTCACATGGAAACGAACGCGGCGAGATATGGTATGGCATTCGAAGGAAGATGATGGAGTTGAGCACCGAAATTCAGAAACCCTCGGAGGAAAGTATGGGGAGCAGGGAGAAATCTCTCTCCACGTGAGTGATGAGGAGGACCCGCTCTCCAAGACGTGGTGAAGGCTCAATCTCCCCTCCTCTGGCAGCCTCCAGGATCCTTGAGCCAGCAACCTATCGACGACCAGCCCTTCGAGATCCTCCACCATGGTCATCGGCGACAGCCAATCACCTTTGATACAACAGCGCGGCGTGACTAGGGAGCTCGAGGCTTATTTCGCCTACTTCATGCTCTCGAGCTTCTCCGTCTTGTCCCTCACCATCTCCGTGGAGGTCGTAGGCGTCGACCGGAATCGCGTGGAGTGGAAGCGGAGGAGGCGACAAGAAGAATGGACGGGGAGGAGGAATGGGAACTAGTCCCTCCGCTCGGCTGCGTCGTCCTTTTATAGCATCGGGCTCCCGGTCAACAAATCTGCGACGCTGGCTCCTGGGCCCATGGATGCCAGATGATGCATGGTACATGGCAAAAAAGGAGGAGCAAAAATTGAGGAGTTACGCCCCACTTTCCTCACTCACCATGCTGCTGCTGTTCGCGTGCACCCCCTGATTACGAATCCCGCAAAATTCGGGGCGTAGCAGTCTGATCTATTAGCATCGAAGATCCTTCATGATCACTCGGGTCCGTCCTGATGCCCGACATTGTGCCACTCGTTTCACTTGGACTAACGGAAAACAGAAATCAGTCGGGGCGAATGATGAAGAGTCAAAACTGCGCTCGATTTCAACAGAACTCGAGACTGCCTCCGAATCACACAGCTCAATCAGATTTCACCTCGACACACTTCACTCGTACGTCGACCGATTTGGGGGCTAATGATGAGGACATGGACTAGGGATTGGGTCACATGCCTGACCTACATACCATACCCAAGGACACTGCATGTAAGACGGCAAGGCCCGAGAGCAAGGCACCGACTATGACGTCCGCGGCATGAGTATCACTCGGACGCGTGATCCACTCGGAAGCCTCACGATCCACTCGATCGTCTCATTCCACTCGGGGTACTAAGTTCCACTCCAATATAGAAGGCCAAGGGTCACCCCAAAATAGCAATAGACAGGCGATTTGATCGCCACCATCAAGAGCAATCAATGCGTACGGTACTTGTAACTGCAAATCCTTTAACTCACCCATCGAACACTTGGTTAACGGGGCACTCATGCCACTAGGAAACTGATCTTTTGTGATCACTTACCGTGGCATGAGAATCATATTAGTTAGTTTCATGACAATCAGTTTCCTAGTGGTGTGGAGCGAACGTTGCGCCCATCTATTTGTCATGTCTCATGGCTTGGAGATTCACGTGCGGAATCGGACGTATCAAACAGTTCCCTCATAAATTCACTCCTAAGAAAGGTCAGCTCTATAACATTTTTCTTGTTTGTTACATAAGACCGTAATTAAGTGAAACAACTCCTGTCATATGTTTTAAACTTCTGATGTTTTTATCTCCGGTGGACACATGGCGTCATCACCCTTGAGAAAAAATAACGAATATGGCGTTAGAAACATATGTGCTACTTGTCAGGAACCATAGAAAATAAAGCACATAGCTGTCAAGATCTGTATTCGAGACTTTGTAGCAAACTCTGGTTTCCTGTAACGAAATCATGGCGAACCTTTGTATGGATAAATTCAGTATACAGATTCAAGACCTGACAATACAAATTGTGGTGGGATATTCCATCCAGTAGATAAGGTGCCAACAAACCAAATAGAGATGTTCGTTGCTCTTGCAAGCCATTGCTGCTTCAGTGCTTCAGAACGGCTGTGAGATGAGAACAACCAGAATGAACAAATATTCAATGGGAGTTTACACGTGAATTGCCGACAAATATATTCACGTACCAATTATCTGGCATCAGTGCCAACTGGGAAGTGATCACTAAGCATAGAGTGATTGTAAAAAGGACAGACAAGCCACGCACACACACATATAGCAAGAGCGGGGACACATCTGTGTTTTGAAAAATGCTTTCTTTCACTCGATTATATTAGGCAAGAAGAAAGCAGCTACAAGTGAAGTAAAAGCAGAGACTCCTGGTCCTGGAGCTGGAACTCAAGTAAAAGTAGCTACAACTGGTACATTATTGCAGGTGCCTTTCCCGTATTAGCAGAACAGATGAGAAGACTTATATCAAAATCCAAAGAGGAAGGAAGAACAGAGGAGAAAACATAGCTAGGCTCTACCCTCCAATTCGTACCCCCATACACTACCGTCGGACTTACTCCCACAACAGAACTCTCCTCCCGTGTTCATGTTGGGTTATCAAACTGCAACCTACATTTCACTTGCTCCTTCTAATCACGTCGAGTCATGAATCTTGCTTTCTATATTGCAGTGCCAATTATTGATACACGTGCCACAATTGTTTATCTCTTGTCACTCTCTTACCATTGCTATTGTCTCATTGTGGTTCTTCCTTCCAATGTCCCGATACATTATTTTGTTGTCCCAGAGGAATGCACGGCCCCTTGAATATAATTTAGGTAAACAATGTTTCACTTGATCTTCAGTGTTCCACCTGATCTTTTGGGATCACTTACCGTAGCATGAAAATCATATTAGTTTGTTTCATGACAATCAGTTTCCTAGTGGTGTGGAGCGAACGTTGCGCCCATCACGATTGTCATGTCTCATGGCTTCGAGATTCACGTACGGAATCGGACGTATCAAACAGTTCCCTCATAAATCCAGTCCTAAGAAACGTCAGCTCTATAACATTTTTCTTGTTTGTTACATAAGACCGTAATTAAGTGAAACAACTCCTGTCATATGTTTTAAATATCTGATGTTTTTATCTCCGGTGGACACATGGCGTCATCACCCTCGAGAAAAAACAACAAATATGGCGTTAGAAACATGTGTGCTACTTGTTAGGAACCATAGAAAATATAGCACATAGCTGTCAAGATCCGTATTCGAGACTTTGTAGCAAACTCTGGTTTCCTGTCACGAAATCATGGCGAACCTTTGTATCGATAAATTCAGTATACAGATTCAAGACCTGACAATATGTTAAGCAAGTATTATGGTTCAAGCGTAGTACAAATTGTGGTGGGCTATTCCTTCCAGTAGATAAGGTGCCAACAAACCAAATAAAGATATTCGTTGCTCTTGCAAGCCATTGCTGCTTCAGTGCTTCAGAACGGCTGTGAGATGAGAACAACCAGAATGAACAAATATTCAATGGGAGTTTACACATGAATTGCCGACAAATATATTCACATACCAATTATCTGGCATCAGTACCAACTGGGAAGTGATCACTAAGCATAGAGTGATTGTAAAAAGGACAGACAAGCCACGCACACACACATGTAGCAAGAGCGGGGACACATCTGTGTTTTGAAAAATGCTTTCTTTCACTCGATTATATTAGGCAAGAAGAAAGCAGCTACAAGTGAATTAAAAGCAGAGACTCCTGGGTCCTGGAGCTGGAACTCAAGTAAAAGTAGCTACAACTGGTACATTATTGCAGGTGCCTTTCCCGTATTAGCAGATCAGATGAGAAGACTTATATCAAAATCCAAAGAGGAAGGAAGAACAGAGGAGAAAACATAGCTACTCCGCAGAAGCAGGGGAAGTGTTCAGGGAGAGGAGGGAGACATTGATGAACTGCTTCCATACAAGCTAATCCTACCGACCGTGACATGGATTTCACAAAGAAAACCCCCGAAGGTGTCAACTTACAATGGAATGCGTCTGGTACATTTGTTAGGATGATATACGTAGCAACCTTCGGACTAAATGCACCCCGTAGTTCCCTTGAACTGGATATTTAATGCTCCCTTGAACTGGATATTTAATGAATTTGATCTCGAAACTGTGATGATGTAGTTTTGCCCACTTTGAACAATATTATAATGAAATTGATTCACACACGATGCTTTCTGCACGATCTGCACCCGATGCTTGCGCTTGGACTTCATGTGAACAGAGTTCTCAGTTGCCTCGTGCGTGCACGCTATCTGTGGAGCAGCCACGTAGGATCGTTCAGGCATAGAGCACAAGTTAGTCGTGTATATAGCAGCCTTCATATTATAAAGAGACGGCGACGCCCGTGGGCGTCGTGCTCTTTCTTGGAAGCGTTGCTGTTGTGTGGTGCTCCTCTCCCCTCCCCACGGCCTTAGCTCCGGAGGGAAACCTCGGATCTTCGGGATCGGGCGATGAAGACGCCTTCACGTCTTCTTCCTCCTTGCGGGCATCGTCTCGGAGCGGCCACAACCTGGGGACCAGTGGATGGCGGCAACTTCGTCGCGTGGTTTGCGGCATCTTCGCCGCGTGTTGGCTGAGGCGGCCATTTCGGGGGCGCTAATTTCTGTTTGGCAACGATAATGGCGTCGAGAGGAGCTTTGGTCGCGGCTCGGGCTTCGGTAGTCGGATCTTCCCTGCGTGTCCGAGGTGCTCTTCCGTTGGTTGCTTAGTTGCTTTAGGCGCTCGGTGGTTGGTTAGGAGGGCACGGTCGGCGCAAGTCCTGCATATTTCCCTTGTGATGATCGTCGTCAGAGTCGGAGCTTTCGGTTGTTCGTGCGTGTGGTCTTCCGTTGGCATGTGCCGTCATGGTGTCGGTGCAGCTGTTTGTAGCTCTGCGAGCCCACATCGGTGGCCAAGTTGGCCGGTGGTACCCATGTTATGTGGGTTGGATGTATCGGTTTTAGCCCGAATTTCCGTCAATTAACCGGGCAATTCTCACTCCTGCTTAATCAATGAAAATGGCAAGTCTTTTGTCATGTTTCAAAAAATTAATAACCCGATCATACACAGTGTGTTTATTTTTATATTTCAAGCAACTATGCCACATGGGTTCAGCTACCGCGAGGTCATGTGAACACCAAGTCTGGTGCCTTGATAAGTGATGTAGAGTAATTGATATCTTAGACCTCATGCCAATAGCTACATCCACCATCATTAAAAGGAGACCCGTTTATCGTGTTTCTTTCGAATCTCCACTCGTGTATCGGCAGAAATGCACTCGCATTACCCATATTCCGAAGCACGCCGGGAGTTTCGTATCTTGACCCATTTTTATCTTTATGATCGATCAATTAGAAGAAATTAATAGTCCTATAGCTGGAAATAATGGTATAGAGTTTCTTCATGGACTCTAGACGTAGGAGTCGGAGGCACCAGGAAGTTGGATCCTAGAGCAGCAGGATTTCTCGTCCGGCTATTGGACTGAAGCTGAGCTGAGTAGTCTCTTGTGGCTGAGGGCGATAAATGCTCCTGGGTTACTACGTAGTGGGCTATTGGCCTGTTGGGCACGGGTGGCTTGTTGCGTTGTCTCTGAAGCATGTACGTGTATTTTTTTGTCAGCTACCCCTTTGAATTTTGCTTCAAATTAATATAAAGTGTGGGGATCCCTCAACAGAAACAAATATATACGATATTTTCATGGAAATTTTTGGATCCGCCCCTTTCACCTATGCAGAAAAATAACTAGCTTTACTAGTAATAAAAAACCGGGATATTTGTAAACTTTCACTACCGGAATTACCCCTAATCCCGACAGCCTAAATTAAGCCGATGGACCCCGTCGGCATATATGAAGGTATGCCGACGGCCTAGGGCAAGCCGTCGGTGTAGAAAGGCCGTCGGGATATCTGGAGAGACAACACTTAAACATACTATGAAATATAGTGGGACATATTGATGGCGTCAGTATAGGTGAGACATATGCTTACAACGGCTGTCGGCATAGGTGGACCGTCGGCATAGAAGAGGGCCAGAGACACGGTGGTTGACAAGCGCTTGACACCATCATATCAATGCCGACGCCTCTAACGGCGGTCGTCGGCATAGTCTTTGTCCATGTCATCGATCCGCGGCGCGGGCCACGTCATCGATACGTGGCGCAGGCCACGTCATCGATCCGTGGGGCCGTCGGCATACTGCGTATGATCTGTTAGTTTATTTATAAATTTTTAATTTTAATTCTTATCTTTGTTTCTAAATTAAAATTTGATTAACTTAAATGTGTCTTATCTAAACATATGCATACGTAAAATATATATCTATTTGGAGTAGAATTTTGCGTAGATTATGAATATGTAGTTTTAATTTTTTTTAGTATGTTAGAAATATGACGTCATGTTCTTTTGTATACAGGTATATATACTTTACTAAAATTGATAATTACATCTATTTTGACAAGTTTTATATTATTTTTTATAAGAGTCTTGAAAGTGCTAGATCCGCCGGTCCATTGTGCAAGGGTTAGACGGGACGTCGTACTTGGTAGGGTAACAATGCCGTCAGATCTTGCGTTGGACCCTCTTACGCGTCTAGAAGTGTGGTGATAGGTGCAAGCACACGACACGCAGCTCCGTAGTGTGACCGCCCTCACGGACGTCGCTGTTGCCGTCTCACTTAGCGGGAAATGGCCACGTCGGGCCTACAGAGGGAATTTTACGGTTGGTTGGTCCTGGACCGTGTTTGTGGGTGTACCTATGAGCTGGGCTATGACAACCAAGTGAAAAGGTCCATCGATCAAACCCCGTCCGGGCGCAAGTCAAAGTGTTAGATCCGTCGGTCGAATGTGCCAGGGTTAGACATGACGGGGTACTTGGGGGGGGGGGGGG